>CM042837.1:19335784-20070784 GCA_023653725.1 Bungarus multicinctus | reverse complement strand
CAATCCATTCATGCATATCTATCTATCTGCCTAGCTCACTTTAAAACTCAGCTCGTACCACTTTACAAAAACATGTCTGCATAATGAAAGCTTTCGTTTTATCTCTCCTTCCGCCTTCAGCCAAGAAAGCTTAATGCAGCTGGTCTACAATGCCCCAGTTAAAATGAAGTGATAAAGAAAGGGTATCTTGTCCAAGAATAAGCCAGCAAGCTGGATGTTTCTTTTTCTTTTTTCCTGCCTCATTTAAATAAATCTTTTGTAAAAACAATAGAAATACTCCCCAAGAAACAATAGCATTAAAGATGTTGCTCTTGCTATCGAGACCTATCAAAGGAATGGGGGGGAAAAGTCAGTAGCTGGGGAGGGAAGGAATTAAGGAAGATCAAAGAGAAACATGTACTTAATTCCTTGCAACTAGCCTTATCTAATTTGTCCATTAGAAGAATTATTTGGATATGCAAAACAGCTGCAGTTACAGGGCACATAATTTGCTCTCGACTGTCAGTGCTTACTCTTTCACTTCTGTTTAAATTGTACAGCGAGGGAGAGGAAAAGAGAAAAAAAATGATGACAGCAGTGTTCCAATATTTGAGGGGCTGGCACAAAGCACTGTGGGGGGAGGGTTTCAACCTATCTTCCAAAGCACTAGAAGGCTGGACAATAGATGGAGGGAACCAACCAAGAACTATGGAGAAATTTCCTGTGAATTAGAACAATTAATCACTGGAACGACTTGCCTCCAGAAGCTTTGGGTGTTCCATCATTGGAGGTTTAAGAAAAGGTTGGACAGCTATTGGTCTGGAATGGTATAGGGTCTCCTCAGGGGTGGATTCAAATTTTTTAACAACCAGTTCTGTGGGTGTGGCTTAGTTGGTGGGTGTGGCCAAATCAATATCACTCACATCGAGGCATGCATCTCCTCGCCCGGCCTCTCATGACTGTGGGGATGCTGCAATCATCATAAGTGTGAAAAACGGTTATAAGTCACTTTTTTCGGTGCCATTGTAACTTTGAATGGTCACTCCACACAAGCAAAGTACCAGCAAAAGGAGGGGAAAAAAACTCCAGAGAAGTTCCAGAGACAGGAAGTCTAATCCTGCCAAGAATGTAATAAGGGTTAACGGAGAGGCAGTTTCTGTAAGCAACACCAGAATGTTTCCTTCCTGCCTTCCTTACAGGATTAAGCCAGTAATTTTTTCTAACAACCGGTTCTCCGAACTGCTTAGAATGTTAACAACTGGTTCTAGTGAATTGGTGCAAACTGGTAGAATCCCACCTCTGGGTCTCCTGCTTGTGCAGGGAGTTGTTCTTACCCAACCCTGTTACCAGCAAGAAAATCTCAAACACACGCAGCAACTCAAACGTTCACAGCTTTAATCTACAAATAAACTTCTTTGTAGATAAAAGATGGCTTGCAGCCAGTTAGTCGAACCAGAAAAGCCTGGACAGAATTCTTCAGATAAGCCGGAGTCTCTACACGCAATGCTGGGTCCTTAGAGCTTCTTTGCTTTCTGCAAAGAATGCTTTTTCAAACCTGGCTTTTATCCTCTTGAAGAAGGGAGGGGCCATTACCTAGCAGCCTTACTCCTGAGTCGCCTGTGCTGCTGTAATTGTTCTTTCCTCCGAGTAATCCTTCGTGCATGTGCATCTGGCACAGGCTCCTCAGGAACCTCTTCATCACTGCTGCCAGCTCCCACAATCTCTGAAGGTAGCAGTCCACTCCCTGATGGTCCTGGCCCCTCATCAGAGTCATTGCTCTCCTCAGCCATCTGCGCCTACTGCCGGCTAACCACAACAGGAGTTAGACTAAAAGACCTTCAGGGTCCTTTCCAACTCTGTTATTCTAAAAGACCAAATATGCCAGTTTATTCAGGAACTAAAGTAAAGCAAATTTCTCTTAAGTCTACTTGATTTTAGGTAACTTCATAGGCAAATTAATGATCATGAATTGTTTGCCTTTGTTTAGGATCTACATCTTTTCAGTTCAACTTAGAATCTTGACATTTCTCACTAGCTTAATATTTCTTGCTAATCAAGTCCTATCCTGCTTAATTTTCAAAAACAACTATGGTTGTTTAGGTCCTATCTCATCAATGAGCATTAAGGAATGAGGACTACCCAGTTAAATAGAAATGAAAATCATTGTCATAACCGCAGCTAAAATTGTACAACTAATTTTGCACCTATAGGAAAGCTTGCACCGATACGACTGATAAAAATGTGCACAGACAAGTGGAAGCTTTAAAATTGCTGTTGATGCTAAATTTTCCTACTTGATTTAGCAATGTTCTTGATTGTGTCCCTGAACTTATGGGACCCAAACTGCACATGCCAGTTTCTATTTGCTGGTTTAATCAAAGCTTCATGTTGTGTTAAGGAAAACCATGCAATATTCCATTGAAAATATTAACATATGCATAAGATGAAAGGAAAGAGGGAGGGAGGGAGGGAGGAAGGAAGGAAGGAAGGAAGGAAGGAAGGAAGGAAGGAAGGAAGGAAGGAAGGAAGGAAGGAAGGAAGGAAGGAAGGAAGGAAGGAAGGAAGGAAGGAAGGTAGGTGTCCGGGTTCCAAGTAATATACCCAGTTTCAGGTTTGATGGATGGATGGATGGATGGAAGGAAGGAAGGAAGGAAGGAAGGAAGGAAGGAAGGAAGGAAGGAAGGAAGGAAGGAAGGAAGGAAGGAAGGAAAAAGAATGTCTTTTTTGTATGATCAAGCAAGAAGGGATAATATCTCTTTTAGAAAATGAGAGATATTTCAGTTTAGTACAAAATTGTTGCTTCTGGTTACATATGGTAACATCTCTGATTTATCAAGTGAGAAGTTGTTGGTATAACCACCCACTCACTTTCAATTACTTTTGCAGAGAAATCTGTCAATTGTACCTTGCAACTCTAACTGCCTTAAATAAAAATGGTTGCAAACTCACATAGACAGAGGAACATTATAGCATTGGAAAGCTTTATGTAAGGTGGTGTGGTTTTAGACTTTACTTCCTTTTGTTGTTGTTATTTATTAATCACCCTGGATCCAGCAAGAGGAGACACACAGTTATTTAGAATTAGATGATCGATTTTGACTTTCCATTTATTTATTTCCTGAACAATAATAGAACAGAAGAGAGCTCCTATTTCATGCATGCCATGATCGTCTCAGGAAAACCTATTATGGCCACCTGATTTCCTTAAGGTTTGAGGTAGGAAAAGTTTTATTTATTTTTTTATTTATTTTATTTGGTTTGTCAGTTGCTTACAAGATAATAGGTATAAGTAAAAACATAGTTATGAATACATTGATACATATAAGAAAGAAAAAAGAAACAATAGGACAGGGACGGTAGGCACGTTGGTGCGCTTATGCACGCCCCCTACAGACCTCTTAGGAAAGGGGTAAGGTCAATAGTAGAAAGTCTAAGGTTAAAGTTTTTGGAGTTTGGGGAAGAAACCACAGAGTCAGGTAGAGTATTCCAGACATTGACCACTCAGTTGCTGAAGTCGTATTTCCTGCAATCAAGTTTGGTGCAATTAACCTTGAATTTGTATCTATTGTTTGCTCTTATATTGTTATGGTTGAAGCTGAAGTATTCATTGACAGGTAGGACATTGCAATGTATGATTTTATATACTATACTTAGATCGGACCGAAGGCGGCATAGTTCTGGCCTTTCTAGATCTAGAATTTCAAGTCTGGTGGAATAAGATATTCTGCAACAAGTAGAGGAGTGGAGAACTCTTCTTGTGAAATATTTCTGGACTTTCTCAACTGTGTTAATATCAGATACGTAATGTGGGTTCCAGACTGATGAGCTGTATTTGAGTGTTGGTCTAGCAAATGTTTTGTCTGCTCTAGTTAGTGGTGTAATATTACCAGAGAAAAAGCTACGTAAGATTAGGATAACAACTTTAATGCCTTTTTGGCTATGTAGTTACAGTGGCTCAAGCACTTAGGTCATTTGAGATGAGTACTCCAAGGTCCTTGACAGAGTTTGGATCATCAACAAGGTCTTGACTATTCAGCCTGTATTTTATTTTCTATTTTTTTTTGCCAATATGTAAAACAGAGCATTTATTTGTTGAGATTTGAAGTTGCTGTTTGTTTGACCATTCTGATACATAGTCAAGGTCTTTTTGAAGGGTAGCAGTATTGTCTGTGGTGTTGAATAGCTTTGTATTGTCAGCGAAGAGAACACAGTTGCTCTTAATATGATCACAAAGGTCATTTATGTAGAGTATGAAGAGAGTTGGTCCTAGAACACTGCCTTGAGAGACACCACTGTTGACAGGTACAGAATTTGATAGGACGCTCCCAATTTTGACCATTTGCTACTTCTTCATCTTAGTCTTTTGTTAAAAACTTCAATGATAGTTTTTTGGAAAGTTGGTGAACTTCTTGAGAATATTTGTTGAGTCATTAGAATGGCATTGTTTGTCATTATTTGCACTTACACAAGTTGGCATGGTTGCTAGCTCCAGTTTTTCTAAAATATTTTAATTTATTGTTATACATGCCAGATAAATTTTGCTTACATCCATAGACATTTTAAGTCATATACTGCTAATTGCCAGACAGTAATGACAGTATATACAATATTTACCCTAGGCTATCCCATTCTCTACATCAATAGTATGATTTAGGGCAGGTTATTTTTAGGAATAACTTGTGATCTCTCTATAGATCCCTATCTATCTCAGTTAATATCAGGCACAAATAATTAGGACCACACAGTTAGTTCCAATTAAACTGATTTATTGCTTATGCCTACACATAAGCATATAGTTAAGCAACAATCAGTACTAAGCTGGCACTAGATAAGATCAACAAAATGCAAGAGGGGTTGAACTTAAGACTGTTTGTGGAAACATAAGGATTCTAGGCTGATTCCTCTCTTGACTCCACCCCCAGGCTCTTTCTCTCCTTCTTTTATAGTCACCGATACTTGATTTAGCCCGAGAAACACACAAACACACACAAACACCCATATGCTGCTGACATATCATCTGCCTTTCCACTTTTGAACACAGGTAGCATTAAGGGATGCTGGGAGTTGTTATACAGCAACATCTGGAGAACGATGTGCTCTACAAGTAGCTTTAACCAAAATCACACGCACCATTTGATTTAATAGCTGAGTCGAGCAGAACAAATAATTGGCAGCTTCTGAATTCTTTGATGACATTAAAGAGGGGAAACAGCCAAGCGGAGATCACTGGTGAGAAAACAGAAATTTTAAAGATAGCCAGGAGTGACCTTGTTTTCAGTTGTGTAACAAAAACTGGATTCTTGCATGCAAGCTGTAAACATGAGCCTCTTCGGTAGCTGGTTATCAAAGCCAATGCATAAAAGGGAGAAATAAATAAGAGGTTTTAATGAGGAGTTCCTGCCATTCATATTCAAGATTTTTTCCTGTACAGGGATAGTTTAAGAAAAGGGTCTTGAAAATTTACTTCCAAACAGAGCAGCGGTGGTATTCAATTTTTTTTTACTACCTGTTCTGTGGGTGTGGCTTGGTAGGCCTGGCGTGGCTTGGTGGGCGTGGCTTGGTGGATATGGCAGGGGAAGGATACTGTAAAATCCCCATTCCCTCCCCATCCTGCTTTCCAGCTCCGTTCTCCTGTGCAAGGCAACAAAAGAAGACCCAGCTGATCAGCTGGGACTCCAATCAGCTGTGACTTGGGAGGCAGCAAATACCAGAGGTGTTATTTACCAGTTCTCCAAACTACTCAAAATTTCTGCTACCAGTTCTCCAGAACCTGTCAGAACTGGCTGAATACCATCTCTGTAACAGAGAGTAAAACAGACTGTTGAACCTATTGGTTTTCCATCCTCCATAACATGTCCCACCTTAACTGTGGTTTGTTCAAGAGTTCAGCTTCTGAAAGCATTGGCTTATCTTGAGCTGGTTAAACAACTTTAAATAATAACAGGCCAATAAACTTGTCTAACGGCCACGCCAAATTCTCCTCCAGGTTTAGCAGAAGAATGGTGATTATCTCCAGGAGGTGAGACCCAGAGGTAATTTATTCTTTTGGGAAGGTTGGCAAACAATTGAAGGTAGCAAAATTGAGTTCTTTTCCTATTAGACGGTGTTGAAAATTTAAATTATGGACAAAGTCTTCTACTAAAGGTTGCACAGTGCTAAGAGAAAGAACTGCAACAACTTATTTCACTGTTTCCTTGTTTATTAGCAATGCTAAAACCCTTATAAAATAGTGTAATCATTGAAAGCATACTAAGAATTCACGGGTGTCGACCATGGCACAACTAATATAAAGTAATGGAAGGCAGGAGGAGAACAAAAGAAAAAGAACATTTGTAAGTGGACAACAAGGAGGGTACATTTGAATTACCAGGTTTCCGAAAGATGTGTAGCTGATCCTTGCTAGATGACAATAGATTTATCCAGCAAGTAAAGTGCAGAGGTTCAAGAAAAAAAGGTAGCAATCATATATCAAAGGGAACAAGAGTTATTTCTTGAAGACATATTTAAATTTCTTGAAGACATATTTAAATTTCTTAGGATGTCATGCAAGGTAATTCCTTTTTGTGGAGTCCTTGGTGCGCACTCAGCTTGCTCTTTTGCAGATGTTTCAATACCAAACTAGGCAACTTTTTCAGCACTGATGATGTTATCTGGTTGGGTAATAAGACATCTGCAAAGAAAAGAACCAGACTCAGAGAGCATCAAGAATCCCACTCCTCCCACTCCACCTCCTCCTCCTCCTCCTCCTTGGAGCACTGAAGATGGTACCTAGTTGGGTAATGAAACATCTGAAAGGAAGCAACCAAGCTCAGAAAGGACCAATGACCCCAAACTTCAACACTGAGCTACAACTTTTCTCTTATGTCCAAATTTCTTATTTTGGAAGGCTTGGGTGTGGAGACAAGCAATGAGACAGTTATGCCTGCTCAACTTTGCCCAAAAGGGGAGCATAGAAATTCTTATCAGTGACCTCTCATCAAGAGTTTATTCTTTCTCAGCTGTGTCCTATCACTCTCCTTTTGCCAATCAATAGCAATTTCATTAGCATGAAATCACTGTCTAATTAACTCTGCGTTCAGTCAACCATACTAAGTGGTGTGGTCAAAAGCATTGAAGTCTGGACTGACCTGAGGCATTTTTTATTTTTTATTTATTTATTTATTTTGCATTTGGAAAGGGATAGAAAACAAAATAAATGGAATAGATGCTCCCAAACAATTGTAGGCTTAATATCCTGTGGGGACAAGGTGAGTTATATTAACTCATCAGGAAATGAAAGAAATTGCTATAAAGAACGGTGGAACTCCTGCGGCTAGATTCAGCAGAGATAATGTTTGGTGTATAATAGTGGTGAATATCTGTAGCTTAGGTGAGGGATGAAGGTGGAGGTTTATTCTACAAGCTTGTGGGTTAGTTTCTGAATGTTTTGTTACCAGACTAGGTAACATCTTCAGCAGAATTTAGGGATGTCACTGTTGGATGTTCTGCTTATAAGGACTTCATGTGGTCAGTAGGTCTTGTGATGGGGAGGCCACCTGAGATCTTCACCTGATGTGACCTCCCCATCAAAGGTGGCATTCAGCAGGTTCTGGCCAGTTCTGGAGAAATGGTAGCGGAAATTTTGAGGCGTTCAGAGAACCGGCAAATGCCACCTCACCCGTATCTCTTCTCTGCATCCCAAGTCCCAGCTGATCAGCTGGGTCTTCTTTGGTTGCCCTGCAAAGGAAACAGAGCTGGAAAGCAGGTTAGTGGGGTGGGGAGGGAATGGGGATTTTGCAGTATCCTTCCCCTGCCACGCCCACCAAGCCATGCCTACCAAGCCACACCACACCCACCAAGCCATTCCCACCAAGTCACACCCACAGAACAGGTAGCAAAAATATTTGAATCCCACCACTGGCCCTGCCACCATCTCTTCTCTGCCTCCCAAGTCCCAGCTAATCTGCTGGGTCTTCTTTGGTTGCCCTGGACAGGAGAACGGAGCTGCAAAGCAGGTTAGTGGGGTGGGGAGGAAATGGGGATTTTGCAGTATCCTTCCCCTGCCATGTCCACCAAGCCATGCCTACCAAGCCACGCCCACAGAGCTGGTAGTAAAAAATTATTGAATCCCACCACTGCTTCACATCACAGTACCTACAGCCCACACTAAGCCCTCTTAAGGAGAAGAACATCAACACGGACATCTCCAAAATTCCTCTGAAGATATTTCCTAGTTCAGGTAATGACATGTACAGAAACCAATCCAAAAACTGGGGAAATGAATCTCTACCCTAATGTTTGGTTTCAGAGTCATATTTCACCAACAATTTATTAAGGCCCATGAAATACTCCAAATTTTGTATTCTTAAAAATATAAAATTCTCTTACATCTCTTAAGTGCTCTCCTTTTGCAGTTCCTACATTGCTATTTAAGGATATTTAAAATGCACAGGTGGTTCTTGACTACTCCAAAAAGAAATTCTCAAAAGGATATACCTTTCCCTTATTAATAGTCAGATCTTGTGATCTCTACCATATGTTTCTTTATGCTTTCTTCTTTGTGAAAATAAATATTCAACGTGGAACAAGAGGTTATATGCTTGTGCTGATTCTTTTCCTGTATTCATCCTTTAATACATTTAGTAATTGAATTAACTCTTGTAAGTCATTGATTTATCTACTAAGAGTTGCATTCCTCCATAGAGGTAACCCCCAACAACAGGGAGGATTGGGGATAAAGGGGAAAATGGTACTAGGATTGAAAAGCAATATCACCTCATCCTCTTAAATACTTACTTCTTCCTACTAATCTTTCTCAAAGGATAATAAATTGTGAGGTGTAGGGAAAAGAGTGGCAAAACCTGGGAGCAAAGTTAAAAGAGGGATCAACTTATGTAGCCACAAGCAAATTAAGTTCAATCCCCCCGAATTCTGTTGACCCTTGTTTAACTTCAGACAGATCTAACCGTTAGTTGAGAAGATTCCTGTGTATAGGCATGAGCAGCAATAAATCAGTTTTAATGGACCTTCACGTGTGGACCTGGTCTTTCACACCTGACATTAGCTCATCCATTAGACCAATGTTTCTGAAATCTTGGTGGCTAGAAGATGTGTAGATTTCAATGCCCAGAATTCACTGGCTGAAGGATTCTAAGACATGAAGTCCATACACTGCACTAGGTAGAAACAAGAAATGTTGATTCAGAAAAGAAGAGGACCTGGGAATCAAGGGTTTCTAATATGTCATCAAAACATACTCTGAAATTGTGCTGGACTTCTCTTTATACTCCATGGTAACAGGGAGGTGTCCATCTAAGCCTCTTCCAAGTGTTACGTTTTTGCTCTGAACTGTTGCAACCTCTTTTGTCTAGATAAGGAGTCTTGCTGACCTCTGTCAAACTTGTCTTCCTTATTCCCCTACACTAGTAGCACACAGTCATATTTTTTCTATACTCATTACAATGTAGAATAGAATTTACATAAGTCTAGATCAGAGGCATTCCCTACCCATCTTGATCAATCAATCTACTCTTCAATAGAATTAAATGTTGGTCTCAGTCAAATGAATTACTAAACTTCTCATATTTGGCTTCCTTAAGAGTTTCTAAAGCTGGGACATCAGGAAGAGAATTCCTGGATCCGTGCCTATATCTTACAAAGCCTCACAAAGAGTTATGGAAATGGAAAATAGATGCATGCACTCCTAAAGTCCAAATGTGCAATATACACTGCACACAGAAGAAAACTAATCCTCCCTTATTCTTAACAATACAGTTCAGGATTATCAGTGCGAAGCAAGCTAACGGCAGACGCAAACCAACAATGAAGCAACCGATTGACAAAAGAATTTCCTCAGACACCCTATAATTATTATTTAGAACTTACCAACACAAGGTGTTGCTCACACACTAGCTTAGAAGATTATTTGCATCCACTGCTACCCGCTGAGTGGGGACAGTACAATTTACCAACTCTTTAAAAACGAAAACAGGGGGGAGAAAAAAACCCAGTGTCTGAAACTAATTTGACCGCTGCATGAATGCTACTGTTTTGATAAAGTATAATTCTATCACCTCCTTCCAAAACAATGAATTGCTTCTTTGCAGATTAGAAACGTCTGCTGAAGTACTACCTCCTGAACAGCAGGGAATAGGTCTTAATTGCTTTAGGCGGCTTTGCAAATGGATTAGAGAAATTAATAGAGACTGGGTCTATCAGAAGTTATGAATTCTGACAGGCAATTGGGCAAATGGAATCTTGATTGGAGCAGGCAATATCTCTTTCAAAGCTCATGTTTGGAATACGCTACAAAGGTGGACGTCAACTTTATCACATGGGTGCCATTTTGAAAAAAAAAAAATACCTTGAATTAAATGGGCTCGCTTTCCGATCCAGCAAAGTCTCCCTTTTGTTCTTAACCTCAGCAAAGCAAGTCCTTTCTCATAGTTGATGTCGAATTATGCTAGAGACCTGACAACAATTCTGAAAATAATATCCCAAGAAGCAATATTGTTCTAATGTTGCTGAAGAGAGCACAGTGGCAAGCAGCCGGAGTCTGCAGCCATCAATCCCAGCTTATCTACAAAGCCTTATCCTGAACCCAATTGATCATAAATTTCACTTTTATTTTCTCTTCTATATAATCCAAGCAGCCAAGGGAAAAACAGAAACTCTCTCATTTTCACCCACCTGCACACAGACAATGAGGTCGGTGAAGCATTCACAAGGCGGTTGAGAAGAACCAGTCAATAAAACCTTTAACTCAATGTAATGGCACCAAGGCTACACCTAAAAGATTAGTGGAGGTCAAAGAGCAACTTATATAAAGAATCGACTTATAGATCCCTTGCATATTTCTCCTTTTTGGGGCTCTCATGCACTTCATGCTTTATTGTGATGGATTTGATAGCCTCCGTAACTTTATAATATACATCGCTGGCCCTTTGAACCTCAAACATCTTTTTTGAAATACTTTCAGTTCCACTAAAACACACATTCTCTGCTAAATACAGATCCAGATGATGGGATTTATCTTGAATATTCCTCCTACATTTTCCTGCTCCTGAAGCCTAGTTCATGTACATGTCATGCCATGAAAATCATTGGAAAAATGCATCTTAACACATCTACCAACAGTAAGCTATTCATGCACCTCTCATTAGCACAAAAAAAATAAATTAAATAAATAAAAATGGCTCTTGATAGAGCAATGGGGGAAAAAAATCCACTGTTGCCAGAAGGTTATAAGCAGCTGCATCTATTGTCAAGCGGTGCAGTGTATCTATTTAACACAAAGTGCCAGGGGAAAATTGCATAGCCCGAAGAACTCCATTGCCCATGATCACTTTGACAACTATATTTATGGAAAACAGGTAGAAAGACACAGGTGGGCTGGTTAAAAAGCTGCAGAGAGCTGCCTGAAAGGTATCAAAATAGAAAGTGTTTTGATAACGCAGGCCCATGCATTCATGTGCAGTGATATTTATTCATTGACCAAGTCAGCTATAGAAGAAAATTCCACTAGAACATGTAGAAGCCTTGTGTGATGTTTGACTGAACAGTTGCAGGAATTGGGTATGTCTAGTCTAGTGAAAAGGACTGGGGAGATATGATAGCAGTGTTCCAATATTTGAGGATGTGACACAAGGAAGAGGGTAAAAGTCAAGCTATTCTCCAAAGTACCCGAAGGTAGGACAAGAAGCAATGGATGGATACTAATCAACTTAGAACTCAAGAGAATTTCCTTGTTCCTTGTTAATTAACCAGTGGAAAGGTTTGCCTTCAAAAGTTGTGGGTGCTCCGTTACTGGAGGTTTTCAAGAAGAGATTGGACACACTAGTCAGCATATCACACACACTCCAACAATCTGGGTCCTCATTTTACCTATCTTGGAAGGTTGGAAGGCTGAGTCAACCTTGAGCCGGTCATGATCAAACTTCTGGCTGTGGGTAGAATTAGCCTGCAATACTGCAATCTAACCAGGGGTGGGATTCAATTTTTTTAACAACCTGTTCTGTGGGATGGGCGTGGCTTGGTGGCCATGTGACTGGTTGGACGTAGCTTGGTGGTCATGTTATTGGCTGGGCGTGGCCAACTCAGTATCACTCACATCAAGGCACGCATCTCCTCGCCTGGCCTTTCATGACTGTGGGGATGCTGCAACAGTTGTAAGTGTGAAAAATGATCATAAGTCACCTTTTTCAGTGCCATTGTAACTTTGAATGATCACACAAGCAAAATACCAACAAAGGAGGGACAAAAAACTCCAGAGATGTTCCTGAAACAGGAACTCTAGTCCTGCCAAGAATGTAATAAGGAGAGGCAGTTTCTATAAGCAACACCAGAATGTTTCCTTTCTGCCTTCCTTACAGGATTAGGCCAGTAATTTCTTTTAACAACTGGTTCTCCAAACTGCTTAGAATGTTAACAACAGGTTCTAGTGAATAGGTGCAAACTGGTAGAATCCTTGCAACGCCACAGATGTTCAAAAGCTGAATATTCCAGTTCTTCTTAAGATTCTGTGAGCCAAAAATCATCAGATTTCCATTTGCCGCTTTTGCAGCTTTTTTTATAATTTTAGTTTATTCTATGTTTTATGTTCTAAATGCAGGAGAACCTCGCTGCCTGTTAGAAGCCAAGTTTACCCCCAAGCTATTTTTTAAAAGTGTATCTCATAGAAGGAGCTCCTCAAGGGAGGCTGTTGGGAGCTTGCATTATTGCAAAGAAATTGCATTCAAAACACAACCAAATGTGGTAAGATTTCCCACCATCACCATCAGCTCGGAATATTCCTGGAAAATGTACACTTGGAAACCATCGGCGATAACTGCACTCTAATGAAACTTTCTCAATATCCAAGGCTCATAACTGTGTTGGTTTTATGCATCTTTACTGCATTTGCTACATCTACCTGCACAGGGACCTTTGCCAAATATATTTTTTCAAACCCAGCCAGAGTGTCCACAATCTACAGTATTTGTTCTGTGTTGGAATAAGTGGAAGATTGAGACACACACATTTCAAAGCTTAACTAAAGAAATGAAGGTGTATTAGGACATCTATTCCTTGCTGGGTTCTTTAATTAATACACTGTTCTTGGTTCTGCTGCAAAAAAAAAAGAGATGGTACTTAGGGGTAGGGAGAAGGAAGAGGAAAAAGAAGGGGAAGAGAAGAAGAAGAGGAGAAGGAGAAGGAAAAAGTAAAATGGAGGAAGAGGAAGGAGAAGAACAGAAGAGGAGGAGGAGGGGCAGGACAAGAAGAAAATGAGGAACAGGAGAAAGAAAGGGAAGAGGAAGAAAAGGAACAGGAGGAGGAAGAGAAGGACAAGGGAAGGAGGAGGAGAAGGAGAGGGAGAAAAGAGGAGGAGGAAGAGGAGAAGGTAGAAGGCGAGAGGAAAGGGAAGAAGAGAAGAGGAATAGGAGGAGGAGGAGGAGGAGGAAGAAAAGCAGAAGAGAAGGAAGAAAGGAGAAGGAGGAAGAAAAAGAAACTGATAACAAAGTAGCAGAATATCAGAATAAAACCAGTATTTTCTTCCTGATTGCAGGTAATAAAAGCTTAGACACTCTATTTGTAACAATTGAATTCAGATTCTGTAAGAGGAATTGTGAGGAATTGTCTAGCATCTATCTCAAGCTGGAATTGGATTGTATTGATGAGGGGTATTAAAAAGATAGACCACACGCTATCGCAGAAGATACAATGGGGGAGGGGCTGAGAGATGGGCAGGAGTTTCGATCTCAAATCACAGAAACACAGGAAAATAAAAGGAGAAAAAGAAAAGAGTTACTAAAGCAGAAAAAAGAGGTTAGCAATAAGATAAGGACATTTTCCAGAGTGTGGGGGATTTTGCTTAATTAAAACAAAACCGAAAAAAATATAATAGCCGGAGGCATCCTCAAGTTGCAATCCTTTCGATAAAACGAAGAAAGCAACTTTTATTTTTTGTTTTTCCTACCAGTAGGCAAAGTCACAATATGAAAAGGCTGGAGCTTCCACCACAACATTGTGATGCCATTCTTCTCATTTGATAAATCTACCTCCAGCCAACACTCTTAATTTGATCCTATCGGTAGATAACTAGGATGGTAAAGGATCAGTTGAAAGTGAGTTGAAACTGTATTCTACCCCTTTATTGAAAAATCTTTTTATATTTGAATCCTCCTTGTAGTTAGGCCCTACAAGAAGCAGGGATAGTGTAGAGTAACTTGTAAGGTTGATGCCTGGAAGAAGCCCGGGCAAGCTTTGAAGACAAGAACAGCTGCCTTATGATCTGATTCTTATACCCATCTTCAGCCAAGTATCTAGGCTTAAATATCTTGGAATATGCTTTAACTCTGCTTACATCATGCAAGATGGCGAACATTAAGACTGTTTGATTAGAGCACTTTTGAATGTAAATTTAGATATGTCACCGAGAATTGCATTACTATTGCTGGTGGAAAAATGGGAAATAAATGAATCAAAAAAGGAATTGATTTTAAATTTGATAATGGCAGCTAGATTAGTGATGGCTAAATACTGGGGACGAAATTGGGTTATCCAAAGTAATGAGTGGTCTAATGAAATGTAGAGTATGGCAACAAATGATAAATTAACAACAGAAATAAAATTTTAAAAAGGGATGATTAAAGCAAACAGTTATAATAGAATATGTTTTTTTTTAAATAAAAACAGTGTTGGTGAAAGGCAAAGGGAATAAACCTACTCAAGAATGTATGTTGTTTTGGAGGGGATAAGGGCACAATTGGAATATATTGTATATCTTTTAATTGTTAGAGAAGAAGAAATATAAGGAAAAATGGTCTCCAGGGCTGCGGATTCACTGTAATATCAGCTGTACTGCTCCTTCAGATTCCACCCCCCCCTGTTTATGGCAATTTGAAAACAGGCGTGTTTTACAAGTTGACAAATAGTATTAGAATAAATGCAACTTGTTTTACTAAAACTCATAATATTCACTTGACTTCATAACTTTTCAGTAGTCGGGGATTTAATTCCAATTGGCAGGAGGCCATCAGTACCAGAGTCACTTATGACAAATGCATCAGTTGTAACCTTCTCTTAAACACATTCAATATATCAAGACAGATTTATCTCAAGAGTCATAAAGGCTGGACATTTGCTTCTCTCTGAGAGTTGATAGAAGCAGGTTCTGTCAAGTATCTTATAATCTACTTTGTGATGGGTGATTGCATTTAAATATACAGTTCTTCGTTAATCCTTTGTTTTGGTTCAGCAGCTTCATGTCTAAAAGTCTAACACCTTTCTCTCCTATGTGCCTGTCTCCCCTAAGAGCTGACTAAATGTCTACTTGACACCTTCACGTAAATGTTTATGTTTCTCCTTTGCACCAGCTATGCTCTCAAACCTACGCTGAAGTCTTTTTCATTGCTCATGCTATGTCATAATTTTGTATGGGATTCTAGGGATTATTCATTATAAGAACATTAGAGAAAAGAGAATTGTTCTATACCAAGCATTTTGTACTCTGGAATCTACTTGCAGGTTATTAAAAGGGATTGCTTCGAATCAAGTCCCTGGAAAGAGGAAAGAGGTAAGGAGAAAGGAAGGAAGGAAGGAAGGAGAAGGGAGCAGAAAGAAAAAAGGAGGGAGGGAAAGAAAGAAAGAAAGAAAGAAAGAAAGAAAGAAAGAAAGAAAGAAAGAAAGAAAGAAAGAAAGAAAGAAAGAAAGAAAGAAGGAGGGAAAGAAAGAAGGAAGGAAGGAAAGAAAGAAGGAAAGAGAAAGAAAGAAATCATAAGGATGGTTGAATACTTTATTTGAAATATCTTCAACAGTTTTTTCTTTTTAAAAATGTTAAAACTTTAGGGGACAAATTAGACAAGGCGTTAACATGTTCCTCTGCATCTTATGTATACACTTTCTCTTTTAAAATAAGAATAAAATAAAAAATAAAAAGAATGTGAATAACAGCTACAGGGAAAAAGAGAAAGCTATCAAGATTACAAAACCACGACAGATGGAGAGTGAACCCATTGCTCTGCTGCTTTGATGGATTTTCCAAAGTTACTATTTACAGTAGATCGGAAAAAGAGTCCATTCTGGTGGCTATTCAAATATAGCTTTTTCAAGTTTACTGTAGCTTTTTTTCTTGTCTCACTTTCTGATTATACTAGGAGTGGAAACATTTAACCCACCATCTCCACTTACTACAATTATCAAATATGGACTGTTGTTGTCTGTAGGTTCATCTTTGAAGCCACAGCTAAATTTATTTAATTTTATATGTCAATAGCTTACCAGGTAATAAAAATAAGTATAAATACAGGAAATGATTATGAATAATTGGGAACAATAGGACAGGGATGGTAGGCACAATTGTGTGCTTATGCACGCTCACTTACAGACCTCTTAGGAATGGAGTGAGGTAAATAGTGGTTAGTTTGAGGGAAAAGGAGTGTCAGTTTGTGGATGTGACAACAGAGTCAGGTATTGTGTTCCAGGCATTGACCACTCTGTTGCTGAAGTCATACTTTCTGCTATCAAGTTTGGAGTAGTTTACATTAAGTTTATATCTGTTGTGTGCTCTTGTATTGTTGCAGTTGAAGGTGAAAAAGTCATTGATTGTTAGTACATTAAAGCAGATTATTTTATAAACCATGCTTAAGTCAAACCGCAGGCAGTGTAGTTCTAGGTTGTCCAAGTTCAAAATCTCAAGCTTGGTGGTATAGGGTATTCTGTTGCGAACAGAGGAGTGTAGTACTCTTCTGGTAAAATACTTCTGGACTCGCTTAATTGTATTAATGTCCAATATACAGTGCAGATTCCAGACTGATGGGCTGTATTCGAGTATTGGTCTAGCAAAGGTTTTGTATGACCTAGTTAGTAATTCACTATTACCAGAGGAGAAGCTTCTTAAGATTAGGTTTACAACTCTTGAAGCTTTTTTGGTAATGCTGTTGCAGTGAGCTCTTGTGCTTAGTCATTAGATATGAGTACTCCAAGGTCCTTGACAGAGTGAGGGTTGTCAACAAGGTCATATCTGCCAAGATTGTATTTGATGTACTGATTTTTTTTTTTTTACCAATGTGTAGGAAAGAGCATTTGTTGGTCGAGATTTGGAGTTGCCAATTTGTTGACCATTCAGGCACATAATCGAGGTCATATAATGTAAATAAATAATGTAAATAAAAACACCTTAATCTGAGCCAAGGCTGACCTGGAATTTTAAAAAAAGAAATAATTATGCATATTACATGCAAAAACTCATTGAACATCCATTCTAGTTATGGTGGTAAATCCTGCAAGCTGTTTCTCTTCCTTCCTAATCCTTCCTATGATGATCTGTTTAGTAATATTGTTCCAAAAAAAGGACTACCTGTTACCAATATTGTGTATGTTGGGTTTTTGACAAAGACACAAACTTATCCTTCACTGAATCTGGAACCATCAAATCCTTTCCTCATGGAAGTTTGAAAGTGATGATGAGATCTTGGTCAGGGAGGACTTTTGCTTCCGATATACACTACACAAATGTTAAATTCATAAGCTATGGTTTATGAAATTGGAAATTTTATTTGGATCTCTGCCTTTTACATGACTCTGCTATTGTATACAGAGATATACAGAGTGGCATGCTTTCTGATTATTCTTTGTATGCTTGTGAATGTGAACCTGATTCTGAAAATTTTGAAGAGTGGTAAATATTCTATACTTTGCAACACCCATTTCAACAAGATGCTTGTGCAAAAAAAAAAAGACAAAGAATTTTTTTTCTCCCAAGTACTGGGTGTGTGAGTGTAAGCTGTGTTTACAGAATACCCACCTAGCAATAACAACAATACTTAGACTATACCACCCCATTGGGTTTTGCAGCCCTCTTAAGTTTACAAAGTCAACATATTTGCACCCAACAATCTTGCGTTGTCATTTTACCGAGCTTGGAAGGATGGAAGGCTGAGTCAACCTTGAACCGGTCAGGATAAAACTCCAGGTTTGAGGGCAGAGTTTGCCTGCAGTTCTGCATTCCTACCACAGCACCACCACAATGTCACATATTATGCCATTATATTTACTGTCTTTGAGATTGGTTTTAAGTCCCTTTCTTCAGCGTCATTGCAACTTCAAACAGTGATTAAATGAATGGTCTCAAATGGAGGGCTATTTGTACCCATAACTGTAGAATACATATTCTAAAAAGATTTATGGACAATAGGAAGTTCTGTGTTTATCTTACTCAAGCCAACCAGGAAGTTGTATTATGTGTAGATTGAGATAGATGCATCCCATGTAAATAAAATTGGTATAAGAAGATTCAAAAACAAGAAACATGAACATAACAGTTGAAGGGTGGGGGGAGAAAATTGTAAGTGTTTTGACTGTAAGTTACCAGCGATTATATTCCTGCAATTATAAGAACCACCACCAGAAAAAAGCCCAAAGGGAAGACAATAATCAGCATTCTATTTAAACATTTTCATAATGGTGTTATTGTATCATTGCTATTAGAAGAATGAGGAAAGGTGGAGCAGAGGGCAAATATTTCTAAGACATGGAGTAGCTTGGAAAGTTGATTATTCAAAACAGGTTAATGGGGAGTGGGAGAACTTTCTTTGTCCGAGACCATGAAGGCAGTATGAAAAGGGGACTTTGCAAAATAGCCTGGAGGGAACAAAGCCACAATAGGTAATAATAAAAATAATCATAGCAAAGCTATTTCAGTCTGGGTCAACAATGTCAGTAAAGGAAGGTAAAACAGTTGGGGGAGAAAAGACCCAGCTTTCAAGAAAGTTGAAAGTGGAAGGGGAGATACAAAGCATTTTTAAGATGGAACAGAGAGACCTTGAATAGTGGAATGGAGGGATTGAGCTAGTTTTGTAGAGGAGAAAGAGAAGAAAAAGCAACAGCAATATAAAGTAGAGCTCATTTGGTAGAGTGGTTAAACAATTAGGCTAGAAACCAGATGATGAATTCTAGTTCCACCAGAATTAGAAAACCAAAGTACTGTTCTGTTCTGTTCATTTCATTTCAGTTCCGTTCTGTTCTATTCTTTCCTAATTTCATTCTATTCTATTCTATTCTATTCTATTCTATTCTATTCTATTCTATTCTATTCTATTCTATTCTATTCTATCCCATTCATTCCATTCAATTCTTTCCTTATTCTATTCTATTCTATTCTATTCTATTCTATTCTATTCTATTCTATTCTATTCTATTCTATCCCATTCATTCCATTCAATTCTTTCCTAATTCCATTCCATTCCATTCTATCCCATCCCATCCCATCCCATTCTTTCCTAATTCCATTCTATTCTATGTTCTATTCTCCAGGTGTTGGATAAGACTCCTGCAAGTCCCTTGGACTGCAAGACGATCAAACCGGTCAGTCCCAGAGGAGATCAACCCTGACTGCTCTTTAGAAGGCCAGATCCTGAAGATGAAACTCAAATACTTTGGCCACCACATGAGAAGGTAGGACTCACTGCAGAAGAGCCTAATGCTGGGTATGATTGAGAGCAAAAGAAGGGCATGACAAAGAATTAGGTGGCTGGATGGAATCATTGAAGCAGTTGGTGTGAGCTTAAATGGCCTCTGGGGAATGGCAGAGAACAGGAAGGCCTGGAGGAATGTTGTTCATGGGGTCGTGATGGATCGGACATGACTTAATAACTAACAAGAAGTTCCACCAGAGGGATGAAACCAATTTGGCTCAATCACCAGGAGATTGTGAGTTCTAGTCCCCTCAGGCATGAAAACCGGCTGCATCACTTTGGACCAATCACCAACAGACTGTAAATTCTAGTACTGCCTTAGGCATGAAAGCTGGCTGGGTGACTTTTGGAGCAATCATCACAAGATGGTGAGTTATGGTCCTGCCTTAGGCCCAAATCAAGCTGAGTGACCTTGGATCAATCCTTTTCTCTTAGCCCTAGGAAAGAGGCAATGGCAAACCATTTCTGCAAACTTGCCAAGAGAACTTCAGGGATTTGTCCAAGCAGACATCAGGAGTTAAGATTGATCCCAACAAGAATAAAACATAAGCAATGTTCTCCTGAGCCAAGACCAGGAATTCAATTGATCTGTTTTCATGATTGACTCATATACAATTCGAGATATGGATAAAACAACCCCATCCCGATGTACAATAATCATCTGCAAAATAATTGCTAATTTAAATGCAAAACAGCAGGAAACCTTTTTAACTCTTTAAACCAAAATCTCAATAGAACTTAAATTATAGGATTTATTGGATCCCATTGTGCTGTTATAGAATGAGTAAAATAATTCACATTGTTGGAGATACAGTGAGAATTATAACATCTTTTGGCAATGCCTTGAACTTACAGTGCTCGGAACAGAATTGATTTCATGTATTAGTTTGATTAGTTTAATATTTACAAATTAGACAACATAAATAGTGTCTCTTTGTCCTTCTTACTGCTAGGAAACTTAAACACTGAAAAGTTAAATTTATAGCCCCAATAACTCAGTGTATTGAAAACCTGATATTCCTTGTGATTTATGAACATGTTACTTGCACACTTAGATTATATATGGGCAATTACAATTAAATGTGTTTATCCTTAACTGAAATTGTCATGTAAAGGTTCATGTATGTATTTATGTATCTATGAAAAAGCAGTCCCTTTTATAATTTGGTAGCCTTATCTGCTTTATTTACTAAATAAAGCAAATAAATAAGTTGAATACCAAAGCCATTGTTTGGTCTCACAAGTATTGTAGAATTTTCGTTACAGATTCAGTACATTTTTACGAGTCTTGGACAATAGCTTAGAGGTAGGGAGCTATCTGTCAATATCAGTGGTGGAATTCAATTTTTTTTACTTCTGTGGATGTGGCTTAGTGGGTGTGGCGTAAAATTTCCATTCCCTCCCCACCCCACTAACCTGCTTTCCAGCTCTCTTCTCCTGTGCAGGGCAACCAAAGAAGACCCAGCCGATCAGCTGGGACTCTGGAGGCAGAGAATAGATGGGGGCGGGGCCAGTATGGTGGTGGTATTGTCTGGTTCTCCAAACTACTCAAAATTTCTGCTACTGGTTTTCTAGAACTGGTCAGAACCTGCTGAATACCACCTCTGACTACTCAGTGGTGGGATTCAAATGGTGTTTTCTATTGGTTCTGTGAGCGTGGCTTGGTGGGCTTGGCATGGCATGGCTTGGTGGGTGTGGCTTGGTGGGCGTGGCAGGGGAAGGATACTGCAAAAGCTCCATTCCCTCCCCACCCCACTAACCTGCTTTCCAGCTCCCTTCTCCTGTGCAGGGCAACCAAAGAAGAACCAGCCGATCAGCTGGGATTTGGGAGGCAGAGAATAGATGGGGGCAGGGCCAGTCAGAGGTGGTATTATTGCCGGTACTCTGAACGACTTAAAATTTCTACTACCAGTTCTCCAGAACTGGTCAGAACCTACTGAAACTACTTCTGGTCAATATGTTTTGAAAAACTAATGTATACTATTGACTCTGCTTCTTCCCATTGAAGGCGGAGTTTGGGGGACAATGGTAGATTCATATTAGGGAGAGACCCTGCGGTTCTCCAGCTCTTTTGAATTGCAACTTCCACCAAGTCAACCATCTTGGCCAAGGGTGAGGATTGGTGGAAAATCAAGACGACTACAGATTGTCTACTCTGTCTCTAAAAGTAGCCTTGACTTACAACCCAGAACTGGAACCAGAATTTCCATTGCTAAGCAGAGGTGATTAAGCGAGTCATTGCCCAATTTTATGACCTTTTTGCCATAGTTGTTAAGCAAGTTACTTCAGTTGTTAAGTGAATCATGTGGCAGTTAGGCAAATCTGGCTTCCTTCATTGACTTTTCTGGTTGGAAGCTTATTGGAAAGGGGACAAAAGGTGACTGCCTGACACCAGGACACTGTTAAAGTGTCATAAATACATCTTGATTATCAAGTACCTGATCTTTGCTTAGAATAGAATAGAATAGGAATAGAATAGGAATAGGAATAGAATAGGAATAGAATAGAATAGGAATAGAATAGAATAGGAATAGAATGAAATAGAATAGGAATAGAGTGGGGTGGGGTGGGGTGGGGTGGGATAGGGTGGGATGGGATAGAATAGGAATAAAATAGGATAGAAGCTGGAAGGGACCTTGGTGGTCTTCTAGTCCAACCCCCAATAAGGAAACCTATAGCATTTCAGACAAATGGTTATCCAATCTCTTCCTAAAAACTTCCAGTGTTGGGGCATTTACAACTTCTGGAAGCAAGTTGTTCCACTGGTTTCTAACTTTCTAATTTCTAATTGTTCTAACTCTCAGGAAATTACTTCTTAGTATTAAGTTGTTTTCTCCTTGATTAATTTCCTTCTATTGCTTCTTGTCCTGCCTTCAGATGGATAGCTTGATCTCCTCTTCTTTGTGGCAGCCCCTGAGATATTGGAACCCTGCTATGATGTCATCCCTAGTCCTTCTTTTCCTCAAACTAGACATACCCAGTTTCAGCAACCATTTTTTATATGTTTTAGCCTCCAGTCCCCTAATCCACTTGGTTGCTCTTCTTTGCATTCTTTCTAGAGTCTCAACATCTTTTTGATATCATGACAACCAAAACTGGACGCAGTATTCCAAGTGTGGCCTTACTGAGGCATTATATAGTGATATTAACACTTCATGTGATCTTGATTCTATCTCTCTGTTTATGCAGCCTAGGACTGCGTTGGCTTTTTTGGTAGCTGCAGCACACTGTTGGCATGTGACCATGGAGAGGTTGTGGTGGTTGTAAGAGGATTGGTTGTTACTTTTTTCAGTGCCATTATACGTTCAAATGGTTGTAAGACAAGGATTACCTTATACGGAGATCAATCTCAGTTGAAATTTTCTGCAAAAGGAACACAATGTAGGTGTGTAGGAAGCTTTATCCTTACCGCAACCTCTTTTTCCTGTTCTTTTTTTCAGTGCAGCACTGAAAAATATTATCAGCTCCCTCCCCTCTCTGAAGTGGTACAGTCCAGTCAGTGAAGTTGCAGGTCGCTTTCAAATACCTGAAAAAGTCAGGATGACTTCAGCTGGATCCTCTGAGCAAGACCCAGCTTGTTCCAAGTGAATAGGAAAAGAGGGGAGAGCACACTAAATCCTAATTTGTTTGCAAACATTTCTGTTGAAATCCAATGCACACCCAAACTATCGCTCAATTAACTCTTGAAGGAGAACGTATAGGAATGTGCTTCTTGTTCCTCAGGACATTTAAAGGTTCTTCAAGGAAAAACCAGAAAGTATATATTTAGATAACTGTTTGAAATATGTGCTATATGTCAGAAAAGTCATAGGATTGGTCAAACTTTTTCTTGTTTCATAACTGCCACAAACACAAGGAAAATCACTGGTATGAATCCCAGAACAAACTTACCTGAACATGGAAAGACCAGTCTTTGGGTTCAAGAAAACGATGGAGAAATGCTAAGTAGATAAAAAAAAAATCTACTAAGGGGATAGTTAAAATCTGAATTAGTCTATTCATCATACTCCATTTGAGTTGTGACATCCCCACAGCAAGACTGCTATCTTCTGACTTGGTCATATCATGTGTGAAGCCACGGTTTGCTTAACCGTGATCTATTGAGTAATGTACAAAATGTTCTGAACCCTAATCTCCGCACTCCAACCTCAAGCATGGGAGTTCATACATGACAAACTCTCATGTATGGGAGTTCATACATGACAAACCTCATAAATCACAAGATGGCTTGATGACTAGAGTTCCAATCCAGTTAACCATGTCAGATAAACACTAAACACACATTTCCATCACATGCTAAGCTTGTTGAGTATTTAGCTCTGTTAGTATGTTGTCTTGACTAAGCTGTTGGGGGCAAAGATAGCAACAGCACTTAGAATTATATTGTCAAGCCTGAAATTGACATATATACCACTTCACAGTGCTTTACAGCCCTCTCTAAATGTTTTACAGAGTCAGTATATTGTCCCCAACAACCTGGGTCCTCATTTTACCGACTTTGCAAGGTTGGAAGGCTGAATCAAACTTGAGCCTGGTGAGATTCGAACTGCCAAATTGCAGTTAGCTGGCAGTCAGCAGAAGTAGCCTGCAGTACTGTATTCTAACCATTGCGCCATCATGATTCTTATTTGATATTTGCATTCGAGCAGTTCTGATTAATGCACAGATGTATACCTCTATATGGCCACCGTCTTTGACCTGGGCATGCAAGCATATGACCATCAACATGTGTAAACCAGGGCTGCCCATCTTAGATGTGTGTGAAGTGCCCCTTCTAATAACACACAAATCTTTTACATATTCTTTTTCTTTTTAATGTAATGTCAGAGACAACCTCCCGTTTTGACCTCTAAACAAACCAAGGGCAAAAAAAGGCCTCTTTTTAGATTACTCCCAACCTCCAACATCAAAGTGCGCTTCTCCTGGTCCATTGAAAAGGAAAACAAAAAAACCGAGAGAACAAAATGAATGCAATTTGAGAAAAGTTTCTCCCCTCCCCCTTTCTTCTTAAAAGACATAGCATTATTTGAATTTTTTTTCTTTTCTTTTCTTTTCTTTCTTTTCTTCTTCTTCTTCTTCTTCTTCTTCTTCTTCTTCTTCTTCTTCTTCTTCTTCTTCTTCTTCTTCTTCTTCTTCTTCTTCTTCTTCTTCTTCTTCTTCTTCTTCTTCTTCTTCTTCTTTTGCAGTCCTTGCCATGTTTTTAATCTGGAGCTGTAAAGAGTTGTGCAGGGTGGGAAGGGACGAGGGAAAGTAGTGTGTTAGCTTTGAACGGTCATTATTTCACACACACTCACACCCTTAAATAATTTTGAATGTGGAAACATATGCTGTAGAATTTTTTTTTCTTTTTCTTTCTTTTTTTCTTTATAAATGTCTTCACAATGTAAACAATTCAAAGGAAAATAAGAAAGCTGGAGAGAGGGAAAGAGAAAAAAAAAGAAAAGAAAACAGGAAAAAGAAAAAAAAAGAGAGGGAGGAGTTAAATACACAGTTACCAATAAAACTTTATCCTCCAGTCTAATACACAGTTAACTCCATTTACAGCATGCAGTAATGTGTGTAAGAAGGATCCAGCTGAGAAAGTGTGCTAGAATGCTAACCAAAAATATTTTATGTTTTATATGTGTGTGTGTATATATATATATATATATATACACACTATACATACACACACACACATACAAGCACAGCATAAAAAGAATAAGCATATCAATCAAACTCAACGTATGATGAGCATCAACCTTTGAACTTCTGAACATTATGAAAACAGTGGAAAACTTTCTTCATTTGAACACCCAGAATAAGGAATGAGTTACTCAGTACTGCTGGTGGAGCCTGTTGTTTCCATCTCACAATTTCACCTACAAAAGTGTCCATTCTCATCCCAATTGATCACGCAAACCATCATTGATACTGACGCTCCCCAGCCTGTAAACCTAGTTTAAAAGCCCAGTATTCGGTTTATTTCCTTCCTTCCTTCTTTTTCTTTCTTTTTCTTTTCTTTTTTTGTTGGGTTTTTTTTGTGTGTGTACTTTTTTAAAATGAACTAACAGTTCTAGGCTCATATCAGAAAATATAATTAATAAAATTAATAATGAATCAGAATCCCGTAATATCCATGTAGTACATCCACATAGTACAGTGAATTAATGTCTCAATCGTTGTGTGACGGTGGTGTGTTTTCTTGCAGCTGTGCGTGGTCTTTTTTGTTTTTTAAAGGTGATTGTGGTGGGTTGTTTCTCGGTTAGAATTGGCAATCGTACGGAGGAGAGCGGAGTCCATGAAGTGGCAAGAATGGGTGGAAGAAAGCCATGAGATTTGAGGTGCCAGACAGTTGACCTGGGAATTGTCCAGATCAGAGATCTGGGATCTCTAAAGAAGAGCAACGAAACAACTATGTCCAAAGGGACAGAATGATCACTCATTAGCCAAATGTCACCAACAGCTGCATATTTGTCCATGACAAAAAAAACAAAAAAAAGGAATAAAAAGGGAAAGAAAACAGAACACTCCGTTGTGTTGGAACTTCAGTTAGGTCATTGTGAATTCTTCTTGGGGTTCTTTTTTTTTTCCACAGACTTGTTTTTTTTTTCTCTCCGAGATTTTGTGATAATATATTCTTGACTATTAGGATTAATTTTCTGACTTTGTAAAAGTATTCTTCCTTTTTATTTCCCCCTCCCTTCCTCTTAGAATCACCAACTTCAAAAAGGTCAAAACTTCAGCAGGAGGTGTAAAAGAAGCAGCGGAAGCAGCCAAACACAGCCAGCTCTTCTTGAACCACCACTGTTCCCATCATGCACTGCTCCAGGGCCTGAAAGAAGACAGATTGAATAGTGTCAGTTCGTGGAACCATAAAGGAGTCAAGATGTGGAGGTAATAGGACATTGTTACCAAGTTAACAAAAACAATTGCTACCATGACTGAATTCAGTCTTTTAATAGGTTTTGTCCAACAAATCAGCAAATGTACCTTCTGACCTAATGCAAAATTAAAAATGGCTTGTTAGTTGCACGTCTCCATCTAAATTTCCATTGCATGCATAATATAATGCAATTAAGAAGTACATAATCTTATCAAACAATTGTTTTTAAGACCAATCTGAATGCCTTGTTTTTAAAATATCTGCTCTGAAAGGTACCATCAGATGTTAAAGAGGGGATGATTTTGTGTGAAGAAAGAACCTTGTCCATATTGGATCCTATAAATATTTGATACATATTTGTAAACAACTAATTGTGAATTAACTTAATATCAATTCACGCTTTACCCCTCAGAAACCTCATCATCTTTTGGGTTGAATTTATATTTTACCGACAAAAGAAATAAAGGGAGACTAGTATGTAGTCTCCCATTATTTCTTTGTCAGTAAGATATAAATTCAACCCAAAAATAGTTTGTCATGAAGGCAACTGCCTGCGAAGGCTCCTGGATTGAGGCTGAAAGGCAAAAGGTAAAGCAGAATGTTCCAGCCCTGATAGACCAATGTTACCAGGGGAAAAAACCCTTCACCATCTTTTAGTGTCCTCAAACAAGAGCTGGTACATCTTACCATTGTGCAACAAAGTCTTTGTAGATCCTAAATTTGTGAACTACCCCATATTTTCCTGAAAATAAGACCCTGTCTTATATTTTTTTGCCACCAAAAAAGGAACCAGGTCTTATTTTTCACCTGCGTGTCTTGCCTCCGGCCTCCTTTTTGCTGTCAGAGGCCTTCAGGAACTTCTTCTGCGGCCAGCAAGACTTTTCTGAAAGCCTCTGCAGCCGATAACAGAGCTCCAGATTGATCTGGGGCTTTGTTACCAGCTACAGAGGCATTTAGGAAAGACTTGCTGGCTGCAGAAGAAATGGGCTGGCAGTGCAGGTGTCGGGGTGTGCGAGGCCTGGCTACAACTGTCGAAAGGTAAGTTGTAGGGCAGGTCCACCCTCCCATCCCCACCGTAGCTTAATTTTTACCCATGCACTCTAGAGTGGGCGGGATCTTAATTAGGGCTTATTTGGGGGGATAGGGCTTATATTGGGCGCATGTGTAAAAATCAACATTACTTTCAGGGCAGGTTGTACTTTTGAGAAAACAGGGTAATTAGATCGTTTTTTGGGGACAGGCATGTAATTCCCTTGAGCAAAGCACCATTTAGATAGAGAAAGCAATTTCTATCTATTTATCTATCCCAGGATGTTTATAAAGCTAAAAAGAATGCTACAGGAACCAACCTAGCACTTAGAGTCAAACGTGTGTGAGATGGGTCACTCTATAAACATAATAAGAAAATGAAAGAATAAAATAAAATAGAAAATAGCGAGATAATATAAAAAGCCAGTGAGCTTCAAGTGTTCCTCAACCAGGCCAAGAGTAGATACTAGAACTCTTTGTTGATGCTTCCATCCCAATCAGATGGACCTTAGGAATGGTTAAAAAAAATGAAACAAAGACACAGACACAAAATTAACAGAAATTGGCTAATGCGCTCATTTGGAATGGATTCTTTTCGAAAACACATTGTTTCCATATGCCACTATGAGAAAGGAGCTTTTAGATGTCAAATTGATTTTATACTTTTCTTTCTGAGTGGAAGAGATAATAGCAGAGCTAAAAATGGACACATTCACTGGAGAACTATATTTGGAAGCAGTTCTCGGGTAGAACTTCTGGACATAAGAAGAATGTCGCCTGATCAAGCTAATGTGCTCAGAATTCCTAAACAATACTTGCCAGAAGGCACATTTAGAATTTTGATTGATGGATTGACGGATAGAAATTGATGGATGGACGGATAGATGGGTGATGTGCCATCAAGTCATTTTCAACTCCTAGTGCCCACACATTTTTTTCTCCATGGCGGTCCACCTATCAAGCTTCACAAAAGGTCCAGAATTAGAATATTGACACCCTGGATACAATGGTTACCACAATAAGACTAGGCCAAGAATTTGTGCATTGGGTTTATTGGTACCCATAGACCCCAATTTGGATCCAATGGAAGACCTGGGTTGTCAAAGTTGTCATGCAACTTTGGAAGCCAACATGCATCATAAGAAGCCCACACAACACATGATACCAAAGCAGAGAAGGTGACTTTCTCTGGAATCACCAATGAATTCATGAACTTTTGCAATAAGGGACTTAGCTGGGTTTAAACTTTTGAAGAATAAGTGACAGATTGCAGCTATCAGATTTTCCTTGCAACATATTTTCTTTTTCCTAGACACAAATAAATCCCACTTCATAACTTACAAATCCAATCTGTTTACACACACAAACACACACAACTGATAATGTCGACTGATTTAACAGAGATTGCAGCTTCAACAGCAATGCTGAAAGCTTAGAATTATCTTGACAGCTAAGCTGAATCCTTTGAAATGTTGCAACAAGCACTGGAGGTACCTTTAGCTCACAGCTTCTGTGAGGAAGACAATAAGGAAGTTGAAGCCAAGAGAACAAAGAAATCTAAGCAACCTTTCCTGGCCTTTTGTGATGGCTCCCATCCAATATTAATTCCTTTGTCCTCATTAAGTGGGCAATAATGAAGCCCTAAGGTTATCCCAGAGGAGAAACTCTATTATGTCTTGATTATCTACCTGGAGAACTGGAGAACAAGCAAACAAATGAAGTGAGAAGGGTTGTGCTGGAAATCCCTGCTGAGACATCCGCCAAGATGCCAGGTTTAGGACACACAGAGGACTATTACTGGTGGCTGTGTCACGTGGCAATTTTTCTTTTCCTTGGAAGCCTGAGCTACAAATAGCAACAGCGCATAGACTTATATACCGCTTTTACAGCTCTCTCTAACCGGTTTACAGAGTCAGCCTCTTGCCCCCAACAATCTGAGTCCTCATTTTACTGACCTCAGAAGGACGGAAGGCTGAGCCAACCTTGAACTCCTGGAAGTCAGCAGAATTAGCCTGCAACCCTGTACTCTAACCACTGTGCAGGCAGGCAGGCAGGCAGGCAGGCAGGCAGGCAGGCAGGCAGGCAGGCAGGCAGGCAGGCAGGCAGGAAGGAAGGAAGGAAGGAAGGAAGGAAGGAAGGAAGGAAGGAAGGAAGGAAGGAAGGAAGGAAGGAAGGAAGGAAGGAAGGAAGAGCAATAGCAACAGCCCTTAGACTTACATTCTGCTTCACAGTGCTTTACAGCCCTCTCTAAGCAGTTTACAGAGTCAGCCTCTTGCCCTCAACAATCCGGGTCCTCATTTGACTGACCTTGGAAGGATGGAAGGTTGAGTCAACCTTGAGTCGGTCAGGATTAAACTCCTGGCTGTGGGCGGAGTTAGCTTGCAATACTTCATTCTAACCACCGTGTCAGTATCTCCCTTTCAGTAAGTTAAACCCACTATAGTACATTATGTCCTGTACTCCAAAACAACAGAAGATCCTGTTTAGTGCCTTGCATGAAAATCTTTTAAGAGAGGGAACGCCATATTGCCATCTCCTGATCTTTCTCTTTCTAAAGGACGAGCATTCCCATTTTCAGGTTGTCCTCGAGTTACGACCACAGCTGAGCCCAAAATCCCTGTTGTTAAGGTGAGGCAGTTGTTAAGTGAGTTTTTCCCCATTTTATGACCGTTCTTGCAATAGCTGTTAAGTGAATCACTGCAGTTGATAAGTTAGTAACCCGGTTGTTAAGTGAATCTGGCTTCACCATTGACTTTGCTTGTCAGAAGGTCGCAAAAGGGGAACACATGAGCTTGGGACATAGCATACTTAGGTCATAAGTATGAACCAGTTGCCAAGCATCTCAATTTTAATCTCATGTTCTTGGGCATGCTACTAAGATCACAACTGTAAAAAATGGTCATAAGTCACTTTTTTCAGTGCTATTGTAACTTTGAATGTCACTAAATGAGGACTACCTGTAAGTTGAGGACTACCTATCCTTCAATCTCTCCTGCTAAGGCTGTTTGTGGTCCTTGATGATCTTTAAATGTGTTCCATGTTTTGCACATGCTACAGTTTAAGGTGCAGTGCTGAGAACTGGAAGTTACAGTAGAAGCTGGTCTAATCAACTCAGTTTTAAGTGAAATTATGATGATTTGATGAAACTTAAACTTTATTTATTTATTTATTTGTCAATTGCTTACAAGATAATAGGTATAAGTAAAAACATAGTTATGAATACATGGATACATATAAGAAAAATAAAAAAATATATATAAAAGAAACAATAGGACAGGGATGGTAGGCTTATGCATATAGTAGACAATCTAAGGTTAAAGCTTTTGGGGTTTGGGGAAGAAACCACAGAGTCAGGTAGAGTATTCCAGACATTGACCACTCTATTGCTGAAGTTGTATTTCCTGCAATCAAGTTTGGTGCGGTTAACCTTGAGTTTGTATCTATCGTGTGCTCTTGTGTTGTTATGGTTGAAGCTGAAATATTCCTTGACTGGTAGGACATTGCAATGTATGATTTTATATACTATACTTAGATCTGACCAAAGGCGGCATAGTTCTAGGTTTTCTAGGTCTAAAATTTCAAGTCTGGTAGCATAAGGTATTCTGCAACGAGTAGAGGAGTGGAGAACTCTTGTGAAATATTTCTGGACTTTCTCAACTGTGTTAATATCAGATACGTAATGTGGGTTCCAGACTGATGAGCTGTATTCGAGTATTGGTCTAGCAAATGTTTTGTATGCTCTACTTATTAATTAGTTAAACTTGCCTTTACTCACTGGAGAAGAGCCTAATGCTGGGAACGATGGAGGGCTAAAGAAGAAGAAGGGAACGCACAAAGAATGAGGTGGCTGGATGGAGTCACTACAGCAGTCAGCGTGAGCTTAAATGGACTCCAGAGGATGATAGAGGACAGGAAGTCCTGGAGGAACATTGTCCATGGGGTTGCAATGGGTGACTTCGCAACTAACAACAACAAAACTTGCCTTTGCCCTTCACTCCTGATCCATAGCTATTTTAAATCAGGGGTGTCTAATTCAAGGCCCATGGGCTGGTTCTGGCCCATGGGGTGCTTAGATCCGGCCCATGAGGCCACCCTGAAACAGTGAAGGACCAGCACACAATGCTGCCTCTGCTGGCCCTCCTGGGCTCTGTTTTTGATGGCAGAGAGCTGAAGGACATAGAGCTGGCCACGCCTATCCTAGCCACACCCACTTGGCCCCCCAATTGAGTTTGACACCCCTGTTTTAAATCAACTGCTGTTCCAAAATCTTTTTCTCAATTCCTATTTGCCAAGATAGCTATCCCCCAATTCTACATTCGTGCATTCGAGTTTTCTGAGCGAATATTTTTGTTTTTTTTGCAATGATCTCCGCTCTTTCAATTATTCAAAGTGATTCTAATGGATGGCACAACAGGAGGTGATGTAAATTGCCAGAATATTACCATGTGAAATGTTGCATAGGCCGAGACCTTCACGCATTCAGAAAGCAAACCAAAACCACAATTTGATGCTGCTGGAGATTGAACATGCCAGACTTCATGTTTTAAATAATAGTAGATCAGAAAGTTTTCTGATGTTCCTCGCGTATCACATCATTAACATACAAAAGTTAAAGGAGGCAGGAAGGAAGAAATGCAAAGCATGATAAAAAAGAGCCCCCAGCAATCTGAAACAACACTTGTGTAATGTCCTCTACAGTGCATGTACTCCTCAATCTATGATCAACAATTGGAACCAACAACCCAGGGGGTTGTTAACGGAGTCTCGCCTGATTTTAGAACAATTTTTTTTTTGTCATAGTAGTGAAGTAGATCACTGCAGTTATTTAGTGAATCATGTCATTAAGCGGACATTTGATCCTTTGATTTTGTCGGAAGTCAGTGGAGAAGATTACAAAAGGGGATCATATGACCCTGGGATACTGCAACCTTCATACACGAGAGGAGTTAAATATAAATTACTTTTTATTTCAGGGTTATTGAATCTTTAAATTATCACTTAATGCATGGTTATAAGTAGAGGACCACCTACATGTTAGGCCGAAGAAAATTAGGATTAGCCATATTATTATGTAGTGCAGAAGGCTGGCTACAAATGCCATCTTGCTACCGAAATGCCACCTTGCTACCAAAGCAGATTCAAAGATATTTTTTCAGGAGGCAAATTGAAGACTACAAGAACCATTAGCACCACTCAGGTGACCCTGAGGATACAGATAAACCTCCTAGTGCTTCAAAGACCCCCTAAAAGGATGCAAATGACCAGCTGTCCACAAGGAATATAAATCCTTCCATTCCACACCATCCTGTCAGAGCTGAAGAAGCGTCTTGGATAAGAAGCAAAACATCTTCAAAGAAAAAACAAAGGAAGTCCAGTTGCCTCCTGAAAAAGCCCCTTTGGGACAACCATGACCTGGATGACTGAGAATCTTTACAGACTTTTACCAAAGCTGAAACTTCAAAAGCAGGCCAGCAGGCTTCCTTAGCAGTGAGGGAGTTGAATTTGCAAGGAAGCGAAAGGGGGATCCTGCTTGATTACCAATTATGGGACAGTCCTCTGATGGTACAGCTAAACTGAAGGAGAATGCAGGAGAATCAGCAAGGGCTTAATTGGGGATTCAAGACCAGGACTTGGGAAAGTTGCCTGTGGTTACTACTAACCTTTCCAGCGTGTTTGTGCTGATGTTGTTTCTTCTACAAAATTAAACAACACGTTATCAAGAAGGCTAAAGGAAAGTGGGACTGAAGTTGCCTTCAGAAATCGTGGGCGCTCCATCACCGGAGGTTTTTAAGAAGAGACTACTAGACAATCACTGGTAGGTTCTCCTGCTTGAGCAGGGGGCTGGACTAGAAGACCTCCAAGGTCCCTTCCAACTCTATTCTGATTGATTGTATGAGTTCACCCAATGGGTTTGATTAGGTAGACACTCAACATGAATTGTCTGTGCAAGTCTTCTTTGGCAGACCTGGAGAATGTATAAAGTGTTCACCATGCAAATTCAGAATTTAACATTTCACTGCCAAAGTGATGCGTCCCCATTATAGATCAAAGCTCTGCCAGAACTGTTTTTCAACTTCCCAAGAGTTTTCTTTTACTAAGTTTTAATTTATTTTAATCGGGGGTTTTAGAACTTTATTTGGACAGCCCATAATTTAATTCTTTTTTAATCGTATTTATATCTGTGTTTTGTATGTATTTTAGTTGGCTGTTCACCGCCCTGAGTCCTTCGGGAGAAGGGCGGTATATAAAATTATGAAATAAATAAATAAATAAATAAAACCCCCACAAAACCCTGGTTTCTGGTTTCCCCTTTTATCCTTAAATTGCTTTAGAATTTCTTTCAAATTTCTTTCAAGATTACTTAATTGTTCTAAGATGTTGACCTGAAAAGTTCTATTCTAAAGCTCTCTCTGCCTTCTGATCTTCTCTGAGACATGCCTATATTGACCCTTTTGCTGAATAATAATGATGATGATGATAATGATAATGATAATGATGATGATGATGATGATGATGATGATGATGATGATGATAATGATAATAATAATAATCCATCTTGTGGCGAGATCTGTAACACCATCAAACATCCAGATTTGCCTGTCCAAGATCCTTGGTAAGGACTTATAGGTAGACAAAAATGCCAAACCCAGCCTGAATATCTGGCTGACTATGTGAAGAATAACAACAACAACAACAATAATAATAATAATAATAATCTCAAAATAAAATCACAAAATATCGCAGCCTGGCCATCAAAACTGTGCAATTATGGATGAAACATGTAACAGTGATATCTATTGTCATTGGGGCACTTGGTACCATGTCCAAGATTTTTACAAAATATATGAAGAAACTGCAATAACACTAGCAGAATTACAAAAAAATTATGCTACTTGGAATAACATACATTTTAAGAAGATATTTGGTTGATACCTGTGATGTCGGCAGCAACGCGCATCAACCATGTGAGCCAATCAATATATATTTTTAAATTTATTTATTTATTTATTTGTTCATGCTTCTATACCGCTCCCTCTCCCAAAAAGGGACTTGGGGCGGTGCACATTCAACAACGAAAACAGTACAGGTAACGAAGATGAAATAAATAAAAATCTAAAATGGTTAAGAACAACACCAACAAAAAGATTATCTAAAATTTAATTTAACCCGAATGATTCAATTGGCTAGACCGGCCTGCTTGAACAACAAGGTCTTAACTGCGCGCCGGAAGGTGAGGATATCCGACATGGCTCGTGTCCCCGAGGGGAGACAATTCCAGAGGGATGGGGCTCCCACAGAGAAAGCACGTAGTCTCGGGGCTGCCAGTCGGCAGTGATTTAGTGGTGGGACCCCGAGCATGGCGACTCTGTGGGAGCGTACTGGGCGGCGGGAGGTTGTTGGTGGCAGAAGGCGGTCCCGTAAGTATCCAGGTCCCGAGCCATGGAGCACTTTGAATACTATTATTCACTTTGAATGATCAGTTGACTGAGTTTCATGTTTAATGAATAAAGGTATAATAATAATAGTCTCCCAAATAACTCCACTTAAAACTTGTCATGGATGGGTTTTGCCATAGATGATTACTTACTGTCGTAATTATCCTTCTGTGATGATAAGAGCTTAGTGCAATTCTACATTTACTAGTAAGGTGATTTGATGAGTCTTGCAGACATCAATCAGGCAAACTTTTTGTTGTTGCTGTTGTTGTTTTTGTTGTCAATGAGGGACCAAAAAAAGTCCCTGTGGATTTTACTTCACTAGTCATTGCCGACTATAGGGGGAGGTGCTCATCTGTTTCAAGACCATGGAGTCAGCTCTTTCTGAATATATGTATGCAGTCAGGTGGCCAGGATGATGTCATGGAGTGCTGTTATCCTTTCCACCAAAGTGGTACCTATTTATGTACTCTCACTGCCATGCTTTTGAACTACTAGGTTGGCAGGAAGTGGAGCGAGGACGGGAGCTCACCCTTTCATGTGGCACTTCAGTCTCGAACTTGGGCTGTCAGTTTTCCAGCCGACAAGCCCAGTGTCATGCCCCTGGTGGAGACTGACTCTGAGGGAGAGGAGGAACAGCCGACAGGGAGTGGAAGAATGGTTTGGGAAGTTGTGGAGGAGGCTGGGGGCGGGCAGAGGCCGGCTGATCAGTCAGAGGAGTACCCAGGCCCATCCCCTCTCCATCCTAGGGCATGCAGGGAGGAGAGGATAAGAGAGAGATGTAGTTTACTCAGCAGGAGAGGGCCTTGATCCTCTTCATGGGCTGCAGCTGTGACAACTGAATAAGAGGACCGACATGTGTACGGGAGAATGCTGGAAACAAAGCGTGGAAATATCTCTAGTTTATGGTTCCTCTCTGAGTTTGGTGTCCTTCCCAGTGTGTGTTCTGTTATCTGCAGATGTCCTCCAGCCCTTATCTTGCCTGGTTTGTGTTGCTTTTTTCCTCCTTCTTGTAACTGTTTGTGTGGGAATTTTTTTGTCTTCCATTAAGGATATTTGGAGCTTAGAAGCAAAGTGAAGGAATAAAAGGGGCTTCATTGGATTTTTGTGACTGTGTTTGTTTTGTATCCCACCCTGGGTCATCATACCCAGTGTCTTAACCACTGAGCCACGGCACCCCTCTCTTTTGCTGAGTAGCAGGAAAAAATGTCATTCTAGGGTTTCTTCTCGCCAACTGCTGGGAGAAGGGATCCCAAAGAATAATCTAAAACAAATATGTCTGTATAAAGCTGAACAAACAAGACAAATTGTATATATGAGTGCAGATCTATCACAAAAGCCTCCCAAAATAACTCCACTTAATCCTTATCATGGATGGGCTTTTGCCACTGATGATTACTTACTGCCCTAATTATCCTTCTGTGATGATAAGAGCTTAGTGCGATTCTATGTTTGCTAATAAGGTGATTTGATGATTATTGTGAGACTTGCAGACAGCAATCAGACAAACATTTGTCGTTGTTGTTGTCTTGAATGGCAACACCTTCATTTAAATGGTTCAGGGGCTGAACATATGAAAGGTCTCCAGAAGGAATAGAAAAGTCTGCCTTTCAACCAGAAAGGTGATGATGGTAGTAGAACCTCACAACAAGTTGTGAAATGAGTCCAGAAAGCAGGAGATAAGGAGAATCTGCAACTGATATTGTCATGAACACCAAACTAGGTTTTGCAACTGTTTAGGTGGATTTAAGTGACTGTTGTACAATTGGAAGTCACAGTCTCACCTGTATCAGGTGAGGCATCAATTATTTCTCATAGGATTTTGTGTAGGAGGCTTCATGTCTTGCATGTCTTGTGTTAACATAGATTCTGGGTTTATTTCCTATTCAGACAACTGCCTCATTCCTGCAGTTTTTGGTTTTGGTTAAGACTTGATGCTTGGAGATATCTTCTGTAATTCTTGCAATAACATGAACAGTATTCGAAAACACCTTACAGCAGCCTGCAACTAAGTTGCCTTAATAAGATGCTATTTATTTGTTCCAGAGAAGCATTTTTTAAAAAAGAAATGATTTTGGTGAGAATGCCAGTGGACCTTTTCCCTAAAAAGACAGTTTTGCCATATTACTACTATCAAGCTCCATGTGTAATAGGCATGCACCATTAACCTTGGAAAAGGAACACTGATATCCATTGCATTACATTTAAAATATATCCATGTTTCGCACCCAATTGCTGGAGGTGACAAAAAAAATTCACTTTATACACTGTGCTAAAATTCATTGGGTTTCATCCACACTGGCACTTAAACAAGTATATTTTCTTCCAGGAATAAACGTTGGGGAGAATGAGAGAGTTGGAATTTGCAACGCAAAGAAGTACACAGCTGAACTCTGTGAGCAAATACGAGCAACAGCTGTGAAACCCTGGACCTCTAGCTTCCATTAAGAACAGTTATCTCTGCTCTCCTCCATCAAAATCTCACCGATTAACTTAAAAATATGTAAAACGTCTCTCAGTTTTGCACATATTTTTCCTCCATCGGCTTCTGTTAAAAAAAAAAAAATCAACTGAGAGGACTTTACATTGAAACCAATTGTAGGAAATAGCAAAAAAAAAAAAAACAATTTGCTCACCACTTTCAGATGGACAAGATGTGCACATTTTGCAAGGGATTTTGCATGCCCTTTTTATTGTATGATTAGTGTTATGATATTCGAAAAGCTTTTGAAAGCACTTATCTTCCAGGAAAACTCTGATTATTGAATGTAATGAATGAATGGTGGAAGTTGAAGAACTTACAAGTTAAATCAGAATTGGTTGCAGGCATTTAAACCTATCAATTTCTGCTCATTTGGCTCTGGGGAATATACTTACCCTAGGACATTATCTAGGGATCAGAGTAATTCTCCAGGGTCCCTCCTGTTCTATATTTGATTCTATTTGCACTGTGGTTTAGCTTGCAGATTTATGGAACCGATCACAGAAAACGTGCATACACAGTTTGCATCCTTAGCTCTATTATGATTTAGATGTATTTAGAAATTGCTTTTCTATCCACCAGGGAACACAAGCGGATGCATAATTTATTAAGAAAAATGCAATAATACAACAGTAATCCAATAAAGGCAAACATTGAGCCATTGTTTAAAAACACGACAAAATAATGCTGAAGTTCATTGGGACTATCAACATTTAGAGCTTTCTAATGGGTAATGGGACAAATCTCCCTGTGGATGAAGTCACTACGCAAACATACTTATTTTAAGATTTGGAGATCCTAAAACCTTCATTTATAAAATGAATCAAATGCATTGATAAAAATAGGATCGCCAACATGATTGCCAACATCCGGAGACAGATATGGTAGGAGGAGGAGGAGGAGGAGGAGGAGGGGGAGGGGGAGGAGGAGGAGGAGGAGGAGGAGGAGGAGGAAGAAGAAGAAGAAGAAGAAGAAGAAGAAGAAGAAGAAGAAGAAGAAGAAGAAGAAGAAGAAGAAGAAGAAGAAGAAGAAGAAGAAGAAGAAGAAGAAGAAGAAAGCTGGATTTCATCAACATATGTTCAAATTCATTAGTCAACAACATGCTTCTCACAAATATTTCAGCACAGGAAAACAGCTAAAAATTGGGGACAACAAAAATCTGACCCTCTGCCTATGTTCTCTGTATTTCATACAGGACCGTATTAAAATCTGAACAGGAAGAAACAATTTGAAAAGTTGAATGGCTATGAAAAATATATTTAGATATAGTGAGAAGGGACTTGTCGACACTGTAAATAGAATCTCTCCTATTATCCTTTTTAAAGCAGCTAAAAATGGACAGGGGACGTTCTGTTTTTTGGAAAGGATACTTTTTTTGGGTGGCTACCTAATCTTTTGGAGTGATGGGAATCAACTGTACAATTGCAGGTAGTCCTCGACTTACAACAGTTCATTTAGTGACTGTTCAAAGTTACAATGGCTCTGAAAAATGTGACTTATGACCGTTTTTCACAGTTACAACCTTTGTAGCATCCCCATGATGAAGTGATCAAATTCAGATGCTTGGCAACTGGTTCATATTTATGACTATTGTTGTGATCAACAGAATCATGTGATCACCTTTTGTGACCTTCTGACAAGCACAATCAATGGGGAAATCAGATTCACTGAACAACCAATGTTACTAAGTTAACAAATGTGGCAAGAAATGTCTCACTTAACAACATAAATTTTGGGATCAATTGTAAGTCAAGGACTAGCTTTGGTGATGTGATCTCAATTCTCCTGGTTTTATTTCTACTCGCTGCTTTCATAACTTGCAATGAGAAGTGGCAAAGGATAAGTTCTATATGTATCACCTGTAGTGGCTTGGACATATTATAGGTAAGTGCTACCTTCACATTAAACTAGAAGGGAAGTGTGTAAGAATAAGAACAAAGAAGCCAATGCAGTGGAAATTCAAGACCTAAGGCCCAAACCTAAGTGTGTAATTGATTTTGGTCCCTCCACATTATATGAATTGATTTCAAGATATGCCTACTGTGGATGATCCACCAAAATGTATTTGTCCCATCTCTTCCCTTTCTCAAGTCTTTTCTGTCCACCCTCTTCCCTTGAAGCCTTTCAACACTCATTCCTCATCCAAAGCATAACATCTGGTATCGAGGCCAGTGATACTTACATGGCAGAATGTGTAGGGAGCATGAAGAGACACATAAGGAAGCCATGCAGAAGGGAAAAAAGAAAAAAAAGAAACAGAAAGAAAGAAAAACGAGTTAATAAATCAGCTCTTTTTCTTTTCTTTTCTTTCAGAATGAGGCAGCTGCATATTAGTATTTGATTCTGCAAGGGGTGAAGGGATGCAGACTGACAGACAAACCACATTCTTTTTCTGAAAATTAAGGATGGGATCTAGTGGTGGTCTGAAGAACTAGCACAGAACCTCTTCAGAAAAGAATGAGAAATTGGATGAAGATCTGGCTAAGATTACTCACGTTCCATAATAAATGTACTCTATATATCTTTGGTGTTCTCTGAGCTTGGCTGTTTTCTTGGAGATATTTCCTTATCTGACTAGGTAGCATTTTCAGTTCTTCTTAGAACGTAGAAGATTCTGGTGCACTGATGATGTTACCTAGTTGGATAGTGAAATGTCTACCAAGTTCAGAGGGCATCAGGGATTCCAGAGTTTGCCCCTGGGCTGCAAATGTTCTCTTCTGTTGGTAACTTTTTCTTTAATCCAGTTTAAACATGTAGATTTGAGGCATGATTTTCTGCCAGTGATTATGTCTGTCTCTGTCTATCATCTCTGTCTACCAGGTGGTACAACCTGGGACCCCTTCCAGCCAGTCCCAATTCATTCTATTGAAGCCCATCCTCTATTCATCAGGCAACCAACTGTGTTGCCTATTTATTTCCATTTTTAATATTTCAAAGACATGGTTTCATTTTTGTTACCAGGACACAGATGAAGGAACAGCTGATCCCTTCAGCAGCCCAGTTGGCATAGGGATACCTCAACAAATATTTACATCATTCTTTGAATGGTGCAGAGCTTCATGTACATTTATTACAGGTAGAAAAGTTCTAGGTTTGTGCATGCTGGTCTCTATATGCTCCTTTAAGGGAAACCAAAAAATCAAATCCAGCTACTAGGTGCAAAATCTTTCTGCAACACATCCATATTTCCATTTTGTCCAGGGAAGTCTTCTAAGGACAGGAAGAATTAAAAAATGTAAATGTTAAATTCTTCCAATGAGCATAATTCTTAGATATGTCTACTCTGCCAATCTCACCTGGTTTTATTACAGGCTTCAACTTCTGACTCTCTCAAAGGAACCTTGAAGTGTGTCTATAGAGATTCTCAATCATCCAGGTCATAGTTGTCTCAAAGGTGCTTTTTCAGAAGGCAAGTGGACTGATTTTTTTTTTTTTTTTGTAATTTGAGAAAGAAGAAGAAGAATTTTCACTCCTCATCCAAGAAACAACTGATGAACCTCCTTAGAAGAGAAGTGAAACATCTTCTTCTTCCTCAAATAAAAAAAACAATTCAGTTGCCTTTTGGAAAAAAAAAAACACCTTTGAGATGACCTTAAAAAGTATATTAATGATTCTAAATCATCCAGATAGATCTGTCTGGAGGTTGAATCATGGCAACTGCACTTCTTCTTGGGTTTGAAGTGATTCGCTGTTTATTCAAGTTGCATCACCAGCAAAATGTTTCAAACCAAAGAAAGAAAAGAAATCCAGTTGCTGTGACTCAGCTTCCAGACTTGAAACATATCATTTGGTAAGGGGCAAAGAATCACATTGGGTAGAAATCATTAGTACCCCTTCCTTGATTCACATGGGATTTTATTAAAAAGAGACTTCAGAATTGGCATTGCTGGGGGAGGATTTTTACCCCCTAATTGGCCAGGGTTCTATTCGTCATCGTATCTATAGATGAAAAAATGGGGTGGATAGGCAGGATATATTTCTCCAAATAACCTGTAAAGGATTTGGAATCAGTAGTCCCTAACTAATAGTGAAGGGCTAGGAATAGAAGTTCTGATTTTTTTTTTTTCAGTTGTTCTCTTTTAAAAAGAAAGCACATCCTCTAAGAAAAGGAATGTGTTTTTTTTAGAGTAGTGTGCTTACTTCTTTACTTACACTCAAAACATAATAATTTCAAGAATTATGTGCTGTGAATTTGTCCTCAGTAGTCTCTTTAAATGATAGAGTCATAAGGCTGGAAGGGACCTCGGAGGTCTTTGAATCCAACCTCCTGCCCAAAGCAGGCATCCTCATACCATCCTGGATCAATGGTTGTCCAGTCTTGTCTTGAAAATCTCCAAAGATGTAACACCAACAACTCTGAGAGGCAAACTGTTCCATTGATTAATCAACAGTGGTAATTAATTCATTTACTTTATTTTAGCTTTAGTACATCTGGTAAAGGGAATTGGTAAATGGGGCAGTTTCTAGAATTATTTTTACTTTTTGGGTGGGGAGAGAAGAAGGAAAGGATCAGAATCTTGATGACTTTTGATCATTGAAATTGATTTTTCATCTCTAAAAGGAGATCTCAAACTAAATATTGGAGCTCTCAACCACTGACCAGACATGACATGATGGAAGACAAGGAGACCAATCCCAAACTGTAACCCTCTCTGGACCCACCCCAGCAGGAAGTGGTACAGTCCTCCATGCAAATCGAACAGGGGATCAGGCAATGTGTATCAAAGGTGGGGGAGGAGAATTGCAATAAAGGGAGGCAGAGCAGATGTGACATACAGCAAGACAATACTGACCTTGGAACAAGGTTGAGCTTGTGGGCTCACTTATTTCTAAACCAGGTAAGGAAACAATGGAAGAGAAAAAAAATGAAGATAAAAGGGAAAATAAATATATCGCTTCATAATTAGCACTCCACGAAACAGATTGAGTAAAGAAGAAATGGAATGAAGGAGGAGGATGTGTAGATGGGCTGGGAGAGAAGACGGACTCTGAAATGGATGGGAAAGTCAAAAAAGAAAAAAATGCCCAGTGCTGTTGGAAAGTGAAGCATAAAAAAAGTAGGAAGAGAAAAGGTGACTCCATGAAATGTAATTCATAATGTCAGCCTTGCAAAAAAGTTGCTCTAACTCTAATCCTTAGGACCACACATAAAATGTTCTTGGATTTCTTGATGTTATCCACTGAGGTTGTTGGGTATTTTGAAGAAGACCACTGACTGTAGATCGGATGAATTTCTCAGCCCTGTGAGAAGAAGCTAACTTTAGAAGAAAAGTATCAGTTGGAAGCATCTTCAAAGACAAAAGTAGTCCTTTGCCCCTTCTCCCTTTAAGAAATGAAAAGTTTCACAGAAGATTCATTGTGTAAAATGTCTCGTGGCCATTGCTATCTTCATTTATTGTTTCTTGAGCCTGCCTCCTCACTGTTCCTTATCTCCACCGATATGAGAAGTGGCGCTAGAAACCAAAGAGCTTCAAACAAGAAGTAGCATCCCATTTCCCATCCTCTTTGCAACAATAACTTGGTTGCTAGGAAAGTAGTCTATAAAGCCAGATAGTTAAAATCCAGAATAAGAACCAAAATCCACCAACATTGTCACCACCACTATTATCATAGCACTATAATCACACACCTGATATTTAGCTGAAGATGAAAAGGAGAAAAAGAAATTACAGTCACAACATCATTAAGAAAAATGATTAATTGAGGAATCCAGCTGGGCTTCTGAAGAATCTCCACATGTTAACTGAAGAATCTCCATATAGTGAAGGCATCAAATGAAATGGAAGCTCTACTTAATACACTACTGCAGGTTTGGATTCCCTACCACCCAAACACCCCACCTGATGTAATGTCTAATTCCAAACTCTAACATCAAAGCTGGATTTTGATGCCACTTGTCTTCCATTACTTGGTTCTGCAAGTTGGGCTTTGCTGGATCTCTTTTGTGGTGAGTCCCTTGCTAAAGACAAGAGAATCACATTGCTAGGACTATGAGGCATGACAAAACAACTAAACTATTCCTACAATTTTTGCATTCCTGGAAATTGCCTTGATTGCTTTGCTTTTTGATTGTTTCTCCAGCTATGTTGTCTCAATAATCCATACCATGTTTCTGTAAAAGATTGGCTCAGATGACTTCAGTGAAACCACCTATTCATGACTAAGGTAGGATTTCAGTTGAGGTCTGCTTGGCTTGGCATCAGGTGTCAGGAACTCTTGCCCCTCCAGATGTTTTTGAGCTATAACTCCCAGAGAACCTGGTACTGCTGAGAGCTGATCGTAGCCATGCTCCTATTCATTTCTAGATCACATGATCACCTCTTCAGTTCTGCTCAGCTTCTTTTATAATTCCAACAGGATAAATTATATCACTTCTCAAGCAATGCATTATTCATTGCTTAGGACCACAATTGCTCTTGTCAATAAAAATGAATAACGGACAAGACTCTATTCTATTTCAGCAAATCTTCAGGTCACATGTAGCTAACAGGTATTGTGCAAAACTGGTTAAAAGAAGCAGAAAGAACAATTTCTACACCAAGACTAAACCAAGACAATATAGAGGGCACTGCGCTGTGGTTTTAATTGTCAGACTATGAACAGACTATCAGATTTTGTCCACTGTGCTAGACCTGAATAGAATTCTCTTCATTACACAAATTTATCATAGTTCCTTTATTATTAGATAAAGTTAGGGGGTAATTTAAACAATTGTAAGAAAGAGAGCCACAGTACTCTCTACAATATTGGTATAATTCAACTATTACAAAGTCTGCACTACTTTTATTGTTAATCTTCTCATCACTCCTTATCACCAATACCCTCCCACTTCTGACTGTATGACTGTAACTTTGTTGCTTGTATCCTTATGATTTATATTGACTGTTTTCTAATATGATTTGATTGCTTATTGTATCCTATGACTATCATTAAGTGTTGTACCTTATGATTCTTGACTCTTGACGAATGTATCTTTTCTTTTATGTACACTGAGAGCCCTTGCACCAAGACAAATTCCTTATGTGTCCAACCACACTTGGCCAATAAAGAATTCTACTCTACTCTACTCTACTCTACTCTACTCTACTCTACTCTACTCTACTCTACTCTACTCTACTCTACACTACACTATTCTATAATCAGGAAAGTAATTGGTAAGATACATTGTGTGTTGGTAAAATGGTCCATATGGAAGTAGATGAAAGCAGAAAACAATAGAGTTAGGATCCAGAAACAGACAGTAAAACAAGTCCAGGGTGCCCAACTTCAGAAAAACTACATCACTGAAGGATGTAGAATTCTTTTGAAAAGTTTTGTCCTTCAGTTAAGGGTTTACTCATTAAACTCAGAGGGAGGTCTTAGGACCTTGCATGATTGATCTACTGTACTATGGTTCTAAATCATGGTTTAAGGCTTCATATTTTACATAAATGCTCCTTATTGTGGCTTACTTGATAACCCATATAAATTCTTCTCTTACACTTGAAAGCATGTTCTCAGTAGAACATGTTCCTTACAGTCATGGGCTGATCCATAATTCTTCTGATCTCTTTGGGATCCCTCAATAAGTTTTAGCTGACCATGAGCATACATAATTATGTATTACATACTCTCTTACAGACTATTTGAAAGCATGTTCTCAGTAGAACATGTTCCTTACAGTCATGGGCTGATCCACAATTGCTCAAAGCCACTGGTACAATTGGTCACCCTCTTTAAACAAGAATGCATAGTTCATCTGTAGAGCATTCAGTTAACATATCTTTGTCCAATTGATACAATTACTGCGCCATGCTTCAGAATGTCTTTTGTGTCCCTGATATTTTGCAGAATCAGAGCAAAACACTTCAGTTTTATATAATAGATTTTTTAAAAAGGGGGGGCTATCATAGTTACATAATGATAACTATGTTAGTTTGGAACATGCTCCAGAAACAGATACCATATAGTTATTAAGTAAAAGAAATAAAAGGATGATCTGTAACCAGAGTCCAAGTCTGTTTAACCTGGCCCAAATGATAGTGAAAAGCTTTGTCCAAAGCTGTCATTGCTGCTGCTGTTAGTGTGGTTATTTGTGGAATGCGTGGGAAGATCTCTGGACACCACTATCCCTTACTGCATGAATGCCAAATCCAACGGATCTGTGTCTGCTGTAACTTCTCTCTACATGTTCTTCTCCATCTGCATTTGAGCAGTTACCTCCTTTTCCCAAAGCAGTGGGAAAGCTGATGAAAAGAATAGAAGAATAGAATAGAATAATAGAGTTGGAAGGGACCTTGGAGGTCTTCTAGTCCAACCCCCTGCCTAGGCAGGAAACCCTACACCACTTCAGACAAATGATTATCCAACATCTTTTTAAAAACTTCCAGTATTGGAGCTTTCACAACTTCTGGAGGCAAGTTATTCCAATGATTAATTGTTCTCACTGTCAGGAAATTCCTCCTTAGTTCTAGGTTGCTTCTCTCCTTGATTAGTTTCCACCCATTGCTTCTTGTCCTGCCCTCAGGTGCATTGGAGAATAGCTTGACTCCCTCTCCTTTGTGGCAGCTCCTGAGATATTGGAAAATTGCTATCATGTCTCACCTAGTCTTTCTTTTCATTAAACTAGACACACCCAATTCCAGCAACCGTTCTTTATATGTTTTAACCAGTAGTCCCCTAATCACCTTTGTTGCTCTTCTCTGCACTCTTTCTAAAGTCTCAACATCTTTTTTATTATCATGGCGACCAAAACTGGATGCAATATTCCAAGTGTGGCCTTACCAAGGCATTATAAAGTGGTAATAACACTTCACGTGAACTTGATTTTATCCCTCTGCTTATTCAGCCTGGAACTGTGTTGGCTTTTTTGGCAGTTGCTGCACACTGCTGGCTCATTATTTAAATGGTTGTCCACTAGGATTCCGAGATCCCTCTCAAAAGGCTGCTTCAAACTTTATCTTTGCTCTAAGAAAGAAAAATCTAACACCCATTTTAAACTGGGAAACTCTAAATTGAAACTGATAACGATTGATGAATTTAGAATTGGCACTTCCTAACTAGGAATAACAGTAAATAATGAATGTCACTCATCTTGGAAGTATGTTTGGTCCCACAACTTTTGCAAGGCTGTATGGTACAACTCTGTGATGATGGGATGGGATAGAAGTCATCAGGAGTTAACTAATCAGCATTACACATCATTTTAGCTCCTAATGTACAGATGGGTTACTATGCCATTGTTTGCATGGGTTTCATGCCACTACAGCTATTTCCAATTGCTTCCTTTCCCTCTGCCTTCTTATGATATTTAAGACCAACCAGAAATATATATTTAATATTAAATCTTATTCATCACCGACTGTAAGCAATTGCATTGATTTCCTTTAACCATCAGTTTCCTTCTATTAGAACTTTCCAAAGCCAACTTTATGACTTTCATTCAGTTGCCAAATTTCAGCTGGCATTACTTATGCTTTGCTACAGTTGTGTTGTAAGTTTAACTTCCTACTTTTTTTTACACTGGGATGGACTGAGATAAAACTCTTTGATCGAGGAACATGGAAGGAACAATATACATCTTATTTTCTTAAAATCCTATCCAGAGAACAATGAGGAGAGGTTGAGGAGAGGGGTGATAGACACATTGTTCCTGTGCTTCTATATTGATTTTCCATCCAATGTTAGCCACAATAATATTAACAATGCTGATGAAAATGTCTTTCCACTCATTATTATTTAAATAATTTAAGATTTAGCATACTAAATTCTCCCACTAACTTTACTATGTGGTTGACGAAGGAAATAGTAGCATCCCAAAAAAAGCTGATAAATCTTTTTTTTTTTCCTTAAAGGTAGTATTTTTCTAACTATATTTCCAACTATGAAGGAAAAATGAGAGTAAACAAACACTAAGCAGCCAAACATCCAAAGTGGCAAGGTTGAAGAAATTTCCCTGCCACAAAGTCTGTTTCTTTTCGCTAATGTATTAAAATTATTCTGTTGTGAGAACTTTAGACCATCCACTATTCCTATCTTTCAATTTGGTCCTGATTAATAACCACATCTGGTCAAAACACAGAAAATAACCCTGAATTCAAAGAACATCTAATGTAGAAATTCAGAAGGAATTTTGACAGGGAATTTGGATGAAAGAAAAAAATGTTATAGCACCTTCTGCTAGTGGAATAAGTGCTTAAATACAATAATTGGTCAATTTGATTATTGTTGGATAGCTCTATAGAGAATAGATTTCCATGTTCATACCAGCTGCTATAAAGATACATAGACAGGGATGTGAGATGTAGGTAAATCTTGCATCATGATGATGTTCAAGCACGTTTTAAGCTATTTTTTATCACAGTACTAATAAGAGTGTTGATCATGTTAGATAAGTGACTGCATCTTCCTTAATTAGGATACAGGGACAATTCTGCCTTCCAGTGACATGTCAGGTGTTATGCTTGGAAGAGTTAGTGATAAAAGGAAACCAAAAAACACGGTGGCTGGATATCATCATAGCTGACACCAGCCAGAGCATAGAACAACTCAAAGTAGTGCAAGATTGGAAGATGTGGAGAGTTCTTTTGGTCCCATCTTGTGTCCTATTCCTTCCTTATTCTTGTGAATTTTGGGTCAACTATTGAAACAACTAACTGAAACCATAAAAAAAGTTTCTTGTTTCATTTCTCAGTTGCCATGATTAGGGGGGAGGGAGATTTATGGAATGTAGAATGTTTCCTTTCAGACTGCCAGAGATAACATTGATAAAGCTCCTGAAAGCCAAATCCTAGCAATGGTAGAAGGAGAGTATTAAGAGGTTCGTCACCTGCTTAGTTGGCTAATATGGGAAAACAAGTGGGGTGTCCACTATTTACCTTTTTATTATGCCAAAGCGCGGGAACTATTCAGAGTTGGGTTGATGTTTGAACATGCCGATGTACCCAGTAAACAAGATCTTTAAGAAAGCAACATCCTCAAAGTCTTGGACTAATTGGGAGCATTACTCAGAACCACTAAGCCAACTCTCTTCTACCTTTTGAAAACTCCAGGACTCCTGAGCTCTGGCCCTCCACCTGGTTGTTTTGGGGGAAGGGAAATCCTCAGGAAGCTATGAAATCTTGTTTGCCATCCCAGGTTGTAGAAACTATGTTGTCATCATTACTGACAGAGCTTTTGGACAATATATGTTCCTTGTGAAGAACCTCAAGCCTTACATAAAAGGCCCTCTCGGAATGGTCAATAGATAGATAGAAAACCTCAGAATTCTGGATAATAACACTGGTTTGAAATCATGCGAAAGCCAGAAGAAATAAGGCCCTGGAGGATTTGTTCACCACCACTTCCATTGGACATGAACAACAGCAAACAGCCATGCTCTTTCTCTTAACACGAAGAAGAAATGTAACAAATAAGACAAGCAATTAGAGCTGTCTCTGGCTGTGAGCGGTGTCAGATGGATCCATCACTTTAATCAGAGTTCTGGCATGTGGAGAAAATAGTTTCTGGATAAGGCTTCAGAGTTCTCACCACCTTCCTTTGCTATAGTCTTTTTTATTATTATTTTATGTCGAAGTAATAGAAAGCACAACTTGGAAGCATGCCTGGGATTGTGGAGCTGCTTGGGTTGTTTATTCTCAAATGCCTCACTTAACAGATGGCACTTCAGGGTGGCAATACCAGGAAAGGCTTGGCAATATTTTTATTTTTTGCTTTTATTTTTGAGAAGATATAAAGATTCGACATTCCTTGCTGTTAGTTTCTCTCTAAGCCTTGGAGAAGGGAATCTTGTAAAACCTTATTCTAGGTAGAAAATACCTGGTGGAAATGAGATGTTCAGAATAGAATTTTCAAAAAAGTGAGGAATTCACGTTATGGAAATAATCTTTCAGGGAAAAGAAGAAAAACAAACATCACAACATCCTATGTTTTTGTGATGTGTTTTAAATGGATTTGTTGACATTATCATTAACAGCAATATTTCACCAATGATCTAAAGTTGAAAGATCCTCCCTTTTTTTAGCATGATGCTTGGTATTTTGCAGAGAAAGATTTGGGGAGGTTGAAAATATGAGTTAAATCCAGAACAGAGAAGAGATAAAACAACAATACTCAGAGCCTTTAGATCAACGGTGTCCAACTTCAGCTATTTTAAGACACGTGGACTTCAACTCCCAGAATTACTGGCTGGGGAATTCTGGGAATTGAAGTCTACAGGTCTTAAAAGTCACCAAGGTTGGACACTCTTACTTTAGATGACATCTGAGAAGCAGCTTCCTTATGGTTCAGATTAAGATGAAATAAGCAACAGTTTCTGACATTGGCTTGATTGCAGATTGTTCATTGGTTAAAGTTATTTTTTTTCCAGTTATTTTATGTGTGTGGTAGCCCATGGAATCATATTTCTTTAGTCATGCCATGATGGAAAATAGTCTTCTTTTTAAATGAGTGGAAAGGAAGAACAATCCTAGTAAAGCGAAACTCTTTTTATAAAATAAGTCCTACAACTTTCAGTTTGAAACTTTGGAGGACAAAGTTGTGTGCTACTTCCAAGGGAGGGGGGGGGGGGAATCAAGGTGAACTGAGAGATTCTTTTTAGGCAGGATGTTCAGAAACAATGAAGAAAAAAATGGTTCTTTTGTTACATTTATGTCCTGCCTTTTCTTAGAGAGCTCAAAGCAGTTCAATCCAAAGTTTCTCCTAATTTTATCCCCATAATAAAATCCCTATAGGCTATTTCGGGATGAAAGGAAAGACTTGAAGTATGACTCTGTCCAACTGCTACAAATACACTGATGACATACTAATATAATACAATAATAGAATGATTACTTCTTGGGAGCTATCTGCATAACCATAATAATGTTTTAAAATCAGTATGATAGAAGATGGAGAATGTTGACAATTTGAGAAAAGTAAGACTGGGAAGTCATTATTTATGATACATGTGATACTGGAAAAAATGGCTAAAGGAAGGACTGATCTATAAACTGATTTTGTCCCATCCAGAGACCGCTTGATTCCTAACTCTCTATGCTGATGGAGACATTTGGAATTTCAGAATTGTATTTACTGGAAGCCCTACATTGAGAAAGCCACTGAGATCTTATGTCAAAGTGTAAACTGTAGAAATAACGAGGAAAGGTGTAGTTATCCTAGCCAGGTTAAATGTAAGATGACAAGAGGGAAGCTATTAAATGTTGACCAATCATAGCTTAAAATACTGCAATTTAGTAAACTGATTTGTGTCTTGATCTGTCCTGATTTTATATAGCTTTCCATATAATCAGGTCCTTCTTTGTTTTACCTATTCTTCCCTTCACTTATTATTTGACACTTGAGCCAATTACACAGAATGATGGTGAACTTTCCTTCTGTGGGTATATTCAACTAGAGACCCATTTGTCATAAATGTTTTAATTTGGATTCCTATAATAAAGAGGAAATTAGACTCAATGACCTAGTGGCCTCTTCCAACATTATTCTACAGTTCTATGAATCCCAATGCCATCTCCTTATTTGTTACTTACCGTAGAGAATAATGCTAGCATTAGTGTTTCCTAGTTGGTTGTAGGCAACACAAGTGTAATTTCCATAGTCTTGCTCAGAGACATTGAAGAAAGTAAGACGGGAGAAGAAGGCCTTATTTTCCACTTTCAGCCCTTTCTGTCCTTCAAGGAGCCTGAAACACAGGAATTGCCATGTTAAGCACACACACACAAAGCCACAATGATGCAGACATACATATTTCATTTATTAACACAGTCGTTGTCAGGCGCAAATAACCAGGAGCATCTGTTGAGTTCGAAGCACAGAAGAATTTATTACTGTTACCTCTAATACAAGACTGTAGTTGACTAATGGTCTAAGCTAAACTGGTACTAGATAAGGGTGAATGGAATTGGCTGGACCTGGGTCCCTTGTGACAACGCAATGACTCTAAACTGATGGCACATTTAATCCTGCCTTCCAGCTAAGCCTCTTCTTCTCCTACAATGGTTTATAATTTCTCATTTGAGAAAAAAAAAAACCCTCAAATAGCTTGTAACAAAAGTATAAGAGATTAGTAATAGAATAATCAAATAATGAAATAATACTATTGATTATTATTAACCCAATAATGAGTATGATTAGTTGCTGGGAAAAGGCGAAAGAAGAACCTAAGGCAGGGGTGTCAAACTTGATTTCATTGAGGGCCACATCAGCACTGTGTTTGATTTGGGGGACCAGGGTGCACATGGCCAGAGTGAGCATGGCCAACTCAATGTCACTTATGTCAGGTGGTGGCCCAAGCACTCTGCCAGTGAAAACAGGCTCTTGAGCTCCATTTTCAGCTGCGATGGCCTCCTGCAATCCTCTGCCAGCAAAAACAGAGCTCAGGAAGGCCGCATGTGACCCTGAGCTCCATTTTCATTGACAGAGGCACTGAGGGCCAGTCCTTCATTGTTTCCAGGGTGGCCCCATGAGCCTTCCTTTCTAAGCACCCCATGGACCGAATCTGACCTCTGGGCCTTAAGTTTGACATCCCTGACCTAAGTGCAGAATCTCCCTTGCAATTTCTAAGTTTTTCTTTCTCCCTGGCTTTCTATTTTTTTCCTCAGCATAGTTTCAGATATATTTCCGATTTCTCTTAGTGTTACTTTTAAATTTGTTGGAGGTGGCAAAGGAAAGCATTACAGCTTTCCACTTCTCTAAAAGCTTTCTAAGTAACCATACTTCCTAATCAGAAAAAAAAAAAAGGTCCATAGAAAGAATTGCACCTTTATTACTTTTCCCCCCCACATTTCTTTGAAGTATGGGAAGCTACATAAGCTGTAGACCTCAGAAGGAACAAGGAAGGAGGAGGAAAAATGCACACACAGATACACACACACACACACACACACACACACAAACACACATTCATTCTGCATAAATATCTGGAAAGACACCATTCTCTACTCATCCACAGCTCTCTTGTAAAATTGAAGGGAATATTTTTTCTGCATGGTATTATCAAAAGTATCCAGAGATGGGTCTTGATCCTGTAATGAAAGGGGCCAGTTATTCTGTAGGAAACAGAAAAGAAAAGCCAACTATATGGCTAAACCTGAAATCAGGCATGGACAAACAGGAATATCAAAGGGAGGTTATTATTATCAAGATCATCTAATCTCGACATTACAATCACACGAGTATCTGAAATGTTCTTTTCAGATCATCACTGCAGATATTTTAAAAACAGGTGCAAAAGACGTGTGATAAAGCAGCTGTTCCATAACCGAGCAGGTTTGTTCTCTACAAATAATTTAAGTTAATCAATAGTAATCTCAAAGGCAATTCCACATTCTAGAGCCAAACGCAGGAATCCAATCCCGTCGATGTGTGAATTGTGGAATCCTTGGTGCCCTCTGAGCCCGGATATTTGCTTGAAGACATTTTGCTGCCCGACTAGGTAAGATCTCTCATGCACCGCCAAGCTCAGAAAGCGCCAAGGCCCCCACGGTTCAATCCTGAGCTACAGAGAGTCTCTTCTATTAACACAGGGAGTCCAATAGTTGAGTTGTAACAGGGAAGAGAAAGAATGGCCACAAGTTCACCGTGGAGATAAAATAGTTATAAAAGACTGCTGCGGTTGTTTGTAAATTGTATTGCTACCTATAATTTAATGTATTTGAGCGCTGTAACTAGATTGGAGCTCCTCGCTTGGGGACAGAACTGATGTAATTTTCCGTGTTCACACAATCCCTTTATGAAGAGCGTTCACTTAAAATATATATTGCAACTGGTTTAGTCGGGAGGTAAGTCTCATTCCAGGAGATGAGTTTATTGCAAAAGAAAAAAGGCCTGCCATTTTGTTGCCCGGGTAGTAGTCAACTAGCTCAGGAGGAAATTTCTTTCACAGGGTTTTAAATCTAGTTATGGTAATGATATTGATCACACTTGTTAATCTCCTGAGATGGTGGGAATTCATGCATCCATCCCGATCTACCTTGATTCCTCAGTACCCTTAAAGATCATAGTATCTTTCTGGATCAATTTAGAGGTTAGGAGCAGGAGATTCAATGGTTCTCCTTCTTCCTCTAGGTAAGTTCCAGTCAGTGTTAGTAGGGAAAACCTAAGATCAAACAAACATCTAGCCCTTTCTGCAAAGTCCCACAGGACTCTAATTTGCTCCATTCCCATCTAACATTCAACACACTACAAGAGTGTCACCCAATGTTGTGTTAGTTCAAGCTGGAAAGTATAAAAGATGACGTCCCCAAAAGATCTGGAGATGAAAAGAGAAAAATACAACTAGAGAACTATATTTTGTTCAGCAGTTATAATATGGTCTTCTGCTCTGCCTTTTTTTCACCATCCAAGTTCCCTCATTCCATTCCCTTTGGTGCATCGCTTTGCTGATATTCTTATGTGTTGCTTTTGTTTTATTGATCTGGTCCCTTTCTATGTTTTCTCATTTTATGTTACATGGTGCTGGCTTGCTTTGGAGCAATTCCTAGTAGTTTGCTCCTAGGATATTTGATGAAGTGATCTCATAATTGGAGTATGACTGATAATTTAATAAAATAATAGTGTGGCTGACTGGGGAATTCTGGGAGGTGAGATCCACAGGCCTTGAAGCTGCCAAGTTGGTAGACTCCTGAACTTGACTAAGAGAGAAGAATATTAGAGGGGCTGCCACAAAGAGGAGGGGATGAACATTTTCCAAATCAGCAGAAGTCAAGACCAAAGAAACAACAGATGGAAATTAATCAAGGAGAGAAGCAACCTAGAATTAAAAATTTCCCAACAACGTGGATAATATCATCGTCAAATGGACAGTATCTTTATAGTTGTTTTTGAATGGATCTCTATAGTTAAAAGAGGGGAGAATGACCCAGTTTCTGAATATCAGCTGTGAGAACTCCAGGAATCCACTGTGAGAATTATAACAATGATCTCATCCTGCCTTTTCATGCCATGGGAACCTGTAATAAATAGTCTCTATGTCTGAATCTTGGAAGAATTGTGTCAGAGAATCTCTGGCATGAATCCTGACAACGAGAGCTATTATTCAAAATATTTGCAGATCATGTATAGAGAAAAGCATCTTCTTGTGCCAAAGATCTCTGCAATGAGTACCGGAGCACCTCTCATTTGATAGAATCGCTTTCAAAATGCCAATGCCATCAATCTTCTTTACAGAATAATTTATAATTGGCCAAAAAAAAAAAAGAATCTCAAGTCCAAGGTGCTTACAATTTAAATTTTGCTAGCAAGGAGAACAAAACAACTGATAGTTAAACAAAGGGAATATGGGAGGTGGAGTGAAGCAGGACAAGGTTGATCAGTGATGAATGAAAATAGCAGTAAGTGGAGAACACAAAACATTAGATACGCTGTTGGCTGGCTTCATGAAGAAACTAACAACTATCTGTCAGTCTCCCAAATAAGCTAGGGTTAGACTCGAAGGCCTGAACATCCATTTCCAATTGTGTGATTCATTCTCTCTCTCCCTCTCTCTTCCTCTCCCTATTTCTCTATCTCTCTACACACACACACACACACACACACACACACACAGAGAGAGAGACAGAGAGAGAGAGAGAGGGAGAGAGAGAGAGAGAGAGAGAGAGAATGAATTACTAATTATAGCGGTTGATGCTCATCTCTGTTTCAAGGCCACTGAGCCAGTGCTGCCCAAAGACATTTATGTGGTCTTGTGGACATCACAGAGCATTATTAACTAGCTACCGAGGTTCTACCTATTTATCTACTCACATCCACATACTTTCAAACTGCTAGGTGGGCAGGAGCTGAGGCAAGGACTGGAGCTTAAACCATCATGCGGCACTTGGGTCTCGAACCTGGGCTGCAGACTTTCCAGCGGACAAACCCAGTGGACTTGAGCCACCGCTCCGCCTGTGATTCTATATAATGGACATCAATCCGTGTGCACATACACACATACATACATTCAAACACATATACTATCCTTTTCCTCCAATTTTCTCTGTTTGCATGGTAGCTGTCAGCCTCCAAGAATCCTTCTTCTGCTTGTCTTTGTGGCTGCCATAGAAACGGGGGGAGGGAAGAATAATTGGGCTTCGTGGGGGGAAAATGTTGGAGGTTTAAGCTGGTGAAATGTAAAAGATGGGGCATTTTCTTAACTATGCTTACTGCACAGATGTAGCCTCTTATCTCTCTAGGCTAAAGTCAATCGTCTTGGTATTCCAGATGTGTGCAACACCACCTGAAGATATCCCACATGACATTATACACATGTCAGATTGGATGCCCAGTTTGGATACTTGGGGGTGGAAATGTGGGATAACCTTCTATATGTGATTTTCACGCCAATTGCTTCAGATCTTGTATTTCCTCTGATGCTATCATTTCAGATTCAGTAAAAGTCCTTTTCTCTATAACAATGGAGTCTAAGGTTTTGTTTCTTGGATTTTGAATAGAGCTTCACCTGACATTATACAAGATCTGAGGCTTCACCTGACAGTAGCAGACATGCAATATTTTTAAGGAATAGGTCGTTTCTGTTTTAGCAACTGTGATGACACATCCCGCAACACCCTCCTCCTTGAATAACTCATGTACCGTTTGTCATCTTTATACCACTGGAATTCTGCTGATGGAACTGCAGAGGCCTCACATTGAAGGATGCCCTTCTGACCCACAGGCACACCCGTGTTCTTAGTGTCTGATATATATGGTGGGTCTGCAGAGAAAGGAACAAGTTAAGTATCTAGGGAATAGATTATTATTATTTTTTAACATTGGTTAAAAAACTTTCCTTCCTTGATCGGTGCCTTACAACAAGCCATTCGAGTTGCATTTGCAGGATCCTCTTAAGAAAACATCTGGTATAGGAAAGTAATGCCCAGAACCTGATAAGATTGTTTTATAGCTAATCTGAAAGAAAGAACTTCCAGTTGTGATGATATATTCAACAATATATATATAATTCACACTCTCACAGACATGGAACAATTAAACGTTGTTTTTTTGGTCACAAACATCTTTAACCTTCAGAGTGACAGCATATCATTTCTTTTCAGATTCTTCGCTAGAGGTGCCTCCCGAGGATGGTATTGTTTTTAAGGATACATAAGTCAATGCCACAGCAAATATATAAGGTCATAAGGTTTAAATAAACCTCTAAATGAATATAGGTTTGCCTGCGTGAATGGAATACCTGGGTGCACATCTGTATCCATGCATAACAAGGAAGGCTACCAATCCAGCAAACAAGACACATTGGGAATTGCGATCCCAACACATGGTGGACTATCAGGTTTGAGAAAGCACACCTGCCCTAGAATATATGCTTCAGTTTGTGAAGCATTTTATTTTAGGGCAGGTATCCTTTCTCGCAAGGGGAAGAAGTCCCCCATCTCCGCCATAGCTTAATTTTTACCCGTGCACTCTGGAGTGGGCGAGATCTTAATTAGGGCTTATTTTGGGGGTAGGGCTTATATTGGGTGCACATGTAAAAATCAAGTTAGGACTTATTTTGGGGGTACATCATATTTTCAGGGAAACATGATAGGTGGGACAATATATGTATATATGTTTGTTTTTTCTCCTTTTGACCACTATTTTATCTAATTTTGTTCTGTTATTTGTAAAGATTATTTTCCTTGTTTGTATTTTACCTTTTTGAATGAAAATAAAATTTACAGAGGAAAAAAGAATATATGCTTTGGTTTATAACATATCTATTTTCCCTTCTCTAGTTGTCTAAGCTGGGACAAATATGCATTAAGAAGCCATGTTGGCTCAATGGTGGACCATGTCATTTTAATAAGGTCCTAGATTAAATCAGTTAAAATGTCCAGTTAACATTCTTGGCTAGATTGAGTAATATGTTAGATTTAAGGTAAAGCATCTGAATGTCTTTGTTAATCCCTTGAAGATTAAACAGAATATTCGCCCCAAAGGAGTGAATCCTCCTTCCTCTAAGCTGCAGGGTAAAGAAAAATGCAATATTACGCACAGTTTACGGTGACTTTTACTCTCCGCACAACAGGAGTTGCAACATCGTTGGAGGCACTGCACTCGTACTCCCCCGATTGTTCCCGGGTGATGCTCGTGATCTCCAAGTATTCATCTTCACTCATGAATCCTGAAGCTGGAGAGGGCCAAACAGGAAAAAGAAGGAAAGAAGGAAGGAAGGAAAGAAAAAGAGAGAGAAAATAAGAAAGGAAGGAAGGAAGGAAGGAAGGAAGGAAGGAAGGAAGGAAGGAAGGAAGGAAGGAAGGAAGGAAGAAAGAAAGAAAGAAGGAAGGAAGGAAGGAAGGAAGGAAGGAAGGAAGGAAGGAAGGAAGGAAGGAAGGAAGGAAGGAAGGAAGGAATGAATTATGAAAAAGAAAGAAAAAGAAAGGAAGCAGGGAAGAAAGGAAGTGAAAGAGAGAGAGAAAGAAAAAGACAGAAAGAAAGGAGGGAGGGAGGGAGGGAAGGAAGAAGATAAATAAATTAAGAAAGAAAGAAAAAAGAGGAAGGAAGGTGAAAGAGAAATCGAGAGAGAAAAAAGAAAAGGAAGAAAGAAAGATAACAGAGCTAGACTATGTAGCAACGCAATAAGGTGATAAAATACAGAAAATAGAGAAAGTAACTTGTCGCCAGATATCATCTTTCATGCAGCATCAACTCTATTGGTATTTCTGGATTCTACTATCAAAACATTCTCTTCATTTATTGAGTCTCTTGATGTGGAAAGCAGACACAGGGCATCTGAATGAACTCAGAGGCAGCCCGATTTGGCAACTTGCCCCTGAATACCTTTGTGCAAAAGGTTCTAAGTCTGTTGATTTCTTTGAAGATGCTGAGTGGAACTATTCCCTTCATCTACAGCACAGGAAATCCTGGTTTTATGAATTTCAAAAGAGACAAAGAGTGTATCTTTAAGATCTCTTAACATACATTAACGACACCCTCCGAAACACTTGGGGCATGTTTTTGTATAGAGTTAATCCAACAAAATTTTTTTTTCTGGAGTAGGGATTATTGCAAAGACAATTAGACGACTTGTTCTGTTCCAGTGTGCCTTTTGAGGCCTTACACTGACTTTAAATCCTCCTCTTCTCTAAAGTAAAGTTGCTTCTGCTTTCTGTTTGGGTGTAATTTTACCCTGGATAGATCATCTAGGTGAGAAAGACTAGAAGCCACCACAGGAGGTCAAGCAGGCTGTTGTTCACCCTTATACTTGGTAGAAACAAGAGGAAACCCATACATTTCTCTAATGATAAAGTTCCCCCAGAAAATAGTGGGATTTTGCATCATGTATCCAATACATCACCATCATCCCGGAAAGCTCTTGGTATACACTTTTGAACTGGTCAATCCACAACCACAGTGGGGAGGTGGGAGAATATATGATTTACAAAGTTTCATGAGAAGGTATTTCAAGATTATATATACATGAAGTCTTTTGCCTTTTAGCAGATAGACTTTCATTGTAATTGTTCACCCACCCAATAATTCCTACATTCCCTAAGAAATCTTAGTGAGGAATTATCACTAACAGAAAAAAAACAGTTACTACCAACCTGCCTTCCATCGAGGATCTGTTTACTCCATCAGTCAAAAAGACGGCTGTGAAAATATTTACAGATCCCTCACATCCTGGACATAAATTGTTTCAACTCCTTTCCTCAAGACAATGCTATCGAGCACTGCACACCAGAACAACTAGACACAAGAACAGTTTTTTTCCTGAACGCCATCCCTCTGCTAAACAAATAATTCCCACAACACTGTCCAACTATTTACTAAGTCTGCATTACTATTACTATTACTCTTCCCATCCTTCCTTTTACCCATCTCCTCCCACTGATGACCCTATGAATGTAACTTTGTTGCTTGTATCCTTATTATATCCTTACTTTTACTGACGGTTTCCTACTATGATTTGATTGCCTATTCATACCCTATTATTAAGTGGTGTATCTTATGATTCTTGACGAATGTATCTTTTCTTTTTATGTACACCGAGAGCATATGCACCATGACAAATTCCTTGTGTTTCTATCATACTTGGACAATAATGAATTCATTCATGCATCTTTAAATCCAATTCTGGCTTGTTGCTTTGCTGCTTTAATGGGTTTTTTTTTTCAATTTTTATTTTTTTCCTAACTGTATTTTATAGAGTTATCGTTGTCCATTGACCCTATAGCTTGGTTCCATACATGAACCAAACCAGCAGGAAGAATAAAGCATCACTTGGAACTCCATGGGCATAAGAGATGCCGGCACATTCCCACAAGCAAAAGAAATGAGCAATCATTTCTTTTGTCTCAGTTCTGGTTTGCTGTTAAAAGTGAATTGTGTCTGTGAGACTTCTGCCAAGTATTCACCTAGGAAACAAGTTTTTTTGGTGTGAAGGCAGGAAGTCCATGAATCTCTGCCAGCTTCTGATTGGAGAACTGTGAGAGATCCAATCTCTCTCTAACTCTTGAAAGCCTTAACATTTTTTGGTCAGGATCATATAGGTTTGTCAATCCCAGTCATGGTTGTCCCAAATGTGCTTTTTCAGGAGGCAACTGGACTTTTTTTGTTTTTCTTTGAAGGTGTTTCACTTCTCATCCAAGAAGCTTCTTCGGCTCTGACTGGATGGTGAGGAATGGAAGGGTTTATATTACTTGAGGACAACTGGTTGTTTGCATCCTTTTAGAGGGTCATTGAGGCCACTTGGAGGTTTATCTGTGTCCTCAGGGTCACCTGTGTGGTGCTCCTGGTTCCTGCAGTCTGCAATTTTTCCTCTGGAAATCCATTCCTACTCCCACATAATTCAAAGAGTGTTCATCCCAAATTGTATGCCTAAAAATATGTAGAGATTCTCAATCATCCAGGTCAAGGTTGTCCCAAAGGTGCTTTTTCAGGAGGCAAATTGCAGACTACAGGAATCATTAACACTACTCAGGTGGCCCTGAGGACATAGATAAACCTCCAAGTGCTTCAAAGACCCCTAAAAGGATGCAAATGACCAGCTGTCTGCAAGGAATATAAATCTTTCCATTCCCCAATATCCTATCAGAGCTGAAGTAGCTTCTAGGATGAGATGTGAAACATCTTCAAAGGAAAACAAGGAAGTCCAGTTGTCTCCTGAAAAAAAACACCTTTGGGACAACCATGATCTGGATGATTGAGAACATCTACAGACTTTTAGCACCTTTGGGACAACCATGACCTGGATGACGGAGAATCTCTACAGACTTTTTAGGTATACAATTTGGGATGAACGCCCTTTGAATGGTGTGGGAGTATGAACAGATTTCCAGAGAAAAAAATTGCAGACTACTGGAACCAGGAGCACCACTTAGGTGATCCTGAGGACACAGATAAACTTCCAAGAGCTGCAATGACCCTCTAAAAGGATGCAAATGACCAGCTGTCTGCAAGGAATATAAATCCTTCCATTCCCCATTATCCTATCAGAGCTGAAGAAGCTTCTTGGATGAGAAGTGAAAAGTCTTCAAAAGAAAAAAATAAGAAAGTCCAGTTGCCTCTTTAAAAAGTACCTTTGTGACCACAAAAATAAATAAATAGTTGCCTTCAAAATAAAAGGCAGGCAGTTGTATTGCGTGCATAGTGTACACTTATTTACATTTGATTTCTAATTTCTGATTGACTTCATTCTGGGCCAGACAGGGATAGCCAAAGGGCAGGATGTGGGCCCAGGGAATTTAAATTGCCCAGGTTTGGTGCAGATGTTAAAACACATCAAGAATCAAAATATTTTTTTAATCTAGTGCAACAGTTTCCCAAAGTCTTCCCAAATGCACACATCTACACACAGTGTGTTCACGCAGACCGCTTGAAAATTGCCGGAGGTCTCTGCAGACCAACCTTTCTGCTGATTTGCTATATATCAAAGCCCGTATAGAGCTCATCTTTTAATAATCACAGTTCTAACTTGTTAACGCAATGAGTATGTCTGTTTTGGTGAGCGAAGCTGCGTGTAGCTGTAAAAAAAAAATCACAGGCTGCCGCACCACAGCTTTGTTCACTTATTCAAAACAACCTTGATCTCTGACATCAGAGGAGAATAAATCAAATATGGAATCAAGGAAAACTTGCAAGGGAAGGAAGAAAGGGAGGAAAGAAGGAGAGAAGGGGGAGGTTCCTTTAAGGATTGTAAGAAATGAATAAAAAAGAGGAAGGCAGGTAAGCATTTTCTTATTTATTTCTTTTAGATCACTCCATCTTCTTTTATCAAATATTTGCAGCCGTAATGATGTAATTACTGAGCAAAGAATGTCTGGGACCAGTGTCACACTTAATATTCCCATTAATTTTAAATGGTAGTTCCTTGGTACATATGTCTGGCAAATGGTGTCATATTTTAATTAGGCTTGCCCTACACCATCTGAAATTAATAATAGCTTGAATTACCAGTGTAAATTATGAATTAACATTGCTGCAGCATTAGGAAATAAATTAGCTCTGGACAGCTGTTTTCTGCCATTGGATGACAATGGCAGAGAGAACCTTTACACATCTCCCACTACACGAAGACACACACACACATATATCTACACAGAGAGAGACAGACATGTGCAACTGAGCTAGTAATAACAGGAGGTAAAACTATCCTACCACAAATGTCCCAAAAGATATAATGCCTTAAGGTCTCTGTCAGGGTTCCAAGTAATACACCCATAACAAGCAGAACTCTGAGGCAAACAGGTTCCACAAAGAACAGGTTTATTGGACATATCAAATTGGCACAGACTGGTTAAAAACCAACTCTAAAAGTTCTCATGATTTTCACCTAATTAAAAGTAAATGTTTTCCCAAAGAATCAGTCACATGGTCCAAGCAAGGTGCTGTCCGGTTGCTTGAAAACTTCACTCCTCCTCTTTCAGCCATCTGGAACGTCCTTGGTTCTCAGGGGAAACAATTTTGTTTGGGCTACAAAACCCCAGCTATCTCTATTCCCTTGCCCTGCTAACCCTCAGCTCCAGTGTGGCAAGCCTCAAAATGGCCTCGATCAGACCAGCTTCAGAGTTGACAGTGTAACTGAAATTCTGGCATTCCAACATCCTTTTTATAGTGTCAAGTATAATACCAGTTTGGCCTAGTGGTTAAGGTACTGGCCTAGAAACCAGGAGACTCTGAGTTCAAGTCCTGCCTGAGGCATGAAAGCTGGCTGGGTGACTTTGAGCCAATTACTCTCTCTCTCAGCCCAACCCACTTCACAGGGTTGTTGTTGTGGGGAAAATAGGAAGAGAAAGGAGTATTAGAAATTTTTGCCACCTTGAGTTATATATAAAGTGATAATGTTTGGGATAAAAACTTAATAAACAAATATTATAATGTGAAACAGGGCTGTACCTACTAGATCTCTTAAAGAGATAGTGGTGTTGAACTCTCTGGTTTTTATCTTCTTCTCACAACTGATTTTCTCTCTCTCACGCAAGATGTTTATACCAAAATATCTATGTTGAGAGGAATTAAATGTCTCCACTAACAGAACAAAAAAAAAAGAAGGAAGGGACTCAAATCACCTTTATCTTGCTCTCTCCTACACTGCAATGAGAAACGTATGTTTTTGCAATGCCATTACATTTAAATAATTGTTGGTTAAATAATGACGTTTCTTTTAACACACACTTGCTATACTAAAATCTTCATTTCAAGGAACACAATAGGGCTAATTTATAGGGCATATTTATAACCAAGAGGCTTTCGTTTCTTTTTCTCAAGGCCGGTAATAGAAAGCTATCCTTTCTTAAAACTTATCCATTATATAGCTATCTTTTTTTTTTAAAGTGATTTCAGAGTTATACAATGTACTGTAAATCCCCAAGCTTCCTCCAATGTGATTTGTCCTCTAGCTTACAAAAAAAAAAAAAAAAAGATTAAGAGGCTTTGCAGGAGAAACTCACTTTACTTCTTGGATAATTCTCTCAGCATTAGTTACTCAATTAACTTCTCAGTCTGTTCTTTCACGGGGAAATAATGAAACAGATGAACGGTCCCACTTAAGTCAGAAATAACTACTCCACCCAGTTGTATCCTGGAGATAAATTCAGCACCGATTCTCAAGGGGATCCTGCTTCTCCAGTGACTCCTGAAATTCATTTGGGGGTGGAGAGAACTGACACGTATTATGGAACAAGAAATTTGTTCCCTGTTCTGGACACTTGCCCATCAATCTCCACCTCTGAGCTCCAACAAATAAACAAACAAACAACCCCATGATATACCCATACTGGTAGTTTTCTGTCTTATGTCAATTTGTTCAGAGACCGTGTGATCATATAACGGTACTGAAAAAAGTAATCTGTGACTGTTTTTTTCACACCTACAACAGTTATAGCATCCCCGAGGTCCAGTGGTGGGATTCAAATATTGTCGCCACTGGTTCAGTGGGCGTGGCTTGGTGGGCATGCTTTGCATGCATGCACACACTTTGCGTGCACGCGTGCACCAGAACGCACACTTTGCACAGGCTTAGAGGTGTTCTAACTCGCCTCCTGCAAGCCTGCACAATCCCCGTTGCTTCAGCAGCTGCTGTGCGGCACTATTCTGTGTCATGCAAAGCAGCTGCGCTTCAAATTCAGCAGATAAAAGTGAGTATGAGAGCCCGGGTGGGTGGGTGGGCCCAACAGCAGAGCGTCGGAGAGAACCGGTTCGATCTCCGCTGCTCATCGCTCGCTACCGGCTCACTAGAACCGGGCCAAACCGGTCGAATACCACCACTGCTGCAGTCCACCACTGATCAAAACTTAGATGTTGCCAATCGACTCGTATTTATGACAGTTGCAGTATCCCGGGATCACGTAATCCCCTTTTGCAACCTTCTGATAAGCAAAGTTGCTGGGGGAAATCAGATTCACTTAACAACCAGGTTACTCCCTGTACAACTGCAGTGATTCATTTAGCAACCATGGCAAGAAAGTTTGCAAAATGGGACAACGCTCACTTAAAAACTGTCTTGCTTAGCGATAGAAATTTTGGACTCATAAGTCGAGGACTACCTGTACACCAAAAAAAGGATGCTAATATTGTCCTGATTTCACTAGTCTTCAGGCCAGCTTCTTCACTTACAGAATAACAGTATACCAGAGTTGGAAGGGACCTTGGAGGTCTTCTAGTCCAACCCCTTGTTCAAGCAGGAAACCCTACACCATTTCAGATAAATGGTTGTCCAATCTCTTCTTAAAAAGCTCCAGGATTGGAGCACCTACAACTAAAGTATAGAAATAGCAGCCGCATGTTTTGCTTTTGAGAATCGGTTATTTTGCCCTCTGTTAGATCCACACACGTTTTGCTTTTCCAGTAATCTCAGACACTGTTTAGAGATTCTCTATTCTAGACCTCGGGGAAGAATCAAGCTGCCTTGATGCCTTGTTAGGCAATCTACATCTTTTGTGATGAGCTCTGAACATCTATTCTCTTCCAAGTTCCATTTCTGGAATTCTTTGCGGAGCATTTCAGCAGGGAAGAAATGCTGTGCTCATCAGTTCCAGCTTTAAGTGGAAGGAAATTGGCAAAGGTGTTATTCCCCAGTCAGTAATTTTGGAGGAAGACAGATGAGGAGGGGTATGTGGAAAAATGAGGAGGAAAAGGAAGAGGAAGAGGAGAAGGAGGAGGAGGAGGAGAAGAAGACGAAGACGAAGACGAAGAAGAAGAAGAAGAAGAAGAAGAAGAAGAAGAAGAAGAAGAAGAAGAAGAAGAAGAAGAAGAAGAAGAAGAAGAAGAAGAAGAAGAAGAAGAAGAAGAAGAAGAAGAAGAAGAAGAAGAAGAAGAAGAAGAAGAAGAAGCCACCTTTATGTTTGATCTAGAATCAACTTTGCGGCAATCCGTGGACTCTGCTGATAAAACGAATGTGAGTGAACAGCCTCCAGATAGTCCATACACAATTTTCATCTCCTTTTTGGAAGGATTGGGGAAGGGAACAATGGCTTACTCACTTCCTAATTAACAAAAAATAATAATAATCAAATGTCTTCCTTTGGGTGGATGGAGGCCATGGAGGGAATATGCTGTTCACCAGTTGACATGCCAAGTGTTATACGTTGTTGGGAAGACAGTATATGACTGTGTCATCAAGGCAGCTTCATTCACTTCTCATTCATTCAAACTACCTGGATGATAACAAAGAAGATCAGAGTAGTGAGTCAAGCTAAATGGGACATGTTTTTTGGAGAATGCCAAGCAAAACTCCCAGTGATCTAAGGAAAGATAAAGGCATCTATATTCCAGGTCATTCTTTTCACCTTTTTAATTCAGGAGCTGTCAACATTGGCAACTTTAAGACTTGGACTACAGTTCCCAGAATTCCCCAGCCAGGGTGTTGAAGTCCAGAAATCTTAAGATTGGAGACTTCTGCTTTAAGCTCTCTGCAGGGCGAAAACACACACTTCTCTTCCTCTTTCAATACCTTTTGTAGGACATGGGGATTGTAAATCACACTAATCCCTACTCCGACTAGATAACCCGCATCAGGATCCTCAACCAATCATGTTTTTGGCCTTAGGATAAACTAACCATCAGATCCTCCGTTTTCTCTCTGTTCCCATATAATCTAATTGAGTGCCTTCTTTAATTACTTTCAGAGTCAGCCTACATTTCTCAGAAGGTTTTATAATGAGAAAATGTCTGATATCGGCTTTTTTTTTAAACCACTCACCCCCTACTCTATAAACCCAAAAACTGTTTTGCTGCATTTTGCCAAAAGTGCTCCCTCTCTCTCTCTCTCTCTCTGCCTCTCTCTCTGTGTCTCTCTCTCTCTCTGTGTCTTTCTGTGTGTGTGAGAGAGAGAGAGGGAGGGAGGGAGGGAGGGAGGGAGGGAGAGGGGAAGGAAGGAGGAAGAAAGAGGGAGTGGGAAGGAAGGAAGAATCTGGGAGGCAGGGAGGGCAAGAGAAGAAAGGGAAGGAGGGAGAGAGGGAAGGATAGAAGGAGAATGGAGGAAGAAGGAAGGAAGAGGGGGAATGAAAGGGAGGGAGGGATGGAAGGAAGAAGACAGGAGGAATGGGGAAGGAACAGGGGGGGGAAGGAAGGAAGAAATCTGGGAGGGAGGAGGGTGAGAGGGAAGGAGGGAGTGAGAGAGAGAAGGAAGGAAGGAGAATGGAAGAAAAAGGAAGGAAGGAAGGAAGAGGGGGAAAGAAAGGGAGGGGGGATGAAAGGAAGGAGACAGGATGGATGAGGAAGAAAGAGGGAGTGGGAAGGAAGGAAGGAATCTAGGAGGGAGATAGGGAAGGAAGGAAAGAAGGAAGGAAGAAAGGAAATACTGTTATTTGCATTTCATGTTCCTTGATGAAGGATGTAAAATGATGGCAAAAATTCCAAACAGATTTTGCTCTTTTCTTCTGCTCCTGTTGCTTTCAACATAGGCAGCATCATAAACAAAATAAAAGAAAGGAAAAAGGAAAAAAAATACACTTGCCAGAGGAAATGGGGACTCTTATCACAGATACTCTATGGTAGAATTTCCTGCGTTACTGCTAAGCTACTGCAGGAGGATCTCTCTCTCCTCCCTTCACCTCCCTGCTTCTCTGCCTATAGTTGAAATAGAACATTTTTAGGGTGAAAGATGCTGTGAGCAGACTCCAAAGAGAAAAGGGCAAGATCTGAGAAGCAAAGATTGTGCTGTCCCAGCCAGTCTATGGGAATGGGTTAGTTACTTAGGGATTGTGAGCTGTCCCCTTAAGGGAATGCTTCATGGGAAATGTAGTTCATGTCACGTGGCCACATCTGTAATCCTGATTGGCCACTGAATTGACCCTTGAAGGGTTGAAGGAGGTTGCCCTCCATTCTTACCTGCACTCGTTACTGATAACATCGTTTTCTTCTATTGATACAAGATGGGTTAGGAGATAACTATTTTCCATGTGCAAGGCAGATATACAAAGGATTGGTCATTGAAAGAAGAATTTCGTCACAAATGTGAGTTATGAGGATACCTGATGTACCAATAAATGAACTTTGTTATGGAAGCTTTGTTGAGTTATCTATCTGCATCTGCACAGATATAAATCTACCTCTGTGCAAGATCAGAACAATAATCTTCCAATCAAATCTGGCATGTTGCCACTCTCCCATTTGTAATCCTCTTTAAAGGGGCTTGTTGGTGGTTATTTGCACTTGACATGCGTGGATATCCTTATTTCTTTGTTTTAGGGAGTTTTATGTCACGGAATGCATGGATAGATCTTCCACATCAGTGTTTTTCAAACTTAGCCACTGTAAGACGGGTGGACTTCAGCTCCCAGAATTCCCCAAGCTGCATGCTTTTAAGATGGGTGGATTTCCTGCTGACTGGGGAATTCTGGGAGTCGAAGTCCACCCGTCTTAATGTAGCCCAGTTTGAAAAACAGCGCTCTATATTTTCCAGCATAAATTGCTAACTCTAAGAGGCAACTTTTCTCTCTTTTTAGCAATACAGACAGTCCTTGGCATACAACCACAATGGTGCCCAACGTTTCTGTCGCTAAGCGAGACATTGGTCAAATGAGTTTTTGCCCCATTTTTCTGGCCACCGTTGTTAAGTGAATGGCTGCGGTGCTTATGTTCATTACATGGTTGTTAAGTGAATCTGGCTTCCCCATTGACTGTACTTGAGAGAAGGTCTCAAAAGGGGATCATGTTGACCGCAGGGCACTGCAGCCATTGTAAATCTGAATCAAGCTGTCAAATGTCTGAATTTTGATCATGTGACCAGGGATGGGCTTGAAATTTTTTAGCAACCAGTTCTCTGCCTGGTTGCTGGGTGGGCGTGGCCATGGTGGGTGTGGCCTAGTCAGCCTCCTGCACCAAGGCGGGGCCCCATTTCTGGCCTTCCGGAGCCTCCGGGAAGCCTGTTTTTTCGCCCTCCCAGAGACTTTATTTGAGCCTCCAGGAGGGTGAAAACAGCCTCCACAGGCTCTGGAGACTCCCTGGAAGCCAGCCTGGGAGGTCCATTTTTCACCCTCCCTAAGCCTCTGCACAGGCCCTGTACTTCCAAAACGAGCCGCATGGAGACTCTTGGGAAGGGTGGGGTGGGTGAGGTCAGCCAGGCCTGGGATTTACTGATTCGCTGAACTGGCTATTAAAAATGATAAAATTAGCAACCGGTTCGCCTGAACCAGGGAGAACCGGTAGCAGCCCACCCCTGCATGTGACTATGGGGAGGTTGCAACGGTTGTAAATGTGAAAAATGGTCATCAGTCACTTTTTTCCAGTGCTGTTGTAACTTTGAATGGTCACTAAGCGAGCTGTTGTAAGTTGAGGACTACCTGTGCTGTCTTTCAGAGAAGCACTACAAGATAGTTGGGGGAGCATACGTATGCCTGGGGGAGAGGGCATATTTCCTTATGGACTCTGAGAAGTTGCTATTTAAAGTAAAGCCACATTTTGATCTACATCCCATCAGTAAACATAATCTAAAGCCGAAAGCTTTTAAAAAACTTCCATCCAGTGGAGACAGTTTAAGAGCACGGAGGTACCAAATAAAACATGCATCCACTTTCAAAGCCAAGCATTTATTTGCTAAGTTTCAGTGGAATACATTATTATCTTTCCCCAACACCTCTTTGCCCCTATAAAATGAGATTTAATACAGTCTCTCTCTTTTTTCTGCAGCATCCCCTACTGGATGCTAGCAGCCATTTTATCTGTCCGTGGAGGAATGCGCCGATTGAAAATAATTGCTAAAAGACTAGGCTGCCTGTTTCTGCCTATTTATAGTGGGCACCTTTGTGGAGAGACCTGGGGACAAAGCTCATATATTAGTAGCTGCTAGGAATGCCAGAAACAAATAGACTGGACTCCAAGAACTGAGCCAGAGGCTAAGTAAATAGTCCGTAAAGACAGCCTTCATGTTTCAGGAAAAGGCAATAGGTCACAGCAGAGGTTATTACTACTGGGAACTCTCAAGTAATCCAAGCCTGGAAGAAACATTCATTTAGATTTGTTGTTGTTAGCTGCAAAATCATGTCTGACCCATCGCGACCCCACGGACAACGTTCCTCCAGGCCTTCCTGTCCTCTACCATTCTCCAGAGTCCATTTAAGCTCACGCCGACTGCTTCAGTGCACTCCATCCAGCCACCACCCTTCTCTGCCGTCCCCTTCTTTGAGTTTCATCTTCAGGATCTGGCCTTCTAAAGAGCAGTCAGGGTTGATCTTCTCTAGGACCGACCGGTTTGATTGCCTTGCAGTCCAAGGGACTCGCAGGAGTCTTCTCCAGAACCAAAGTTCAAAGGCCTCCATTCTTTGGCAAGGTCATTTAGTTTAGTCTAGCTTAATGAAGAGAAGGACTAGGGGATGACATGATAGCAGGGTACCAATATCTCAGGGGTTGCCACAAAGAAGAGGGAATCAAGTTGTTCTTGAAAGCACCTGAGGGAAGGACATGAAGCAACAGATGGAAACTAAGCAAGGAGAGAAAAATGGACTCCCCCCCCCCCTTTGCTAAACTGGGCATGGCCAGCGTATGACACATCCAGCCCATGGGATGAGAAAAAGTGCAGTGGACAGCAACACAGATGATTAGGGGACTGGACAATAAATCATATGAAGAACAGTTGCAAGAACTGGGCCTGGCTAGCCGAATGAAGATAAGAACCAGGGCTGACATGATAGCATTCTTCCAATATCTCCAGGGCTGCCACAAAGAAGAGGAAGTCAAGATATTCCCCAAAGCCCTTGAAGGCAGGATGAGAAACAGTGGATGGAATCAAGGAGAGAAGCAACCTGGAAATAAGGAGAAATTTCCTCACAGTGAGAACAATTAATCAGTGGAACAACTTGCCTCCAGAAATTGTGAATGCTCCAACACTGGAGGTTTTTAAGAAGAGACTGACAGCCATTTGTCTGAAGTAGTGTAGGGTTTCCTGCCTAAGCAGGGGGTTTGACTAGAAGACCTCCAAGGTCCCTTTCAAATCTGTTATTCTGTATTTCTGGTATGGATGGCCCAAAGTTGTTTTTTTTCCCCCTTTTCTCAAAAAGACAATTGGACTTTCTTGGTGTTTGCTTTGGAAACGTTTCACTTCTCATCCAAGAAACTCCTTCAGTTCTGGTTATAACAGCAGTGAAGAAAGTGATCCTCAGACTCAAGGCTATGCAGCATCCCCATGGTCACATGATCAAAATTTGGGTTTATGGCAATCCAGGGGTCATGTGATCATCATTTGTAACCTTCCCACTCATTTTCCAACATGCAAAGTCAATGGAGGAAACCAGATTCACTTAACCACACAATTCACTTAACCCCCATAGTGATTTGCTTAACAACCATGGCAAGAAATGTCATAAAATTGGGTGCAATGGCCTTAACTGCCTTGCTTAGCAACATAAATCTCTGTCCCAATTGCAGTCATAAGTCGAGGACCATCCGTATTGTGACCAAGGCACTTTAGGGTTTTGTTTTGAATGATCTCTGAGAAACTAGAAGCAAAATGGAAAGTTTGCGGATTTCTTTAAAGAAGAAACTTAAAAAAGAAATTACAGATTGATGCTGAAATAAATAGGAAGTATGCATATCTGTATCTGATAAAGACCCAGAAATTGAATTATTTGTCCGTCTCTAGCTGTGGGCTGGGAGTCTGGTAAATTAGCACAGCTGAGTAAACCAACTCCCTAATCTTACACCCCTCTGTTTTTGCTAAAAAAAATGCTTTTGTTTGTTACTTTCAAAAGCTGCTTTTAATTAGTTACGGTCTGGGTGAGTTACAGAATTAATTCCCAGGAGCAGCAAAGGTTTTTTTTACCTAGCATTATCTCAAGGGACTGCATAGTATGAAAAAGAAAAAATAATAATAACACCTCATTTATTTATTTTTTTTGCAAACAGGTATCAGTACTTTTGAAGAGGGAAGTATATATATGTCTGTGTGTGTGTGTGTGTCTACACACACACAAACACACACACACATTTAGTATATGCCATGGGGGTGGGGGAAAGGCTGCTTGTGAAATCCATGTGACTCTCTCGTGTTTCCTGAATTGATTCAGCGCCTCAAACTTGCTGGATCCAGCTAATTATCCTTCCTCTTCCTTCCTTCGCCTCTTCAAAAAGTCCCAAAGGAAAAGGAATAAGAATCTAGATGAGTGGGTGGATGGATAGATAGAGAGATGATAGATAGATAGATGAGAGTCAGGGAAAGAAAGGGAGATAGATGAAAAATGATAGATAGATAGATAGATAGATAGATAGATAGATAGATAGATAGATAGATAGATAGATAGACAGAGATAGACAGACAGACAGACAGACAGACAGACATTCAGCCTTTATTATTTATTCAGATAACTCAAAGAGACAAGCATATCCAAAATATCTTTCTCCTCCTATTTTCTCCACAGCAACAGTCCTGTGAGGTATAAATAGGGAGGAGGAGGAGGAAATAAAGATAATGATGATGATGATGATGTGTGTGTGAGAGAGAGGGAGGGAGGGAGAGAGAGGGAGAGAGGGAGGGAGAGATTGCCACGTACTTCCTCAATCTAGGGTCTTTTACCAGAGGCCTGAGTGTTTGGGTGGCTGTAAGGATTGCTTCTGAACTAACACGTTGATGTTGTTCTGGGATCTGCTGAAGCCGTCTCCTAGCTTAGGAGTGCTTCTACCACTGCAGGAATCTCTTTGGCCTTTACTTTCCACATCCTCTCTAATTCCTCCTTCAGGGCCTGGTACTTCTCCAACTTCTCATACTACTTGTTGCTGAAGTTGCTGCCATTTGGCACTACCACACCTGTCCCCATCACTGTCTTCTAGTCCTTGTCTACTAGGTACCACAGTGTCTGCACGAATGGACGGTACCTGAGTGTCTATTTGGACTTGGGAGTCCCATAGGATCTTACCCAGTGACCCTCTGTGGAATCTCCCATCTAGACTTGGGAGCCCATACGCTCTGCAGATGTTCCTGTACAGAATGCCTGCTACTTGGTTGTGCCATTCAGAGAGGGGGGAAGGGAGAGAGAGAGAGAGACACAGAGAGAGAGGGAGGGAGGGAGGGAGGGAGAGGGAGAGGGAGAGAGACAGACAGACAGACAGAGACAGAGAGACATATACACACACACACACCCAGAGAGACTGAGAGAGACAGAGAGACACACATATACACACCCAGAGAGAAACATAGACAAAGACTGTGTGTGTGTTTGTGTGTGTGTGTGCGTGCGCGCGCGTTCATGCGAGAGAGAGAGACAGACAGACAGAGACAGAGAGACAGAGATAGAGATGGAATGGAATGGAACATGCCCTGAGTAGCAACCTCCCTGTAATGGAGAAAGTGATGAACAAACTGATGATTGTTCCCTTCAAGAACGGGAGTTTATTCTCTAGAAAGATATGACATAGAGAAGTCCAAACCTGTGTTCGTTCAAGGTTTATATGCTGCCCCTGGGAAAAGCTCTACAGTGAGAGGTCATCAAAATACTGATGACCTAAGGACATTTTGTAGAAATGTTGATGCCTTCCTTCTTCAGAGGTCTTTTCTGATTCTCCTTCTCTCATGCATGCACATATTATTTTCCAAGATGCTGGCAATGCATACTCAAAATTCCCTTCAGTCAGGCGGGCTGAGAATTCTAAAGCATTTATAGAAAATTAAATTATGGAAATCTTAGTCAGTTAATCATACATTTTATCTGATTACTTGATTCATTATTTGATTAAAGTCGCAATCTTGTGTCCTATTAATAAGGAGCAAACCCAACAGAGTTCACCCATATAGGAATTGACTCATATAGAGTCACATTCTAAATTGTCACTAATTTCCTGTGGTTGTCTGAACACTCAGCAAATAATTGTTCCTATAATATTAGACTTCAGTAAAGTCCCGCTCCGCCAAAGAAAGTAAGAAAAAAATGAAAATCTGGCAGAGGAACGAGTGATCAGATTAGTATTTCTGTATCTGCCTAATATTCTTAATATTTAAAATAGCAGTTTATATTGTAGTTAATTAGGTAATATGCAATAATAAATAATATGATATATCTGGTTCTGTGGATTTGATTTTAATTTTCAGTATGCCAGTGTAAAGAGCATTAATCAGGCAGTAATTAAATCTGTAGCATTATAGTGTTGTGTAAAGCAACGCCTTACATAAAAATCACCACTCAGTGTTTATTTATAAATCTGTATAATTTTTAAAAGATGGAATTCACAAGCACTCCTATTAAGGCTTTATCCTCTAAGAATTTCAAAAGCATCTGTTGATGTTTCCATGCAGGAGAGGAACAAAATGAAGCGAAAGAAACTATTGAGCTCCATCATGGAAGGAAGAGATGAAGGTAGTCCTCACCTAATGACTGATCGTTTAGCCACTGTTCAGATTTACGGTGTCCCCTTATGACCTGGTTCAGGAGTTCCAACAGTGGCTTCGTCACCAATATCCCATGATCACCGGGCTGCCCGTTGCCTATCTTTTTTCAAACCCATGTTAGACTAGCACTAGTGCTAGCATGAATGATGTTACCTAGTTGGGTAATGAAACGTCTGCAAGAAAACCACCAAGGATCCCTCATCTCAGCCCTGAGTTATAAATAATCTCTTTTATTGGTATTTTTTTCCCTCTTATTTCAATCTGCACTTATTTCAATCTGAACACTACAGACAGTGTTCCATTTTTCTGGAAAGGCTTTCTGTCCAAAGTTATTGTGGCAATGTTGGTAGCAATAGCACTTAAACTTATATATTGCTTCACAGTGCTTTACAACCTTCTCTAAGTAATTTACAGAGTCAGCCTCTTGCCCCCAAAAAACTGGGTCCTCATTTTACCCACTTCAGAAGGATGGAAGGCTGAGTCAACCTTGAGCCTGGTGAGATTCGAACTGCCAAATTGCAGGCAGCCGGCAGTCAGCAGAAGTGGCCTGCAGTACAGCACTCTAACCACTGCACCAGTGGTGGGATTCAAATTTTTTTACTACCGGATCTGTGGGCATAACTTGATGGGCGTGGCAGGGGAAGGATACTGTAAAATCTCCAGTCAGGTTCTCCAAACTACTCAAAATTTCCGCTTCCTGTTCTCCAGAACCAATCAGAAACTGCTGAATACTACCCTCTGCACTGCACCCACCGAGAAAGGTCATTTCAACTTCCCTTCCCTTTTCCTCGTGGGTCTGCGCAGATAGTTGGGAAGTATTTCCAGGAAGTTGATTGCTTTTCTAGTTTCTGCTGCAAGGTCAGGCGTCCATATTTCACCCATGGCTGTTTTTGTTTCTAGTTTAATGGCCTGCACCAAGGACTTGGATGCTTCAGATGATTTTGGGAGAGAAGCAGCTGTACGCTGGCAAAGGTCTACCAGCAGCTGGTGAGAAAAGCTCAGCCTCCAAGACAGCAGATGATTACTTCTGCTGTCAGGTAGAGAAGCCAAGGGGAAGGTTTGGAGCTTCAGCAATGCAATTAGGAAAACTTTAAAAAGTGCTGCTATTGCTCTCCTCCATACCGTAAGAATCTTCTTGAGGGAGCTGAGCTACTACCAAAATACTTTCTTTTGCATGTAAACGCATGCTTGTAAATGCTGTGGTCCTATTTAGAGTCTTCATTTCATCTAAGCAAACCTCTGCCCCAAAAGACACAAGCTTGGTCATCCTTGATGATAATAAGCCTTGATTACGACAACCTTCCAAATCATCATCTCTAGCAACCAACATTCAGATAAGCAGGGATTAACACCAGACAAACAATCAAGCAGAAAAAAATACCCTAATCAAGGAATTTCAAAGGAGAAAACTGGCACCACTAGCAGACAATCTACTGTATATAAACAGGGAGCAAACACCACATTCACTAGCATTGATGATGTTACCTAGTTGGGTAATAAAATATTGGAAACCAACAACCGAGCTCAAAGAGCACCAAGGATTCCACACCATTCAATCGTAAGATATGTCACACCCTCAGGAGTCTGAATCCAAGGAGGAAGATGAACAGCTGATAGGGAGCGGCAGAGATGCTCTGTTGGCTGTGGAAGAAACTGGGGAAGGACAAAGTCAGGCTGGGCAGAGCAGGAAAGAAGTAGAACAAGGGAGAAGGGGTTCAGAGGAAGACCAAGGCCCACATCCCCTTTTCATCCTAGGGCATGCAGGGAAGAATGGAGAAGAGAGCAATGTGGGTTGTATGGCTTATGAGAGAGGAAAGGGCCCTGATTCCCTTCACAAGGCACACCTGGGGATAGAGTTTAAAGGAGAGGCAGTTTGGGAGGAGCGTTTGTTGGAAACAAAAGTTGAGTTTAATCTCATGTTGACTGCTTTTATGTGAGCTCCTGGCATCCTCAAAACTGGTTTGATTTACTGCCGTATTACTTCACTTTTGGAACTCCTTATCTTGGCCTGCAGATTTATTACCTTATCTTGTCTTGCTGAACTCATAAAGTTTTCTGCTTATAACATTTTGGACTGGAATATCTGTAGTCAAAGGCTGTTGCAGGTTCCTGGGAGAGTTTTTCTCCAGACTGGAAGGTAACTGGAACATTGGGGGCAAAGTTGGAGCTAATAAAGAGATCCCTACTTATTATTCTGGCTGTGTTGCCTTTGTGCCATGCCCCAGGTCATCACAAAAATACATATATTGTCTTCTATTGAACAACATGCTGGTGAGAACCTCATTAAGATATTTGCCAACCAGACATTGTTTTGTAAGAGAGTAACATCCATTTATCAGGCTTTATCCAAGAACAATGTTTATTATAGCATTACTCCTAACCAATATGATGTTCTGACAGACTCACTCAACCTTTGCTACCATTTCCAAACTCTGATGGGTTTGTAATCTATATGCCTATGGAACAGAAATGTGGAATTTCTGAATGAGTAACCCCATGAAAATAGAATTTAATATAAACTTCCTCTTCTCAATGCAAACTCCTATGTGCCCACCAACAAGCAACTAATTTACAGATCTCTGCAAATATCTTTCTTGAAAGGTGACTAACAATAAAGCAATAATACTAAATGGAGAAAAATGACCAAGTCAAAACAGAGATGTTTTATAAGGACTTCGGCAATGAGCAAAGGATTCTAATATAATTTAATGTGAAGCTGGAAAAACACCAAAGCTCATATGTAATTTCCTCTTTTTTAACAAAATGGAAAGTTTCACATTTTTTTCCACTTTCTTTTTTGTTTGTGTTGTTTTGTTTCTGAGAAGAAGCCTAGTTATTATGACCAATTTTTTGGGGGAGGGAGTTCCCCAAAAATTAAGGTTCCCCTCTATATATTTTCTTCCATGATACACCCAGACCCCGGCTACAATTTTATATATATAGAGAGCTACATATACAGCTGAACAGGATAGAGCCAGTGGTCTAGTGGCAATTACAACTGCCTCACATGTAATACTTCCCTGGTTCGAATCCCAGTAAGGGTATGGCTAGCTGAAGAGAGCTAACTAGCTCGAAATAGATCTATCCTAGTCTCCCTTATTTAATTATTTATCAGCTCAAAACCTTACACACATACACACACATACATATATATATTGCCAGAGACTACATTCCACTGAATTTAATATAACTTCTGAATAGAGATATGAAGGGCTGCACTATAAATATCTAACTGCCTGTGCAGCTCAGCCAAAAATATATGTAAAGCTAACTAACCAACAGCTGTTGCTCCCTTCAGAAAGAAACTCTTTGATAGCCACTTTCCATAGATTGATGGTATAATGGGGACTTTTATTTTTATCATTGTCTCTGATGTGATGAGGAATGGGTTGCTTTTAAATTAAATTAAAACCAAACTTTTGATTATGTTTCCCACGTGTACATCCTTCCCCCCAAAAAGAGTTCTCCTGGAAGTGCTTTTGTGATTGCAACATAACACATAATTTGCATGTCTCAATCCGTTCTTCGGCACCTCCAGCTAAGTGACCCTAGGTGTGCCAAAATCAAGAAAGGATAATGAGGCAAGTACGAGGATAAAATTATCGATGCACTCAAAGGAACCCAGCCAAGTTTGTTAATAGCACTGACATCTCATTGGGTTCTTTGTGTCCTCTCCAAAGGCTGGTGAGAGAGGAAGTGGCAGCAGGAAAGGAACTGGAAGAGAAAGGTATAAATAACAAAACTCTCTCTCTCCTATGGAGCTATGGGGATAAGGTAGAGTTGATACATTGAAGGGATTGTCATCGATAAGCCAGACGACCCTGAAGCTTCCTAAGGCATCTGCTTGATGGGAATGTCATCTGTCAGAAAAAGAAGACCAGCAGATCTTCTAGAAAAACACACAACAACAACAGCTTTCTATACCAAGCAAAGGTTGGATAAATTGGGGGGTAGGGGGTTATAGCTGTGTGCTAGAGCAACAGTGTTGGCACACACAGGACCTCCTAATGTAATGCACAAGATTTATAAAGGCTATGTGTTTTTTTAAAAAAACAACAACAACAACCCAGAGCGCTTCATCCAAACAAGAAATAATGAGGGATAAATAATGAGGTACTTTGGAGAGTGGTGATCATGATTCATATCTCATAAAACATGGAGGAAACTTCATCTGTATTGTTGAAAAACACTAGAATCTTTCTTTATCATCTCCTATACGTAAGACCCAGAGAAGTTCACACCCCACAGGCATTTTCCCAGCTCCTTGTAACAAAGCCCTCTAAAGAAAACTGTCAGACTTTTCCAAAGAGCAGGATCTATAGTTGAATAATTCTTCATGAGACCCCAGGTGGTTTCAACCTCTAGCTGTGACAACACCTGTCCATGCTGGCTAATTAGAGCAAAAGCTATAGCGAGCCCAGGTGCATTTCTCTGAATCAGGAAGCACCATGTCTTCACCTCTCAAGGATCTACAGGTGTAGAAGGACCTACATGATCTTGTCCTCCACGACTTCTTCTGTTTTGGGGGAAATGATTATCTGAAATTGTGAGAGAGACGGAACAGAGAGACATGGAAAAATGTCCTGCTGCATAGCCTTACTGCTTAAATTTCTCTTTGCATGGAGAAATAAAACAACTGGTCTATGATTTATATATCTCTATGCCTGCCTGCCTGCCTATCTATCTAATCTCCAGAACCGTAAAGCCTACAAACTTGAAATTTGGCACGTATGTTCCTCTTGGCTTCTAGGTGCTCACTAAGAAAGGATTTTTCTAAATGACCATCAGAGCATTAGTATTTCTTATATTATTATTATTAACACGCTCTGATGCTAAGGAGTTCTACTCCCCCTTCTCACCTGAAAAGAAATCTGTTCCAAATGCAAAACACAAGCAGAGGAGAGGAGTTTCAGTTTCACAACAGCAACCAGCTTTAGTACAGAACAGTTGAGCTAAGCCATGCCCAGACTCTTTGCTGTCTCTGTCTCTCTCACACAACAAATACCGTTTCAGTTTCCAAAGAAGCCTCAACTCTCTCACACACTGACAGGATGCTAGCCAGATGAATACCGATGGATGCTGGTAGGCAGAGACAGAATCCCCCCCCCCCCTATTTTCCTCCGTAGGCAAAGGCAGATATTTCTCTCTCTGGGCACAATGAGAATATATCTGCTGAACAAAACTCTGCATTGGCGACAGGAACGGCATTCAGCCATTAAAATGCTCTGCTACCTCCATTTAATTGCCCAGACTGCACCCCACAAGGGATTATTGGGTTGTTGATGATGATGATGATGATGATATGGGTCTTTTCTGCTCTTCAGAACATTTCTCCAAGAAGCTAGAGAAAGGGATATATGAAGAGATGCGAAGAGGTGCATCCATCTTTTGAAGTTCTCCAGATCTACAGCAACCCTACCTGACATCTGCACTTCCTTAAAACATTCCAGATTGTCCTATCCAAAATGGGAGCTGTGCGCCTGCTTCCGAAACCACATATTTTATGGAGATAATTTTATTAAAATGTTTACAACGATATAGCCATTGGCGTTCAGTTTTAATCAATAGCACAATTTATTGTCCTTCAAGGTGAACATTAAGGCAGCTTCTCGATGGTCAATATTCACCTGGAAGGTCTATAAATCTTTACACTACCATAGCCGAGGTTGACAGCAGCTGATTCGAGATTAGTAAAAGGGAAGCTGTGAAATATTGCTTCTTCTTCTTCTTTTTTTTCAGAGGGAAAAGACTAACTATTTAATTACAATCCCTACAGCAATTCAAAGCCAATTTACCGCTGCCTCCTGGTAATAAAAAATTAACACTGCAAGAACTTGTTGCTTTGCGTGACATCTTAAAATGAAGGGTCATTCGTTTCACATGGCACTCTGCTGTTGCCCTCCGTCCAAATGTGAATCGTAAATACAGACATTAAACAACACTAATAATGAAAACAGCGTAAATGTAATGGAGGAGAAGTTTAAGTGCTCACTGAACAATTGCTAATAGTCCACAGTGAGATAGACCCTGTGAGTACCCCTAATTGGTTTTTTTTTTGGGGGGGTGGGGGTGGAAAATGTATTGTTTCACCCCAAAAGAGGTGTAGCATGCTTTTTAGATATGGAGATCAACATAGAGAAGGCATACAGGATATTATGATTTTGTTGTGTGGCAACAATATCAGGATGTAATCTTCCGGTGATGAAATTGGATGGCGACAATTAGCTGCTGGTTATTAGTGCCACTGAGCTGTAACTTCTCAGATGAGCTCTTGTCTTGGGTAACCTATATCTCACTGAGGGTTTCGAGAGTGAATTTTAGAGCTGCTCTAGCTGAGAGGGAATGCAGAAAAAAAAAAACCACCCACAAATAGCAATAGCACTTAGATTTCATATTGTTTTACGCTTTGGCCCTCTCTAAGCAGTTTTACGGAGTTGGCCTCTTGCCCCCAACAAACTAAGTTCCTCATTTTACCCACCTCAGAAGGAGGGAAGGCTGAGACAACCTTGAACTCCATCGGGATCAAACTCTAGGCTGTGGACAAAGTTTGCCTACAATACTTTCAATTGTTGGTGATTCAAGGTGTTGGTGACCACCTTTAAAGCCGCTCCATGGCTTGGGACCTGGGTATTTACGGGACCGCCTGCTGCCACCATCAGTCTCTCACCGACCAGTGCGCTTCCATAGGGTGGGCCTCCTCGGGGTGCCGCCGGCTGGATGGATGGCGACCCCGAGGGTTCGGGCCTTCTCTTTGGGAGCTCCCTCCCTCTGGAACGAATTGCCCCCGGAGATGAGGACCATCCCCGACCTATTGACTTTCCGGCGCGCACTAAAAACCCACCTGTTCCATCTAGCCAGTCTGGCCTAGAGTTACGTGTAATGGTTTTAAATTTGGTTTTTAAATGGTTTTTAACTTTTCTGATTTCCCACTTTTAACTCTTAAAGCCAATCTATTTAATTCTTTTAATTTATTTTAAATTATTATATTTGTATTTATATGTTTTTATCTGGCTGTGAACCATCCCAAGTCCTTAGGGAGAGGGAGCGGTATACAAATTTGAATAAATAAATAAATAAATACTGCATTCAAACACTGGGAGGGAGGGGAGGGAGGGAGGGAAGGAAAATAGCAATAGCCCTTAGATTTACATACTGCTTTACAGCCCTCTCTAAGCAGTTTTACAGAGTCAGCCTACTGCCCCCAACAATCTAGGTCTTCATTTTACTGAACCTTGGAAGGATGGAAGTCTGAGTCAACCTTGAGCCCCATCAGGATTGAACTCCAGGCTATGGGCAGAGTTTGCCTGCAATACTGCATTCTAACACTGGGAGGAAGGGAAGGGAGGGAGGAAGGAAGGACATGAGGGGGAGAGAAAGAGAAAAAGAAAGAGAATGGAGGAGGAGGGGGGAGGAGAGGGTTTTTGACTCACAGACCAGAAATAGCAATAGCAATAGTACTTAGACTTATATACCACTTCACAGTGCTTCACAGCCCTCTCTAACTGGTTTACAAAGTCAGCATCTTGTCCCCAACCATCTGGGTCCTCATTTTATCCACCTCGGAAGGATGGAAGGCTGAGTCAACCTTGAGCCAGTCAGGATTGAACTCCAAGCAATTGGTAGAATTAGCCTGCAATGCTGCATTCTAATCACTGCGCCACCAAAGCAGGACAAAGTGTGAGTTTTAATTTTCAAGTCAAAATATTCCCACTATTATGGCAGTGGTAAATCACCATCTTTGCTTCAATTGTAGATCTAGGTCTCTAGATCTGGTTCCTGTGAAGTTATCAGTCATGACTGTAGTGACTCATGGCCCTTTGCTTATATGTATTTTGAGAATCTGTGTACAGGTAATCCTCGATTTACAATAATTCGCTAACAAACATTTCAAGCTTCAGCAGCATTGAAAAAAGTGACTTAGAACCAGCCTCAGCTCCTGCACATGCAACCATTGCAACACATCAACAGTCACAGGATGAACATTTGAGCACTCGGCAACTGGCTTGTATTTATGATGGTTGCAGAGTTCCAGGATCACATGATTGTCACTTGCAATCTTCCCAGTGGGTTACTAACAAGCAAAGTCAATGGGGGAAGCTAAATTCGTTTAACAACCTATACAATTTCATTTCAACCATTGCAGTGATTCAGTGTAGAACTGCATGTTACTATATCAATGTCAGGCTAATTAATAATTGCTGGGGGGTAAAATCATGATTTTTCCACCTTCCAATGTTCTAACACTTGGGACTCAAGTAAAATCAGTGTCAGAGCCTAGTTTAAAAAGTCACCTGTTGTGGTTACATGACACTCCTAACCACATCATTTAAAGCCCTAGAGGATACGGACTAAATTTGAGTTATTGTTAACCTGAATTGTTTTTCTGGCCGAACGTGCGGTGCAAATCCAATTTGTTGGGTGAGCCTTTGGTTCAATGTATTTGTCCAAACTGTTAACTCAATAACCAGATAATGTATGTTGTGGGAATGAAGCCATTGTTTCGGCTGGCTTACTGGGGTCAGGGGTAATCCTAATGACATTTCCTCAAGAGGAAAATCTCACCGATTTTAATAGGAATTTATTTTGATGTCCGCCTGCATGGGATTACAGCTTAAATGAAGATTTGCCTGACTGCGTATCCGAGTGTTTTCTTCCACTTTTTAAATTCTATTTATTCTCTTAATTTGTTTTATCTACTCGGAGCCTTCAGAATGTCAGAACTGTTGAAATACAGCTGGTAAATCTCCCATTATGATTTGATTGTGAGGAAGTGGAGGTTCCTCCCCCTCCTCTTTTTTTAAAGCTTCAAAGTCCTTGGAAGTTTCCCGCTGTGACTAGTCAAACAAGCCATTTCTTTGCTTTGCATCTCTTCTCAGCTAAGAAATATTTATGCTCATTCCTTTTATTGAAATCCATCTGTTGCCTGTTCTATTACAGCCGACTGGCTGACAACGCCTTTTATTTTGAATCCATTCCCAAGAAAAAGGAGATACCAGTGACTTTGTTCTCCGTAGTCCTGCCTCAGCCTTTGACTCCCTGATCTTCAATCAGGCCAGAAGAAGAAGAAACCATCTGCCAGCTAAACCTCTTTTTGAATCATCCCCTTTTGTGTAGTCCTTAACTTACCACTCTGGTGAACCCAACATTTCCATTGCTAAGCAAGGCAGTTAAGCTTGCAAGAAAACAACCAAGCTCAGAGAGTATCAAAGACCCCTTCAAAGCTTCAAAGTCAACCAAGATGATTAGGGGACTGGAAGCTAAAACATACAATGAATGGTTGCAGGAACTGGGCCTGGCTAGTCTAGTGAAGAGAAGGACCAGGGGAGGCATGATAGCAGTCTTCCAAAATTGGAGGGGCTTCCACAGAAAGGAGGAAGGGGTCAAGCTATTTTTCAAGGCACCCGAAGAAGGCCAGGCAAGGAATAATGGATGGAAACTGTCAAGGAGAGATTCAAATTAGAAGTAAGAAGATTTTTTCCTGACAGTGAGACCAATCAACCAGTGGGACAGAAGTTGCCTTCAGAAGTTGTGAGAGCTTCATCACTGGAGGCTTTCAAGAAGAGTCTGGATTGCCATTTGTTAGAAATGATGTAGGGTGTCCTGCTTGGGCTGGGGATTGGATTGGATGACCTAATCAGAAATAAAATCCCAATACAAAGCCCAATAACTGCCCCCCATGCCCGGTGACAACATCTTCTCCTATTATATGCACAATTGTTATGTGCATGTATATACTTGAGGGAGGGACAGAATTCTATCCACCCATCGGTACTATAACTCTGTGACTCCACAGGAGCCTCTGTGGCGCAGTGGTTAGAGTGCAGTATTGCAAGCTACTTCTGCAGTCAGCTGCCTACAATTTGGCAGTACAAATCCGACCAGGCTCAAGGTTGACTCACCCTTCCATCCTGCCGAGATGGGTAAAATGAGGACTCAGATTGTTTGAGGACAATATGCTGACTCTGTAAACTGCTAGTCTAAGTGCTATTGCTATTTTCCTTCCTTCCTTCCTTTCTTCCTCCCTCCCTTCCTTCCTTCTTCCCTTCATAGTAGTTAGAATGCAGTATTGCAGGCTAACTCTGCCCACAGCCAGGAGTTCGATCCTGACTGGCAGCTCATGGTTGACTCAGCCTTCCATCCTTCTGAGGTTCAGTAAAATGAGGGCCTAGATTGTTGGGGGGGCAACATGCTGACTCTGTAAACTGCTTAGAGAGGGCTGTAAAACACTGTGAAGCAGTATACAAGTGTAAGTGCTATTGCTATAACTCTTTGAAAATGGAACAGAGAAGGACTAATGCTAGCTGGAGATGAGGGGGGGTGGGGGGGTAGGAAAGAAGCCAGCAAAAGTAAGGCTAAGTCTGAAAGTGACCTAGATCCAGCAGAGAGCTAGAGAAAAAAATCTAATTTTTTGTCCTCAACACATTGTCATAGGAAAGTCATTTGGAAGTGGCATAGAATGCTGTCAGTTGCTCCATTCTATGCCCATGTCTCTCCTGGTCACGTAGACCAGAGCAGACCTGCTACTAAGGGATCAGAAGGTGCCCCAGGAGTCATGATCTGTTGCTTTCCTACCCGCGACCCAAGGGATGACTCAAAAGAATTCCAGAAGCTATGCCTTGCATGTTTTTCCCTATCTTGTTATTCGCTTGGTGGAACCTAAATTAGTACAGATGGTAGGACGGTTGGACTTGGCTTGGGCTGCCAAGAGTTCAAGACTCATTTTGGCAAGTAGTGAGAAGCTTGGGGTTTTCTTTTTAAATTAAAAAAGCATTTATCTGGAAGTTGAAAGCTCAGCCTGTGCCATCTGATGTTTTTCAGAATTCCTACAAAATTACAGGATTTTTCTAAGTCACCTTTCAACATCTCTGGTTGGAACAGAGAGAGAGAGATTGGGGCAACTTCCAAGACCCAGGGCTCTGTACACTGTATGTTACAAATGAAGTATACGGAAGTACAGATCTTCCTTCTGGAAAGGCCCTCAAGTTCTTCGTCACCATGTTTGGAAGTTGATTCTCTTAGACAGCTATCCATAAACTGAACTCCCTTAAATATTCTCAAAGTAGTTCTCAAAATTCTCAGAGGAATTTAGTGGCTGAGAATTCTGGAAATAGCCCTTCCAGCATATCCAGAGAGAATCAGAGAGAAAAAAAGTTTTCTTAAAGAATGAAAAAGAAGAATTAAAACTCACTGATAGGAAAATGAGAGTGAAGAAAATGCCCTGTCTGTCTTTTGATTTAAGCATTCTGTTGGATGCATTTCTTAAGGAAATATGTTACTTCTAATAATTTATAAAGCCAAGAGCAATGATGGGTGGGAAAAGTTTAGTTGACTTGGGAGTTAACAAAATGTCAGCTTTGAGGGGGGTGGAGAATCAGTGGAACCTGCCAAAATAAAAACCAAGAGAAAGGCAGGTCACTTAAAGCTACACGGCAATCTATTGTGAAGAAACTTACAAGTCCCAACCAACCATCTTTTGATAGGTAAGTTTCTTCAATCAAAACATAGACAGGGATTTGAACTCACCCCTTAAACTGAAGGATCAAGAAAACTACTTCAAAATGTCCAAGTTCAACTTGAAGGAGATTTTATTTAGTTTTCAGCACATGGATAGATGGATGGATGGATGGATGGATGGATGGATGGATGGATGGATGGATGGATAGAGATAGAAAGATAAATAGATAAATAGATAGATGGATGGATGGATGGATGGATAGATTGATGATAGTAGTAGGTAGGTAGATGATAGATAGATCAGAGATGATACATAGATGATACATAGATATTGATGAAGATAGTGATAATAGATGATAGATAGATGGATAGATAGATAGATAGATAGATAGATAGATAGATAGATAGATAGATAGATAGATAGAGGCAGGTAGGCAGGCAGGCAGATAGATAGATACCTGGTAAGTAGACAGATAGAAATGGTAGCTGATAGACAGTAGATAGATAGACAAATAGAGACAGACAGACACGTGATAGATACATAGAAGATATATTTTAATGCAATGCAAAGTCTCAGTAGACATCTCAAAACAAAATCTTCCTGTTATTACATCTGGTGATATTATACCTCTTAGCAGTGATTTTACAGCAAAAGAATTAACCAGAGTTAAACATCTGGATCTTTTATTTCCTAATTCCAGTGTACATTCCCCCCCACCTCCAATATTTCTTTCCTGGAAAAACAAAAGAAAGATCACACTGAAATTTGTAAAAGCCATTTGCGACTCTGGTTGAGCCCTTTTCTAAATATCACGGGTAGCTGGGCCACTATAAGAAGATGCTCGAAAACGCAACTCACTAATGGAATGCATGCAAAAGAAACCATCTTGTTACTGGATGAGATTTCTCACCCCATTCTTAAAACTTCTCTTTTCTCAAGAGCATTTAGCTATTTTATGCACACACACGTGTGCGCGCGCACACACACACACACACACACACACCAAAAACAAAACTGCCGAAAAACAAGGGCTGAGAAACTCATAAATAAACTTTATTTGAATAAGACTCATTAATTTAATGCAAACTAACGAAATAAATGCTGATGTTTTCTCCCCTCCCGTTCCTGCCATGGATTTGAGACTGGGAGGATTAAGGAAAGAAGCAGCACAGAGAATGACATTATATTTTTCCCGTAGTGTGGCAGAGGAAAAAGAAATGAAAAGCAATAGCAAAGTATAATGACAATTCAGCAGTCGGAAAACATATGAGCTCCGGCCTCTGGGGAACCATCTTCTTCATCCTTCCATGCAGTAAGTCTGTGAATTGCAATAGGGAGCTCTATTGCAGGAATGAATAAAGGATTTGAAAAGAGATCTCTCTCAGGAGAGGGACGGGAACAGAAGCAGGGGATCAAGTGAGATGAACAAGAAGGAAAGGGCTCAGCCTAATTAATTTCACCGGATAGGAAGGATCCAGTTCTAAAGGGGCTTTCTTTAGGAGCAAATGAAATATCACGGACATAGAATTGATGCCAAGCATAACCTCAAAATCCAAAATAGGCTTTCAATGTTGCCTTTTTGGCCACTCGTGCATAAAGATATTTAATTGGGGAAACTTATATAGCTGCCCAACTCACAGTGACTCCAGACGACTTACAGAAATAAAACCTGCACTGATGATGTTACCTAATTGGGTCATGAAATGTCTGCAATAAAATAACCAAACTCCAGAGAGCATCAAAAGCCCTTTATTTCAAACCTGAGCTATACATATCCAAGTACAAAAACCCAATAACCACTCCACCCCTTGCCTTTCCTGGTGACAACAATCAAACCAACCGCTTCATGGGATCTACTGTATATTACCCTAATATCCCCAAGTCTATTGGTAAAACCACACCTTCAGGGCCTTTGGAAAGCATATCAAGGCAGGGGCCAATCTTATTTCTGCAAGGAGGTTGTTCCACAGAGAGGGAGCCACCACAGAAAAGGAACTTCTTCTTGGTCCCACCAAATGGATCTCCTTAAGAGATGGGATCCATAGAATGTCTTGTCTCCTCATTCTGGGTCAGAGTTATGAAAATAGTGAGGGAAAAAAATCCTAATTTTTCTTCGTGAGAAGCAGGCTGTACAATAGCAATAGCACTTAGACTTATATACCACTTTACTCGGTTTTACAGCCCTCTCTAAGCGGTTTACAGAGTCAGCATGTGCCCCCCCCCCCCAACAATCTGGGCCCTCATTTTACTGAACCAAAGAAGGATGGAAGGCTGAGTCAACCTTGAGCTGCGTCAGGATCGAACTCCTGGCTGTGGGCAGATTTAGCCTGCAATACTGCATTCTAACCACTATGAAGGGAAGAAGGAAGGAAGGAAGGAAGGAAGGAAGGAAGGAAGGAAGGAAGGAAGGAAGGAAGGAAGGAAGGAAGGAAAGAAGGAAGGAAGGAAGGAAGGTAGCAATAGCACTTAGACTTATATACCGCTTCACAGTGCTTTAACAACCCTCTCTAAGCAGTTTACAGAGTCAGCATATTGTCCTCAAACAATCTGAGTCCTCATTTTACCCACCTCGGAAGAATGAAAGGCTGAGTCAACATTGGGATTTGAATGGCCAAATTGCAGGCAGCCAGCAGACGGCAGAAGTAGCCTGCAGTACTGCACTCTAACCATTGCGCCACCGCAGCTCAATCACTAACATCATTTAAAGTTAGGACAGGGCAAGATTTGAGATTTATTCAAATGGTTGCTGCAAAAGGATTGAAAAACTGGTCTCTTGTTTTTTTTTTTTATTTATTTATTTATTTATTTTCCCAGTTCATGTGCTCCTTTAGTCTTTCTGTTCTGATACTGAGGTCAGTTAAAAGGAGGAAAAACATCCATCCCGGATAAAAACTATTTAGGATTTTTCTGTCAGCAATCTTTAAGATCGCTCTGTGGTTTGTGTTACATTCACCAAATTACTTTGTGTTCCTCCTTGTTCCCATTGTTAAACCCCACCCCACCCCCCAAAAAAAATTCCCAGTAACAATCAGGGGAAGTGGCCTGAGATTAGGGGTGGGATATGACAGGGTTAACTACCAGTTCAGGATTTACGAGGTTCAGTGATTTATGATGTGCTTTCCTGCGCGCTGCGAGAGGTCACCTGTAAATCGTCACCTGTAAATCGTCATCAGCATGCTGCGTGCAGAGAAGCAACCTTTGAAACAGCCCCTCTTTTCCTGTTTTTTTAACCGCAGCTGTGCCTCATTCGGCAGTTGAAGTTGAAAAATCAGGAAATAAAGATCAGGTAAGAGCCTGGGTGGGCAGATGGGCCAAAACATCAGCAGACATAGAACCGGTTCTATGTCTGCTGCTCTCCAGAGCTACCGGTTCTATAGAGGTGGACAGAACCGGTAGAAACCCACCCCTGCCTGAGATCCTGGTTTATTAATGGTTTGCCTAGAACTGCCATTCCCAACAGGGAATTTGAGGGTGATTCTTCTCCTTACGTTTATCTTCAGAGGTTCCAGCTATTCTACTTGGAAGAATGGGGCATGAGGTCCTACATATTCCTTGAGGTGCGACTGATGATGAAATGAATCTTTAATGGACCTATATGTCCTTTGCTGACCATATGTGATAGCTGCAAGTCTTCCTAAAGGCTGATTCATGAAATCCAACATTGCAATGGAAAGTTCTAGATTCTAACAAAATATCTCTGCAATGGTCCACAGAAAGATGTTGAGAATCTAGAAAAAAGTGCAGAGAAGAGCAACCAAGATGATGAAGGGACTGGAGGCTTAAACATACAGTATGAAGAACGGTTGCAGGAATTGGGCCTGGCTAGTCTGGTGAAGAGAAGAACCGGGAGTGAGAGGATAGCAGTCTTCCAATACTTGAGGGGCTGCCACAGAGAGGAGTGGGCGTCAAGCTATTCTCCAGAAAACCTGAAGGCCAGACAAGGAAGTTATTAAGTGAATCACTGGAGCTATTAAGTTAGTAACATGGCTGTTAAGGAATCACTTGACCCCAGGATACTGCATTCCTAGATCATAAATGCATTCCAGTTGCCAAACATCTGAAGTTTGATCATGTGACCGTGTGTGTGTGTGTGTGTGTGTGTGCGGCAATGAAATGGCTGTAAGTGTGAAAAATGGTCATCAGTCATCATTTTCAGGGGCATTGGTTGTAAGCGTCACTAAACAAATGGTTGTAAGTTGGGGAATACCTGTACAGGTGGAGTGAGGCCGGTGGGAATTTTGTTGCAACCGTTTCATCTCAGAGGGGTAAGAGAGGGACCAACTAGGTGACCATGAGCCACGGTGGTGCAGTGGTTAGACTGCAGTACTACAGGGTACTTCTGCTGACTGCTGGCTGCCTGCAATTTGGCAGTTCGAATCTCACCAGGATCAAAGTTGACTCAGCCTTCCGTCCTTCCGAGGTTGGTAAAATGAGGATCCAGATTGTTGGTGGTAAATATGCTGATTCTGTAAACCAGCAGAGAGGGCTGGAAAGCCCCCTGAAGTAGTATATAAGTCTAAGTGCTATGGCTATTTTCCTTCCTTCCTTCCTTCCTTCCTTCCTTCCTTCCTTCCTTCCTTCCTTCCTTCCTTCCTTCCTTCCTTCCTTCCTTCCCAGTGGTTAGAAGCAGTATAGCAGGCTAACAGCCAGGAGTTTGATCCTGACAAGCTAAAGGTTGACTCAGCCATCCATCCTTTCTTGGTCACTAAAATAAGGACCCAGAATGTTGGGGGCAAGAGGCTGACTCTGTAAACCACTTAGAGAGGGTTATAAAGCACTGTGAAGTGGTATATAAGTCTAAGTGCTACTGCTATTGCTACCAACATTGCCACAATAACTTTGCACGGAGGCCCTCTCCTTAAGGACTCTTCCAAGGTGAATCAGGGCACATAGAAGAAGATTACCTGCCTTGTGAACAGCCCCACTTTTTGAGACACAATATAACACACCGTCCTATCGTTCTAAACACTTTGATTAACAGCACAGCAATTCAGGAAGAATAAGGTGGCCAGACAAATGTAGGCCACTGAACGGATTATAGCGGTTGCCATGTATTATTTATTAAAAACAAGCAAACCTTGAATCTCATTTCTACCGCAAATGACTCAACACAACACACGGACTAATAATAAATTCTCATTATGCGCCGTGCAAATGCCTTTTTTTTTATTGCTCGGTGTCTCGCTTGTTACTGAAGCAAAGTGCCAGGTTGAACTCTGCTTGGTACAAAGAGGAAGGGAAAACTCGGACTCGCAAAGGTTACTGCTGGAATAAGACGTTCTTAAATGCCAACTTTGACCACCGAAATGGTTCCACTTTCTTTATGTGTCTTAACAAAACCTTGTAACTTTCTTCTTTGCCTCTACAGGTAGTCCTCGTCTTACAACAGTTCATTTAGGAACCTTTCGAAGTTCCGCCCGCATGGGAAAAAAGTGACTTACGACCATTTTTCACACTTCTGACTGTTGCAGCATCGCCCGACAGTCACGTGATCAGAATTCAGACGCTCGACAACTAACTTATATTGATGTAGATAAAGGTAAAGGTTCCCCTCGCACATACGTGCTAGTCGTTCTGGGCTCTAGGGGGTGCTGTTCATCTCCGTTACAAAGCCAAAGAAGAGCCAGTGCTGTCCAAAGACGTCTCCATGGTCATGTAGCCAGCATGACTAAACACCAAAGGCGCACGGAACGCTGTTACTTTCCCACCAAAGGGGTCCCTATTTTTCCACTTGCATTTTTTTTTACGTGCTTTCGAACTGCTAGGTTGGCAGAAGTTGGGACAAGTCACGGGAGCTCACTCCGTGATGCGATGCTAGGGGTTCAAACCGTCAAACTGCCGACCTTTCTGATCAACAAGCTCAGCGTCTTAGCCACTGCGTCCCTCTTATATTTATATACTTATGTTCATAAATCCCTTCCAGCTCATTCTATTCTATTTTGTGGCCCTTACAGGGTCACCTTCGTGTCCCGGGTGTCACGTGATCCCCTTTTGTGACCTTCTGACAAGCAAAGTCAATGGGAAAAACCAAATAAAACTTAACAACCGTGTTACTAACTTAGTCCTCAACTTGAGCCCAAAATTTATGTTGCTAAGTGAGATATTTGTTAAGTGACTTTTGTCCCATTTTACGATCTTCCTTCCTTCCATTTTACGAAGGGAATCACTTTGACTGTCTAGTTAGAAACACATTTTTTCAGTGAATCTGTCTGGCTGCAAAAGGGGATCACATGAACCCCGGACACTACAACCATCATAAATATGAGTTTTCTGTCAAGGGTTTCCTGCCTAAGCAAGGGGTTGAAGATCTCCAACATTCTATTCTGTTCTGTTCTGTTCTGCTCTGCTCTGCTCTGCTCTGCTCTGCTCTGCTCTATTCTATTCTATTCTATTCTATTCTATTCTATTCTATTCTATTCTATTCTATTCTATTCTATTCTATTCTATTCTATTCTATTCTATTCTATTCTATTCCATTCCATTCCATTCCATTCTCTATCCTATCTTACCCCACCCTACTCCACTCTATTTTACTCTACTCTATATACTCTATTCTATTCTCCCTTCTCCCTTCTCTTCTCTTTTGTCAGAATTTTGACCACGACAATGGGGATGCAGCACAATGGTCATAAGCATGAAAAACGGCCCTATGTCAATTTTTTTTTCAGTACTGCTGAAACTTCGAACCATCGCTAAACAAACTGTTGTAAGTCGAGGACCGTATTTTTAACAGCCTCTGTCTTGTGGTCCCCCTACCTACTCTGGGGTCTACTCCGAGAGCCTCCTCCTTATGTCCATGCTAAAACTATACCTTCAGGGATCATTTCTATCGTATCCAACTAGAGAAATGTACTCAGACACTGGAGGCTTTCAAGAAAGACACTGGACTGCCCTCTATCAGAAATGGTGTAGAGTCTCCTGCTTGGGCAGGGGGTTGGACTAGATGACCTACAAGGTCCTTTCCTCCAACTCTGTTAATCTAAACGCTGCAGGGACGGAGCCAAACCAGAGCAAGGCTTTTAGCCAATAGTGCTCTAGCTTGGTTTCCTTCCCAACCTCTCCTTTTCTGCCTCCTCTTCTCCCCCCCCTCCTCCTTGCAAGGTGAGAGAGGACAGCCTTGCCAGGATGAAAGATTCCCCACCCCATCCTCTCCCAACAGCGGCCCTAATTCATTTTTCATGGCCCCTCGCAGTGACAAAAGCCGCCGCGCCTCGCTTGTAAGAGTGCACCATGCCATAAGTCAAAGCCGAGCCGCGTGTTCCCTCCGGGTGCCGGAGCTGCGCTTTGATTTAATTTGTTCTGTTGTTTGGCTGGCGGGCTTCACCGGGGACCTTCCTTCACTCGAGACCACAAGGCAACGACCCAAGATGCTGATGGAGAAAGGGTGAGGAGGAGGCATCTTTGATAGATGGGAGGGGGTGTCACGGAATACGACTCAAAGGACTTTCTGCTTTGCAAAGACGATTGAGAGTGACAGATGCACCTGTGGAGAAGAGCTTAAAAACACACGAGCCTGTTTTTTGGAAGCTCCTGGGCTAATATATATGTTATATATATTATGATATATATATAAGTATGGGTGTGTGTGTCTGTGTATAGATATAGATATAATAGCCTAGGAGCTTCCAAAAAACAGGCTTGTGTATTTTTAAGTCCTTCTCCACAGATGCATCTGTCACCCTCAAATGTATTTTTAAAAAAATTATCTCTCTATCTCTGGAACAGAAGTTGCCTTTGGAAATTTTGGGAGCTTCACCACTGGAAACTTTCAAGAAGACACTGGACTGTCCTCTGTCAGAAATGGTGTACGGTCTCTTGCTTGGGTGGGGGTTTGGACTAGATGACCTACAAGGTCCCTTCCAATTCTGTTAATCTATCTATCTATCTATCTATCTATCTATCTATCTATCTATCTATCTATCTATCTATCTATCTATCTATCTATCTATCATCTATCTATCTAATCATCTGTCTATCTATCTATCTATCTATCTATCTATCTATCTATCTATCTATCTATCTATCTATCTATCTATCTATCTATCTATCTATCTATCTCTCATCTCTCTCTCTCTCTCTCTCGCTAGCTAGCTATCATCTATTTATTATCTATCATTTTTCTCTCTCTCTCATCTGCCTGCCTGCCCACCCACCCACCCACCCATCCATCCATCCTTCCATCCATCCATCCATCCATCCATCCATCTCAACTTGCCAGACTTGCAATTACTAAGAGAGAAAAAGCACTACAGGGAGTCCTCTACTTACAACAATTCATTTAGTGACTGATCAAAGTTACAAGGGCACTTAAAAAAGTGACTTATGACTGTTTTTCACATTTCAGACCGTTGCAGCATCCTCATGGTCATGTGATCTAATGTGTCTCGGGGTCATGTGATCGCCCTTTGCGACCTTCTGACGAGCAAATCAAGTGGGAAGCTAAATTCACTTAACAACCAGCCCAAAAGTTCTTTTTTTCATGAGGCAACTGGACTTTTTGGTTTTTCCTTGAAGACGTTTCACTTCTCATCCAAGAAGCTTCTTCAGCTCTGACTGGATGGTGGGGAATGGAAGGATTTATACTCCTTGCAGACAGCTGGTCATTTGCATTCTTCTAGGGAGTCTTTTAGAGGAGACATGAGGGCACAAAAAGGATGCAAATGACCAGCTGTCTGCAAGGAGTATAAATCCTTCCATTCCCCACCATCCAGTCAGAGCTGAAGAAGCTTCTTGGATGAGAAAGAAGAAAAATAAAATAAAAATAAAGAAAAAAAGCACCTTTGGAGGACTGAGAATTTCCATAGACACTTAACAAGTGTGTTGCTAACTTAACAACTGCAGTGATTCACTTAACAATTGTGGCAAGAAAGACCGTAAAATGGGGCAAAGCTCACTAAACCATCATCTCGATTAGCGACAGAAATTTTAGGCTCAGTTGTGGTTGTAAATCAAGGATTGTCGTGGATTAACACGGCTTCCCTCCTATAATGAGCACACAGCTCCTAACTCCGTCCCCAATATTTTTATTCCCGTTGGAGTTCAGAATAGGAAATCAGACATAAGAATCAGCAAATTGCTGCTTGTTGTAATCCTCTGGGACACAAACTCACACTCCTCCAAAGTCTCAGGCCAACTTTCTCACTGCATGAACTTTTCTGAAGCTTGATAAGAATTCTGACGGAATGGACAATGTGGAATTATGATTTTTTTTCCCCTAGCTGTAGAATATTTTTATTGTCTGTTACCACCTCCGGGGGGAACTGGGGAATACAGAAACAGGAGCTAAGTTGCAAGAGCAAAATTCTGTACCTTTTTTTTTTCTTGGCTCATCTCCTCCCGCATCATTTTTTAATTTTGTTTTGTTTTGTTCAGGGTGGGTTTCATTTTTATTTATTTATTTTGGTCTGCAGGATACATCTGGCTTGTCAAATTAGGCTTTTGCTACATGATGCCTGTCAGAAATAAATGAGAAGAAGTGACAGAACCAGGCAGGGAAGGGGCAGTGGGCTGGGGTGTAGGCGGAGGCATGATTGTAGATAAATTTCTGATTTTTCCAAAAGTAAAGTGGGGGGGAAGGTTAAAATGAAGAGGAGAAAAGCTCTGTGGAAACAGATGGATGGAATGTCCTGAGGGCCTTGTTGGACATAAAGAAGACAGTCAAGTAAGTCATTTACAGGTCTCTGTCTAACAGGTGTACAGTTCTGATATCTTGGCCTTTTCCCATAGACCACTAAGGAATCACTGCAAGAGGATTGCTATCACAGAAGACCACCCCAAAGGATTTTGCTACCCATGGAAAAGGACAAGATGGTTATCCACTCCATGCTGTAGATAAAAGCCATGGACTGCAACTACATTTTTTCCCTCCAATTCTGCCATTGGGACAGGTAACTGAGTACCGAGTAATCTTCCCCAGCATCTTATTGTTGCTTCTTACAATCTCAGTTACTCTCCTGGCTGACTAACCATAAGCTCAGTTGGGACTTTGCAGAGAGAATATAGGAAATAAAGTAAGAGACTCCTGGGAACAGAAAATTATTTTTGGAAAACTCATTTGCACTTCTTGGTAGAGCCTCAGAGGTAGCTGTGAAACTGTGATGGAATGTAGTCTGGATTCCCAGGAGCGAAGGAGTGCATTGTGGAGGAGCAAGAGACAACTCTATTCATTCAGTTTGTGGGAGAGAAAGAGGGTGAAGGTGGCTCCTTCCTAATAGTTCCCGATGTATATGATTTATGGAGGTGTTAGCATGCTTTAGTTTGGCAAGATTCTGTCTATAGGTGAGGAAGAATAAAGAAATCTGCCTGGAAGAGTCACAACGTGTCTTTCTTGGTTTTTACAGACTGATGGAAACTTGCGTAAAACTCAGTTGATGCAGATTGATAAAGGTCATTTCAATCTTTCCTACAGAGCTTTAAGTGGAGAACATCTACATTATTTACTAACTGAATCCTGCAGATATCAAGGATTGAAACTAAGAATTTCTACGTATAAACTGTATTCTACCAACATTGTCCTAGGCCGCCTCTCCAAGGGAATTATAATAACAGAATAACAGAGTTGGAAGGGACCTTGGAGGTCTTCTAGTCCAGTGATCGCCAACCAGTGGGATGGGGAGAAAATTTTGGTGGTCTGCAGACCCCAAAGCAATTAATCCAGGCTGTGTGGGAACACAAGGCTGTGCCGCCCACATGGCCTGCAGGAACACAAGACTTGTGTCACGAACAACACAAGGTAGTGAGGGCGGAGGGGGGGAACTTGCCCGACTCACCCCACATGAGTGGCCACCAGAGTGCATCTTTCCGCTTCTTTCTTCTTCTGCTTTTGGCTGCATGCAAGGAAAGCAGCAAAAGTCTTTCTTTCTCTTCCCCAAATTCTGCCAGAAATGAGTTTTTAGGACCCTGCAAGGCATCTTGCTCCAGGAGGCTGTGCCATTCTGGTGGAGTTTGGGGGAGAGAAAGAAAAACTTGTGCTGCATCTGCTGCTTTCCTTGCATGAAGCCAAATCTCTCTCTCTCTCTCTCCCCTCCCCCTCCCCCCCGAGAATGGAGCTGGCGAGGGTATCCTGCGATCCCAAATAAAGAATGATCGAGCAGTAGAAAAACGGGTTGGGAAATTTTCCTGCAGACTTTTTTTGGGGATTTTCCCAGGGTCTCTGATCCGCAGGATTTAAAATTATGAGTTTGGTGGTCCCTGAAGCCCAAAAGTTTGGCAATCCCTATTCTAGTCCAACCCCTTGCTCAGGAAACTTGCTGTCCCACTGCTCAGGAAACCCTACACCATTTCAGACAAGTGATCATCCAATCTCTTCTTTAAAGAAACTTCTAGTGTTGGAGCATTTACAACTTTTGGAGGTGAGTTGTTCCACTGATTAATTGTTTTAACTGTCAGGAAATTTTTCCTTCTAGGTTGCTTCTCTCCTTGATTAGTTTCCATCCATTGCTTCTTGTCCTGCCTTCAGGTGCTTTGGAGAATAGCTTGACTCCTTTTTCTTTGCAGCAACCCCTGAGATATTGGAAGACTGCTAGCGTGTCACGCATAATCCTCAATTTCATTAAACTATACATACTCAGTTCATGTCATAATTCATGTGCACATGGTAAAGAAAGGCCTGAGACCCTAAGATTCCATGATTTTCTGAGTTCCTGCAGATAATGCCATCCTCCAAAGGATATTTATTGTTCACACACAGACACATACCTATTGATTTCTCTGCTTTTCTTCCTTTTATATATACTCCCTGCTTCGCTTTGTGTTGTCGGAAAAAGAGTCATTGCCAGCTGGCCTCTGAGTGTGTGTAACTCCTAGCTGATTCCAGAAATACTGAAAAGGGTGAATCATTTCAAACCAGAGAGTGCCAGAAGCTCACATCTGTGTTAGAACAAGGGACTCAGGTGTGTTCTGTTTTTTTTGTTTTTTTTTTCTGTGTAAACCAACATTTCAGGAGCTTTAAAAAGAGAGAGGAGGGGCATGAGAGAGTAGAAGGAAGACAGAGGATAATAAAACAAAGACTTTTTGCTGTCCAGCTGAGAAATAATTCCTCTGCTTGCAAGCTTTGAAGTGTTTTCCTTCTCTTTCTCTCCAAAATGCAGTCTGACAGCACAGAGGTGAAGATGATGAAAATCCGCTTCTTTTCATGTCTTGTCATGATAAAATAGCCATTTTTTCCATATCTCCTGAATTTTTCCAATTGCTTAGTTTAAAAAAAGAAGAAAGCTGTGGTTTTTCCCTCTTCTCACTTTCGTCTCTCCTTCTTTTTCTTATCATCATCATCATCATCATCATCATCATCATCATCATCATCATCATCATCATCATCATCATCATCATTTTTATGCACCCCTTTCCACTCTGAATTTAAAGCCTTAGTAATGTGGTACTGTGCATCTTCCTTCTCCCTAATTCCACATTTTTTATATATACTGTTGTTGCTTCAAAGGGACATCCCTACTGGAATATATTGATTAGTAAACCTCAGAGATGTGGTATCCAGCTCTATGAAATTCTTGTTTAGCTAGGAGATGGAGCTGCCACTAAGCTAAGTGTTCATTGGCTTGTAAGTTGGGCTTCATATATTGTGATCCACCGTCCACCCACCCACCCACATACCCACCCATCTATCCAGTTGCTATATCCAAAAATAAATAAACCCATCCATCCATCCAGTTGCTATATCAAAAAATCCATCCATCCATCCATCCAACCAACCAACCAACCAACCAACCAACCAACCAACCAACCAACCAACCATCCGCTATATCCAAAAATCAATCCATCCATGCATCTATGCATCCACCCATCCATGCATCCATCCTTTATATTCCTTTAAGGAAAGAATGCCAGTAAGGAATAGATCTTCATTTTGCCATCCTCTACTACAGAAATTGCTCAGGAAGAGCCCTGCCTGGCTGGGAGAGATGCTACAGATGAAAGAAGACAATGGCTTGATTAAGAAAAGCATAGTGGATGGTCCTAGGGGCTTTAATTAATTGATCCATCAGCTAAATTTGCAGACAAATTAAAAAGCATCTGCAGTTTGGAAATATGGTGATTTAAAGAAGAAGAAAAAAACACCAAATATATTGCTGCTGTTGTAGCTGGCACCATCTTACAAGAGGGTATTCCTAAGGAATATGTCAATTGGCTTTAATTTAATGTGAATTATTGGTGCAGACTGAAGCATCAAATCAAGTGAGTTCAGTTTAATAGTCTAAATTGATTTGGGCAAAAAGGGTGTAAGATTGGGTTCTTAGGGGAGGCATCTTCAGGAAAGAAGAGTCAATACTGTCAAGATGAAAATTCACAACAGTTATCCTGATTTTTTGACATCTCCTACTCTTACAGATGCTCTAGCCTAGTCACTCACCTAATAGGGAAAAAAAACCCAGAGGCTTATATATAAACAGCTGGCTATAAGATTCCTCATTATAAGAGATCTGTCTCCTAATGGATCACAGAAAAGGATCAGTTTTAATGAAGGTAAAATATACTGGTTCTAAATAGAAAACAGTTCATTTACTGGAATTCTTGTAATCTCATATCAGACACAAAAGAGAGTATAAAAAATAGATATACATATGTCTGTATAAAATAGCACACACATTACTATGCACATAGACCATATGTGAATAGGCACATACATACTTCCATTACACGGTTGTATTTAATAAATGTTATTTTTATTATATTTAGATCGACTGTATGTATATCATTTTTCAAGTTGTTAAAAACCCTAGTGGGACAAACAATGAGAGATTAATGGAAGATAAAATAAAATAAAATATATAAAACAAAAAGTAAGCATCTGTTTGAAAGAACAGATAAATTCAGGATTGGAACTGAAGCCAAAGACATCTTGACCCATGCTCCTTCTAATAATGTTTCCCGATTATTATCTATGAAATCTCCAGGAGCGAAAATCACCACAATATTCCAAATAAATCTGTTTTGTCTTATGGAACAGTTTTTTAATTTCTTCTTTATAATTTGAACTTCTTAATTTGGACCATGGTCTCATCAACGCTGTGGAAGCTCTTCAACTACTTTAAGTTGGCTTTTTTTATCACCTATGTATTGTTATTTCTCCAAGCTAGCCAAAGCATATCTAGCCGCCATCTTTGTTGTCCATTTTTTGGATATGTTTGTTTGACAGGCAGCACAATTATCTGCCATTTTATTCCTCAGCAGGTCTCAGTCAATCTGATGAAAGACATTTGCTTTCAAGATGACTTCAAAGGGAAATAACATTTCAGAGAAATTCTCATTAGAAAAGTTTTTCTCTGTGTATGTGTGTGTGTGGGTTGGTCTCTTTGTCGCTCTGTGAGGGTATTTATTTATTTGTTTTTTATTTAATGAGTGAATATCTTATCTTTCATTGTATGACTATTTCTTAAGTGGCGTTCTGTCTCTCTGGTTTCCTTTCAGTCCAAAGGGAATTTGTATTATGGTTAATGTATAATAATTTATGGCCACATTCAAACAAACTATGATTTGGTCTTGGGCCCAAAACTGTTTATAATGTTGGTCTTCTATAACAGTTTTGATTCCTTGATTTTTGAAGAACTTTGGCAGGCAAAGTTAAACAGAGATCTTTTTTTCAAAATGCAAACAGAACCAAGGTACCTTCTATCATATGTGGTGGTCATGCCCAGAAGCCCAAAAATACTGGACTAAAATATGGAGTTGGATATATGAAATAGTGGAAGATCAAACAGAGTTTAAACTGGAGTTGTTTCTGTTGGGAATAATTAAAGGGAAATATAGGAAAAAGATTAAATATATTTTACTACATATGTTGACAGCAACAAGGATAGTACACGCACAATGTTGGAAGCAAAATAATACGCCCTCAGAGGAATTAGTAATTCAAAAATTTTTAGATTGTGCTGAAATGGATAAATTGACATTAAAATTAAAAGATAAAGAAGAGTCGGAGTAATACAAAATTTGGGACAATTGGTATAAGTAGTTGAATAATAGACATAAGGATAATGGAGATAAGAAAATTATAGATAAATGTATATGAATGTATATAAATGTAGATATTTACATGAGATTGGTTTATATAATAATGATGGCACAGTACTGTTAATATCAAGGTTAAAATCTGTAAAAGGTGAAAAAGAACAATAAAAATTATTGGGGAAAAAAACAATCAGAGATCTTTCTAAAGAGAATTCCTTAGATTTCCATTCTCCTTCTTATAAGTTTACACACAAGAAGAAGGAACCCTTAGGCCTGATCCTAAGCCCACTGTCCCCTCCTCTAACTTCTCACCCACCAAACCACACGAATCACAAGGTAGGATGAAAACAGGACATGGTCTCAACCCAGCTCCATTTTCCTGAGGATTCCTCAAAGCCCTTAGTCCCTAAAGCATGAGTGGGTGAACCAAAGTTGCCCATGAGCAGCTATGCATTAAGGGCCTGATCCTAAGCCCACTGAAGTCAATAGAAAGACACACATTGTCCTCGAGGGGCTTTGGTTCAGGACCTCAGCAAGGAGATGAACCAAAGAGCAAACATGTGTCACGGTGGCCAACGGTCATCTTCTACTTTTCCATTCCTGCCTCCCTGATAGAATACTTAGCATCCTAAATCAACTGAGTAATCAGTACAGTTAAATCTTGGCTGAATCATACATAGGTTCTGGATCTGAATCTCCTATATTTGGCTTCCTAGATTATGCTATAGCATGTCATTCTGCCTTTGAGTGTTTATGTTTATGTTTTATTCAATTTATATACTGCCCTTCTCCTGAAGGACTCAGGGCGGTGCACAACCTACTAAAACAACATATATATAAAAGTTAAAATGGAATTAAATAAGGGCTGTAACCGAATCTAAAATCCCAACCTTAAAATTCATTACTTAAACCCCATTAAAATCAATTTAGGATCAGCCCAGGCCGGCCTGCTCAAAGAGCCAGAACACCCTCAGGTCGGTGGTCATTCTCAACTCAGGGGGGAGCCCATTCCAGAGAGCGGGTGCCCCCACAGAGAAGGCCCTGTTCCTTAGGGTCGCCAGGCGGCACATAGAGGCCGTTGGGACCCAAAGGAGGCCCTCCCTGTGGGAGCGCACAGGTCGGTGGGAGACTATCGGCAGAACGCGGTCTTGCAGATAGCCTGGTCATGGAGCGCTTTAAAGGTCAAAACCAGAACCTTAAAGTGCACCCAGAAGGCCACCGGCAACCAATGCAGCTCACGCAGGAGAGGCGTCACATGAGAGCTTCTAGACGCCCCCATAACCACCCGCACGGCCGCATTTTGTACCAGTTGCAACCTCCGGGTGCTCCCTCTGGAAGCCCCATGTAGAGGGCATTACAGTAATCCAGGCGGGAGGTGACCAGAGCATGAGTGACCATGTGTAAGGCGTCCCAATCAAGAAAGGGCCGCAACTGGCGCATCAGGCGAACCTGATGAAAAGTCCCCCTGGAGACGGCCGTAATATGATCTTCTAATGACAGCCGTACATCCAGGAGGATGCCTAGATTGCAAGCCCTCTCTGTGGGGGCTAAGATCTCACCCCCAATAGTCAGCGATGGAGTCAGCTGACTATATCGGGATGCCAGAAACTACAGCCACTCAGTCTTGGAAGCGTTGAGTCGAAGACTGTTCTCACCCATCCAATTCCGCACGGCCTCCAGGCACTGGGACATAACCTCCACAGCATCGTTGGGGTGGTTTGGAGTAGAGATGTAAAGCTGAGTGTCATCCGCATAAAGATGACACTTTACTCCAAAACCACGGATGAACTCCCCCAGCGGCTTCACATAAATGTTGAACAAGAGAGGGGAGAGGACTGACCCCTGAGGCACCCCACAAATGTGGGGCCTAGGGGTGGACCTCCCCCCACCCCCGTCAACACAAATTGCAAATGGTCAGAGAGGAAGGAGGAGAACCACCGCAAGATGGTACCTCCAATTCCCAACTTCTACAGCCGTTGCAACAAGATACTATGGTCGATAGTATCAAAAGCCGCCGAGAAATTTAATAGGATCAGGACAGAGGAATAACCTCTGTCACAGGTCCTCCAGAGATCATCAACCAACGTGACCAATGCTGTTTTAGTACTGTGCCCGGGCCTGAAGTCTGATTGGAAGGGATCTAAATACGTCGTTTCTTCCAGGTACTGAGGGAGCTGAAATGCCACCACACTCTCGACAACCTTCACCACAAAGGGGAGGTTGGAGACTGGACGATAGTTATTCAAAAGCGCTGGGTCCAGGGCAGGCTTCTTGAGGAGAGGCCGCACCACCGCCGTTTTCAGGGCGGTAGGAAGCGATCCCTCCCTCAACGAAGCATTGACAATCCACTGGAGCCAGCCTCGTGTCACCTCACTGGAGGTTGAAACCAACCAGGAGGGACATGGATCCAACAAACATGTGGTGGTGTTCAGCCACCCTAGCAACCTGTCCACGCCCTCGGCGGTTACAGGATCAAACTCCTCCCAGATAACCATCTCAAGACTTGCCCCGGCCATCTCCCCCGGGACCACCCAGCTGGAGTCCAGCTCGCCCCGAATCTGAGTGATTTTTATCATGCAGAAATCGGGAAAACTCCTCTGCCCTGCCCTGCAAGAGTGGTGCGGTGGCCTAGAAGTGAAGCTCTCATCTCACAACCAAACGGCTGTGAGTTCGATCCTAGGTAGAGGCAGATATTTGTCTCTCTGGGCATGGTGAGAAGATATCTGCTGAATATAACTCCACATTGGCAACAGAAAGAGCATCCGGCCAGTAAACACTCATTTCCATTCAGTTGCCCAGATTCCACCCCGCAAGGGATTATGGGGTCATTAAAAGAAGATTATGATATCATTCTGCCTTTCCAAGTTTCTACATCAATTATGCTGCTATTATGGGAAGCATTTCTTCTGTTTTAGCAGGTGTTTTTTTTTTAAAGTATAATGTCCTGTGAATCATATAGGCATGAGGAAGTACCCTCCACTGGGTTGAGAAGTGGAATCATTAGCAGGTCATGGAAAAAGCAAAACCAATTCAGGAGGAGGCTGGGGCCTCTCGGAGTGGGAATCCTTGTGATTAAGTCCCCTGTCTCTTTGCTGTGAGGAATGAGACTTGATAGGCGGCCATTCAGAATGAAAATGGAAGCTTAACCTCAGAATACAGGAGGTCTCTGGTACATCAGAAGCCCCTGTGGTCTTAAATACAATAATAGATTGTTAACAGAGGGCTTTGAAGTTTAACTTTGCTGTTGGTTTTACTTGTTAACTCTCTCTCTCTCTCTCTGTGTGTATATGTGTGTAGTAGATAGATGCCAGGGCCTGTTTACCCAGATTGCTTAGGTAAACAGTGTTGTAGAAGTTCATAAACTGTTTTGCAATGAGCGAAATTATTATTCTTGAAATATATTCATTAATACTCAACTCTCTAAGTTTATGGGGTTTTTTAAAAACAATTTCTTTATGTCTTGTTTAGTTTTTTTTTTTTGTTATATTTTTTTTCTTTTTCCTTTTTTTTTTAAGAGCTTGTATTTTAATGTTGTGAATAAACTGAAAGCTTATTGAAAAAAATACAGAAAAAAATACAGTAATGAACTCTTACTGTAATGTTTATTAGCAAATACTGGTGCAGACTCTCTCAAATAATATTGAGACACCCCCCCCCCCCCCCATACACAGGGTCTGAAGAGAAACCATATGAAGAATGATTGCAGGAATTGGGAATGGCCAATAGAGAAAAGAAGGATTGGGATGACATCAGAAGTTGCAGGTGTTTCATCAGAAAAGCTTGGGCAGCCACTTGCCTAAAATGGTATAGGGACTCTCCTTTTTTTAGCGGGTGGATGGGTGGGTGGGTTGGACTAGAAGACCTCCAAGGTCCCTTCCAGCTCTATTCTTATTGATTGATTGGATTTATTTTCTAGGTCTCTGGTTCTAACTATATCAATAACCATAAGGATGATGAATAAGAACCAGAAAGAAGTAGGGATGAGTTGTCCAAACTACAGCCCAATTTGTAGTAGTGGCAATCAGGCCTGAATGATATTTTTAACTTAAAAGAAAAATAAAACCAGTGGATGTGGAAAAAGAAAAATAACAAGAAAGCAGTCTATAATAAAGAATCACAGCAACGAGGTTAATGGATCTGTTTTTGAAAGAGTGATATGGGGAAAAGCACACTGGAGCATCCTGGTTTTTTATTTTATTTTTAAATACAGACTCAGAGCCCAAATTAGAACTCTGGAATTGGTTCTCAATTTTAGAAAGGTTTAGGTTAAGCACCAGAAAGAGCTAAACATGAGCACAACAGCAATGGAACACGTAGTCTGAAAAGAAATGTAATCTTTAGAAATTCCAGCCAAGCTTTCCGTGTTCTCATCCTTACTATGGTAGCGAAGATAGATCTATACTTATTGTAGCTATAAGAACAGATGGGCAGTAAGAACCCCTCATGTTATCTGCCTAGCTCCAATTTCTCAGACTTTGTCTCTTCTTTCTTACTTGGGTTTTATTTACTGCTTATTAGCAAGTAGTAATGCTTATTAACTCACAAGACTACATCTGATTTACTTTGGCCATGTGATGCATGCAAATTCATTGGAGAAAGTGATGCTAGGAATGGTTAGTGGAACAAGAAGAGGCAAGTAAAGAACACACTAGCTGGATAACATCAACTTTGATACAAAGATGAACATCCAACATCCAAATGAAAGAGAAAATGCTTGAAAGAAAAAGTGCTTGAAAGCATGGAGAACTCTTGCCTATAAAGTCACCAAGAGCCGGACATGACTGAAATAGTTAAAAACAACAACAGCAAATACTTAATAAATGGGACAATAATACGAGTAGCAGGATCACTCTGAATATGGGAATTGAAAAGGAAGAGAGATTTGACATAAAATTTTCTGAAGTGCAATGTTCTTAGACTTTGAGAAGACTGGAAGTCGAGCCATGGCACCAGGATTATTCTTTTGTTGCTTTGAAACATGTCACCTCTTATCGAAGTAGCTTCTTCAGTCTACTTGGCTAAACAGTGAAACATTTTGAAGCAACAAGAAATGAAGTCTAGTTGCCAGGACTCAACTTTCAGACAATTCTACCCGAAGGGCTGAGAATCTTCACCAACACTTTGAAGGCAAAACATGAAGGATGGGAATTAACCAGGGGTGGGGTTCAAATTTTTAAACAACTGGTTCTGTGGGCGTGGCTTAGTTGATGAGCATGGCTTGGTGGTCATGTGATTGGCTGGGCGTGGCCAACTCAATATCACTCACATCGAGGCATGCACCTCCTCACCTGGCCTCTCATGACTGTGGGAATGCTACAACAGTCGTAAGTGTGAAAAATGGTCATAAGTCATTTTGTTCAGTGCCATTGTAACTTTGAATGGTCACTCCACACAAGCAAAGTACCAGCAAAGGAGGAAAAAAAACTCCAAAGATGTTCCTGAGACAGGAAGTCTAGTCCTGCCAAGAATGTAATAAGGGTTAACAGAGAGGCAGTTTCTGTTAAGCAACACCTGAATGTTTCCTTCCTGCCTTCCTTACAGGATTAGGCCAGGAATTTCTTCTAACAACCGGTTCTCTGAACTGCTTAGAATGTTAACAACCGATTCTAGCAAATAGGTGCGAACTGGTAGAATCCCACCCCTGGAATTAACCAAGAAGAGAAACAACCTATAACTAAGAATAAATTTCCTGACAGGGAGAACAATTAACTAATGGAACAACTTGCCTCCAGAAGTTGTGAATTCTCCAACACTGGAAGTTTTTAAGAAAAGATTGACAACCATTTGTCTGAAATGGTATTGTGATGACCTGGGGCATGGCACAAATGCAATACAGTCAAATAATAAATAGAGTCTCTTTATGAGCTCCAACTTTGCCCCCAATATCCTGGTTTCCTTCTGGTCTGGAGAAAAACTCTCCCAGGAACAGCCTGTGGCTGCACAGATTCAAGTCCAAAGCATTGTCAACAAAACCTTTAACTATATGTTCAATCAAGGCAAGATGAAATAATTAATCTGGCAGGGCAAGAGAAGGAATTACAGACATGAAGGAATGGCAGTGAATCAACCCAGTTGGGAGGATACTAGGAATGCAGATAACCACAGTCAACACAAGATAAACTCACATTTGTTCCCAGCAGCCAGCACTCTCAGCTTGCATCTCTCTTCCCATTAGGTGTGCCTAATGAAGGGAATCAGGGCCCTTTCCTCCCCGTAAGCCACCCAACCCATGTTGTGCTCTTCTCCGTCTCTTCCTACATGCCCTAGGATGAAGAGAGGGTGGGCCTGGGTTTTCCTGTGAACTCCCTCTCCCTTGTTCTACCTCTTTCCTGCTCTGCCCAGACGGCTTTTGCCCTTCCCCAGTTTCCTCCACATCCAATGGAGCCACATTCCCACTCCCTGTCAGCTTTCATCTTCCTCCTTGCATTTAGACTCCGACATGGGCATGACAGGTATAGGGCTTCCTACCTGAGCAGAGGGTTGGACTACAAGACCTCCAGGGTCCCTTCCAACTCTGTTATTCTGAAATATTTGAGAAGATGGAATTTCCTAAAAAAAACACTTCAGGACATTTTTCCTGTTTAGTTACCAGCCCACCATAGAAGAGAGGGAATTATTTGACTGGCTCAGAAATAATTTCACTTCTTTCCAATCTGAGATAGATTTAAAGGGCTGGAACATATTTTCCACCTCTCATTCTTATGTGTTTTCATTTAAACACCTAGGAAAACCATCTGTTGCTATGCCTGAAACAGAGATTTGGCACTGGAATTAATCCCAAAGCTATATGCAAAGTATGTGAAGAGTCCTTCTCCTCTGATAAAACTTTTGAGAGATAGGAGGAAAGCTAGAACTTAATGTCCAGCATTTTACTATTAAGCAGCTGTTAAATAATTCTTCAAATTTGCCACAATGACAGACAGTAACATTATTCCGCATATCAACAGAGCAGAAACAGACCCTGCATTTCCCAACTTCATTAATTTATCTCCTGGAATTGCACAGTCACAAAATGTCTTGGGGAGGGAAGGCCACAGTTATCGCTATTGAAAAATGCAAAGGGGAGGGCCTTGGATTTAGGGGTTCATTATTTAAAGGAAAAGAGAGGTGAGTGCCAAGAAGGCAAACACTGCAATTTGGCTTAAGAGAGGCAGCTTTAGTGGTTGAATGCCACTAGACTCCGCCCCTAATAAAAATGTTCCACTATCAAATGGTCTAGAGCAGGCGTGTCAAACTCAAGGCTCTGGGGCTGGATCCGGCCCATGGGGTGCTTAGATCTGGCCTGCGGGGCCACCTTGGAAATAGTGAAGGATCGTCCCACGGTGCCTCTGCCGGCGAAAACAGAGCTCGGAACTGCTGCACGTGCCCCCCGAGTTCCGTTTTCACTAGTGGAGGGTTGCAGGAGGTCGTCGCAGCTGAAAACAAAGCTTGGGAGCCCATTTTCATTGGCAGAACACTTGGGCCAACGCAGGCGCCCTCCTGACACAAGTGACATCATACTGGCCATGCCCACCCTAGCCCCACAAGGTCAAACACAACCCTGATGCGTCCCTTACTGAAATTGAGTTTGACACCCCTGGTCTAGAGGCAATATATGAACAAAGCTAGATACTGTCTTGGTACCAGAACTGGATATACTGAGTTGAGGACTTACCAAGTTAGATTTATTGGGTCTCCAATATTTCAGCTGTCAGTCAGGAAGAACTTTGAAAGAAGTTCCAGTGTTTCTCAACCTCGACTGCTTTAGGGTGGGTGGGCTTCAGCTCCCAGAATTCCTCAGCCAGCCTTGCTGGGTGGGGAATTCTGGGAGTTGGAATCCACTCCTCTTAAAGCGTCCAAGTTTGAGAAACAGTTACACAGAGATTGAGAAATACTTAGGCTTATAATTCTACAAGTAATCCTTGACTTATGGCTATTTAGGAAACATTTAAAGTTAAACAGACCTTCCTGGGGCTACTTAGGATCCAGATTCAAAGTTCCCACAGTCAGTTCTCCAAATAATTATGTGACCAGACTTTGGGGGTTTAGTAACTGGTCTACATTTACAGTGTCCCTGTCAACTATAAAACGTGTATACAAAATGTTTTATGAGTTGACATTGGAATAACTGCTGGAATCCTGACAGTCCCACAATTATATGAATGCATTTGATGACATTTTTGCCAAACCCCACTATTTATCTCTGGTTTTTTTTTTGGACAAAACTGCGCCCAGAGCAAAACATTGCTTTGCTTAACGGCTGCAGTATTTACTTAATGATCACTGCAAAAATGATTTTAAAATCTAGTCAGTCGTGTGGGCGCTTCAATTTATGACCGGCATGAATTACAACTATGATAGGCAAGTTCCATTACGGTTGTAACTCAAGAAGCACCCATACAGTATTCTACTCCATAACCTAGAATTAATGCTGTAGGAGGAAAAAAAAAACCCAGTCCCAGTTCCAAGCTGGGAATAAAATGGAGGATGATTGGAACGAAAGCTGATTTATTGGTGAACAGAAACACCAACAGCATGTGATTCTGGGACAGCTGACAAAATGGAATTGAGAGTGGATGGGATTTTTTATACCTTCTTTGGGCTTTGATTTTGAGATTCCTCTGCAAGAACATGCCCTTTAATATTCTAACGGCTGTTGTCAGATTCCAATGGGGTCATGGTTGGCTCTAGGGACAAAAGAAGAAATGCAAATCCTAGGTGTTTGTCTGAGCTATTCTTGTCAACTTTTCACTTGCCTAATTGTGTTACTTATCTGGAGTATTTGTTTGGCCGAGCCTTTCTGATTGGATTACCAAATTTGCATTTCTAAAAGCTGGCCTCCTCAGTTTCTTTTTGGGGCAGGGAGACTGGGGGTAGTTTCTGCCTCCCTTAAGATTTTTCCCCATTTCTCCTTTAGGGGAAATTTTCTATCCTGCCTTTTTAATATTTCCCAAAATATTTCATTATTTGGGTGCTGACTTTCTATAATGCTTAGTCATGAGAAGACAGCTATATGTTCCTAGAGTTTTGCACACTTGTGTGTAGCTTTATCTGTGTGGATAAAGGTGTAAAGTCCAAGTTCCTACAATGGATGGAGAGTCATTGTATGGAATTCCTTGATTTTCCATGTTTAACAAAGTCAACATATTAAAAGTTTGTCTTAATCTTCTTACATCCTCCAGATAGCCTGAAAATATCAGAAAATATCCATGGGGATTTATAAAAGCTTCTCTTAAGACCAGTAGTGTTTGTCACAGGCGTTTTACCAACTTCTGCTTGTGTTTATGAGATGGACTGATGAAACCCTGCCAAATCAGATTTTCTGCTGGTGAAAATTAGAACAGGCAACAATCTGAGAATTAATAAATTATGAAATAATGACAAGCTTACTTGGTTAGGAAGGCTGATCTCTGTGGCTACCAAGCTTAGGAAATCTGATTGTACATACCTTGTTGACTAGCTGAAATCTAATCTACCCTTTTCTCCTTTGTCTGACATTCAAATCCTGTAGCACACCATAGCATCCGATTAAAATGAATCTTTAGGAAGGTGACAAGTTCACCCAATGTTCACATTTAAAAAAAAAATGGTTAAAAAATAGGGCATTTTCTCATCAATTAGCCTCACTGTCTTCCACTATTCTTAATAAAAGAAAACAGTAAAAAGCAGGTTTGTCTTCTGACACATCTTTCCCTGTTGGCTGCAAGAAACCACACAAGCAGATTGCAATTTGCTCTAAATTAATTTCTTCTAAAATGTTTGACAAATCTTTTATACACACAATGAAACCTACATGAAATGGAGTTCTCAAGAGCTGTTTATTAGGCTAGTGAAACTGTTGTCAAAGAGTCATATGGTGAACTGCCAAATTGCAGTCAGCTGGCAGTCAGCAGAAGTAGCCTGCAGTACTGCACTCTAACCACTGCACCACCTCAGGATAAATAATTAAAAAAAAAAACCATAACAAAATGGATCCCTTAATATTGCATCCTGCTGAGTTCTCCACTGTCCCCCAGTCTCTTCAAATATCCTGCAAACAACAAATATCTGTTGTGTGTAATTGAGTGGGAAGCAGGGAGACAACAGCTAGGTGAGAAATGCTCAGAAAATTTAACATAAAGAAATGATTCCACAAGACCGAGAGAAACTATTAGAGCTGTGCAAGGATTTTAAACTTCGCTTTGAAGAAACACTTTGCATCACAAAGGCTGTAAGCCTAATCAAGGCTGTTCTTCTGAACCTCTTGTCTGGCATTTCCAGGAGCTGGGAGAAGAACTGATCCAATATAATTTTTGATAATTTTTGACTCTACAAAATGAGATGGGCAGTCTTATATCCTCTCTACAATGTATTTTGATCCATTGTATTCATTGTTGGCTACTACCCCCCATCTCTATTTTCATCCCCTTCCTTTCTCCCGTGCTTCTGCATTTATCAAATATAGCTGCAGATTTAGTAACCTTGATTCATTCAGTTATTCTCTATGGCTCCAAGTGCCAGCACCTGCTATTCATTCCATCGTCTTTTTCTATCCTTCTACTCATATTTCAAACTTTATACTGGGATTCCTCCCAGATTAATCCTATAGTGTTTCTGATGCACTTAATATTCATGGTAGCTAGAACATTTCATGGTGAATTGAACACACATTCAATTGCAAATGGAAATGTTATTGCTGTTCTCATTTAAAAAAAAAAAAAAAACCCTGTTCTTGGAGAATATCTCTATTAGTAGTGGTTCATCCTATGGCTTCAAAAATGCTTTGGGAAAATGCAAGGGAGGAAAGGTTCTCCATGCCTCCTATCTGGGCTCTCTCAGGACTTCTTGTTGGCCATTATGAGAAGAAAGAATGCTGGATTAGATGGGCCTTCAACCTCGTTCAAAAATGTGTTCACTGAAGCATCAGAATTTCTGAGGACAATGATATACTTCCTTGTGCCTTGCATTCTCTACATTTGGCCGTGAGCTTCTGTTCCTTCTCACAAGACAACCATCACAGAAATATCTTCCTGTAATTCAAGCCCAATCAAAGATTAAAATTCTTCTAGAGAGTGACCGATAGAGGAAAACATGTGTAGCTCAGGGTTGGAATGAAGGGGTCCCTGGTACTTTCTGAGTTTGGTTGTTTTCTTGCAAGATGCACTGATGATGTTATCTAAGTTGGGTAATAAAATGTCTTCAGGGGAAAAAAAACGGAGCTGAGCAGTGGTGGGATTCAAAAAATTTTACTACCGGTTCTGTGGTCAAGGTTTGGTGGGCATGGTGTGGCTTGGTGGCAGGGGTGGGATTCTACAGGTTCGCACCTATTCGCTAGAACCAGTTGTTAACATTCTAAACAGTCAAAGAACCGGTTGTTAGAAGAAATTACTGGCCTAATCCTGTAAGGAAGGCAGGAAGGAAACATTCTGGTGTTGCTTACAGAAACTACCTCTCTGTTAACCCTTTTTACATTCTTGGCAGGACTAGACTTCCTGTCTCTGGAACTTCTCTGGAGTATTTTTTTCCTCCTTTGCTGGTTCTTTGCTTGTGTGGAGTGACCATTCAAAGTTACAATGGCACTGAAAAAGTGACTTATGACCATTTTTCACACTTATGACTGTTGCAGCATCCCCTAAGTCATGGGAGGCCAGGTAAGGAGATACGTGCCTCGATATGAGTGATGTTGAGTTGGCCACACCCAGCCAGTCACATGACCACCAAGCCACACCCACGAACTAAGCCACACCCACAGAACCGGTTGTTAAAAAAATTGAATCCCACCCTTGCTTGGTGGGCATGTCATGGCTTGGTTGGTGTGGCTTGGTGGGCATGGCAGGGGAAGGGATATTGTAAAATCTCCATTCCCTCCCTACCCCACTAACCTACTTTCCAGCTCCATTCTCCTGTTTAGAGAAACAAAAGAAGACCCAGCCAATCAGCTGGGACTCGGGAGACAGAGAATAGATGGGAGCGGGGCCAATCAGAGGTTATTTGCCGGTTCACTGAACTACTCAAAATTTCTGGTACCAGTTCTCCAGAACTGGTCAGAACCTGCTGAATACCACCTCTGGAGCTGAGAGAACACCAAGGATTCTGCACAAAATGACCTTTCTGTTCTCCAATTGAGGTGAAGATTAGTGTCAGGTGAGTTTTTATGTTATGACTCCAAGTAATCATAAAAAAATATTTGAAACTCCAAAATTCATCTGCTCTTAAATTTAATCTTGGCCCTCAAGGAAGCCTAACTCTAACCTTAACTTCACCCAAATGGGAAAACAAAATAAAACACAAGTCCTTCAATCCCAAAACGTTACTCTTGAAAGCGATCTTCCTCACAGCAATCTCTTCAAGATCACACTGATTAAAAAAAAAAAAATCTCTCTAAACTATAAATCAAATAAAACGATAAACTTTAAATAAATGTAACCTCAGCCCTAATTCACCTGATTGGAAAATACATGGTTTTATCTGACCTTTTTCCCCCCTTCCCAAAAGCAATTCCCGCTGTAACATTCCTTCCACTATGGAGTAGAAAGCCAATTTCTGAACCTATCTCAGATACACACAATATGCAGATACTTTTTCATCGTCTGAGCCAATGCTTGCTTTATTAGATGCAAAAGCTATCCCACAGCAATAGAGGGAACAGTCAATTTGATGCAGGATTAGTTAGATGAATTGAAAATAAGATTTAACAAGAGATTTAACAAGAGATTTTTTTTCTGAAGCGCTTTAGGAAAGGAATTCTTAAACAGAATAGATTGAAAGAAGAATGGAGTGGGAAGGGACCTTGGAGGTCTTCTAGTCCAACCCCCGCCCGCTCAAGCAGAAGAACGTATATCATTCCAGACAAATAGTTGTCCAGTCTCTTCTTAAAAGCCTCCAGTGTTGGAGTACCCACAAGTTCTGGAGACAACTCGTCCCATTGATTAATTGTTCTAACTGTTAGGAAATTTCTCCTTAGTACGGCTCTTCTTTGTGACTGCCCCTCAATCAATCAATCAGAATTGAGCTGGAAGGTATCTTAGAGCAGGGGTGGGATTCAAAGTTTTTAACAACTGGTTCTGTGGGCATGGCTTAGTTGGTGGGTATGACGTAGTGGTCATGTGACTGGGTGGACATGGCTTGGTGGTCATGTGACTGGCTGGGCATGGCCAACTCAATATCACTCACATTGAGGCATGCATCTCCTCGCCTGGCCTCTTGTGACTGTGGAGATGTTGCAACAGTCGTAAATGTGAAAAATGGTCATAAGTCACTTTTTTCAGTGCCATTGTAACTTTGAATGGTCACTCCACACAAGCAAAGTACCAGCAAAGGAGGGAAAAAAACTCCAGAGAAGTTCCTGAGACAAGAAGTTTAGTCCTGTCAAGAATGTAATAAGGGTTAACGGAGAGGCAGTTTCTGTAAGCAATACCTGAATGTTTCCTTCCTGCCTTCCTTACAGGATTAGGCCAGTAATTTCTTCTAACAACCAGTTCTCCGAACTGCTTAGAATGTTAACAACCGGTTCTAGCAAATAGGTGTGAATCTGTAGAATCCCACTCCTGGTTGATCCCCTTTTCTTCGTGGCAACCCCTCAAATACTGGAACACGTCTATCACATCACCCCAATCCTTCTTTTTCCAAGACTAGCCATACCCAGCTCCTACATCTATTCTTCATATGTTTTAATCTCCACGCCTTTAATCATCCTATTTGCTCTTTTCTGCACTTTTTCCAAAGTCTGAACATGGTGGTGACCAAAACTGGATTGGAGTATTCCAGATGTGCTCTTACCAAGGTTTTATAAAGCTTGATAAAGATGGGGGAATGTCCTACAAACACGTTCTTCCATAATATGCAATGTAATATAGATTAATGCCCGTGTAGTCTTTAATATTCTTCAGCTCCTCTTTCCTGGATGTCTGTTGCCATGAAGCTACCATTCTCACACACCTACACCCAAGCCTGGGTATCAATCAGGAAGCTCAGAACTGTCTCCAACGTAAAGAAATGACAAACTGTTTAAAGCTCTGTGCCATCTCTCCACAGCATGGCAGGGATCTTCCTCATATCTTCTGTCACTCCCTCACTTGTGATGATTTACTGACCTGCAGTGTAATTAGCGACAACTGGAAAGGATGCCAGTTTTGGAGAGGAGCCCGTGAGACAAGATGTCAGATGGCAAGGACAAAACTGAAGCTTATGGACCTCTGATGAGGGACAACCTTGCCTGCTGATGCTTTTCTTCTCTAACAAAGCTTTGTGGCTGCTCTTCCAACATTCACATTACACTCTGTCTAAACAGTAGGCTTTTCCCACCAGTCTTGAAAGGGCTTGTTGTTGTTAGTCGTGAAGTCGTGTCCGACCCATTGTGATCCCATGGACAATGTTACTCCAGGCTTTCCTGTCCTCTACCATCCCCCAGAGTGCAGTTAAGCTCATGCCGACTGCTTCAGTGACTCCATACAGCCATCTCATTTTCTGCCGTCCCCTTCTTCTTCTTCTATTGCCCTCCATCTTTCCCAGCATTAGGCTCTTCTCCAGTGAGTCCTTCCTTCTCATGTGGTGGCCAAAGTCTTTGAGTTTCATCTTCAGGATCTGGCCTTCTAAAGAGCCAGATTGGGTTGATCTCCTCTCGAACTGACCGGTTTGATCACCTTGCAGTCCAAGGGACTCGCAGGCTAACTTGAAAGGCTAGGTTAGGTATATGTATAAAATTATGCTATTGTAAATTTGAATAACGGACACTTCATTTTTAATAGATTGGTAGAACTGCACTGTCTCTACTTTGCAAATAGCATCACCTACCCAAGCAGAAGGGACGGCTCAGGAGATTGCCCCTCCCATAAGGGATAAAAGTCAGTCCTCAATGATGAAGAGCTTTGCAGGAAGCAAAGCAGTTCAGTAATCTCTGAGTCCTTTGTGAAGCTCTGTATTCTGGTTGTTTTTTTCTAGGTTTTTGGGTTGGTTTATGTTAGCTTTAATTGGACTTCTGTTTCTTGGCAGCATTTGATAGCACTGAAAAGTGTGCTCTTTTCTAGAGGAACTGTGTCTAATGAGTTTTGACTGGGAATGCAAATAATTCCCAGTGTCGCATTAAAAAAGGTTTTACTTTAAATTCAGTTTGTGTTTTAATAAGTTAGACGAAGCCCGGGTCAGAACAACTACCATATTTGGGCTGCAAAAATCTGAACCTCCACTAGATGCCAGAGAACATTTCCTCTCCAGCATTTCTTTGCTTCCCATCATGCTGCTATGGTAACACCTACTCCTGAATCGGAGAAGGGCATATAGTTCTCTCAAAAAGCAGAGTCCAGGAAATATTTATATGACACAGAGTTTCTGAGTCACCAACTGTCCCTAAAATAAACCCTGATTCCTTTTAAGTCAGTTTATGCCTTTGGCACCCATGTAAAGCAAATCAGAACTCCCTGGAGTAGTTGTGTCCTGCCTTCTCGTTCCCAACTGAAACACGGCTACCACAGTTTTATGCAAGGGAAAAAAAAGAGGATAGGAAAACGTCAGAGAAGTTAAAATGAGCTGCAGCACAATTTTCTGCAAGTGAAGCATCCGTCTGTTGACAGAATGGGGCCGCACTTCCACTACTTGGAATTTTTAAATAATACCTCGAGGGAGTTGCCAGCAAAGTTTGGCCAAAATATAATTAGTTTGCACAGCTACTAAAGCCCAATAAATGGCTTTAATTTGTATTTGTATCTCCTGAAATTCAAGACGCAGGGATCCTGGCATTTCTGTCACTGGACGGAATGGAGTGAGTCAAACAGAATCTCAGAGTTTCCCTGTATTTATTGAAGAAATCAGATTATTGTCCTAAGGGCATCTTTATGGGAGGAAAGGAAAGAAAAAGACTATTGCAATCTGGAAAGGCCAAGTTCTCCCAATCCTCCCCTTTTTGGTGTCAAAATAGACACACGTGCATCTAAAATACATCCAGGTTTTCTTTCACGCCAGGAATGATCACACTGCCAATTTCAATAAAACCTGTCCTTTGAGATGAAATTAACATCTCAAGCACAGTATACCAAGTAAAGAATGCCAACAAAAGGTGTCTAGATAGAAAGGGGATATTTTTTTTTTGGCCCAGCACAGGTGTTTCTTTACTCGTCTCTTTTAGATGAATAAATATCTAAAAAATGTGCTAAGGTAAAGCAGCATTTTGTCGGTTAGGCCTAGAAGCATATTGTGAAAATGAAAGAGGAACATTTTATGTCAAAGGTGTTCTGATCTGAATCATCTGAGCCATATAGATATTTAAATAGGGGTGACATGATAGCAATGTTCCAATATCTAAGGGGTTGCCCCAAAGAAGAGGGAGTCAAGCCATTCTCCAAACCACCTGAGGGCAGGACGAGAAGCAATGGACTAATCAAGGAGAGAAGCAACCTAGAACTAAGGAGAAATTTCCTAATGGTTACAACAATTAACCAGTGGAACAACTTGCCTCTAGAAGTTGTGAATTCTCCAGCACTGGAGGTTTTTAAGAAGAGATTGGACAACCATTTGTCTGAAATGGTATAGAGTTTCCTACTTAAACAGGGGATTGGAGTAGAAGACCCTCCTTCCAACTCTGTTATTCTGTTCTGTTAACAAATTTATTGACAGATTAAAATGCCTGGCATAGATTGTAGGAAAAACCTCAGTTTTGTCCACCTCTTTTGTTATTCCTGTGCCGTGTGCTAAATTAAATAGTCCATATTCAGATCAGCAGGAGGATACTACTGTTCTTCCATTCAGACTTCCAGCCAGACTATATTCCCATCATAATAACCCCTATTTCTGTTCTTGCTTAGTTTCCAGCAGCACAGTTTCCTCAGTAATTATGCTCACCAAAGAGTAAGAAATCTATTTGAGCTGCACTTTGAGACATTCTTAGTTCATTTTCTAAGTTGGGTACTCTCTGAAATGCATTCCCTCTTATTTTTTGCAGAGAAGACTCAACAATTAAAAAGAAAGAGGGGGCGAAAAAGAAAGCAATGTTTGCACTAGGGGAAAATGCGCAACAAATGAACCACAGTGGTTGAAATGTGGTATTGCAGGCCACAGCCTGGAGTTCAATCCTGAACAGGCTCAAGATGGACTTCAGCCTTCCATCATTCCCAAATGGTGGGACCACAAATGCATTTATTTATTGATTGATTTATTATTTATTTAACATATTTATATACCGCCCTTCTCCCGAAGGACTCAGGGCTGTGTACAGCCAACCATAAAACTTTTTACAATTATAAAAGTTAAAAAAGAATTAAATATCTTGAGGCTGCCTAAAATTATACCTTCCCCCAATAAATTAATAAAACCCCAAATTTTAAAATCCCACTTTAAAACTCGAACACTAAAATTACACTAAAAATCCCACTTCAGCCCAGGCCGGCCTATTCAAAGAGCCAGGTTTTCAATGCACGTCTGAAAGCTCTCAGGTCGGTGTTCTTGCGTAATTCCGGAGGCAGACCTGAATATGCATAACTGAACTTTCAACAGGTGAAAAACTGGAGCCTGTTCTGAAGATGGGAATCTGGAGATTCCAGGATGAGCTTAAATACGCAGAAAAAGTTGACATAAACTAAGCATTTAGGGAAGTTGACTGTACCTAGGTTGCTAAGGGGTTCTTTTGAGGGGGTGTCCTTATGTTGCAATAACACCAGACAGCACAATTTAGAACCCAAAGATGCAGCAGCCATCATACATATATGTAACAGTGAGTGGTCAAGCACCTGAATTTTGATCACATGACAAGGTGGGTGCGGTGTGAATCGTAAATGTGACAATTGGTTATAAGTCACTCTTTTCTGTGCTACTAGAACTTTGACCAATTGGCAAATGAACTATTGTAAGTCGAGGACTACTTACAGCAGATGAGAGCACTATGCCAATTTTCACTTCTGCTTCAATGAGATTTGAATCAAATCCCATCCTCCTCCAAAGGTTGTAGAGGCCTTGCAACTGGCTACAAACCATATTCAACGAGTAGTCCTTAATGGGTCTAAATCTACATGGAGGGAAGTAAGCGGTGGGGTGCCACAAGGTTCCGTCTTAGGCCCAGTAGTCTTCAATATCTTCATTAATGACTTAGATGAGGGAGTAGAAGGGGAACTTACCAAATTTGCAGATGATACTAAGCTGGCAGGAATAGCTAACACCCAAGAAGATAGGCTGAAGATCCAGATGGATCTTGACAGATTTGAACACTGGGCCCTATCTAATAAAATGAAATTCAATGTAGAGAAAAGTAAAGTCCTACACTTAGGCAAGAAAAACAAAAAGGACACATGTAGACTGGGTGAAACCAGGCTCAATAGCAGTAAGTGTGAGAGGGATCTTGGAGTCTTAGTGGACAACCAGCTAAATAGGAGCCAGCAGTGTGCATCAGCAGCCAAAAAAGCTAATGCAATCCTAAATTGTATTAACAGAGGGATACAGTCAAGATCAAGGGAGGTACTAATACCACTCTATAAAGCCTTAGTAAGACCACACCTAGAGTACTACATCCAGTTTTGTTCACCACATTACAAAAAAGATGTTGAGACTCTAGAAAAAGTGCAGAGAAGAGCAACCAGGATGATTAGGGGACCAGGGAAGACATGATAGCAGTCTTCTAATATTTGAGGGGCTGCCACAGGGAGGAAGGGGGTCAAGCTATTTTCTAAAGCACCTGAAGGCCAGACAAGGAATAACGGATGGAAACTGAACAAGGAGAGATTCAACCTGGAAATAAGGAGAAACTTTCTGACAATGAGAACAATCAACTAATGGAACAGAATTTGCCCTCGGAAGTCTTGGGAGCCCCATCATTTGAGACTTTCAAGAAGAGATTGGACTGCCATCTATCAGAAATGGTGTAGAATCTCCCGCTTGGGGGGGGTTGGACTAGATGACCTACAAGATCCCTTCCAACTCTGATTATCTGTTATCTGAGGCCCACTATATGAATGCAATTGACATGCATTGGGCCAAATATATTAACGGGGGTTGATGTTGCAATAATGAGGGTTGGGAGCAGTGGTGGGATTCAAAAATTTTTACTACCGGTTCTGTGGATGTGGCTTGGTGGGCGTGGCTTGGTAGACATGGCTTGATGGGAGTGGCTCGGTTGGAGTGGCAGGGGAAGGATAATGCATTCCCACCCCACTCCAGGGGAAGGATATTGTAAAATCTCCATTCCCTGCCCACTCCTGGGGGAAGTTTACTGCAAAATCCCCATTCCCTCCCCACCCCATTAACCTGCTTTCCAGCTCCATTCTCCTGTGCAGGGCAACCAAAGAAGTCCCAGCCGATCAGCTGGGACTCGGGAGGCAGAGAATAGAAGGGAGCAGGGCCAGTCAGAGGTAGGATTTGCCAGTTCTCCAAACTACTCAAAATTTCCGGTACCGGTTCTCCAGAACTGGTCAGAACCTGCTGAATACCACATCTGATTGAGAGTATCAGTAGCCATGGGCCAGGGGTGGGATACGACAGGGTTAACTACCAGTTCGGGATTTACGAGCTTCCCTGCACTGCTGCAAGAGGTGGACAGAACCGGGAGAAATCCACCCCTGCCATGGGCCCAATTTAAAAAAGTCTCTGGGTTTCAAAAAAACAAGCTGGGTTTCAAAAGACAACTGGGGAGATATCCTTGAAACTCTGAGCACAGAGACTACATAAAGCAAAAAGTATTCCATTTTTGGCAATAGTAGCTACTTTGGCACTTTGAGTAAAGCATCAGAAGAGAGGCATTTCACCCCAGAAAGTGTTGAGGCTGAGCAAATCCATCTCAACTCATTGCTTGGCTTTGATGCAAGCTGCTTCTCGGCACAAAGGAACGCAGCCCGTGTGACTATGGCTCCAACCAGCGAGGGAAGGCGGGATGCCCCACGGTGGAACTGCTTTCCCACAAAATCGTTCCCTTGAAGCTTTGCACAATCTGGCCTTCAGAGCGGGTTGGTTTTTTTCCGATCGTTGTTAAGAGAGCGGCAAGGAAAAATCAAATGAATTTAATTTTATCTCTGTTCCTCATTTGCCTTGATGTTGAGAAGGCTTCTCTGTATCCACTAAGTTTCCCCCCCACACTTGATTTTAAACATTCACCTATTAATTGCCTCCTTGCAATTTATCTCAATTCTTTTTTGGGCCTGACAAGACAAATTTAGGTCTGTATCAAGCAGAATGATGCTAACTGTTTAATGGGTTAGTAATGTATTGGTCGGTGACTGGTTAAATATTCCCCTGATGCTGTTTATCACGAATGAAGGCAAATATACGTGTTCTAGGATAGTGTTGCAAGATCCAACCTGGGTCAGTCACCAGGATCTGAGATATATTCTTTCAAGCTTTTGATTTGTGCTGGAACCCATCCTCAGATAACTTCTCTGTATCAGAATATGTGCTTTGGGCCATTCTGGGAGTTGTATTTATGTGGTGCCTTCCTATTGGTTGATTGGTGGATTGTTGGCTGATGATTGGCTGTTGATTGTTTGTTTGATTGATTGATTGGTTGATTGATTGATTGATTGGCCATCAACACACCACTCAACCAATAGGAAGGCACCAGGGGTGGGCTTCTACCAGTTCACACCAATTCAGGCTGTTAGGAATCTGTCCACCAATTAGTTGGGTTGGCAATATATAAACCAACAATGTATGTTTGTAGCTTTAAGACAAAATCACTGTATTGATTGGTTGATTGTATTGCGAATTGCCATAAGAGGGAGCTAGAGATCATGGCTTGCTCTCTCTCTGACATTTTGTCTCTCTGACATTTTGTCTCGCTGACATTTTGTCGCTATCTCTGTTGTATTTATGCTGTGCTATCTTTGTTTACTGTAAATGACAAAGGCAACAAGTAAGAAGACTTTGTAATTGGATATTCTTTGGACTGTTAAACGTCTATGACCTGGACTGTTTATTGGACTATGCTATTTCTTAAAGTAAACTTTAACTCAATTTAGTGTATCTGAGTGTGGCTGAATAATTATTCACAACTACTCTCATAAATGTTTCCATGTGCATATCCTTGTTACTCAAGGGTTATTCCATACATATCATAACACAGACAAACCAGGTGTAATTTTATACCTGGTTTACCAAACTGGTGCTTGCAACGATTGGCTGACCCCACCCACCCACCTCGCCCCTCCCAGAAGTCTCCGCACAGCCCATTTTGTATCCCTGATAACTGCAGGGCCTGCACGGAAGCTCAGAGAGGGCCTCCTGGAGGTTCTGGAAGGCCAGAAATGGGCCTATTTCTGGCCTGCAGAGGGCCTCCAGAGCCCAGGGAGGCAGTTTTCACCCTCCCAGAGCCTCAAAGAAAACTTCTGAAGCCCGAGGAGGGTGAAACCACTCTCCTCCCCACAGTGAAGGAAGCTGACTAGGCCACGCCCACCATGGCCACGCCCACCAAGCAACCGGGCAGAGAACCAGTTGCTAATTTTTTTGAAGTCCACCCCTGGAAGGCACCATATAAATACGTCTCAGAGAATAACCCAAAGCACATATTCCAATAGAGAGAAATTCCTTGAAAATGGGCTCCAGCATAAGTCCAAAAACATGGGTGTTGTGTACTGACTGAAGTCTTCACTCAAGTCCGTGTTTCTGGTAGGAAACACGGACCACTGCCATTGGCTGATGCTGTTTGACAGCCGGCTATAAAAGGAGCTGTCAAACAGCATCAGCTGTTGCCGCTCCAGCTGGCTGCTGAGTTAGCGCGGCAGTCGCGGCAACTCTTTATTCTGTAAATAAAGTTAAAAGCTGAAGTTGCTCTGGTTGTCTGCCTCAGTGATTCCGCCGCTCTACAACAATGGGAGAGTAAATCTTTGCTCCCAGTGACTGACCCAGATTGGATCCATCTGTTTATGCTCGTCTCCTTGGGAACAAGTCCCATTCAATACAAAGGCTTATTCTGCTTAGATATGATCGCTCTATCAATAACTTCGATCCTACTGAAAACTTAAGATCGATGCTCTATTTTTCTTCCCGTTTTTGAATTGCTATAATTTTGTCATTATTTGGTTTCCTCTTCCCCCTTTTCAGGAAAAAAAAAAAAACATGTTTCTCCAAAATAGGATGTTGAAAAATGGGTTGAGAAACACTTCTTTGTCCTGTAACTACTTACCCAGAGCACACACAATCCCACCAGTACAATTAGTTCTCAACTTACGACTGGTCACTTAACAGACCCTGAAAAAAGGTACTAATTATACAGATTCAAAGTTCAGAGGGCCACTATCGTCATGGGAATGCATTTTGGGCTACGAGCAATCATCCCACAAATTGACCATTTGCAATGTCCCGGGATTATGTGACTGAGATTTATAATGGTTTTTTGTTGTTGTTATTGGAAATTGGCATTTATTTCTGGTTTCCAGCAAAATTACACTCCATAACAAACAATGGATGCAGAATACTTTAACAGAGTTGGAAGGGACCTTAGAGGTCTTCTAGTCCAACCCCCTGCTCAAGTAGGAGACCCTATACCATTCCAGATTAATCTCTTCTTCAAAACCTCCAGTAATAGAGCATCCACAACTCTGAGGCACAAGCTGCCTTGATACTCTTGTGCCATGCGCAGATCGAAGGCGCTTGGTGCTGGAGGCCAGAAATAACTCCATAATATTATGGGGTCTTTTCCATCTTTAACTGCAGGGTTGAAGTTATTTTCCCAAAAAGCATCATTATTTTTTTCTTCTGTGAACCTAGAGTGGCTGTTACATACAAACAAGTTCAATTTTGCTTTATCTATCCAAATGCATCTTCCCGAAAGAGGAATTTGAGGGAAAACAACTGCGAAGCACGGATAGTCCTCAAATTATAATTGAGCCCAAACTGGAAACGTTAATTAACATCATGATATATGACCATAATTGCAGGCTGAATTATGGTCCTACCTGTAAATCTATTTGCTTAACATATTATTTTTCTGATTCCTTTAAATCCCCATTAGGGCTTTGTGTATGTGTGTGTGTGTGTCTTTTGTGATGCCCCTTTGTGATTTTGACTGTTACATACATTCTACACATGTGTCAGTGATGGGATTCAAAAACTTTTACTACCGGTTCTGTAGGCATGGCTTGGTGGGTGTGGCCATGTGACTGGGTGGGTGTGGGTTTTTTTGCAGGCCCCACCCATTTTGGGGAGCTTCTTAGCCTCAGAGAAGCCTGGGGGGGGGCATTTTTGCTCCCCTAAGGCTCCTCTGGGGCTCTGGAAGGCAAAAAATGGAGGGGGGGGGGGCTGAGCTCCTCCCTCCATTTTTTGCCTTCCTGGGCCTCAGCAAGGGGAATCCCGGCACAGCTGATATTATCTACAGAAAAAATGGAAAAAAATGAAAGAAAGAAAAAATGGGAAAAAAAACAAAAGAAAAAATGAAAAAAAAAGAAATGAATGGCAGGCAGGCGGGCGGGAGGACGACTGGGTGGGGGGCATGGCCAGCCAGAACTTACTACCGGTTCGGTGACCCACACCAAATTCTTGCTACCGGTTGACCTGATCTGGTGCGAACTGGCTGAATACCACCACTGAGGTGTGTAGCAGTGTCTTTCTGTGGTTGTGCAGTAGCTACCAAATGGAGTTGGCTTATTTCAACATTTTTGCACTGAGAGGATAGGCAGAACAGTGCAGCCTGTGGATGCACTGGTGAGAACTCACTGGTATGTTATGTGACAGATGAATGCCAACCCGTCTTAAATCTAAGATTTACAAGTTAACCATCTGCCCTCTTGCATGGTATGGCACTGAATCCTGGGCAGCAACAACAGGGACCACAGGCTACCTCCATGCCATGGAAATGCGAATGTTCCATTGGATATCGGGAATCTCCCTTCTTGACCACTTCACAAATGACAACATTCATTTGGTGTGGCAACAATTATAGAGAAGATGAGAGAAGGCCGACTCCACTGGTATGGACATGTCCTGAGAGCAGCACCTTCCACTGTTGCCAAGACAGCCTACCAACTAGAAGTCAATGGCCGGTGACCTCGTGGGCACCCAAAACAGAAATGGCAAGACACCATCAACAAAGAGATGCAAGCCACAGGCCTGTGCCCTGGAGATGCAGCTGACCATGCAAAGTGGCGTTCAATTATCCAAAAAGCAGACCCTGCACTTGTGGGAATATGTTACAAAGAAGAAGAAGATGTTAGGCAGAACAAGCTGATCCTGGGAGCTGAGGTCCCAGTTTGGTCATCTTGCAACTCGATTGAAGTAATATATTTAGATGAAGTGGGGTCATTTTCTCTAGCCCTAGCTCCCTGCCTTGTGCAAGAAAAATAATCTGTAACTAAGTTAAGTGTGTGCACTTAGTCTGTGCCCTTTATATGCCTGTAATTTAAAATTTGATAATACATATTTTATCAAAGGAAAAGAGAAACTAAGTACAAATAAAACCCTTGACATTATTTATAAGCTTTTAGCCTGAGCGGAAGCCTTGTAGACTATATAACCAGGCTCAAAAGTCTTTCATGCTCTCCCTCTTACATCAGAAATGTGCTTTGAAAACCATGGCAGATAGCCAGGTTAAACATAATATAGTGGTACTGAACGGCTGACAAGTTAATGCTGGCTATAATATAGTTTACTTCATTAAACAATACTCACCAAGATCTTATCTACTCTGAAACAATTGGTCTTCAAAGTCTACTGTTCTTCTTCCAGGTTCTTGGGCAATAATAAATGGGTAATATTAAGCAATGATGGTAATGGAATTACAGCTTAGAGCTAATCATGGGTGGAATTCAAAATTTTTAACAACCAGTTCTGTGGGCGTGGCTTAGGTGGTGGGCGTGGCTTGGTGGTCATGTGACTGGGTGGATGTGGCTTGGTGGTCATGTTATTGGCTGGGCGTGGCCAACTCAGTATCACTCACATTGAGGCACGCATCTCCTCGCCTGGCCTCTCATGACTTAGGGGATGCTGCATCAATCGTAAGTGTGAAAAATGGTCATGTTACTTTTTTTTAGTGCCATTGTAACTTTGAATGGTCACTCCACACAAGCAAAGTACCAGCAAAGGAGGGGGGAAAAAACTCCAGAGAAATTCCAGAGACAGGAAGTCTAGTCCTGCCAAGAATGTAATAAGGATTAACGGAGAGGCAGTTTCTGTAAGCAACACCAGAATGTTTCCTGCCTTCCTTACAGGATTAGGCCAGGAATTTCTTCTAACAACCGGTTCTTCGAACTGCTTAGAATTTTAACGACCGTTTCTAGCGAATAGGTGCAAACTGGTAGAATTCCACCCCCAGAACTAATGTTGTAATCAGGGGTGGGCTTCAAGAATTTTAGCAAAGGATTCACTGCCCAGTTGCTGGGTGGGCGTGGCCATGGTGGGTGTGGCCTAGTTGGCCTCCTGCATAATGGCCAGGGAGGGCGTTTTTGCTCTCCTCAGGCTCCAGAGGCTTTCCTTGAGTCTCCGGGAGGGTGAAAATGGCCTCTCTGGGCTCCAGAGGCTCTCTGGAAGCTGGAAACGAGCCCATTTCCGGCCTTCCTGAACTTCTGAGAGGCCTATTTTTCACCTTCCCTGAGCCTCTGTGCACGCCCTGCACTTACCTGCATCCAAAACGGGCTGCATGGGGAGTCCTGGGAGGGGAAGGGTGGAGTGTGTGGGGCCAGCCGAGAATGGGATTTGTGGATTCTCCGAACTGCACAGAATCTTAGATAGGGGCTCTCCTGAACCCCTGCAAACCCCCAGCAGCCCAGCCCTGGCTGTAATCATTTCAAGAATAAACAAGAAATCTGTAGATTTGTCAAACAGGATTTGAACCTGTTGGAAAACTTCGGTTAGTTTCACTGGAACCCATGATAAGTTGTTAGCTTCTAAAAGAAGAATTAAGATCTTATTTGCCAAGAAAATTGGACAAGCCAGCATTCTGATTTCTGCTCAGGATAGACTTCTCTGGACCATACAGGATCATACAGGAATCAAGATGAAGTCAAAGAAGGAAAGCAATCTGAAATGAAACAGCTAATGGTGAGCGTAGAGTAGAAATACATTTAGATCTATACTGGTTTATGACCCTAATGAGGATTTGATTGGATGTATTTAGATTGATATATTCACCTAGTAAATGTTTATGAGCATTAGCGCTTGTGAAAATAGGTCAATAAGATTAGAGCTATTGCTTGCTCAGACACGACACTCAGCTGATAATGCTTTTTGATTTAAGCAGTTCCTAGTTATTACATTAACTAAGTTGCAAATATGTCTACACCAGTACAAACATGACAATAGTTTCCATGGAAATAGAAAGCTTTGCGAAAGCTAAGGATTAGCTAGATCTGGACTTTCTTAAATGGAGCACTCTATTATTTCATGGAAGAATTGTAAAGCGACTAACTCATAAATGAAACCATTCTCCTTAAAACATTTAACAGGCTCTGAGACGTCTTAATTGTTTAGACTTCCTGCTGGTTTCTTGTGCTGGGCCAATTTAGACTATGAGCTGAAAGAGTTGGAGGCTCACAAGTTCAGACTTAGCAACTCTACCAGTTCTGTCTCTACAGCGTTACGGCCCTTTGGGGTCACCACCATTGTTAAGAGAGAGAAAAAGTCTATCACTCAAAGCCAGTTGTTATAAAATAACTTCACGTTTTCTCAGAGCAAGTGCTGCTCAGTGAAAGTGGATGGAGCTGAACCTGGGAGTTTTCTGCGGAGAGGAAATTCTGTAGTGCCTCTTACTCTTGTTCTATTTCTTGACCTTCCGTGTGTCAATCTTCTGATGCCTGCCAAAAACAAAAAAATCTCTGGTTCTACCATTTGAGTGAACTCATCCCCTCCCAAGATTCTGACACTAATAATATTATCTGCCAAGCTCCCAACTTCTGGGTAGATTCTGTCCCAGCAGGTGCCAATATTGACCTTCGAGGCACTCTCCATGCTTCCCCCCATCTGATGTCTTGATATTTGCTAGCTCAGGACGGGCACATCCTGTCAATTAGGGCTTCTCAAGCCCATGCTAATGAAGGCAAGCTGCTTTTCCATCAAGTGGCAATTGAAGAAGTAGGCAGAAAGACGGGGAGTCCAGAAAGAATATTTTCAATCTTCTGCACGTTGGAGAAATGAAAAGGCAGACATCTTTGTCTGGCTGGAAATTAATGTTTGCATAGCATTAATGATTTTCTGCAAGCTGTAGTCAAGAATGCCACGTTCTACAGTATGACAGTTCAAGAAAGAAGAGACTGAGACATCATCTCAGGAAGAAATAACTTATTTGATTTTTGTCCGTTCAAGTCAATCTTCACTTCAGTCAACAGCCCAGATAAGCCGTTGCAATTTTCGTGGCAAAGATTTTTCAAAAGTGGTTTGTCAGTGCCATAGTCTGCTTCCTAAGGCTGAGAGAGAATAAGAAGCTCAAGGTCAGAAGATCTTTGTGTTTTAAGGGGAGACTAGAACTCATAGTCTCCTGGTGATTGGTCTAAGATCACCCTGAAGACTTTCCTATCTAAGGTGGAACTAGAATTCACAGTCTCCCAACGATTGTTCCAAAGTCATCAGGCCAGGTCATCATTCTGAAGGCAGGCCTAGAACTCCCAGTTTCTGATGATGCCTCCACCACTATGCCAAACTGCCTCTCTCTACTATTTAGTGTCACTTTTTTGTCAATTTCATTTCTCCCCAAGGGTCTAAACCTGCAGCCCATTACATAATCAAAGTGATCAAAGCCAAATACTAGAGGGACAAAATAATTTCGTTTGCATAATAGGTCGTTAACCTAGAAAACTGGATGCAATGTGCCACTATGTTAATTACCGAATAAAACTTACTAAAACCCAATGAATAATCACTTAGGCATTCCAAGGGATTAGGGATATCAACTTCAGGGGATAGGGACTGAGGACAAACGAGACAATTTAATTCTTTCGTCTCTATCTATTTGTGTACCACAATATCTGCACTCATGTCTTTTTCTCTTTTAGTGATACACAACATGGGATGAAATCAGGGATAACTGTAGAACATAGTTGTTGTTGTTTTTTTGTTTCTTTTAAAGATCAGGGTGGTGGCCACCCAACTTTATGCATATTGGCTATCTTTTTTCAGCCATAACCAGAAGACTCCTCTGGATGAATAATAGAAGGACAAGAGTTGGAAGGGATCTTGGAGGTCTTCTAGTCCACCCCCCTACTTAGGCAGGAAGCTCTATACTATTTCAGACAAATGGTTATCCAATCTCTTCTCAAAAACTTCCAATGTTGGAGCATTCACAACTTCTGACACTGGCCAAATGAAACTGTTTTCTAATATTGTACTTTTTTTTTTACTGATTTCCATAGCTCCGAAAACCTATTTTTTTGTAAAATAGAAGAAAGCCAGATCTTCATGGAACTTGTGTTTTGGACATTATTTAAGACCAGTTCTGACTTATTCTATCTCTCGCTCAATGAAAAAGGATATTTGTGGTCCTCTTAAGGGCATTAACATACAATATCCTTTGCAACAAAAACTGTAGTACTCTTTCAAACAGCAATATGATTCTAATTATTTAGAATAGAAATCAGCCTTACATGAAAGCATGTAGAGAAACACATTAGTTGTTACGATCCTGAAGCATTCTGAAATTTTGGTTTATACCCTGCTACAGTTACATCACTGCAGTGAAAACTTCATTTAGTAGAAATTTATCATGCTGGCACTAAGTAGAAGAATTCATGGTGGAATCCAGATGCTGCAAACATTTGGTTCTCCAATTCCAATGCACAAGTTTTCCCTGCCTTCACCCTTTTGACAAATAGCTCAATCACATAACAGGTTTAACAGTATTATGGGAAGATTGGATTTACCAGGTAATACGAAATTTAGAAACCATGCAAATTAAAATATATGTTCTCTTAGGGATGGATAGCTTATGCTATTTCTAGTTTGTCTCAGTTTCATGTGTGTTCAGTCATACATTATGTGTGTGTTTGTGTGTGTGTGTGTGTACACACAAACACACACATACTATCTTACAGAAGTGAGTACACCCCCTCACATTTTATAAATATTTAAGTATATATTTTCATGTAACAACACTGAGGAAATGACACTTGGCTACAATGTAAAGTAGTGAGTATACAGCATGTATATGTATATGTATATGTATATGTATATGTATATGTATATGTATGTATGTGTGTGTGTGTATATATATATATATGTATGTATATGTGTACACACACACACACACATATTGCAAACCAACATTTTTTCTGTTAGGTATTTTTGTCGTGAATTTCCCTTTAGCTGTACATGGTAGGTGCAGGGGTGGGATTCAAATTTTTTAACAACCGGTTCTGTGGGCATGGCTTAGGTGGTGGGCGTGGCTTGGTGGTCATGTGATTGGGTGGACATGGCTTAGTGGTCATGTTATTGGCTGGATGTGGCCAACTCAACATCACTCACATCGAGGCAGGCATCTCCTCGCCTGGCCTTTCATGTCTGTGGGGATGTTGCAACAGTCGTAAGTGTGAAAAATGGTCATAAGTCACTTTTTTCAGTGCCATTGTAACTTTGAATGGTCACTCCACACAAGCAAAGTACCAGCAAAGGAGGGAAAAAAACTCCAGAGAAGTTCCTGAGACAGGAAGTCTAGTCTTGCCAAGAATGTAAAAGGGTTAATGGAGAGGAAGTTCTGTAAGCAACACCTGAATGTTTCCTTCCTGCCTTCCTTACAGGATTAGGCCAGTAATTTCTTCTAACAACCAGTTCTCCGAACTGCTTAGAATGTTACCAACCAGTTCTAGTGAATAGGTGCGAACTGGTAGAATCCCACCCCTGGGTATGTGCTATGTATATATCTATTTTCCTTACGATTTTGAATCAAGAAATACTATATCTTACAAACCTCAGAGACATATAAAATGAAAAGATAACTGTATGCCTAGCTGTGCAGAATGCCAACTAAAATTTCAGACCATAAAACTCTCTAACAATCTGAGGTTTAATGATGATTTTTGTCGGTTTGTTAAATATTTAGTTTAGCATAAAATCTTCAGCTTTTATTACAGGTCACATTAAGATTTCAGTGATAGCCCTGAGTTGACAGAATATACAATGAGGATTTAAATTATTGCTTATAAAACAACTACAATCCCCCCCAGTTCCAAAAGAAACATCAATCACTATCCTGTTTCTTCCATATATATACAGTATACAGTATATATATGTACAATTGTTGAACCACATGTTATTATGCCATTTTTCAATTGAAAATTATCTAAATATTTCTATCCCTAAGAGATAAACAATTTAGTACTCCAAAGCAAAAAATGTAAACAAGTCTCTTACAGATTGCACATCACATTATCTCCATCTAAAATACAGGCAATAATCCTAATTTTGGTGAATTAATTAGTTATATTCTTTTGTTTAATTCTTTAGTTATAGCATTCAGATTGTCAAAAGCATTTTTTTAAAAAAATTGATGTTTTCTACATGTTTCATCCCTTCCTTTTTGTGTGTGTGTGTGTGTGGAGGATAATTATGAGATAACTGTGCAATTCTTCTAGTGGTTAAATTTCATCAGTGGAAAAACTTAAAATAAAAGTCCTGCGAGGAAACTATAAGAAATCTCCCAGATTGTCACAATGCTGGGTGTCATCACCCATCTATTTACAACAATGATTCACTTATACAATGCTTTGCTTTAAAGACCATAGAAAAAGGCCTCCCTTGAAGGAAACAATATGGAACCATTCGAATTGCATGGCAGCAAAACTGAAGCAACAGTTTTGCAGAGAAGAACTGGAAAACGTGATAGCAGAAATGCAGGAGAACTGAAATATTTGTGACAACAGAAGACGCAATTCTCGATGAATCTTCTAAGATTCATCTTGTGTTATGTAAAAACTTTTGGAAGGCCTGCTAAATTAGTTTGAAATATTTTGGACAGAATGGAAAAAAGGATCCTCAGGTTAACCATTATTTGAGAGTGACTGTGTTGCCCACTCAGAACACCTAAAGCTCCACATGAATTCAGGCCGAAGCTACTCAAGAAAATTACCTAACTCTGCAGGTAAAACTCTGATTAGTTTGCTCCTCTCCTGTTGGTTGCTTCAGTGTTTCCATAGCAGCTAAAACCTACACATAATGGAGACCTCTGATTTCAACTGAAGGAAAGCTCTTGGAGGATAAAAAAATTGGGTGGGTAACAGGAAATAAAACATCTGTCAGCTTTGGAAGCCATATTAACATCAGAAACTTCCAAGCTGCCACATTCCTGTGCTTGGAAAATTAGAAGGGTTGATTTTTAGAATGTTAATAGTTAGACATAATAGCATTCTTCTATTTTATTTTATTTATTTATTTGATTTGTCAATCACTTACAAGGTAATAGATATAAGTATAAACATGAGTAAGAATACAGGAAATAGGTACGAATAAATGGGGACAATAGGACAGGGACGGTAGGCACGATGATGCACTTATGCACGCCCCTTACAGACCTCTTAGGAATGGGGTGAGGTCAATAGTGGTTAGTTTGAGGTTAAAGGAGTGGGGATTAGAAGATGTAACAACGGAGTCAGGTAGTGCATTCCAGGCATTGACCACTCTGTTGCTGAAGTCGTACTTTCTGCAATCAAGTTTGAAGCGGTTTACATTGAGTTTGTATCTGTTGTGTGCTCTTGTATTGTTGTGGATGAAGCTGAAGTAGTCATTGATTGGTAGGACATTGTAGCAGATAATTTTGTGTGTTACGCTTAAGTCTAACTGTAGGCAGTGTAGTTCAAGATTGTCCAAGCCCAAAATCTCAATCCTGGTGATACAGAGTATTCTGTTGCGAGCAGAGGAGTGTAGTACTCTTCTCGTGAAATACTTCTGGACTCGCTCAATTGTATTAATGACTGATATGCAGTGCAGATTTCAGACTGATGAGCTGTATTTGAGTATTAGTCTGACAAAAGTTTTGTATGCTCTAGTTAGCAATTCAATATTTCTGGAGGAGAAACTTCATAAGATTAGATTTACAACTCTTAATGCCTTTTTGGCAATGCTGTTGCAGTGAGCTCTGGTGCTTAGGTCATTAGATATGAATACTCCTAGGTCCTTGACAGAATGAGGTCATCAATGAGGTCATATCCGCTTAGTTTGCATTTGGTGTACTGATTTTTTTTACCAATGTGTAGGACAGAGCATTTGTTGGTTGAGATTTGGAGTTGCCAGATGTTTGACCATTCAGACACATAATCAAGATCACTTTGAAGGACAGTAGCATTGCCAGTGGTGTTGAATAGTTTTACATCATCCGCAAAGAGGACGCAGTTGCTTATAAGGTGATAACAAAGGTCATTTATAAAGAGTATAAAGAGTGTGGGTCCTAGAACGCTACCTTGGGGGACACTGTTGTTAACTGGAGCAGGGTTTGATATAGTGTTCCCTATTTTTACTATTTGTTGCCTGTTTGGTCAAGGTCATATTATTCCTACACCTGGAGGAGGAGTGGTGGAAGGGATGTTTCTTGTTGGGACAGATGGTGATTGGACCATGTGATGGACTAATGGGTGCAGGGATTGGATTTTGGGTTTTGATTTCCTGAGGGAAAACCCGGAACTCTCAGATTCAGGTTTTCCCAGATGTACCAGTATGACTTTTCCAATAAAAAGAAAATTGCTGTCTTGGAGTTGTTGATCAGGATCTGGTTTTGCTGCAACGCTGACAACATCTTTGCAGAATGCAAATAGAATTCCTTACGCCTCCAGACTCAAAATTTTGGGATTGGACAATCTGGAACTGTGCCGCCTGCAGTCCGATCTAAGCATAGTTCACAAAATTATCTGCTATGACAATCTTGCCTATCAATGACTTCTTCAGCTTCAATCACAATAATACATGGGCAAAGAACAGATACAAATGCAAGGTAAACCACTTCAAACTTGATTGCAGAAAATACGACTTCAGCAACAGAGTAGTCAACGCCTGGAATGCCCTACCTGATTCCGTTGTTACAGCCTCAACCCCTCACAGGGCTCCAGTAGTGGCCCCCATTTAAATCATGAGTCTCTAGCCTGATTTTCAAAGCTCAAAGAAGATTTATTAGGAGAAGACATGCCGGTGCTGCCTGGGTGTAGCCAACTCTGAGACACATCATTCATTGTTACCCTTGACCCTAGTTTTCCTCCATCCCATGGGTGTATCATAATTCATATTCTCCAATGGGACACATCCATAGCCAAGAGTCATCAATCATGTTCTCCAGTTAGAATTTTGCTGCAGCAGAAACTTTGGTCACCTGGAAACTATCTATGAAACATCTATGGAATGCAGTTTCATATTTGCAACTGCTACACTCTTCCCTCTCCCTTTCTGTTGGCAACTCTAAAAGACCAGATAAATATTTTATGAGTTAACATTTAACCTCAAACTGTCTACCATGAACCTCACCCCATTCGTAAGAGGTCCTTAAAGGGGGTGTGCATAAGCGCACCAGCATGCCTACCATCCCTGTCTTACTGTCCCCATTTATCTGTATTTATGTTCATACTCATATTTGTTATCTTGTACATATTTGACAAACAAATAAAATTAAAATCAAATGAAATAGAATGAAAATTATGTTAGTGGCAACACCTGAAAGTGAAACCCAACAGCCAAAGCTAAATCCCACAGATGACAAATGAACCCTGTGCCACCACTTAGGTAGAACATTGGGTGAAGTTAGATGGGTTGTCAGGATGAGAAAATAAGTACAAGATAAAGATGTGGCTCAAAATATGCAAGCCTTTTTTCTGCTTCTTCCCAAATCTTTCTCTATTTTATCCTGTTCACTGAACAATTATAACTTTTTATAACAATTATAAAAAGTAGTGATAATCTGACCGAAACTTGCCATTACGATTCATGAAATTTATACCTGGCTGGGCTTTTTATCTTTCTTCTTTTTGAGCTCAGAAACACAACAACAACAGTAGACTCCTTCCCAGTCTATCCCATTTTAGACTAAGGTTGGGTAAATGCATCTTGTAACATACACACACACACACACACACACAAATACACCCAACAACAAACTTTATCAGTGGGAAATAATCATGTCATGGAGAAAACTGAATTTCAGTCACATTACATTTTTAAATGTTCAGTGGAATCATGTTTTCAAATCAAAAATCAGTTGATCAATGAAATCAAATGATTGGAAAGCTTGCTTGCCTAGTTGCTATTTTTCCTCTTTCTTTTTTGGGGCACAGTGACACTCTTGTGGAATATAACAATATATTGTTGTGAAGAGGTTCCTCCATATTATTCAGTTCTGGGTGGACTGATGTACTTTGTTCTCTCATTACATATCAATTGTGTGTAGCAGAAGGGAACAAATATACCGAGTCAGCCACAGATGTTCCATTTGCTGATGTTAATTGTCTTATCATATCTTTTAGCTCAGCTATTATTTTCCATATGTATTTTTTGCCTGGTGTATTTTGGGATTTTAAGGGGGAAAAGGGAAGGAAAAGATTAACCACACCAAACTTGATTGTAGGAAATACGACTTCAGCCACAGAGTGGTCAATGTCTGTAATACTCTACCTGACTCTGTGGTTTCTTCCCCAAACCCCAAAAACTTTAACCTTAGACTGTCTACTATTGACCTCACCCCTTTCCTAAGAGGTCTGTAGGGGGCGTGCATAAGCGCACCAACGTGCCTACTGTCCCTGTCCTATTATTTCTTTTATTTTTCTTATATGTACCCATTTCATGTATTCATAACTATGTATATACTTATACCTATTATCTTGTAGGCGATTGACAAATCAAATAAATTAAAAAAAAAAGTAGAACCCATAACCTCTGCCTACCTCTGCACTAGGGAATTAATATCCATAGGCACAATGACTCCTCAGATCAGGAAATATGCTAAAATAAATAAAGCAAATAAGATAGTTGTCAAGAATGAACATCTGGCATCAAGACGTCCAACTAAGTAAGGCAGCAACATTCCAACACCAGGGTTTTGATGGGGAGGGATTGTTTAAAAGCTTATCTTACCTTTAGGTGAAATATGCCTCCAGTTGATTGTCGGATCTGGCCTTCCTGTAGCTATGCAGGTGAGACTTATGTTGCCACCTTCATTGATGGAAATATCCGAAGAGATCTCAACAATCTTGGGAGGTACTACAAGGAGAAGGAAAGGAAAAAAAGTCAATCCAAGAATTAGATAATTAGGTAAGCTATAATTTCTGAAAATTCTTCAGAAAACCGACTTCTGTGAGTTGGTTTCCGAACTTTTTGTTATCAGGCAAGATAACATCTTCAGCAGAATGTAGGGGATGTCAGTGTTGGTATTCTTCTGCTTACAAGGGCTTCATGTGGTCAGTAGGTCTTGTGATGAGGAGATCACATCAGGTGAGGGACAGGTGTGGGTTGCATCAAGTGAGGGTCTTGTGTTGGGGCTTGTGATGGGACCAACCCACAAGCTTGGACAACGAACCTGCATCCTCATTTTGTCCTTGACTGACAATAATTCATTTAGTGATTATTCAAAGTTACAACGGCACTGGAAAAAAGTGACTTATGACCGTTTTTCACACTTACGACTGTTGCAGCATGTACCCATGTTCACATCATCAAAATTCAGGCGCTTGGCAACTGACTCATATTTATGATGGGTGCAGAGTCCTGAGGTCAGGTGATGCTTCTAACAAGCAAAGTCAAGGGGGAAGCCAGATTCACTTAACAACCATGTTATTAACTTAAGAACTGCAATGATTCACTTAACAACTGTGGCAAGAAAAGTCGCAAAATGGGGCTCAATTGTAGTCATAACTTGAGCACTACCTGTACAGATATTCACTGGGATTGCATATATAATGTGACATTCAAAACCTTGGCTTCTTCAATTTTCACAGGGGAATTTCTTAATGGGAACTATGGAGAACCACAGTTGGTCAATGATCATCAAGTTGAACTAAATAGACCAATGTTCAACTCAATATAATGGACCATTCACTGTGGTTTTATTGAACCACAATAGAGATTTGTTTCTTGTAGAAGGATAAGCAACAAAAATTGATATGTGGCTCTCAAAGCAATTCAGCCAAACCTTGCAAGTGTCACCAACTTTCATCCAAGATGTAATAATATTTCTCTTCATAGCTCTTTATCGATAAATATTTTTGTAGAAGCTTAAGAAGAGGCAGAAACATTCTGCAATACTAGCCATTCCCACTCAAAACTACTTCAGAAGGATGGCTGGATGGCAAGCAAGCCCCCTGCTTATAAATTTTAGGTATCTTTTATTGGGCAATTGGATCAACTCATTCAAAATGGATTGCTTACCAATTATATTCTCTCAGATTACATGGTTTGGGAGAATACACCTAGCAGTGTAGATAAAACTTTCCTTATAGGAATATGTGCCAAGGATTAAAAAAATAATTCCATTATCTCCCTCCTGTCCATCATATATTAATATGTCCTTGGCATACTATTTGATCAGTTCCATCATGCATTTAACAATTTCAAAGCCTGAGTTTTCTTTCCCATGAAATTTTGGCATTACACACCTCTATCGTCTTAGTCTAAAAGCTCAGCAAATTTAAGTTCACATAGCCATCTCTTGCACACTTCATGATACTTATTTATCTCACATAGGAACAATTGGTTGAGAAAGGCTCATATATTTGTCTATGTATTTTAATTATTAAATACCTACAAGTTCATATCTCTGTCATCTATCTATCTATCTATCTATCTATCTATCTATCTATCTATCTATCTATCTATCTATCTATCTATCTATCTATCTATCTATCTATCTATCTTGTATTGGGGGAATCAAGAAACACAATATGAGATAGCAACAATCTGGTGCCAAAGCATCAACTGAATCATAAAGACAACACTGACTGATTGATAGATGAAATAAAAAGGCTAATAAAAAACAACAACAAAAGAACCAAAAAATAGAAAACAAGGTGATGACAAATCATTTTCAAACTCTACTATGTTTGCTAAACAAAATGACTACTAGCCAACAGGACAGAAGTCCTGAAGGAACGTTGTCCATGGGGTCACGATGGGTCGGACACAACTTCGCAACTAACAACAACAACAGGAGTTGTTTGGCAGAAATTTTGCCCCTGGATATGATTTAAAATTTGAAGTACAGAAACCATCTTCCATGTTGATCTGAGGTGGCACAGTGGTTAGAATGCAGTACTGCAGGCTACTTCTGCTGACTGCCAGCTGCCTGCAATTTGGCAGTTCAAATCTCAGCCTTCCATCCTTCCAAGGTGGATAAAATGAGAACCCAGATTGTTGAGGGCAACTCTTGATTATCTGTTATCTGTTATCTGAGGGAAATATGTAAACTGCTTAGAGCGGGCTGTAAATCACTGTAAAGCAGTATATAAGTCTAAGAGCTATTACTATTGTATTTTTCTCAATATTTCCCCCACTTTTATTTGTACAAAGTTAGGTAATTCAAATGAAGCTTATGGCTATTCAGAGAAAATCCATATATTTGGCATATAAGCCCCAAAAAGAAGGGTCCTCCATACTTTAGTATCTTGGAATCTGTTTTCTGCACTTCCTTCCCTAAGTCCCATCCATATACCACTCACCTTTCCAGTCTTTTTAACAAGAAAGTTGAATAAATGTAGAATGGACACAGAGGCTTTGCATTCATTGCCTTTGACACAAAGTAAGTAATTTATTGATCTGTAAAACACTTGGAGACGCTCAGGAAAGGATTATGTCATGCCAACACTTGGCAATAAAATAAAAAATGATGGACTTTTCTGTGAACATGAGAGCTGATTTAAGGTTTGTAGCTGGAAGTGTAGTTAAAGTACATTTTAAGTGGAAATCAAGGTAAGTAATGAATTACCCTATGTCTGGAAAGGCTATTGGGAGTTCATTTTCTTGGCTTCTGACTCGAGAGCTAATATTCTAACTGTATGCTACAGAACCACAAAGGACCAAGCTAGTAGAATGGGCTTAAGTAGGGGACGGGCAAAAATATTTAGACACAAATGTTGGTTTGTGGTGACACCTGACCCCATTTGTAGCCAAAGTAGGACTCTAAACCAGTAAGATATGAAATATAGGTCCCAGTGTGACTTTATGGAAGCTGATGTAGAAGGTCCATAATTGTCCATGTGAAACAAATAAGAGCTTTTGAAGACAACAAATAGACTTACAGCAACTTGAAGACCAACTGATTTATTAGTGTGCAAGCTTTGCTTCATGCATCTGAGAACTTGTGAGCCATACAAACCCATGCAAGAGTAAATTTGTCTTGAAGATCTGTAAGGCATTGGGCTCATCACAGATAGATATAAATTGGAAAAACTATAGGAACAGGGCAACCTAACTTGGTAGGTTCACAGCTAGAGAATAGAAGTAAAGATGGACCCAGTACCGTAGGTTAAATAAAATCTGAGGATAAAAAGGAATTACTGGATTATTTCTGCCTTCATCTACAGGTTCAAGAGATTAACATCTGGACTCCTAGGAAAATGTTCTGCCTCTGCTATACAGCATTGAAACTTGTCAGAAAATACAACCCTTCGCTGGGTTATATTTAACTCTTTATTTTGAAGTGGTGGCACAGTGGTTAGAATGCAGGATTGCACATTAACTCTGCCTACAGCCAAGAGTTCGACCCTAACAGGCTCAAAGTTGACTCAGCCTTCCATCCTTCTGAGGTCGGTAAAATGAGGACCCAGATCATTGAGTGCAATATGTTTACTTTGTAAACCACTTAAAGAGGGCTGGAAAACATGGTGAAGTGGTAGAAAAGTGTAAGTGCTATTCCTTCCTCCCTCCCTCCTTCCTTCCTTTCTTCCATCCCTCCCTCCCTCCCTTTCCTCTTTCTTTCTGTGGTGGTGCAGGGGTTGGCATGCAGTATTGCAGGTTAACTCTGCCCACAGCCAGGCGTTCAATCCTAACCGGCTCAAGGTTGACTCAGCCTTCCATCCTTCCAAAGTTCAGTAAAATGAGGAACCAGATTGTTGGGGGCAATATGCTAACATTGTAAACCACTCAGAGAATGCTGTAAAGCATTATGGAGCAGTATATAAGTTTAAGTGCTGTTGCTATTGCTATTACTTCTGTTACACGTCTACCAGTTTTGCACCCTGTAGCCTTTCCTTGTATGTAGGTCAGCTGCATATACAATACTCTAGTTGCATGAACAGAAATACTGTTGTACCTGACTCTGACCTCTTTCAGTTTGATCAATGCTACATTTCCCTTTCAGTTTGTAAATACTTTAATGCTGCTCTCAGACAGAAATAGGACAATAAGATGTGTTTTTTTTTTTTTTTATCCAGATCCCTTCTGGGATCTAAAGGAATAAATGTATAGATCGGTCTACATTTAGAATGAGTCTGTTAGCAACTAGAGAACTGTAGCTGATCACAAAGAGCTAAGTAGGATTGGATTTGGTTAATCCTTTCATGTGAGATCACTAGGAAATCCCAGGGCTGCAGGCTAAGCTGGGAAGTAGAAAAAGACATAATAGAAGAAAGCAATGGTGAGAAAATAAAATGGAGCTGCTGAGATCAACCTCAGGCCAACTTTAGCAACATCCAATTTGTACCATAGGCCCATAAAATAATAATAGTAGTAGTAGCAGTAGCAATAGCACTTAGACTTATATACTGCTTTACAGTGATTTTACAGCCCTCTCTAAGCGGTTTACAGAGTCTGCCTATTGCCCCCAACAATCTGGGTCCTCATTTTACCCACCTCAGAAGGACAGAAGGCTGAGTCAACCTTGAGTTTGGTGAGATTTGAACTGCCAAATTGCAGGCAGCCAGCAGGCAGCAGAAGTAACCTGCAGTACTGCACTGTAACCACTGTGGCACCATGACTCATAATTTCATATGTGGTTTCCATATAATAACCAAACCTTTCCCTAATATATGCACATAGTTCTTCCAAATCAATGCAACTTTGAAAGGAACAAGGTGGTTTGAGTGGTTAGGATGCTGGGTTGAGGTTATCAAGTCTGTGTTTGAGACCTGAGAGTTGTCATGGAGTGGGATTGAGCTCTCGTCCTTCACTCCTGCTGGGACATGAAAGGATCCCCCAACTGGACATCCCCAGGGCAATGGTGATGTCACCAGCTAATCCTTTGAACCCAAGGTGATTCTGACATGAGTGCAGCAACCAACCCTTGAAGCCCATCAAGTCTGGTGTGGCAGATTCTGTTTCTGCCAATAGTGCTAAGTGTTTTTAAAGAAATCTGCCCTTAAAATACCTTCAACCAATTTTGGTTAATTTTACAGGTGTAAGAGTAGCTTAAAGACTTGTTGCACTTCTAAAAATGTTGAGCTCCCCATATTTGTTGTTTACTCTGTCTTGCATGGGGGAGGGGGTGATGTTATTTGGGTAAATGAAACCAAAATGATCTTGGTGTGGTAAGTACTTTGATAGGAAAAAGGTAAACACTGCTTGTTTCATGCTTATCCAGGAGAATTAATTTTGCCCTGTGGACTCCCAATTACTATCAGCATAGGACAAAATAATACAAGATACCTCCAACATTTAACAATGATCAAATGTCTTTCACTCTTGCGTGGAATGATTACCTTCAATGCAATATTTTTACTATTCTCTCTCATGTAGCCGAAAGTAGTTTAAAAACTAAATCAGTGTGTCATGAACTCTCATCAACGTAGATTATAGTCCCCACATTAATCAACGATGTTTTCTTGATTGAACCAATTCAGAGTTACAGTCTTAATTGATACAATTTGCATCTGAAATAAAATAGAAGTTGGGGAAGAACTGTTTTATTGCCTTATAATTACAGGTGTCCTGTGCTTAATGGGATATTTACTTTAAAAGATCAGCAGCCCACACCATCCTTCAGCAGCTGGAGAAATACATTGCCCTTCAAAGGGTGTGGATATGAGAATGCTATCCTCTCCCAAAAGAACCACAATCATAGCCTTTGGACTGTACACTGTTTATTTGCTGTATACCCATGTGATTTTTGTTACGACCCAGGTCGCCCAGGTAGATTTTGATCGTCCTTTATTGCTCTGCTAATTCCACGACAAATAGCCCTAAAACCAATGGTAAAGTTCCACCTCAAACTTCCCATAAGGCAGCCAGTGCAGCACAGTCCCACAAAAAAAAAAAAAAAAAGCCAACAATCACCAAAGCCAATTCACAAAGGCAGAGAGGAAGTCCAAAAACAAGGTGCAAGTCCACAAGGCAAGGTATGTAAGTCATACACAAGATTGAAGGTCTACAAGGTGAGGTCCAGAGTCCACAAGACAGAAACGTGATTCAAAGCAGAGTTTTTCACAAGGCATGCCAAAATGTTCCCAACAAAGACACCCTCCCCCAGCCTCGGCTTAAATCCAACTCAAGCCAGGTATTCCTCATGAAGGAATGGTGAGGACAGCTTCCTCGCCGGTAGCTGTGCAGATCTCCTTTGAGTTTGCCTCCACTCCACTCTCCGTGCCCTGGGATTGAGTGGGGGAGGCAGCTGCTCCTTGACAGAGGGGGTCTGCTGCCCTTCATCACCACCGCCTGTCTACAATCAATTCTCCTCTGTGTTTGTGAGGGCAGGCAATTCCCCATCTGGTCAACCACCTGCCCTGATGCCAGCATCGCCCTCAGTCACTGGACTCTCCAGACATTCTAGGGGAGAGGTGCCATCCCCATTGGATGGTGTTCTGACCCGCCCCCAAATATGACAATCCTCTGTAGTAGGAGTGCCAGCAGCCTCGGCAAAAAGTCTCTCTCTCTCTCTCTCTCTCTCTCTCTCTCTCTCTCACACACACACACACACACACACAGAGCAGGGAGATGAATAGTTTTCTGCCACATCTATTTATCTCCACCCCCTGCTTTTTATCCCCAGAGCTAGGGTGTGGCTTCGCTGGCAGCAGTGGCTCTTCCATCCCAAGGACCAGACCATAGATTTCCACTGCTCTCCTCTCCTCTGCTTTCTGCACATCCATGCATCAGGCACTGGACCCAGGTGTTCCTCCTCTTCCTCATCAGCCACCTCCAGACCTGGGAGCTGTTGACTCTCCATCTGAGGGCTGAAGGCTCCACCTCTGTCTCTATCTCTGACAGCTCCATTCCTTCTTCGCCCTTGAAGCTCTCAGGTTGCCTTGATTCCCACGCTACCTCCTCATTTGATTTGGCTGCTGGAGGGGTTGGCGGCTGACAGGTCCCAGTAGATGGTTCCAGTTCCAACTTCTCCTCCTCCTCCTCCTCCTCCTCAGAAATGGGATCAAATGGGGCCATGACAGTTTTTTTGCGTTGTTTTTAAAAGCCCATCTTAAAAACTCAACCTGAATTACAGAAATCACAGGAGAAGAGACCAAAGAGTGGCCCTGTTTTGATGCACAAAAAAAGGATGGAATTAAGGTCCCAGCTTTCATGCCAACATTATTTAAGCTTTCCTTTCCTCCCTTCCCTGATCTTTGCTTGAAAAGGTGCTGAAGAAATGTCAGCTGTGATAATCAATTAATTATTATGAACTGGCCATCACTGGGTTCCATTCAAACCATGCCGAGATGGGGAACTTGAAAAGGTTTGCATCAATCAGTGTCAGGAGTGAAGAAGGAGCAATGACACAGGGCCAGCGTGGTGAAGGAACAGGAGTGACAGAAGCGAAACCTGCCACGAGTTACCCTTTTAATTTAAACACAGGAGCCTAGGATTTAACATGACAGTTATTATATGCTAATTAAAATGCTTGAATAATTAATCAAATGAATTATTTAAAATGCCTTCGATGCAATGTAACAGGTATTAGTGGGAGATGTCCACAATGCAAGGGGAACAGAAACATAATAATAAGTGCTAATAAATATAAACCTGGTAGTGTTTAAAATCGAGCTGTGATCTTGCCCCAGCTACATCAAAGATGTTTTATGAAGTTGCTGCCATTTCTGAAGAGCAGGTGGGAGAAGTGTGAACTCTGAACCGTAGCAGGAAAATAGAAAGGGGAAACTTTCCAGTGGGAGAAGTGGTGATGGGTGGAAGCTATCCATCCATCTATCCAGCTATCCCTTTGGGGAATTCCTGCCTGCCCTACAATTTGGGTTTTCTCCACATGTCTTTTGCTCAGAGATGATTAAACATGGCAGCTATGTAGCAGGCTGCTCTAGTGACAAAAGCAGAGATTTCCCCAGAGTGGAATGTGATTCTTTTTTTCCTTTAGATCTCATTTACTTCTTTATGAAAAGGATAGCAACACATCCTTGTTTTGTTCAAAGTTGATTATTGTCCTTTAGGCAGGGCTCAGCAGATAACGGTCCCTGGCACTCTTCATCCCTACAGAGAAGTTTCTAAAACTTTGGGCTCCAGACCTGTGATACATGTTCCAAATCGAAGTATTTTAAGGAATTGAAGAGCATTTGATGGGTGGACACGCTGTCTGAAGTCTTGGGAGAGGTGTTGATAATCAGGGCATGGATCTTTTACCTAGATAGACCTAACTTGTGTCTATGGACCTTTGCTGAAAGAAATAAGGCAGGGGAGTCAAACTCAAGGCCTGTTCTGACCCAAACCTGGTTCCAAGAGAGCAAACACAAGACAAAGGCAGCAGCACAACCTTTTAATGTTTCATTTATGAATCTTATTTCTTCACAGATAAAAGGCTGCTGCCAATTAATTAGCTCCGACAAGAAAGAGCCTTGTCAAGTTTTGCAAGGCTGCCAAAAAACAACAGATAAGAAATAGTTTACAATACAAGAGTCTTCAAATACCAACTGTAATGTCTACGAGGCTGAGTTTCAAAACATCTTTGCTTCCTGCAAAGTATGTTCGTTTCACAGCTGGCTTTTATCTTCTTGAAGGAGGGGCCATTATCTTGCAGCCTTATTCTTGAGTCACCCATGCTGCTGCAGCTGCTCTTTCCTATGAGCAGCCCTGCATGCACACACACTTGGCACAGGCTCCTTGGGAACCTCCTCATCGCTGCTGCCAGCCCCCACAATCTCTGAAGGCAGCAGTCCATTCCCTAATCATCCTGGCCCATCATCTGAGTCCTTGTGTCAAATGGTGCTCCATTCAAAATCCGAGAAAGAAATACTTAGATTCCATTAATTACAGAAGATATATCTTTTACTGAAAATCAAGTGGTAAAAACAAAAGAATTGTGAATCTGAGAAAATGAGCACGTAAATCATATATACAAAGTGATGGCAATGTTCCCACCCCCAAAAGTTCAATTGGCTCAACCAAGTAAAAGTTGTGTATAGCATCATGTGGGCATCTTCAGGTGGTGATGAGGCCTCTGGTGATGAGACCTTGACATATTTTGATAAAGAGTTGCGGCTGCACATAGCATAGAATAGAAGCCTAAGCAGGAATCTCCCCCCCCCCCACAACTTATACAGTTCTGTTTTGTAACACCTCCAGCTCGCTTCCCATAACCATGTCCCCCCTCCTCCCCCCATTACTTATGACAACCGAAAGATGCAAAGCAAAGGAAGAAAATCTTGAAGGCTGACACCTTGCTTTCCTCAGCTGTCTGCACCTGCTGCCAGCTAATCACAAGAAGGCGCATGGGCTGGATCCGGTCTGCGGGATGCTTACATCTGGCCCCATGTTCTGCCCTGGAAATTGTGAAGGACTGGCCCACGGTGCCTATGCCAGTAAAAATGGAGCTCGGATTTTGCTGGCAATGGTCTGTGGGGGGCTGTTGGAGCTGAAAACTCAGAAGGACAGCGAGGTTCCTCTGGATTACAAGGGTTTGGTACTCTCCCTGGTCTCAATTTTCTCTGCTGGAGACAATGGATCCCTCCAACCCCTCCCGGGCCAACACAGGTGCCCCCGACATGCCACCTAGCCCCCTCCCCCCACCCTCGAGGTCAAATACAACCCTAATGCGGCCCTCACTGAAATCGTGTTTGACACCCCTGAAACAAGGGATCTAAATACCAAGGTACCCACTTAACAAAATGAGCATGATTACTTTCGATTTGTGAAAGATGGTGCACATGAGGGGATGTGAAGTGATAGACTTCATGAAATGATAGTTTCCCAGGGAGGAGGCAGTACAGTTCAGAAAGGGGAGGAAGACAAGAGACACCACAGTTCAGACCTCGACAGGAGACAGGAACAAAACAAGGATAGCCACTTTCTAGAATCTCCCAGAGTATATTCGTTAAGCTGCAAGTAAAGGTAAAGGCTTCCCCTTCCCAGTCATCTCTAACTCTAGGGGAGCAATACTCATCTCCATTTCTTAGTTGAGGGAGCCAGCATTGTCCAAGCACAGATCTATGGTCATCTGGCCAGCATGGCTACATGCCGAGGTGCACAGAACATTGTTACCCTTCCACCAAAGTGGTATCTAGTTATCCCCTCACATTTGCATGCTTTCAAACTGCTAGGTGGGCAGGAGCTGGGGCAAGGATGGGAGCTCACCCCATCCCACGCACTTGGGTCTTGAACTGGACTTTCCAGCTGAAAAACTCAGTGTCTGGGTGTAGTCTGGATAGATGCTATCTATTGTGTGTGAGCAAATAAAGAACTGAACTCTGCCTGAATTGCTTCAGGTCATCCTTGGTCTTACCTTGAAACAACCACAGTATTCACCACATTTTATAAGTCAATGAAGCAATGCATATTTATCATCTGTGAAGAAGGAAAGAATAGACCACCTTAAACTGGAGCATTACTAGATAAGGCAAATATAGCTATTGCAGCCTCAAAGATTCAAATGCAATGGAGATGGAAAGAAATCCCATTTCTTCTCCCACAGTTCTACAGGAAGAGTGAGGGATGCAGCAAATATCATTCAAGTAGGATGTCCTAAATTCATCTAGCTTTATCTGGTTATGAACTAATCTCCTAAAAGTGCAGAAATAAAGAATCTTCTTGAATCTGTTGAGAACTGTATTCAGGGATTTTCAATTCAATGTATAGAATGCATGTTCATGTTTATTTTCATAGTCATAATGTACATGAAGATGGTATTTAATTTCATTGTACAAGATGCAATGACAATAAAGTAAACTAAACGAAACTGTTATCATTCAAAACAGGCCATATTTAGTAGATATAAATTCTACTGCATGCTATAGAAGAGAAAGGGTAAAGAAAGGAATTATCCAGGCATTACACAGAATTGTGCTAGGGCAATTATTCTTGCTAACTGAACAAACTTTAAATCCTAAATCAGGGGTGTCTAATCTTGGCAACTGGGCTGGCTGGGAAATATCTTCAAAAAAGGTGACCCCAGACTAATTGAAAACTACAGACCAATCTCACTGTGTTGTGTCATGTGCAAAGTCATGGAATCAATCATTAACCAATTCATCACCCTTCACTTAGAGTCAAACAACCTACTCTCCAAAAAACAATTTGGTTTCAGAAAAAAATTGTCCTGCAACCTACAACTCCTACACTGCAAAAACATATGGACTACTCTACTTGACCAGGGTAAAGCAATAGACACAATTTACATAGACTTCTGCAAAGCCTTTGATTCAGTGGTACATGACAAACTACTGTTAAAACTATACTCTTACGGCATTTCCGGATCCCTTCATAAGTGGATTACTGCATTCCTGTCAAAGGCAACAAATAGTAAAAATAGGGAGTGCTATATCAAACCCTGCTCCAGTTAACAGCGGTGTCCCCCAAGGCAGCATTCTAGGACCCACACTCTTTATACTCTATATAAAACACCTTATAAGCAACTGCATCCTCTTTGTGAATGATGTAAAACTATTCAACACCACTGACAATGCTACTGCTCTTCAAAGTGACCTTGATTATATGTCTGAATGGTCAAACATCTGGCAACTCCAAATCTCGACCAACAAATGCTCTGTCCTACAGATTGGTAAGAAAAATCAGTACACCAAATACAAACTAGGCAGATATGACCTCATTGATGACCCTCACTCTGTCAAGGACCTAGGAGTACTCATATCTAATGACCTAAGCGTCAGAGATCACTGTAACAGCATTGCCAAAAAGGCATTAAGAGTTGTAAATCTAATCTTACAAAGCTTCTCCTCTGGAAATATTGAATTGCTAACTAGGGCATACAAAACCTTTGCTAGACCAATACTCGAATACAGCTCATCAGTCTGCAATCCGCACTGTGTATCAGACATTAATACAATTGAGCGAGTCCAGAAGTATTTCATGAGAAGAGTACTACATTCCTCTGCTCGCAACAGAATACCCTATATCACCAGACTTGAAATTTTGGGCTAGGACAATCTTGAACTAAGCCACCTATGGTTGGACTTAAGTGTAGTACAGAAAATTATCTGCTACAATGTCCTACCAATCAATGACTACTTCAGCTTCATCCACAACAATACAAGAGCACACAACAGATACAAACTCAATGTTAACCGCTCCAAACTTGATTGCAGAAAGTACGACTTCAGCAACAGAGTGGTCAATGCCTGGAATGCACTACCTGACTCCATTGTTACATCTTCTAACCTCCACTCCTTTAACCTCAAACTAACCACTATTGACTTCACCCCATTCCTAAGAGGGGCTTGCATAAGTGCACCATCATGCCTCCCGTCCCTGTCCTATTGTCCCCATTTAATCGTACCTATTTTCTGTATTCTTATTCATGTTTATACTTATGCCTCTTATTTTGTAAGCGATTGACAAATCAAATCAAATCAATCAATAAATAAAATAAATTAATTAATTCTTAGAGTTGAAATCCATAAAATTTAAAGTTACCAGGGTGGGACGCCCTGTCCTAAACTATTATTAAAAAAATATGTTATGGGTCTCTGTGATTCTATTCCCTTTAGCTCTTTATATGTTTTTTTTGCTTTCTGATAACCAGGCCTGTCTCCTGAAACTGGTTTCATTAACAGCTGATAGCCTCCATTCTAAAACAACAGATTGTTGCAGGCAATATCATCAAACTGAATTGTTTCTAAGCACTGAGTGCTCAGCTGTGTTATCTAAAGAACATTTTCCACACAGGCTGTCTCTATCCATCTTTTCCAACCAATTCAATGAGAATATCGGCCAGTCTATTGTTAGCTGAGGATATTTCTCCCAAGCGGCAAGGATGTGGATTCCGCACAAGGAAGAGAAAATCACTGTTATCAGTGGCCTCCCGTACTTCTTATTGACAAGACAAGATGGAAGACTGATTCGACCTCACGGACTTGGCCCCTGAAGTTTCGAGACAAGAAATTTGTAGAGCAAAAGACTGTTGTGTTGTAATGGCAGGAAAGTAGGTGTTGTGCCTAGTCTAAACATTGGGCCGAAGGTTGTAACAAGCAACCTCCATAAAGGAGCAGTACAATATCATGCAGTCATAATCTTATTAAACTGGGAGTATATACTTCAAAACTGGCCTGGCACTGGAGAATTCCACTGGGATGTTCTCCATACAGAAGCAGCACAAAATATGTGCATATTGTTACTTGACACCTCTGTCAGATCAAGGAAATTTCTCTCAGATCAAGCTTTTTCCTGAACACCAGCACTCTGCTAAACAAATAATTCCCTCAACATTGTCAAACTATTTACTAAGTCTGCATTACTATTGCTATTAATCCTCCCATCCTTCCTTTCACCCATTTCCTCTCACTGATGACTGTATTACTGTAACTTTGTCACTTGTATCCTAACCAGAGGTGGTATTCAGCAGGTTCTGCAGTTCTGGAGAACCAGCAGCAGAAATTTTGAGTAGTTTGGAGAACCAGCAAATCCCACCTCTGACTGGCTCCACCCCCATCTATTCTCTGCCTCCCAGTGAGTCCCAATTGATTGGCTGGATCTTCTTTGGTTGCCCTGCACAGGAGAATGGAGCTAGAAAGCATATTAGTGGGGTGGGGAGGGAATGGGGATTTTGCAGTATCCTTCCCCTGCCATGCCCACCAAGTGACGCCCACAGAATCGGTAGTAAAAAAAAAATTAAATCCCACCACTGAACCTTACAATTTATATTGACCGTCTCTTATGCTTATTTGTACCCTATGACTATTATTAAGTGTTGCACCTTATGATTCTTGACTGTTGATGAATGTATCTTTTCTTTTTATGTACACTGAGACCATTTGCACCAAGACAAATTCCTTGTGTGTCCAATCACACTTGGCCAATAAAGAATTCTATTCTATTCTATATTGACTGTTTCCTAGTATGATTTGATTGCTTATTGAACCCTATGACTATCATTAAGTGTTGTACCTGATGATTCTTGACTCTTGACGAATGTATCTTTTCTTTTATGTATACTGAGAGTATTTGCACCAAGACAAATTCCTTGTGTGTCCAATCACACTTGGCCAATAAAGAATTCTATTCTATTCTATATTGACTGTTTCCTAGTATGATTTGATTGCTTATTGAACCCTATGACTATCATTAAGTGTTGTACCTGATGATTCTTGACTCTTGACGAATGTATCTTTTTTTTTTATGTACACTGAGAGCATTTGCACCAAGACAAGTTCTTTGTGTGTCCAATCTCACTTGGCCAATAAAGAATTCTATTCTACGCTATTCTAAAAAGGAAGAGGACAAATGGAAGGTCCCTGAAGAGTAACAGAAGTGTGTGTGTCAATGCTTTATATCTGATGCTTTAGCATTGGCTCCTCATTGGAAAAGTCATCCTCACAAAAGATTTGTCATCTATTGACTGTGTGTTAAATTGTGTGTAGGTGTTTCCCAAAGGAAGGTCAAGAATTCCATTGTCTCCGATCAATAGATAAAACAAGAGGTTTGCAAAGAAAAGACGGATGCTCTGTTTTTCGGAGCTGGGATTGAATAAACAGCAATGAAATATCTTTTTTTTTTTTTGAAGAGGTTTGTCTGCATCTATTTATTTATTTACTCATTACAATAATTACTCTTTGTTCCTCTTTGGGGAGTTTCAACTCAGGTTAATGAACTACATCAATACAACCTGAACTTATAGCAATACCATGGAGATACGAGCTGTAGCAGGACTCACCAAACTTGATGACTTTAAGGCTTGTGAACTTCAACTCCCAGAATTCCTCAGCCAGCAATGCAGTTGAAGTCCACAAATTTTAAAGTTGCCAGATTTGGAGAACCCTGAGCTACAGGGCAACTCACTGTTGCTAAAGTTAGCAACAGAAAAACACTTAAATCACTGCCCAACTCCTTCAAAAGAATACTATATTTGCAAAGTCATTGTCAGTAAGGTCTGAGAATTTCATTAGCGGAATACAATACATTATGACTTGTTTTATCATCTGGACTGCAGTGTGTGAAGCACAAATATATACATATACATATATATATATATATATACATATATATATATGTGTAAGGTTTTTAAGCTGATAATTTTTTAAATAATAAATAAGGGAGACTAGTATAGATCTATTTCGAGCTAGTTAGCTCTCTTCAGCTAGCCATACCCTTACTGGGATTCGAACCAGGGAAGTATTACATGTGAGGCAGTTGTAATTGCCTCTACACCACTGGCTCTCTCCTTATCAGCTCAGGCAGGGGAATAAGTATATACTTTGTATTACAACACCCTGTTAAGCCCCAATTAAGGGAGAAAGCATACTGCTTTCTTTTCTGTCTTTCGGCTCATCACCAGAGACCATACCGACAGAAAGCTATTTGTTTCGTTGCCTTTTGTTTACATGTGTGTAAGGTTTTTAAGCTGATAATTTTTTAAATAATAAATAAGGGAGACTAGTATAGATCGTTGCCTTTTGTTTACATGTGTGTAAGGTTTTTAAGCTGATAATTTTTTAAATAATAAATAAGGGAGACTAGTATAGATCTATTTCGAGCTAGTTAGCTCTCTTCAGCTAGCCATACCCTTACTGGGATTCGAACCAGGGAAGTATTACATGTGAGGCAGTTGTAATTGCCTCTACATGTAAACAAAAGGCAACGAAACCTTTCTTAGGATTGAAGCTTCTATTTTTCAGTGCAGACTAAGGTAGCAGACTGCAGAAAGATAGATCTCTAAGTGAATCTATAATTCTGTGAGCAACTCAACCTTGCCTGCCTGCTTTGCCTGATTTTGGGTAAAAGTTGCTCTTTTTTAATAAAAAAATCAATATTTACATACATGGTGTGTTGTGAGTTAATTTTGTGAGTTTGCTTGCTAACAAATTTTATGTGACAGACTCAGGTAGCAGATTGCAGAAAGATAGATCTCTTAGTGAATCTGTAATTCTGTGAGCAACTCAATCTGCCTGCCTACTTTGCCTGATTTTAGGTAAAAGTTGCTCTTTTTTTAAATAAAAAATTCAATATTTACATAAATACTTACAACATTTACATACAAGCCACACCCAGCCAGTCACATGACCACCAAGCCACACCCACAAATTAGGCCATGCCCACAGATCCAGTTATTAAGGCATTTGAATCCCACCCCTGCCGATGGATGCTGGTAGGCAGAGGCACAATTCCTTTCCTTATTTTCCTCCCCAAAAACTTGCCAGATCACAAAGTTTCATAGCAAAGCACGGGTACCCTGCTAAGTATATTTATAATTTAAAAAGTAGAATAATGTGGAAATGATCAGAAAATAAATACATATGTAACTTATGTGGTAGAAAGATTGATTCCAATGACAGCAATGAATACACACAGCTCAGGTTTATAACATGTTGTGATATCCAAGATCTGGGAACACAAATTGAGACTGCACAACGTTTCATGACCATACCAGGTTACATCACCAGCATAGGAGATGTGATTTGTTGATTGGCAAGGATTGCATACTTCGTATTCTTTTATACTATTAACTACACTGTTAATTGCAATTTTTAAAAATGGTCAGAAACACTGCCAATTGTTCTCATTGTTTTTGAATATGGTGCATGATGATGAATCAGAAGACAGATGCCATATCTAGTATATTATGGTCTCTACAATTTCAGATCAAATTGATCAGGGGTGGGATGCAAATATTTTTATTGATGGTTCTGTGGGAGTGGCTAGGTAGGAGTGGCTAGGTGGGCATGGCCATGTGACTGGGTGGGCATGGCTTCTTTTTTTGCAGCACCCCCCATGGGCCTCAGGGAAGCCTCTTTGGTGAAGCAGTAATACAGCAAGGGGGATCCTGAAACAGCTGTTCATTGGGAAGGAAAAAAAAATACCAGTTTGGTCAAACCAGTTCGGCTAAATGGTAGCATATTTTACTACCGGTTCATGTGAACCAGGTTAAACCGGTAGCATACCACCACTGAAACTGATATTATGGTTCAATTTGAAAACAAAAAAAACCCCACTGTTAGTTCCTCCTGTTTCAGCTCTGGCATGTTTTATATAATATTACCAAGGGCAGACAGGATTATCAAATAAGCTTCATCGTCACTCCCTCCAATCTGTGCACAGAGTTTGCAATGCCTGAACTATGTGTATCTGCTATGCTGAATAGATCTGCAGAACTGGCTTTGGAATATTGAAATAAAGGAGACATACGTTGCAGCCTTAATAGGCAATTAATAAATAATAGAAATTGCTCTCCCTCAAACGAGGACTAATGAGATGTGTCATATATTGCAGAGATGGGTCTCAACGATTTCTCAAAACAAATAGCCTCTCTCCTTCCTTTCTATACTGGAAGGCATATTATTATTTACATGCATCTCGATGCCTGTTTTATGATAAAGACTCACTGCAATTCATTGCTGTGTGAGGAGGGAAGTGTTTTCATCACACATTAGAAGTGTATTTATAAATACTGCTACATTAGAGAGTGTCATCAGATCAGCTCTCTAATAAAATCCCCATACTGAAGGCTGATTCTAATATTCCTTATACCAGGAAAATGTGACCTGCCACACCTGAAGATATGTATTGGACTCAAGGACTGGTGCAGTGGCCTAGAGGGGGAATTATCACCTCACAATCAGGAGGCTGAAGTTGTCTTCTGCAGGCCGGGTGGCGGGGAAGGAGATGGGACAGATGCCTTCCTGCAGCACCCTGCCAGCCAAAACAGAGCACATGGGGAATACCAGCGCCCCCATTTTTGCTAGCAGAGGCACCGTGGGCCGGTCCTAAATGCTATTTCCAGGCCAGTCCCATGGGCTGGATCTAAACATGCCATGGGCCAGATCTGGTCCACGGCAGAGGTGGTATTCAGCCAAGTCCGACTGGTTCTGGAGAACTGGTAGTAGTTCGAGTAGTTCGGAGGACCGGCAAATATCACCCCTAACTGGCTCGCCCTATCCATTCTCTGTCTCCCATTGAGTCCCAGTTGATCGGCTGGGTCTTCTTTGGTTGCCCTGCACAGGAGAACGGAGCTGGAAAGCAGGTTAGTCGGGTGGGAGGTAACCTTCCCCCAGGAGTGGGGTGGGAATGGAGATTTTACAGTATCCTTCCCCTGCCATACCCACTAAGCCATGCCCACCAAGCTACACCATGCCACCAAGCCACGCTCACAGAACCAGTAGTAAAAAAAAATTAATCCCACCACTAGCCCATGGGCCCTAAGTTTGACACTCCTGCACTAAAACATAGAATAATTTATTTCATTATTGTATGTTTTAGAGTAATTCATTATGTTGCTTTTCTTGGTGTGCACTGACCAGACGTTGGGGACGGTTTTCAAATAAAATTTATAATGGCAAAAGCCCAAAGGACAATATTGCATACAGCAAAACACAACACACGTGTCTTCCAGTTCTACTACTTCATTGCAAGGGGGCGGTTTTGTCACATCCCACAAGCCTTTGGAGCTGGTAGTGGTTTAGTTAATCCCTTTGTGAAATGTCACTGTGCAAGGAAGGAGTTGAGAGAGAAAGTTTGAACATGGCTTCTTGTTAACACAACACTTGTCAAGCCATCACCTGGAAATGTGGAATGTCTTTATTAGATTCCTTTATCTCTCCTGAGGTTGGGGGACAAGACTGGCTGATACTCTACAGAGATGCCATCATACAGAAACTAATTAAGGACTGAGAAGGAAGTGGGCCAACACAGATTCCCGAGAACAAGATGTATTAGAAGCCGAAGATATTATCAGTGAACTTCAGATCAGAAAGGGCAAACTGGGAATTTGACAATAACTCTTTGCCTCCCTCACCTCTTCCTGGCTTACCATCTCTCCATTTCCCAGATGTCTCCTTCTGTCTAAGGGGCAAAGCATATCCACCAATACCATACTTTGATGATTTTCTTCCTTAACTCTTACCAAATCAGACTTTTGAGATATTAGTGCATGTACCCAAGTACATGTGTGTTTCAATATTTGTTAGGTAAGAAATTTCCCCATGGCTTTGAGGGATGTACAACTCAATAGGCAATTTTAAGACCTGTGGACTTCAACTCCCAGAATTCCTGGGAAGCTTAAAGTCACCAAGGTTGGACACATGGTACAAAGAATCCAAAGTTCTGTTTCCCTGCACTTTATTGCCAGTCTTTGCCATTGAAGCACGAGAAAGATAGAAACGCTCTGAAATATCATAATCCAAGGATGCAAGGATTGGCTCTAATCTGATTTGAAGTGTCATTTCAATTTGTGGCTTCAGATTCATTCAACTGGAAGTGAGGTTTCTTTCCAGACAAATGAAGCACTAAAGTAGGTCCATTCACTCCAGAAAAAAAAAAAAAAGGATTTTTTTCTGTGTTTGTGAACACATATACAAAAGACCTTCTATCATTTGGATATAAACTACGTAGCCACTCCAATCTGGCACTAGTATTTTGCTTCAAAATAATGATGACGAAGAAGAAGAAGAAGAAGAAGAAGAAGAAGAAGAAGAAGAAGAAGAAGAAGAAGAAGAAGAAGAAGAAGAAGAAGAAGAAGAAGAAGAAGAAGAAGAAGAAGAAGAAGAAGAAGAAGAAGAAGAAGAAGAAGAAGAAGAAGAAGAAGAAGAAGAAGAAGAAGAAGAAGAAGAAGAAGAAGAAGACACACATACACAACTTTGAGAAATTGAAATACCCCTCCAAAGCTTTTCATATACAGAGACTCTTGTCTTACAACCATAGTAGTTGCAACGGCACTGTAAAAAAGTGACTTACAACCTGTTTTCACACTTACAACAGTGAAGCTTCCCAGCGGTCATGTCATCAAACTGCCATAAATATGGCTAACATTACCCTGAAGTAAGATGGGTGATCAATAAATTTAATGCATACTGTTCTGTCCTAGGCTTCTCCAAAAAGCACTAAGCCAACTCTGAGTCCCTTCAAAACCTATTTTATTAAATGAATGTGAATTTACTGCATTCACATTCAGCCAACTGCTTGACAAATAGTCTTGCAAATGTATATTAATTAGCTCAGACCTTATCTATCCTGGAAAGCTGGAAATATTTCCACACACAGTGCTGACACGGAAGGGCTGGGTTACACAGACAAATCTTCAGGAGGCTGGAACAAATGAACCAATGAACAAGCAAGTTGTTTCCTGCAAAAGCCCCCTCCCCTTTTGCTCCTCTTTTAATCCTGATGGGAGGGGCCATTTATTGTCCACCTGTGGCTTTACTCCCACATTGACCCTGAGTCCTTAATTGTTCTTTCCTTTTGGCAGTTCTGCGCATGTGCAGGTTGGGAACTGGTTCCAGAAGCTCCCTCACCTCACTGCTGTACAAGCCCGAAGGCAGCTGATGACTGCCAGCCTGCCCTGGGCTCATCTCTGCCTCTGACGCAGAGCCCTCATCCGAGCCTTCCTCAGTCTCTAGGAATAGCCCATGTTCCTCCCCAACCTTCTCGCTACTGTCCGACTCTGCTGCCAGCTCCGTCAGCCAGCGGGCCACAACACATACATGCATACATTGTGATGATCCAAGGTGAGGCGCAGAAGCAACACAGCCAGAGAACAGTTCTAACTCTCCTTTGTTTCAACTTTCCCCAAACATCCCCACATTTATTCCAAATCCTGGAGCAAAACTCTTAACATGCACTTCCAACAACCTCTGGCTGTGAGTAGTCCAGCAAGCAAAGTTAGCAAGGCAGAAACTAAGACAAGGAGTCCAGCAAGGCAGGCAAACCAGGCAAGGCACACAAGACAAAGCGTAGGAAAATTCAGATGTTGGCAACTGCATGTGAGGCTCCATGGATTCAACACCTGTTTCTGACAAATGCCCCTCCCAATGGTGTCTCTTTAAATCTCATTCCCTAGGTGAGCCTTGGGAAAAGGGGCGGGGTGCCCTCCTCCCGAGTTGTTGGGTTGTCCTGTGCTAATTCCACCTCCTTTACATTCTTTGTGCTTGGGGATTGGGGGGGGGGGAAATTGCTCCATCACTCCTCTGCTCCACTACTTGCTCTATCCTCCTCCTTCTCCTGGTCTTCCTGCACCCCCCCTGTCTCTCTGGTGACCCTTCCCAGGCTGGAGGGACCCAGGACTGCCTCGTCCTGCTTCTCCAGTCATTCCTCCATTGACTCTAGCTCTGTCTCATCATCTTCCTTAGATTCAGGCTCTGACAGCGCCATGACATACATGCATGCAATACCAGTTGTCAAGCGTCCAAATTTTGATCAAATAACCATGAGGATGCTGCAATAGTTTTAAGTGTGCAAAATGGTCATAATCCACTTTTTTCAGTGCCATTGCAACTTCATGGTCAATAAAACAAATGGTTGCAAGTTGAGGACTACATGTAGTGATGATTCCCACCTCCCTTGCTTGGTCCCTTAAAACAATTAAGCCACTAGCAAAGAACCAGACTTTCTGCAATAACCATGTACCCGATTCCTCACATCCACAGAGCAAAACGTCTCAGAACAAAAAATTGCCCTTTGCAATGCAGTATTTATTTCTGAGAGGACAAGCCAGCTTAAGCACGATTTCCGTCCAAGATCCCTTCCAAGCTGGCATTGGCCTCCCTTGTCCAACACAGCCATAATTTTGTGCAAAAACAGGCAGGAAGCTTTTTGAAAAAAAAAAAAGTAATAAACTCTGGGCTGGATCCATGGCAAGGGGGCCTTTAATTCTCTATTCGGAGACTGTGGCAAGGCCATCAATTATACAGCCCTGCAGCTGTAGAAGCAAAACGGACCATTTCAGACAGATTCTACCACTGGAAGGAAGAATAAAATGAAATAATATACCTGAAATAAGTAAGCAATAGATGAGCACATCTGAAGGGCATTGCCATCTGGATAAAATTAGAGGAAGGAAGGAAGGAAGGAAGGAAGGAAGGAAGGAAGGAAGGAAGGAAGGAAGGAAGGAAGGAAGGAAGGAAGGAAGGAGAGAGGAAGGGAGGGAGGGAAGGAATATGGGAGGGAGGGAGGAAGAGAGAAAAGAAAGAAGGGGGACTGTGCAGGGGTAGGATTCAATTTTTTTAATAACTGGTTCTGTGGGCGTGGCTTAGTCAGCGGGCGTGGCTTCCTAGTCATGTGACTGGGTGGACATGGCTTGCAGGTCATGTTATTGGCTGGGCATGGCCAAGTCAATATCACTCACATCGAGGCATGCATCTCCTCATCTGGCCTCTCATGACTGTGGGGATGCTGCAATAGTCGTAAGTGTGAAAAATAGTCATAAGTCACTTTTTTCAGTGCCATTGTAACTAAATGGTCACTCCACACAAGCAAAGTACCAGCAAAGGAGGGAAAAAAACCTCCAGAGAAGTTCCTGAGACAGGAAGTCTAGTCCTGCCAAAAAAGTAATAAGGGTTAATGGAGGGGCAGTTTCTGTAAGCAACACCAGAATGTTTCCTTCCTGCCTTCCTTACAGGATTAGGCAGTGATTTCTTCTAACAACCGGTTCTCCGAACTGCTTAGAATGTTAACAGCCGGTTCTAGCGAATAGGTGCGAACTGGTAGGGAAGTGGAAGGGAAGAAGAAAAAATAGAAGGCTCTGTGTAGCATATTAGAAAGAAAATGTTGGGAAGGGGAGGGAGGGGAGGAAAGGGAAGGGAAAGGAAAGGAAAGGAAGGAATGTCTGGGCAAGTCAAGATTTTTCAGAACTTACAAAGGTTTCCAAACAGTAAGAAAGATATAAATTCCTCTTCTTTTTGGAGAAAAGCTACTTATTCCCCTATGTGTCTGATTAAAAGCATTTCAGAGTTTCAGAGATAAGCAGGTTTCAGTTCCTTTATTATTCTATAACCAATGAATTCCACTCCTCCTGAATTCCAATGTAACAAGAAATAAAATTATTTTTTTTTCTGGAATTGGAGCACGAACAATTTGGCACAGCTTCCACTTTCTCTAATTCCGGCTTGCTTTGTCACTGCAGTTACCTCTTTATTACTGTACAAATTTTCGGCGGCTCAAACGCAGCAGAGAATAAGCACACAAACAAATTGGTGGCAAGTACTTGGATCTATGCTCTGCAGTGTTCAGAAGCGCATACATACACAAAAGCTCTCTGGCGGCAGTTTTATTTATATTTTTTTAATCCCCATTTTTAATCTGTATTATTTTGGACGGTGTTTATATGTGCATGGATCTTTATTCATGAGCTACGTCTTTTATTTGTGCCCATAAAATAGAGGGGCTGCTGCATATAATTATTTTCTCTCGGTGTGGAATTTTATTAATGCACCCAACCTTTAAAAATTAGATGCTTATTCCGAATGGCTGTTGGCGGGTAGGTAGGGTGACTTGGAGTTGAGAAGGAAGTATTTGCTGAAGACCAGAAACTCAAGATCATGGACTTGGGTTTCACTCTATCTGGGCTTGTTACTTTTAATTTCTCTGAGATGGATTTACAGGTAGTCCTTGACCAGTGGTGGGATTCAAATTTTTTTACTACCGGTTCTGTGGGCATAGTTTGGTGGGCATGCCAGGGGAAAGATACTGTAAAATCTCCAGTCAGAGGTGATATTTGCCGATCCTCCGAACTACTCAAAATTTTCACTACCGGTTCTCCAGAACTGGTCAGAACCTGCTGAATATCACCTCTGTCCTTGACTTGCAGTTATTCGTTTAATGACCATTTGAAGCTAACAACAGCACTGAAAAAAAAAAGACTTATAACTACAGGCAGTCCTTGACTTTCATTAGTTTATTGAGTGGCTGTTTGAAGTTACGACAGCACTGAAAAAAATGACTTAAGACCATTTTTCACACTTACCACCACTGTCAAGTGAACAAAATTCAGATACCTGACCACTGATTCCTATTTATGATGGTGGCAAGAATCTCTGTCCAAGAAAGGCAACATGGAAGCCAGATTCACGTAACCACCTTAACCGCAGTGATTCACTTAATGACTGGGTCAAGAAAGGTCATCACATGAGGTAAAACTCAGGTAACAAATGCCTCACTTAGTGTTCTGACCCAAACCTTGTTCCAAGGAAACAAACACGAAACAGAGGTAACAGCAAAACCTTTTAATGATTCTTTACGAATTCCGTTCCTTCACTTTGTTTCAAACTAATTGTCTCTGATAAGTACAAGCCTTGCCAAGGTGGTGTAAAGCTGCCAAGAACACTAGATAAAGTTGCTGAGAAATATTTCAAACACAAAGAGTCGCCAAACACCAATCAAGATATTCCGAATGTCCACAAAGTTTGAGTGCAAAAAGTTATCTGCTTCCTGCAAAGAACTCCAGTTTCTCAGCTGGCTTTTATCTCTTAAGGGAGGGGCCATTACCTTGCAGCCTTACTCCCGAGTCGCTTGTGCTGCTGCAGCTGCTCTTTCCTTCGAGCATCCCTGCATGCATGCACACTGGGTACAGACTCCTCAGGGATCTCTTCATCACTGCTGCCAGCCTCCACAACCTCCGAAGGCAGCACTCCACTCCCTGATGGCCCTGGCCCCATCTCTGCATCACACGTAGGCCCCTCATTTGAGTCCTTGCTCTCTGAGACCTCAGCCATCCACACCAGCTGCCGGCGAACCACAACATTTAGCAACCAAAATTTGAGGGGGGTCAATGGTGGTCATAAGTCAAGGACTACTTGTGGGCTTAGCACTTATGATGGTCACAGCATCCCCATGGCCATGTGATTAAAATTCAGGTGCTTGGCAACTGGCAGGTGTCAATGAAAGTTGCGGCTCCCAGGGTCATCTGAACGCCTTTTGCAATTTTCCTAGTCAGTTTCTAACAAACTTAATCAGGAATGTCAAACTCAAGGCCCAAGGGCCGGATCCTGCCTGCAGAGTGCTTAGATCTGGCCCACGGGGCCACCCTAGAAACAATGAAGGCCTGCCATGCCTCTGCCAGCGAAAATGGAGCTCGGGAGCTGCTTTCGCTGGTAGAGGGTTGCAGGAGGCTGTCGCAGCCAAAAATGGAGCTTGGGAGCCCATTTTCACTGGTAGAGTTCTTGGGTCATCATGGGCCCCTGGCCACGCCCCCTGGCCACACACACTCAGCACCCCCAAGGTCAAACACAACTTTGATGTGGCCCTCAATGAAATCAAGTTTGACACCCCTGAGCTAAGTCAAAGGGGAAAGTCAGATTAGTTTAAACAATCACCTAAGTCATTAAACAATTGCAGTGATTCACTTAGCCATGGCAAAAGAAGTCATAAAATTGGGTGGAACTCACTTATTAACCTTCCTACTTAGCAAAGGAAATTCTAGTCCTGACTGTGGTTTTAAGGCAAGGGCTCCTTGTAATGTCTCTTCAGAGGTGGGCCTAATTTAAAGTTTTCCCCTGTGAAGTGCATTTAGATTATAGGTTAACAGAGTTGGAAGGGACCTTGTAGGTCATCTAGTCCAACCTTGCCCAAGCAGGAGACCCTACATATCTGGCAAATGGCAGTCCAATCTCTTCTTGAAAGTCTCAAGTGATGAAGCTCCCACAACTTCCGAAGGCAACTTCTGTTCCATTGGTTTATCGTTCTCATTGTCAGAAAATTTCTCCTTAGTTCCAGGTTAAATCTCACCTTGTTCAGTTTCTATCCATTATTCCTTGTCTGGCCTTCAGGTGCTTTAGAATGTTTTTTATTTTATTTTAAAATAAAATATATAAAAGTTTCATTTATGGACTGGAAAAGTTATCGAATGAATTATACATCTAGGATGTTGGTTTAAAAAAAGGGAGGGCAAGTATGTCAGTGCTTTTAGAGGATTTACCATTCTATCATCATTATTAATAATGTATTCTCTGACAAATGGAAATCTTTATGACAATCTTTCCCTTTCTCACAATTAAAACTTGTCCTTGAAGGAAGAAAAGAAAAAGGGAAAAAAATACATTTAAAGATCAGGAAGAGCAAGAAGAATGGCGAGAGAGAAGCAAGATTAAAATAAATGAATAGAATTTATACTCAAGACTTAAAAGTTTAATAATGCAAACAGAAAATCAATATTTAATAAACCAAATGATGGTTAAAAAACAACAACAACGAACAGTGTTGATGCTCTGTTTTCAAACATGTAAGTCTGAGGCTAAATTGGCAACATGATCAGACAGTCATGAAGATGTGGCACACATTAAAAATGTGTCTCGCTCATTCCAAATTAATGCAAAGTCTTCTTCTTACATTAAAGAAAAAGAATCACAAAGCTTCCACATCAGCTGTATAAATAATGGACAAGGAGGGACTCTGGTTAGTTAATGGAACAGAAATTTATTCCATCAGAAATGTCACAATATATTGTGTTTGGACTTGGCTGGATGTGTACAAGAAACCAGATGATGCAATAAGACTCAAAACTGTGAGAATCCAAGCTAAGTCCAAAAGGGCTAGAGAATTCTTGGAAGAAGTGAGACAAATCAGCCATCATCAGACACATAGAGATAAACAACCTTATACCCCATTCTAAAGAGACAATGTTAAAAAACTAAAAGATCAAAACAGCTCCTTGCCTGCAATGAACACCCAAATAAACAGAGATTAACACTAATTAATAATGGTATTAGAACAATAATCAAACAAGAAACAATACCCAAATGAAAGGACTACCAACTCAAACAATCGAACTGTAAACAACAATCTAATGAAGAAACCACCATGAATACTCCCCCCATCACTGGCAGGGCAAGTCACCTTTATATATACAGAGATCAAACCTCACTACTTTCTGGATCTGATGATGTTACCTAGTGTAATAATGAAAGGTCTGAAAAAAAAAACAGCCCTGCTGAGAGGACCCTACTTGTCCCTTTGAGAAGTTTGTAACCTTGTTTACAAGTGAAAAGAGAATATGTATGTAGTATACAAAGACACTGTGATTTGCAAGATGAGAAGTCTGCAGCAACTTGAACTGGTTTAATCACTCCCTTTTCTAGCTCATACATTGGAGTGACCCAGGCATGAAATCTTGGTTTGATGACAATCAAACTGTGATTGGAAGGAAAATGAAGACTGTGTGAACAATCCACCAATGGAACAGAAGTTGCCTTCGGAAGTTGTGGGAGATTCATCACTGGAGGCTTTCAAGAAGAGACTGGACTGCCCTCTGTCAAAAATGGTGTACGGTCTCCTGCTTGGGTGGGAGGTGGGGGTTGGACTAGATGACCTACAAAGTCCCTTCCAACTCTGTTAATCTGTAATCTGTAAACTACCATGTTAACATCATCCAGAGGAAACATTGCAGATCTAAAGCACAGGACAAAGAAACGAGGATGGTAGAAAGTTGAGAGCCAAAATTGGAAAGTCACTGTAGGTTCATTTAGTGACCATTCAAAACAGTGATGGGATTAAAAAAAAATTACTAACGGTTCTGTGGGTGTCGCTTGGTGGGCACAGCAGGAGAAGGATACTGCAAAATCCCCATTCCCTCCCCACCCCACTAACTCGCTTTCCAGCTCTGTTCTCCTGTGCAGGGCAACCATAGAAGACCCAAAGGAAGGAAGGAAGGAAAAGAAAAGAGAAAGCAAAAGAAATAGAGTTGATAGAAAAGAAAGGAAGAAAAAAGTATAAAAAAGTGTCTTCTCAGATTCTTCCCAGCAGTTATAAATGCTAATATATTTTAACCTCTCTCTCTCTCTCTCTCTCTCTCTCTCTCAAATTACATCATATTACTCTTCTTTCTATAATCTCTCCTACCTAATCATCAAAAGCATAAATCACGAGTTCATTTTTACAGTCCATAAAACGCTTGCAGTCACTAAAAAATCTCATAGATCATATCTCTTCTCTAATCAAAGATGTCAATTTATCCATTCCATCATATCTACTTCCGATTTTGCTAGGGAGAGGAAAACCCTAAGCCATTTTATTGCTTGGGCAAATGTGGAACCCTAGATTGCCATCTGCAAAAAAATAATAATTAAAAAAGCCATGGAATTTAGGGGCAGTGCTTTCTAACTTGGCACATTAAAGATGAATGGACTTCAACTTCCAGACTTCTTCAAACAGCCTTGCTGGCTGGGGAATTTGGATAGTTAAAGTCCACATATCTTAAAACACACTAGAAGGGAATTTTGGGAGTTCCGGTCCAAATCCCTTAAAATATGCTGGCTAAGGAGTTCTGGAAATTGAAGTCCACACATCTTAAAACATACTTTAGTATTTCACGAAGAAAAGCCTTGCACTCTTCTGTACACAGTAGAATTCCTCTGCTACTAGGCTTGAAATTCTTGGTTTGGATAACTTAGAGCTGTGTCACTTGCAATCAGACCTAAGTATTGTGTACAAAATTATATGTAGTAATGTTTTACCTGTCAATGACTTTTTCTGTTTTAATTGCAATAATATGCATGCTAACAATCACTTTAAACTCAGTGTAAATCGTTCTAAGCTTGACTGTAAAAAAAACCCCATGATTTCTGTAATAGAGTTGTCAAAAAGTGGAATGCCCTACCTGATTCAGTTGTTTCAGCTACAAATTTTCACAGTTTCAGTTACAAATTGACTCTTTACAAAATACTTAACTGGTTAGTAGAGGCACTAATGTGTCTATCGTCCCTGTCGTTGTATTTTTATTCTCTTGTTCTTGTTTTTGTTTGACACATTCCAATAAATAAGTGAATGAGTGAATGAATGAATGAATACTAGAAGGGAATTCTGGAGTTCACACCCATGAAAGCATGCTAGTTGGAGGATTTTGGGAGTTGAAGTCCATATCCCTTGATGCATGCTGGCTAGCAAATTCTGGGAGTTGAACTCCACACCTCTTAAAACATACTATAAGGGAATTTTGGGAGTTGAAGTCCATATCCTTTGATACATGTTAGCTGGGGAATTCTGGGAGCTCACACATCTTAAAGTTGCCAAGGTTAAGAAGCACTGATTGAAGAACTTTCAGCTGCCGCAGATACTTCACTCTGGCTCATATTTTCCCCAAAAGGGGTGATTATAAAAGTTTGTTCCACCCCCAACTCTTAGGTATTGAAAACTCATTCTTGGATGCTTTGATTGGCAGAATGTCATTGCAATTTTAAAGGCAAAACAATATTTAAGTCAGGATGCTGGGTCATCTTCTCCTGAGCTATATCATTAAACCGAATCTATTGTTCCTGATATCCTACCAGTTACCGAAGAAAATTCAGATGCCTCTGACTCTCCCGCCAGACGCAGGTGACAGATTAGCAGTGACAACTCCGCCCTCTGGAGGCAGCCACCGAGTGCATTTGATAAAAACAGACAACCTAACAAACTAGCCATAACTCGGAAAGTCTCTCTTGCATCCCTCAGGTCTGGCTCCGCTGACAAAGAATGTACCGGCTGCAAGGGCAAAGAGGAAATTTACCCATCTTTTTATTTATTGAAGGAGTTCTTTTTTTTCTTGCTCGAACAATATTGTGGCTCAGCTTCGTATTTGAAGAAATCATTTCCTGCGCTAGATTTATGGATGCAGAATTGTCATGGTGCTGGGACAACGGCTGATGGCCTGTCAAGAGCTGGACTGCTTTATTTCATGAACCGGATTGAGAGTCAATGATAAAAGATGAATTCATACCGTTCCCCTCTAGGCCTGGAGTGCCCAGTACAATAATCCTCGAGTTACAATAATCCTCGAGTTACAATAATCCTTTAGTTACAACCACAACGGAGGCCAAAATATTTTGCTAAATGAAAGATTTGTTAAGCGACTTTTGGATGCTCAAGTTCAAAGAGGAAATCAGAAGAGGAAAGGACTCATGAGAACAACAACAACAGGAACAGCAACAACAACAATGAACTATTATCTAGCTGTGATATGTAGAAATAACATGTATTGCAAGTTACATCTAAGAAAATATAGAACAAAAGGGACTCCATTTTTTTTTTCGTAATGTGACCTTCTAGAATGATTACTGGTTATATAACTATCTAACAAACAAATTATGTTTTGTAACTTGTTATTTTCTAAAAGTGAAATGTCATGTTCCTTGGCTGGAGTGGGGATTTGTATATATTGGCTTAAAGGTTAATATAAGAGATGCTAGGGTCATTCTGACCTGAACAGAACTGATTAATGATCCATTGTGTTCAGAAGAACATAACAGGAAGAAGCCATGAGAACAAAGGTAGTTTCCAAAGAAAAGGAAACAGGTGGTATGCTATGGGTGTGGCGTAGAAAGATACGTAATTGAATAGATTGTGAACCCAGGAAAGGGGCAGATACTGTATATTTGAACTTGTATATAAGCCCCAGCCTTCCTGGGGAAAATGTCTTCTGCCATGAGCAGAATTCCCTTTTGCAAAAGCTTAATAATAAAGCTCTTTCATTTTGTTCACTGTCTCTAGAAGTGTTTTGTGATTATTCTCACACTAGCCCAGGGGTGTCAAACTCGCAACCCACGGGTCAGATGTGTCATGTGCTGATGCCACCCCCACCTGGTTTAGTGAAGGGGGAAAAAATCCCAATACATCACATGATGATACCGTGATGACGCAAGTTTGACACCCCTGATCTAGGCAGATCTAGGCAGATCTAGACAGAACACATCTAACTAGGAAAAGCTTTAGAGAAACTTCTCTAGAACATCAGCAGGCACCCCAAATCCAACCTTTCCCTCCCAATTTCTCTGGAAACTTCCTAATTTCAGCAAATGAGTAGGATTTCTGCATTTCCTTCTCTTTACCTGAGCCACAGAGTTGTGTTTTGAGAGCAGACAGGTAATTAACTATCAAACAATGGCCAGGATTTAAGAGATTAACTGGGGCACAGAAGGAATGGGAAATCTCATTTGGACCAGACAAAAGTGGTTGGGAGTGATTAGTTGCTTCAGCACAAAAGAAAGGACCAGCTAGAAGCCGATAAGAAGCCGAAAAGCCAAATATCTCTCAAATTCTTCTTCTTTTTTTTTTTTTAAAATAACCTTTTCTTCCTTGCATCTTGAATTCGGATTCCATCTTTTTTTTCTATCATGCAAATGCTTGTGTCTAAGTGAGATTAAGCGCTGGGGTTCTTCACAAAGTCCATTTTCATCAGCTCTGAGATAAGGTGGACTTTTTCTTAATCTCTTCTACAAGATGAGAATATTTTGCGGCACAGGACAAATACAAATCTCATTTAGCCTCTTCCGTTTCTTATTTTCGAACACATCCATCTGAGAAAGGCCAACTTTGCAAAACTTTTAAATATATTGTATATGCTTGGATAGAAGCCCATCTGTGGAAAAGAGAACCCCCGAGTTTTTAACCAAATGATCGTGAAATATGCACTACCTACCAAGTCAAGCCTTGAATGTTTTGTATGTTTTAATTTTAACATTTGGCTTTTCTGGGAGTAATTCAGAGATTATACAATATTTCATGGTAGTTTTGTTAAAAATTCATGGGTCAGTTTACCCAGGAATAGGTTTATCCATGAGTCAGGTCAAGACTTTAATATTCCTGGATATTCCTTGCATGTTTTTAATTTGTTCTGGTCTTTGATTGTAATAAACATTGACTTGACTTGATTTGCGCGCACACTTGAATAAATGTCTGGAGGAGGTGAACATGCTGTGGTGGCATTTTGTTTAGCCCTTAATGAAGGAAGGTCCATTGGTAATTTTTTTTTGTTTTCTTTTCATTTGTTTTCTAAGAAATATATAGAGTTTTATCCTTGTAGGATGTCTTCCGCTCTATCAACAAACCTTTTCTCTGAGACTCTTGTGCACAAACTTAAGTGTGATCTCCACTTACCTGAGGTCAGCTCACCTATTGATCAACCATCAACTCTACTTTCTTGTTATTTATCAGTAATCTATAGCTGAACACTTTTATTGTATTGAAATCAATATGTGTAATGGGCTGTGAGAATAACCTTGGGAGCCAGGAAGAAGAACTTAGACAATAAACAAAATCAGAATGCAAGGGAGGGATGGGGGATGGAGAAAGCATCTCAAAAGGGGACACTTCCTCATTTTTTGGAATATAAAGGTAGAGGAGGGGGGTGGACAGATGCCTAGAGGGTATTTTGATGAATATCTAGTCACATCAGTGGCTGTTATAAATGATAAAGTTTCATGGACTACCAAATAGTAAATCTAAGCGATAAGGATGAGTTGAGATGTCACACCCTTCATGCTTTGCTATTTGGTCACTGGGAAACTAATAGATAGGCACTGGATCTATTTCTGCAAGACACTTTTAATTCTTCTGCCTCGACAAGCTCACCTCAGACTGTGGCAACTAACTGCATTTGTGTAACACCACTGCTTTATGGAAGACTAGTTACATAACTCTTAAGATCACTGCTATATTATCATCATTTCAAGGATGTGACCATGAGCTAAAGGTAACAATTTTGCTCTTCAAAATGCACCAGTCTATTTTTCTTTGAATTGTTCACACACACACACACACACACACACACACACACAAATACATAAATCAGCACAGAGTATATAATTTTTCATTGTGGATGTTAAGCATAGAAATATCTCAAATTGCTCTGGCTCTTTGCACAAGTGGCTGAGTTTGTACAATCAATTTAACATGGGCTTTTTAAAAAAAGTAATCTATTGAACATTACCTGAACCATAAACTATTCAAATAGATTGGATTTACACAAAGCTTTAAACCATTAACAACAATAACAACAACAACAACAAAAAGCATCTTAGCCAGTTCAAGCTAGCCAAATACAGCAGATCATACGCTACTAGCCTGCAACTCACTTGGTTGAGGATGTTGGAAAAATCAGTCAATATCAGGAAACAGCCTGGCTGTAGCCAGCATTGTCATCATGTAGAAAATCCCTAATTCAATCTTACTCAAGCCTGAGGAAAATATACTAAATCTTGGGGGCGAAATCTGCCATTGTTGTGTAGACAGAAGTTGAATTAAATGAAGCTCATTATGACTTTGTAAGACATCTTCTGCTGCCACACTATTCACCAATATTGACCCTTTTTCTTGACTTTATGCCACAGAGCCATTTATGCAGCAAAAACACTAGGGAAAAAATTATGCAAACAACTTATGCAATCTTAAAATTCCCCATTTTGTTCCTGAGCATTGCAAGAGATGACCAGGCGAAGCATGAGGGAAGGGTCAAGCATATCATTAGGCTTGATCCATGAGGAGTGCAGTGGTGGGATTTGTGGGTGTGGCTTGGCAGGCATGGCAGGGGAAAGATACTGTAAAATCTCCAGTCAGAGATGGTATTTGCCAGTTCTCCAAACTACTCAAATTTTCTGCTACTGGTTCTCCAGAACTGGTCAGAACCTGCTGAATACCACCTCTGGTGCAGTGGTTAAAATGCAGTATTGCAAGGTAATTCTGCCCACTGCTAGGAGTTCAATCCTGACTGGCTCAAGGTTGACTCAGCCTTCCATCCTTCAGAGGTCGATAAAATGAGGGCCCATATTTTGGGGGGCAACATGTGACATTATAAACTGCTTAGACAGTGCTGTAAAGCATTGTGGAGCAGTATACAAGTGCCATTGCTATTGCTTGGTGCCTATAAGAGATCCTACATTCAGCCCACCTTGAATTCCACTGACTCTTATCTGCCGCTATGGACATTGACCGTTAGTTGTTCAGATTCTTGTAGGGAGAGCACACAATAAATCTGTGTTCATTTGAACCTCTTTGCTTCCTGATTTATTGCACCTGACAAACATTAAAGTAAGCTCAGGAGTTAGACATGGGAGATTTGAAGTTTATAACTTACTGGGAATTACCTTAAGATTATTAGATAATTATAGATGAAAAAAATGAAGAAGGAATGAGCAATATTAAAAGGGTTCTATTGCTATTAATCCTTTCTTTTATATATATATATTCTAAAATATGTTAATGACTATTTAAATGATATTAGGAAAACAGAGAATATGATGACTTGGGTGAAAATTTGGTATTAATTATGTTCAAAAAGTGTGAATTAGGGTTATATAAATGCTATAAATTGAAATTGGTTAAAGGAAAGTAAAAGGGGAAATTAACTCTGTTTTTGTTTTTTTGTTTTTTTCTTTGTGGTATACCTGTAATAGAAAATGCAATTGATTATACAAAGGATATGAGAAAATATAAAATATAATGAACTAGAAGGGATTATGTAGGAATGTAAAATATTTATAATGAATGTATTATATTACAATCAAAATAGGTAACTTTTTGGCTAAGTGGAAACAAAGAAAAATATGAAATGATTATATGAATATCTCTGGAATATATATAAGATATATTGTAGATGGGGGGATATACCATGTGGATCCTAAATGTATTAATCTTACTTTACTTTTACTCATTTTTATTGACTGTCTAATTATATATTGATCTTGAGAAAGTTATAGATGATAACAATACAAGTTATAGATGGTAACATAAAATAGGTGATAAGCTGAAAATGGAAATAATAGGGGATAAAGAATAGAAAATATATGTGAGGATGAAATGATTTTGATATTGAATTAATGAATTAACATATGAAAGGGAAATTTCTCTAAAGATTAGTTGAATGGATAATAATTTGAGATGATATTAATTAAAGTTGAAAATGCAACTATGACTGTGTATAAATATTGTAATCTGGAATCACGTTGCTCACGTGAAGAGATGTGTAAAAAATAAAAATAAAAAAAACTGTGTGAATAACTGTGTAAAAATAACAATAAAATATGTTACTGCCACTGGTCACTAGCTGAAATAGACATCATTTTCTCCTAATCCCAGCAGAATGAAGTGGTTGTATGCTCTGTTACTGTTTGGCGGCTATTCAAGGAAAGTAGGTACGTTCGATAGCACTGAAATGTCTGTTGTGTCTGTGACTCCCCAACCCCTTTAAATTCAAGGGGAAAAAAAAGATACAGTGCCTCCCCTGCTTATGGTGCCCATGACTGGGGTGGGAAAAGGGGGTGAAGAATAACATGTCCCCTTAAATACATTTTAACTGAGAAATCATGCAGGGAACAGCCGGTTATTTCATCCACAGCAGATGGTGAGGTATATTTTCGGAATCATGAAAGATTATTATCAGACAATTATGTTCTCCCCACCCCTCCATCTTTCACTGAAAAGACAAATATCACTTTGTAAATATCACTACCAGATATTGCAAAGCAAAGAGATAAAGCAGCACAACTATTACAATGAATATGTGGGTGACGTTTATATATTGTTTTGGAAATGAAACAGAGTTCCTGCGGGCTCGTTTTTATATCCTTCCACAGAATATTTAAGGGCATGCTTTTCCCCACTTTGAGTTCTACAGTAATGCCATGGGCACTGTCTTAAATCTTTATTAAAGGTAAAAGGTAAAGTTTTCCCCCGTCTAGTCGTGTCAGACTCTAGGGGGTGGTGCTTATCTCAGTTTCTTAACTGAGGGAGCCAATGTTGTCCAAAGACAGTTCTGTGGTCATATGGCCAGCCTGGCTATACATCGAAGTGCACGGGATACTGTTATCTTCTCACCAAAATGGTATCTATTTTTTTACTTGCATTTGCATGCGTTCAAACTGCTAAGTTGGCAGGAGCTGGACCAAGAACAGGAGCTCACCCATCTCACGGTGCTAGGGTCCCAAACTGTCAAACTTCCGGTTGACAAGCCTAGCATCTTCACTGCTGGGCCACGGAACCCCCTAACAATCCGTAATGTTCTGACCTAGCTCCCCAAACATGACAAACCCTCTGAAGTTAAATCAAAGATTCCTTTATTAGGAACGCCAGTAGCCCCAGCAAAAAGTTTCTCTCTCACCATAGGCTAACAAGTCTCTCTGGCAGGGAGATGAATGGTTGTCTGCCACATCTATTCATTTCCACCCCCTGCTTTTTATCCCCAGAGTTAGGGTGGGACTTCGCTAGCAGCAGTGGCTCTTCTGTCCCAAGGACCGGCCCATAGATTTCCACTGTTCTCCTCTCCTCTGTCTTCTGTGCATCCATGCATCTGGCACTGGACCCAACTATTTCTCCTCTTCCTCATCAGATAACAGATAATAGATAATCAGAGTTGGAAGGGACCTTGTACGTCATCTAGTCCAACCCCCCACCCAACCAGGAGACCCTACACCATTTCTGACAGATGGCAGTCCAATCTCTTCTTGAAAGTCTCAAGTGATGGTGCTCCCACAACTTCCGAGGGCAAGCTGTTCCATTGGTGGATTGCTTTCATTGTCAGAAAGTTTCTCCTTATTTCCAGGTTAAATCTCTCCTTGTTCAGTTTCCATCCATTATCAGCCACCTCCAGACCTGGGAGCTATTGACTCTCATCTGAGGGCTGACAGACAGCCCAGGCTCCGCCTCTGTCTCTCCCTCTCTCTCTGACAGCTCCATTCCCTCTTCCTCTCAGAGCACTCAGGTTGCTTTGATACTGACCCTGACTCCCAAGCCTTCTCATCTGATTCGGCTGCTGGAGGGGCCGGCAGCTGTCAGGCCAAAGAGACTATGCTGCACTAGCTGTCTTCAGGAAAGTTTGGGGTGGAACATATGGGTGACATATGTGCCTGATGCAGAATACACATTAAAAGATTTGGTTTCAAGTAACACAAGGCCTGGGATTGTACATTGTACTAAAGGCTAGTTTACTGTGGTGGAATGTCGTCTGGATTCCCAGGAGGGATGGGCTGCATTTCAGAGGATCAAGAGATAGCAAAGGTTAGACAATTTGGCTGGGAGGAAGAGGATTGTGACAGTTTTTCCTTAGAAATTTTCAGAGTGCATCTCTAATGATGCAGGTAATTGCTTTCATTTGGCAACATTTCTCTCAATAGGCAATAAATAAAACTGTCTTTCCGGCTCTTTGTAGCCTGAAATTTATTCATCCATCTGTTATTGAACACAGCACAATTAGGTAAGTTGTGTGGCACCTGAGACAACAGTTTGCAAATGCCTGGAAGATTTGTGAACTCTGCCATTAAAACAAAAACAAGAAAAAATATCTTAGTAAATTAAATAGTTATGATTTTTTTTTTTTGGTTCCACAGGGTTTTTTTTTCCAGGTTGTTTCAGAGATGGCCACAATTTATATACAAGACTTTGAAAGCCACAAACATACCTTTCCTAGGTATTACAATATTCGGAATGCTCCCAATTCCAATTAACTTCAAAGTCAAGCAACAGCAACTTTCCGTCTAGCTAACTAGTTACTTTCCTCCTTCAAAGAACGAGACCTTGTAATACCTTCCACTGACAGAACGTGTTGCTCTCTTGAGGAAACTGTATATCTTCCTTCCACAATTATTCATGAAGACAAGAAGCGAAATAATAAAACACTAAAACAACAAACAGACGCAGGATTGATTTTAAATACCAGAGGTTCAGAAAGGATGGGTAAGTAATTACTACTCTCCAGCTTCCATGATTATAGCTTTGATTTTTTTAATGCGATCAGCTTTGATGCACGAATTGAGAACAGATGCCATAAATTTGAAAGATAACAGAAAATGCCAAGATTGGAAACACATCCATTAGTTGCTTCATGATAAAGAGATGTATATGCTTGGAAGAGAAAATTTGTTCAATTTTTCTTTTTCTTGATTGCTTTAAAAGAAAGGTGTTCTATCCCAGCTCCCCAACATGACAAACCCTCTGACGTGAATTGAAAAGATTCCTTTATTAGGAATGCTGGCAGCCCCATTTCTGTTGCAGGTTAACAAGTCCAGCCAGCTGGAAGATGAATAGTTATCTGTCATACCTATTCATCTCCACCCCATGCCTTTTATCCCCAGAGCAGTGGTGGCTCTTCTGTCCCAAGGACCAGCACATAGATTTCCACTGCTCTCCTCTCCTCTGCCTTCTGAGCATCTGCGTGTCAGACACTGGACCCAACTGTTCCTCCTCTTCCTCATCAGCCATTTCCAGACCTGGGGACTGTTGACTCTCCATCTGAGGGCTGATGGAAGGCCCAGGCTCCACTTCTCTCTCTCTCTTTCTCTGCCAACTCCATTCCCTCTTCCCCCTCAGAGCCCCAAGGTTGCCCTGATGCTGATTCTGATTCTCATGCCTCCTCCTCCTCCTCCTCTGATTCGGCTGCTGGAGTGGCTGGCAGCCGACAGGCCACAACAGAAAGCAGTGGAAGGGTAAAAAAATGCCTGGGAATTTTTTGGCTTTCATTGGTTGGTCAATGACATACATGGTGTAGGAGATGATCAGGCTGAGCCTGAGGGAGGAGTCAAACAGCTCATTAGTCATGAGTTCCTGTACAACCACAAAAGATCCAAGTCCAGCCCACCTGAAATTCATTTCTTAACTCCCACTAATGTCCCTTGACTGCTAGTAATTAAGATCCTTGTAGAGAGCTTACACTTGCAATATAAGTCTTTATACTCATTTGAACTGCCTGAATCTCCTGATTTCCCTGGTGCTTGACATGTAGTCCAGTCTATCGACTGCAGGTTAGCTCAGGGCAACTTGGTGTACAAGGCCAATGTCTTTCTTAACCCAGCTTCTTTCTAAATCAATGTATCCATCAGAATTTGAAAATTAGCCCTAGTTCGAACTCCCAAGTCTCAATTTCCTAACTCTATTAGAAAGGCTACCAAGAAAATCCCAAGATAAACTATTAATGGTAAGGTAAGAAGAAATCTTTATCCTAATAATCCTTGTCATTAACCCCATCATCTCAGAATAATAAAATAAGAGACCTGGAAGAGACTAACCCCCTGCTTAAATAGGAAACCCCTAAATCTCAAAAATATTTCACAAATATTTAAATATTTCCTACTTGAAAAGGCCAGGAATGAAACTTGGTTTCATTCACATAAGCAGATGCTTCATCATTAGCCACAGAGAAACTGAGTGGGACTTAAATCTTGCTGACCACAACAGGGGCAGGCCACCTATAGAGACTGACACTCAGTATAGGTAATCCTCAACTTATGAGCTCAATTGAGCCCACAATTTATGTTGCCAAGTGAGAAATTTGTTAAGTGATTTTTGCTCCATTTTACAACTTTTCCTGTCACAGTTGTTAAGTGAATCATTGCAGTTGTTAAGTTAGTAGCCCGGTTGTTAAGTGAATCTGGCTTCCCCACTGACTTGGCTTGTCTGAAGGTTGCAAAGAGTGATCCAATGAACCAGGAACACTGAGACCGTCATAAATTGTGAGTCAGTTGTGAAACATCCGGATATAAATCACATGACCATGGGGACACTGAAATGGACATGAGTGTGAAAATTGGCCATAGCTCACTTTTTCCAGTGATGTTGTAGATTCAAATGGTCAGTAAATGAACTGTTGTAAGTTGAGAACTACCTGCATTCTCTCTGTGTGTGCGGGTCTGTGTGTGTGTGAGAGAGAAAGAGTGAGAGAAAGAGAGAAAAAGACTATTATTGATAAGATGATGTGGAAAAGTAAGGGTTGATTGGTTGAGGGCAAGATTTTCTGCATGTTTCTGGATTTGTAGGAAAGCTTTAGTGGTGGAATGCTACTGGTTCAGACCGGTTCAGCCAAACTGGTAATAAAAAAAAATCCAATCAGCTGAGAGTATAAAAGAAGAGAAAAGTGCATGGGTGGGTGGGCAGGTCGCTCCTAGCTTTTCGTTTCTTCATCCTCTCAGCTAATTGGTGTATTAGGGGCGTGCATGCATCTGCGTGTTAGGGACATGCGTGCGCACAAACGATCACCCACCAAATCGGTAGTGGCACAGGAAGGATCCCACTACTGGAAAGCTTGGAGGAAAGAGCCAGATTGTCGGGGGAAATGTGCTGACTCTGTTAATCACAGAGTGGGGATGTCAAATTCAATTTCATGGAGGGCCGCATCAGGGCTGTGATTGACCTCGGGGGGCTGGGCAGGCATGGCTGACTGGGTGGGCATGGCCAGCTCAACGTCACTCCCCAAACTTCTGGCATGTTTCCTTTTTGCATTGGGTAGACCAGGACAGCCCCATGAGCTAGCTCTGATCACATCATGGACCAGCTCTGGCCCACGAGCCTTGAGTTTGACACCCTTCACTTAGAGAGTACTGTAGACACTATGAAGGGGTCAGGGGTGGGATTCAAAATTTTAACAACTAGTTCTGTGGGTGTGGCTTGGTGGTCATGTTATTGGCTGGGGGTGGCCAACTCAATATCACTCACATCGAGGCACGCATCTTCTCGCCTGGCCTCTCATGACTGTGAGGATGCTGCAACAGTCGTAAGTGTGAAAAATGGTCATAAGTCACTTTTTTCAGTGCCATTGAATGGTCACGCCACACAAACAAAGTACCATTAAAGGAGGGGAAAAAACTCCAGAGAAGTTCCTGAGACAGGAAGTCTAGTCCTGCCAAGAATGTAATAAGGGTTAACGGAGAGGCAGTTACTGTAAGCAACACCAGAATGTTTCCTTCCTCCCTTCCTTACAGGATTAGGCCAGTATTTTCTTTTAACAACCAGTTCTCTGAACTGCTTAGAATGTTAACAAAAATTCTAGCGAATAGGTGCAAACTGGTAGAATCCCACCCCTGGAAGGGGTACATAAGTGTAAGTGCTATTGTGATTGCTCATCAGGCTCAAAGTTGACTCAGCCTTCCATCCTTCTGAGGTGGGTAAAATGAGGACCCAAAATTGTTGGGGGCAATGTGCTGATTCTGTAAACCATTTAGAGAGGTCTGTAACGCACTGTGAAGCAGTATATAAGTCTAAGTGCTATTGCTAGTGTTATCCTGGGTTTAATCTTCAGTCTGGTGCTGCACTATGATGTTTGTTTGTGTGCCAACATAAATTAATAGGAACCTCCACTGCTAATGTTCTGGAAGTCAAGATAACTCAAGGCTACAAATTGGAGGTTGGGGAATGCATATTACTTTGGTAATTCACTCCTTATCTAGAAAAAAAAAGGTGGAACTAAAAAAAGATTGGGGGATCCTAAGCCAGGTGCCCATAGGACAAAGGATAGCTAGATTCACAATAGTGCAGTGTTGTTGTTGTTGTTGTTTTTACAGAAATTGGCCTGTTTGTTTGTTGTTTAGAACCACGGTTAGGGTGCAGTACGGCAGGCTACTTCTGCTACCTACTGGCTGCCTGGAATTTGGCAGTTCAAAACTCACCAGCCTCAAGGTTGACTCAGCCTTCCATCCTTCCAAGGTCAGTAAAACAAGAACCCAGATTGTTAAGGGCAATTTGTCAACTTTCTCAAACTGCATAGAGAGAGACTGTAAGCGGTATATACATCTAAGTGCTATTGCTATTGCTAATGACCAACACAGTTTATGGCTATAAGTTCAGGGCTACCAGTACAATCTCAACACCTATGAAATAATAGGAAAACTGCATATGATTTGACAATAAAGTGACTCAGCCTTCCATTCTTCCGAGGTCAGTAAAATGAGGACTCAGATTGTTTTGGGGGTAAGATGCCGACTCTGTAAATTGCTTAGAGAGGGTTGTAAAGCTCTGTGAAGTGGTATAAAAGTCCAAGTGCTATTGCTATTGGTGGATAACAGCCCTGGGAACATCATGGTATAATGAAATTGAGCCAGGATCTGAAATTTCAGCTTCCCCTTTTTTTCTCCATTGTGAAAAATCTGGATTTAAAACAGCTGTGAGAAGTTTAGCTTTGCTTATCTACTTCTTGCCACCCCGACTGTGGGAAATCATCCCTGAGCTCTGATTTTTGGGTTGCTCTGGAGCCAAAAAAAAAAAAGGGGGGGGGGAGTTCTAAGACTATCTACGTACGGCCTGCAGGGCAACTACTCCTCATCTGGTTAGAAGATTGCTGTGTTTTTCAGACTGTCACAAAAGGAGAACATCAACTACTCTTGTATTCTACAAAGGGACATTCAGAGCAATAGCAGCAGCTGGAGCACTTAAATGTCATAGGCGCGTTTGATCTTTATTTGAAGGTTTCTGGGCATGTACCAGAGTTTGACCTCTTCTTGGGTTGCACATCTAAAGTCTTCCTCCAGGGAGGACTAGATCAGAGCAAATGTCCTCCACGAAACCTTACCTTGCACAATGAGATGGACCCGTGAGGTTTTGGGGTGATTGTCTGTCTGTACCGAGCAAGTATAAGGTCCCTCGTCGTATACATCCACGTCATTTATCCGGATGGCATAATGGGTTTTGGTGTTGGCAACTAGCTCCACTCGGGGGTCCAAACACCACTTGTCATTGCCCGCGTAAAGAATGCTGCTTCGGTTGAGCCAAGCTACCCGCGTCACTCGATTATCGACGATGCATCTGAAAAAAAAGAAAGAGAGAGAGAGAGGCAGGGATTATAATCTGCAAAGGAGTTTTCTAAACATAGCCTAATTCCTAACATCTCCATCCTCTTTTCTCTCCCTTCCTCATTCTGAAATTCTGATGTGAGCAGCGTTCATCCCAAAGAGAACAGACCAGCATTTCACCTGGATGTAATGGCTGCATTCTAGATACAACTACAATTGAGACCAACATTTCTGTTGCTAAGCGAGGCAGTGGTTAAGTGAGTTCCCTGTCCCCACATTTTATGACCTTTCTATTCACGATTGTTAAGGGAATCATTATAGTTGCAAAGTTAGTCACCTGATTGTTAAATAAATCTGCTTTCCCCATGGTAAGGGATGACATGACCCCAGGACACTGCAACCGTCATAAATACGAGTCAGTTGCCAAGCATTTTAATTTTGCTCACATGGGGATGTTGCAATGGTTGTAAATATGAAAAATGGTCATAAGTCACTTTGTTCAGTGCCATTGCAACTCTCAACAGCCACTAAGTATTAAAAGTCCAGGACTACCTGGACTCCCTTTCATAAGGCTATAAGGACTTGGTTGGATGTCTAGGTCTGAGGCCCTGAATATGTTTAGGGCCCTGGTTTCTAGGTTATATTAACATTCATAGTAACAGCTTTATTTGGTGTCATATTTTGTACTGTTCTAATTGTCCATAATTATTTTTATGTGTCATGATGTACAACACCCAGAGTCACATGTTGACACGAGTGGCTCCATAAATCAAAGCAAAATAAAATGGAATGAATTATAACATAGAATTGGCTGTCTGTTGATTGTTTTATAATTTGTCATATTGCCAAGTTAAATGTGACACATGTGCCTGATGGGGAGGAGGGTCTAACAGGATTTTTGCAGGACCCTTCCCAATTGTGTTATCAAAAAGATATGAGGATTAGGCCATATAGAAAAATAAAAAATAAGAATAGAATAGAATAGAATAGAATAGGGTAGGGTAGGGTAGGGTAGCGTAGCGTAGCGTAGTGTAGAGTAGAAGAATGAACAGAAGGGAAGGGAAAGAAGGGAAGGGTGAAGGGAAGGGAGGGGAGAGCAGTGGAGAAGAAGGGAGGGAAGAGTAGAGTAGAGTAGAATAAAGTGGAGTAGAAGAATGAACAGAAGGGAAAGGAAGGGAAAGAAGGGAAGGGTGAAGGGAAGGGAGTGGAGGGCAGTGGAGAGGAGGGGAGGGAAGAGTAGAGTAGAATGGAGTAGAAGGATGAATGGAAGGGAAGGATAGGAAGGGAAGGGGAGGGGAGGGTAGAGTAGGGTAAAGTAGAGTAGAAGAATGAAGGGAAGGGAGGGGCGGGGAGAGTAGAAGAATGAATGGTAAGGAAAGGAAGAGTGAAGGGAATGGAAAGGAGGGGAGAGAAGAGAAAGCATTTTGGCTGCTTTCACCTATTTTCAATTACCTCTGACTTCCTCAAATACTGAAATGTTTCCATGCTATACACTCAAATTAGCTCGAGCTCACAGTTCCACCCACATACCTCAGGGAGAAATTTCACTGAACCTTGTGGGTTGTATGTCACAATCCCCAAACGATGCATAAGCAAAAGTGGCAATCATTCCCACAGAATGCTGCAAAGGCAGTTTCCAACCTCTAATCATTAACCTATATATTGCATTGACTACAACATTAAATCCAGCCAATTACTTAGACTATCAATATAACACTTCCCAGCTCGGCTTCTCACGGGTATCACCAAGAGTTTAGTTAGACTAAATATTTATTTTATTTTCTTAAAACATATTTATTTTTGTTCGTCAACAACGAACACACACACACACACACACACACACACACAAAACCAGATACACTAACATCCAATGCTAACCAAAGAAAAAAAGGTTTTTTTATGTATAAAAGAAAGGGAAAAAAAAAAGACACCCTCACCATGTCGAAAATATGTGGGTGGTGACAAATAATAATAATTTAAAAAATAGTAAGTTCTCCTCCCCTTATATATAGGTAGTCCTCAATTTACAACTACAATTGAATCCAGAAGTTATGTTGCTAAGTGAGACATTAGTTAAGTGAGTTTTGTCCCATTTTACGACTTTTCTGGCCACATTTGTTAAGTGAATCACTGCTGTTGTTAAGTCAGTAACACGGTTGTTAAGCGAATCTGGCCTCTTCATTGACTTTGCTTGTCAAAAAGATGCAAAAGGGGATTGCATGACCCCAGGACACTGCAACTGTCATAAATACGAGTCACTTGTCAAATGTCCAAATGTAAATCATGTGAACATGGGCATGGTACAATGGTCATAAGGGTGAAAAATGGTGAGGAGGAGGAGGAGGAGGAGGAAAAGAAGAGGAGGGAAGGGGAAGAAAAAAAAGAAGAAGAAGGAGGAAGAAGGAGAAGAAGGAGTAGAAGGAAAAGAAGGAGGAAAAGGAGGAGAAGAAGGAGAAGAAGAGAAGGAGAAGAAGGAGGAGAAGGAGAAGAGAAGGAGGAGAAGGAGAAGGAGAAAGAGAAGGAAAAGGAGAAGGAGAAGGAGAAGGAAAAGAAGAATTCTTTATTGGCCAAGTGTGATTGGACACACAAGGAATTTGTCTTGGTGCAAATGCTCTCAGTGTATATAAAAGAAAAGATACATTCATCAAAAGTCAAGAATCATCAGGTGCAACACTTAATGATAGTCATAGGGTACAATAAGCAATCAAAGTCACTTTGTTCAATGCCATTGTAATTTTGAAAGACCACTAAACCAATTATTTTAAGCCAAGGACTGCCTGTACCAAAAGGAAATAAAGAGGGGAAAAATTTAACAATGTCAAAAATATCTGGGTGCTGAAAGATTTAAAGAAAAAACCTAGTAGTCCCTCCTTCCCTTTCATAACAGATCTATAGATAATTATAAGCTTTTTCATCCTTATTTGACAAAAGAATTAAATAATAAAGAAGTATTCCAGATGAGTAAGTCTATCATAATGTACATGCAGAAGAAAAGAGAAAGGAAAAAAAAAACAACGCAGCCAACAGTTAGCTCAAACATTACACTCATCGTTAAATCCTCCTGTTAACCAGAAGTGGTATTCAGCTGGTTCTGATCAGTTCTGGAGAAATTTTGAGTAGTTTGGAGAACCAACAAGTACCACATCTGACTGGCCCCGCCCTCATCTATTCTCCACCTCTCATTGAGTCCCAGCTGATCGGCTGAGTCTTCTTTTGTTGTCCTGCACAGGAGAACAGACCTGGAAAGCAGGTTAATGGGGTGAGAGGGAATGGAGATTTTTCAGTATCCTTCCTCTGCCACATTCACCAAGCCAAACCCACCAAAGCCACACCACGGCATGCTACGCCCACAGAACCGGTAGTAAAAAAAACTGAATCCCACTAACTACTGCTGTTAACTATCTATTATTGTGTTATCTGTAGTTTTCTGCTTTAAATCCAAACACTTAGATAATATACCGATACAACCCAACAGCCCACAATGCCCGCCCTTCAATCTATCTGCCACCAAAGCTTGATGTTTTTCCCTTCCAAATTCAAGGTGCCATTGGGCATTTCTGCAAATGCAAAGAATTTGCCCCTTCACACATTTAATGCACTGTAAGCAACCTAGATTCAAAGAGAATGCTGCGTACAGCAATATGCATCAATAAATTATACTACTGTGTCATTTTCCTTTTCTTGCATGTCATCGGTACATGTTGTAATTCTTGTTTCACATGCCATTTATTTGACTCGAGTTTTTGGGATTTTTTACGTGGCCTTGAATTCAAATCTTGAATGCCGTTCTTAAGCAGGAAGGTTGAAAAGCCTCATTTGAAGAGCAAAAATCTCCCAGCAAAATATATTTATTTCATATATATATTAAGGTTTAAAATGCGCTTTGCATTTAACAGCCTGCATAACTCAATAGAAAGGCTATGTGAAAAGACTAATGGTAGGAGGCCTAAGAAGGAGATTTTTTTCGCAGTATTAAAATTACTTCTAGGGATAGGGGTTTATGATGGAAATGTAAACTGATTTTGGAGTAATACACAGATGGATAATGGAATATTAGATAGATGTCACCTAATACAGCAGAGTTAATGGTCTGCAAGTCAGATTGCGAAAGCCAGTGAACCAAGTCTATGTCTTCCATATTGAAAAGGAGCACAGCAACCTTTTCAAGAAGTCACACAGAATCACTTAATTGTGATTCAAGCTTGCATGACGCGTTCCTTTCAATGGGGGCTTGTCCAGGGCAGTTATTTGGTAAGGAGCACACTACACAATCTCTCTCCCACACACAAATCTCTCTCTCTCTCTCTCTCTCACACACACACACACACACCTCTATCTCTATCATCTCTCTCCCCTCTCTCTTTCTAGTATCTATCATCTCTCTTTCACACACACACATTTCTCCCTCTCTCTCTATTTCTGTCATCTCTATCCTCTCTCTTTCTAGCATCTATCATCTCTCTTTCACATACACCTCTCTGTATTTCTCTTTCTATAATCTCTCTCTCCTCTCTCCCTCTCCTCTCTCCCTCTCTCACACACTTCTATTTCTATCATTTCTTTGTCTCTCTCTCTATTTCTATCATCTCTCTCATATACCTATCTATCATCTATCTTCTCTCTCTCATCTCTCTTTTACACACACACTTCTCTCTCTATTTCTATCATCTCTCTCATCTGTCTGTCTGTCTGTCTGTTTCTCTCTCTCTCTCTCTCTCTCCCTACCTATCTACCTACGTACCTACCTAACTACCTATAACACACGGTCTCCCAATTTTTAGCCCGGTGCCTTAACCACTAGACTGATTATATTAGGAAGCTTTCAAGAAGAGACTGGACTGCCATCTGTCAAAAATGGTGTATGGTCTGCTTCAGAGCTGGTATTCAGCAGGTTCTGACCGGTTCTGGAGAACCAGTAGCAGAAATTTTGAGTAGTTTGGAGAATTGGCAAACACCACCTCTAGTTGGCCCTGCCCCCATCTCTTCTCTGCTTCCCGAGTCCCAGGTGATCAGCTGGGTTTTCTTTTGTTGCCTTGCACAGGAGAACGGAGCTGGAAAGCAGGTTAGTGCCTACTCATGTCCACCAAGCCACACCTATCAAGGCACAGACCCGGTATTAAAAAAAATTGAATCGCATCACTGGTCTGCTTGGCTGGGGGGTTGGACTAGATGACCTACAAGATCCCTTCCAACTCTATTAATCTGTAATAAAAATACCAGGGAGTACTAAATACTTGGAGCCCATAAACACAACCTTTTCTCCGCCTCATATCATGACCACCAAGAAACACAGTCTGTGTGATCAGGGCCTGACTTTTTCCAGGAGAGATCCATCAAAAAGATACACTAAGTGGTTTGTGTGTGCGTTTGTGTGTGTGTGTGTATTTTTCCCCCTTCTACACTGAGTCCATTTCTTTCAACGTTTCTGCTTTAGGACATGAGTTGATTGTTCTTTGCTTTTCTTGACAAGCTAAGCTCAAAACAGCTGCATTGCCAGGGTATCTATCGCTCTCTTTGCTTTTCAATCTGCAAGACCTCAATGTCTTTGGCAAACTGCTGCAGGAGCAACACAACAGCAACAAGCTTAGAATTGGTCCTCGTTACACCAAACTCAAAACAACTCAAAGTCCTTTTATATATCTGTATGCCTGCACACTCGCATACACGCACACTATGGGAGCCCCATCATAACAAACAGTTCCGCTTGTGATACCATGGTAACCAGGGAAAAACAAAGCAAAGGAACACAAGTGGCCTTTGAGGGTTTAAAAATAAAAAAGGCAGGAGGAAATAAAAGAGAAAAAAAAAGCTTTTGCCATTGTGGCTTTTTCTGGGGAAAACGAGGAGGAAAAAAAACGAGGAGGAAAAAAAACAGCTTGCATCCTGTTGAAGATGATGCTCCTTGGAAGAAGGTGGGAAAACAATGATGCTCAACTGATTTCTTTTTTTTTCAGTTTTGCAGAAAATTGTCTAGGAACAACAATCATAAGTTAACACTGTAGATCTCACGATGAGCGACGGCGCAAAAGTGAAGAAAACTACAAAAAAAAAAAAGATCTTGAGAGTTTGGAAAAAGTTCAAAGAAGACCAACTAAGACGATTAAAGGCCTGGAAACACAAACATGTGAAAAATGGTTGCAGGAAGTGGGTTTGGCTAGTCCTAAAGAAAAGAAGAATTAGGGTTGACATGATAGCAATATTCCAGTATTTGAGGGGCTGCCACAAAGAAGAGGGGGGGGTCACATTATTTTCCAAAGCACCAGAGGGCAGGACAATGGTTGGAAACTGATCAAAGAGAGAAGCAACCTGGAACTAAGGAGAAACTTCCCAAAAGGGAGGACAATTAACCAGTGGAACAGCTTTGCCTTCATAAAACATGGGTGTTCCATCACTGGAGTTTTTTAAGAAAAAATTAGACAGTCACTTATCTAAAATGGTACAGGGTCTCCTGTTTGAGCAGGGGGCTGGATTAGAAGACCTCCATGATCTCTATTCTATTCTATTCTATTCTATTCTATTCTATTCTATTCTATTCTATTCTATTCTATTCTAATTCCATTCCATTCCATTCCATTCTATTCTATTCCAATATATGTTTTATTTACTCTATTCTATATTCCAATATCTATTCTATTTTCTATTCTATTCTGTTCTGTTCTGTTCTGTTCTGTTCTATTCTATTCTATTCTATTCTATTCTATTCTATTCTATTCTATTCTATTCTATTCCATTCCATATAATCATTTGTGTCTTTGCTATCATTTTGAACAATGACCAGGAATATATTTAAAAGAGCTCAACAAGTTTGTTTGAATTTCTCCATAGTTTAAGGATGAGAACGATTCTATGATTGCTTTGGAGGCTTCTGGTTAAATCTTGCCCTTTTGGAAGTTTCATCACATTTGACAAAATTCCCTATTGCAAAAAAAAAAAAAAAAGGACTACCTGTGAAATCTGGCAGGGAAGGTCAACTTGTAGTTCTCTTTAAAATCATATTCTTGTTTCAGAGCTTAATTAAGAGTCTATGGATTTTTAGGGAAAAGATAATCCCTGAAATTTTTGGATTGCAGATTAAAAAAGCAGCAGCAGCAGCAGCTTAATTTAGACAGATGCAAACAAATGACAAACCACGTAACGAAGCTATGTTTGGAAAACAAATATGGGCAACACCATTGTGTAAGTCTGAGTCTCGTTCGATTCTCCTGTAGATATTCTGCATGAAAACTCATTAAAGCAGCCTGCTCAACTGTCTCTTTGTTGGGAGTGGAAGTTAAAACCACACTCAAATTGATTACAATATGTCCTTTTCCCTTCTGAACGCAAGTAAACAAAAGATGCAAATCAAGATTCTGCTTAGTTAACCCTCAGTTTACAACCAGACTTGAGGCCAGAATTTCTGTGGCTAAGCAAGGTGGTTGTAAAAGGAGTTGCTCTGATTTTATGACCTTTTTTCTTCCTCATGGTTGTTAAGTGAATCACTGAAATTGCTAAGTGGATCACTTAATTGTTAAGCAAATCTGGCTTCTGCCATTTCCTGCTTGTTGGAAGCAGGCTGGGAAGGTCTGAAATGGTGATCACATGAACTGGGATGCTGCTGTAGAAAGTTAGCACCCACCCAGAGGTGGTATATTCAGCAGGTTCTGACCAGTTCTGGAGAACCGGTAATGGAAATTTTGAGTAGTTTGGAGAACCAGTAAATATCACCTCTGATTGGTCCCGCCCCCATCTATTTTCTGCCTCCCGAGTCCCAGCTGATTGGCTGGGTCTTCTTTGGTTGCCCTGTACAGGAAAAAGGAACTGGAAAGCAGGTTAGTGGGGTGGGGAGTGAATGGGGATTTTGTGGTAACCTTCCCTTGCCACACCCACCAAGCCACGCCCACCAAGCCATGCCCACAGGACCGATAGTAAAAAAAAAATAAATTCCACCACTGTACCCACCCCTCTGCTAGAAGAATGAAATATTTTGAGAAATATTAAAAAGGACAGGATAAAATGTTTCCTCTAAAAGAGAAATAAAAATCTTAAGAGAGACAGAAACTCACAGCTCCCTGCCCTCAAGCAGATACTAAGCTGAGGCCAGCTTTTAGAAATGTAGATTTGGTAATCCATTACTCCCTGCAGCAAGGTTTGAACAAAGCTAGAGTTAGGTCTCAGCCACAATAGGAATTGCCCAACACCCTTTCAGAACACAAGTCATTGCATCATCTCAGTTGCACCATCCCCCAGCAAATTTCAACCAAACATAGCTCAGACAAACTCCTAGGATTTGTACATGGCTCTATGGGAGTCTGACAACAGCCAATAGAATACTTGTTGTTGCACAAAAACAGGAAGCTCAAGTGCAAAGCCAAAGGGAAGATATAGAATTTTAGAATTTATTTGATTTGTCAATCACTTACAAGATAATAGGTATAAGTACATACATAGTTATGAATACATTAATGGGTACATATAAGAAGAATAAAATAAACAATAGGACAGGGACGGTAGGCACGTTGGTGCGCTTATGCACGTCCCCTATAGACCTCTTAGGAAAGGGGTGAGGTCAATAGTAGACAGTCTAAGGTTAAAGTTTTTGGGGTTTGGGGAAGAAACCACAGAGTCAGATAGAGTATTCCAGAAACCCTTCCACTCTCAACTCCATGTGGTCAGCTGTCCAGAATCACATGTGGTTGGTGTTCTGCTTCATCAATAAATGGACCCTCTTTTCAACCAGCCTCCAGCCTCCATTTCTTCTTTTTCCAGCGCCTTTCTCCCGGCTTGGAACTGAACCAGTTGGATCTTGCTTCCAACACTGCAACAGTCACATGTGTGAGGACCAGCTATAAGTCATTTTCACCCCTGTATTTTTTAAATATTTGCTAAGTCGAGGACTACTTACACAAGTCATTAATCCAGCCTTAGAAGCTCCACCAAAGAATTTCTCAAGCCTCTTTTCCTATCCCTGCACAGGACAATAGAATCAAATATTTCTTAGGGAAAAGTAAAACATAGCCGCCCCTAAGAAATATCAACCCCCCCCCATATGTTCTTCTCTTTTATGCAAATTGCCCCTACTCCCGGAAGTTGGGTTGAGGGAGATGGATTGTTTCAACCCAGCAGGACACAAAAGAAATGAATATTATTAATCAGGCCTGGCAAAGGAGCAGAGCAAAACGTCCCTTTGATTGCTAAACTAAATTGTGCTTCTTGCCATCCAGGAAAAGGTAAAAAAAAAAAAAAAATCAATAGGAATAACTAACCGGGTTTCTTGAAATGCTGGGCAAGATTGCTACACTTTCCCTGAAGATCTTCAGAAAGTTTTCATTCTCGGCCTGGTCTTGGGGAAAGTTCTCGTGATTAAATCTGTGTGCTCTTCCTAACCACTCAGTGACGAAGATGTACTCTCTGCCTCTTTTACACAGCCATCGGAGCACTGAAGTGCATTGGGAAGGTGGGAGCTTCGGATTAACACCCTGACACAAACTATAAGCTTCACATACGGATGGCAGACAACATCACCTGCCTGGCAGCTGAACTCACTCTAATTTATTTATTTATTTATTTGTTTATTTATTTATTTATTTATTTGTTTGTTTGTTTGTTTGTTTATTTGTCAATTGCTTACAAGATAATAGGTATAAGTAAAAACATAGTTATGAATACATGGATACATATAAGAAAAATAAAATATAAAAGAAACAATAGGACCGGGACAGTAGGCACGTTGGTGCGCTTATACATGCCCCCTACAGACCTCTTAGGAAAGGGGTGAGGTCAATAGTAGACAGTCCAAGGTTAAAGTTTTTGGAGTTTGGGGAAGAAACCACAGAGTCAGGTAGAGTATTCCAGACATTGACCACTCTGTTGTTGAAGTCGTATTTCCTGCAATCAAGTTTGGTGCGATTAACCTTGAGTTTGTATCTATTGTTTGCTCTTGTGTTATGGTTGAAGCTGAAGTATTCATTGACAGGTATCTTGACATCTGCACAATGTGCTGATCCATAAAATAACCGAATGGTTGCACAAGCCTAATGCTCAAAATGGGGGAAAAAGTTTTAACATCAATAAAGTTCAGTACACCATGGGTAGCTATTTGGTTCTTAATTGACCTGGTTACATGCATTTAATTTTTTTCTAAGTCAGGAGTCTCCAAACATGGCAAAAGTTAAGACTTGTTGACTTTCTTTCTTTCTTTCTTTCTTTCTTTCTTTCTTTCTTTCTTTCTTTCTTTCTTTCTTTCTTTCTTTCTTTCTTTCTTTCTTTCTTTCTTTCTTTCTTTCTTTCTTTCTTTCCTTCCTTCTTCTTCTTCTTCTTCTTCTTCTTCTTCTTCTTCTTCTTCTTCTTCTTCTTCTTCTTCTTCTTCTTCTTCTTCTTCTCCTCCTCCTCCTCCTCCTCCTCCTCCTCCTCCTCCTCCTTCTCATATTCCCACAGATGCGTCTCCTGGGCAAGGGCTTGCATATCTTTGTGGATGGTGTCTTGCCATCTCTGTTTGATATGCTCACGAGGTTGCTGGCCATTGACTTCCAGTTGGTAGGCCATCTTGGCAATGGTGGAAGGTGCTGTTCTCTGGATATGTCTATGCCAGCGGAGCCGGCCTTCTATCATCTTCTCTATAATTGGTGCCACCCCAAAATGCTGTCAAATGGTGTCATTTGTGATGTGAGTAAGATTTGTGAGCTTCAGTTCTCAGAATTCCTCAGCCAGCCAGAATTCTGGGAATTAAAAGTCCACAAGTCTTAAAGCTGCCAACCTTAAAGACCCTTGTTCTAATCCAAGGGTCTTCAAACTTGGCAAGTTTAAGACTTGTGGACTTCAACTCCCAGAATTCCTGAGCTAACATGACTGAAGGAGGAATTCTGGGAGTTGAATTCCACAAGTCTTAAAGCTGTGAACACCCCTGTTCTAAGGTGTGTCTGAATGACTCTTGATCATATGGTGTGAACCTAGTAATTACTGACACGGTTATAAACAAATATCTAGGAATTTGCATTTGTTTTGTGGGGAAAAATGTTTCTTTCTGGGCTGCACATAAGGATAAGCTAAGTTCTTAGCCAGAGCATCGAGAACAAGGCAAGGGAAGAAAAGAGGGGAAAAATAGGTCTCATTTCTTTGTTCTTGTTGTCACCACTGTTACTTTCAAATCAGAAAACAAAGGACAGCATTTTTCATGAGTCCTCTTGGGAACAATAATGCCGCCTGATGATGTCATGTCACTTTCAAATGGCTCTGAGGAAAAAATAAATAAAACTTTTTCCAAGGGTTCAACAGCTGACAGCTGGCAGGAACATCTCTAGAATAACCAGAACAAATCCTTCTTATCGCCTTGCTAACTGTCTGGGAGCACACGGCTTTTTTTTAAAAAAAAGAAATGGACCAAAAGGTGACTCTTAAATTTTATAAATCCATAAATGTGATTATACACACACGCACACATACACATACACACACACACACACGAGATGGATTCTGGCACATCATGTTCCAATCTAACACAAAAAATAAAAACCTGGGACTGAACGTAACGTCTCATACGCTTCTCTCCTGAATACATGTGACAGATAACTTGTCAAGTATCAAATTTCTCCATTATTGCCTTTGTGCTGGGAATGCGGATATACCATTACGCTGAAAGAAAATAACAGCAGACATTAAATGTGCGACTGTGGGCTACCGCGCTGCAAAGATGGGCTTCATGTATATGTGTCCTAATCTTTTGTGACGCCGGATTCAAAAAAATTGATTTCCAGATTTTTTTAAAAAAAATAGTCGGCAATATTTTGGAGCAGAGCCTAGGAGTTCCAGCAGCCTGGCTGACCAATTCTTGCCTTGATGGTGCTACTGTTATCTTGCAATAAGCACATCTTGGAAAACTATACAGTCTTGTGGATTTAAAAGAGGAGAGAGGGAATGATAATATTTCAAGGAAGGGAAGGGATCTTACTTCGTTTTTCACACATCCCTTTGGTAAACTCATAGTAAGGTTTTCCTGTCAGCTGTGTCCGATTCAAAGAGTGGTCATCCCTGTTTCTTTGGCTGAGGGAGGCCAGCATTGTATGAAGACAATTTCCGTAGTCATGTGGCCAACATGACTCTACATCAAGGGTCTTCAAACTTGGCAAGTTTAAGACTTGTGGACTTCAACTCCCAGAATTCCTGAGCTAACATGACTGGAGGATGAATTCTGGGAGTTGAAATCCACAAGTCTTAAACTTGCCAAGATTGAAGACCCCTGCTCTACATCAAGATGCATGGAACTCTGTTATCTTCCCACCAAAGTGGTACCTATTTATCTATTTGCATTTGCATGCTTTTGAACTGCTAGGTGGCAAAAGCTGGGGTAAGGATGGGAATTCACCTCATCACTTGGTGCTTGGGTCTTGAATCCGGGCTGCCAGCTGTCAAGCTCAGCGTTCTTAACCCCAGAGCTATCGTGCCTCCCAAATTCATAGTATCTTCACCTCATTTCCTCCTTTTCTCTCTGACTTCGCTGGGTATCTCAGCACACCTCTTCATTTCGTCCTTGTCACGCAGACATGGAATCCAGATGAATCTGTAAAGGCTACTGTCAGTTTTGTTTTGGCAAGAAGCTGGCCTCAAGCTGACGTCTCTGAGAAGCGCGGCTGACCCTCAGGAACCAGCCAAAACCTTGAGCTTGCTAGCAAGAAAATGAAATTACCTGCATAGTGGTATGTTGCTCAGAGTTGCTTTCTGTGAGATGGGAGGCCATATGGATTTGATAAATAAATGCAAAAGATGAAAAGAGAGAAGAGGTGTGTGTGTATGTGTTGTGTGAAAGAGAGACAGAGAGAGAGAAAAGAAAGAAACTCAAGATGACCCTACCTTGATTGTCTTAGGTATAAGAAGGGGCAGAGACGTACTCTGTCAGGTTTCAAGATTCTGTTATGATACTTTATAATAAAATAGTTTCAATGTTGTCTGTTGGTTTAACAGCAGGATGATAAGAGGCTAAGGTATCTCCTGGCAATAATACACTGTGTATCTCTTTTTTTTTTCCATCTGGAAAGTTCAGTGTATTTATATCCTATCCTTTCTCTCGAAAGCACAAAATAATAAATATGCAATCAATATTTTATCTCTACAGCAACCTTGGAAGGTAAACTGGGCTGAGAGAGGCGGCGATTTCCTGAAGACATTGTAGAAAGAGAGCTACAACAGCCTATAATTAGGACTTTGGTAGCCCGCTTTCACATGCTAGTCAAAGACATATGCTCAAGAGCTGTGGGGGTTAGAGTGCAGTATTGCAGACTATTCTGCCAGCTGCCAGCAGTTCGATTCTCACTGGCTCAAGGTTGACCTCGATTCTTCTGAGGTCGATAAAATGTAGACCCAGATTGTTTGGGGGGAGAGGGCGATATGCTCATTCTGTAAACCGCTTAGAGAGAGCTGTAAAGCACTGTGAAGCGGTCTGTAAGTCTAAGCGCTATTGCTATGACTTAGTTCACTCTACTCCATGCATAGCACAAAACGGGCTGGAGCTCCCCAAAGCTGCCTTGTTAGTCAATCTGTACAGGTACTGCCACACTCCTGATTTTTGATTGACCTGAAGTTCTCCAATGGACTCACTGGTCATTTGGGGACTTCAACCTGAATCTCCCTAGATGAAAACCAGCCCTTTCACCCTGAAATCAAGCACTAATTTAAGGTATCATTATACTCTGTGGTTTTTACGCAGTAGGCCCCAGTTTAACCTATAACGTTTCAAGGCCAGTGCCGATAAATGTCAACGTGCTTCTTCCTCTCAGAGACAATGGCTCAACCCCCTTTCCCCATTACTTTCTCAGTTGTCAACATTTCAGCCAAGTGCTGAACTCTCTCAATTATGAGCCATTCCCCTAAATAAATTCCACGTCTGTTTTGTGTAGTTGACACTAATGGCCTGCAAATAAAGTCATTGCATCTCTTTCAATAACTGCAGAGACCGGGGAAGCGGTGGTAGCGGGGCAGCCAAAAGAGACCGCATTTAACTAGGCGGAAAGCTGAGGCAGGGCTACGTTCAACCGCTGTGATCAGATGTGAGGCACTCAGCTTAAATATATAATGGGAAATCATCATAACTGAGTGGGTAGTTTTATTTTATTTTTTAATATATATTTTTTTTTAGTCCTAAATGGGTTTTCAGAGAGCCAGGATGGCACAAAACACAGGGGGGTCAGGTTGAGCACATAATTGCAGAGCTGTGGAGTTGAAGTGCCATAGAAAAGAGAACAAAATGTAGCTGTGCCATTCAGCGTATGCAGTGCGAGGTGTCAGAGCAGTTGATACAAGAGAAGGAGCACAGATTACTATTATTTTTTTTAAAAAAAGAATTCTACCCTCATAAAAAAGGTGGAAAAAAACCACCAACCTTCAGAAGAAAGTTTCTTCAAAGTGCAAAACGGTTTGCATCCTTTTTCTTGCCAAACTTGCCTAGGTTAGTATTTTGAGAGGGAAGGGAATCCATGTTTATTTATTAAACATATTTCTCTGCAATCAAAATGACTCTGGTCAGCTCACACATATTTTTTTAAAGAGGAGACAGTAAACAACAGCTTATTGTTCCAGGAACTGCCAAAGTTGTTCTCACCAACACTTACAGGGCAAGCCACTTGTATATAAACCGAAACCCCTGCTGCCTTCTAGCATTGATGATGTTACCTAGTAGGGTAATGAAATGTCCACAAGAAAACAATCAAGTTCAGAGAGCACCAAACATGCCACAGTCTTCCTCCTCCTCCTCCTCCTCCTCCTGATAATGTTACCTAGTTTGTTAATGAAACATCTGCAAGAAAGCAACCAAGCTCAAAGAGCACCAAAGATCCCAGAAGACAAATTGTCTTAAAGTGATTCCTCTGCACCATTGAAGACCAGGAGAAGAATTCCATGGTGAGTTGGTGGGATGCAGTGAGTGCCAGATTTAGAATGGGTAATGGCCAACTTGCCCAACCAGAGAGTCTAGCAAGTGTTCATCAGAATCTGTCCTCTACTGAAAAAGACTTCTTCTCATTGATACCTAACTTCATTGCCACAATACTGTTTCCCCGAAAATATGACCTACCCTGAAAGTAAATCCTAGCTTGATTTTTACATGTGCACCAAATATAAGCCCTACCCCAAAAATAAGCCCTAATTAAGATTCCCACTCCACAGTATACGGGTAAAAATTAAGCAAGGTTGGGGATGGGGGGTGGAGCTGCCCTACTACTTACCTTTGGACAGTTGTAGCAAAACCTTGCCTAGCCCAACACCTGCCTTGCTGGCTCATTTCTTCTGCAGCCAGCAAGGCTGGCAAGGCTTTCCTGAAGGACTTTGCAGTTGATAACAAAGTTCTCGATCGATCCGGAGCTCTGTTATCAGCTGTAGAGGTCTTCAGGAAAGTCTTGCCGACCGCAGAAGAAGTTCCTGAAGGCATTTGACAGTGAAAAGGAGGCCGGGAGAGATGCACACAAGTGAGGTTAGTCAATGGATGACTTCCCCCCAAAATAAGACCTGGTGCCTTTTTTTGTTGGCAAAAAAAATACAAGATAGGGTCTTATTTTGGGGAAAATACAGTAGACTAAAAAAAAAAGGAGAAAAGCAAAAGAAAAATAAAACATGCTCCAATATGATAGCAGAATATTCCTTCATCTATACAAACTGGGTAAAATGAAATTATCTGGTCCCTAAAAGAACTTTCTTTGCTTGACTACCCCAAATGACTAGCAAAAATCTTAAGCTTGCTACAGAATTGATTAAAAACTGAACTCTGCTGCTTTGGGTTCCATATACATTCAGTCATCTCTTCAGGGGTCCTGCTGCCTGGCTGAGTTCCCTTTTTAATCCACTTATTTTAAATTTATATCTCCGGGATTCTTTGGGGATAGCAGGAAAAAAAGTCCCTCACATTATGCTCGTATGAATATTCTAAGAGAGACCCGTTTAGGGAGCTGTGTCCAAGTTGCTCCACTATCTCTCATCACACCTGCAGTTGAAACTCACTGGCTTATGCGTACCAGGGGGAACACCAGCATCAAGTGAGCAAACAAGGGATTTACTACAGAAATCAGTAGGGTTTGCATAGCAATCTCTGGCATCAGAAGAGCAAAGGGACGCGGGGAGATGAGACACAACACCAAAATCAGGTTAATATGTGGCTGAGTGCCAGGCACATTCATTCTTTCAGGTCCCTTCTGCCTGATTTCCTGCCCCATACTACCTTCATGGGCAGGTCCCATTAGGAATGATATTATTTATCCTGTGTATTTAACACCTAAGTTCCTCCCTAGTCAATGTTGATTACTCTCTTCCTCTTCCCTCCCGACTTCCAAATATTTGAAAACATAGGCTAAATCAAGCTCGCCTTTGATACCACGGAGAGGATTATGTTTACCTGAAATGCAACGTTTGAAAAGGTTAGGAAAGCTGCTGCAGAATTGAACTTTGAAGGAATTCCTAATTATTCTTTGGAGGGGAAGGAGAAGAAAAAAACCAAGCAAGCGACCCCGAGCAAATTTGAATGCAGCAATAAATGTTTCTCAGTGGGGTTATCACCATGCTTGCTTGGAGAATAGAAATGAGACATTTTAGTCAAGCTGCCATTTTGGAATCTCCTTTGGGTTTTGTTTTGTTTTTTTCACTTGAAATTCCAAGTTCCATTTAAGAAGAAACTTGACTGTCTATACTTTGGGCATAATTCTGACAGCAAGCAATGACTACATTCAGGAGAAGGAGAGGGAGAGGAAGAGGGGAGAGAAAGAGAGGCAGAGGGAGAGATAGAGGCAGAGATATATTTGGATGGCCTTCTCCAGCTTTAGACTTTTACCTTCTTCAGAAGTGCATGCCAACAAAGGGTGAAAGAAGAAAATAAAAGAAAGGAGTGCCATTTTCACATTCTAATTTCATCCCCTCCTTTCATTTCCCCCACATCCCTCTGCCCTTGAGGACATCATCCTTAACATATATTTCATTTCACAGCTGCATTATGGCACCACAAAATCCTGTGAATCCAATTTAAGAACAGATTACCTCCTCACTTACTTCATTTGAAGCAATTACATGTTAATTTTCATTGAGTCAAGCCTAATGCATACCAATCTGAGGCTGCAATCTCATTTGAATACTTCAGAGAGAGTAATTCTGGGTCTTTGGCTCCCAAAGCTCCCCATTCAAAGGGCCACCTCATATTTCTTCTCCACAACTTCTTGTTCTCCATTGCCCTTTTCTTCTTCCTTTGCTTTCCCTATGCTACTGATTTTCTATTTGCTCCTTGGGTTTGCCATCATGGGACTTTCTTCCTCTTCCCAAAGATCATTTCCAACTAGCTAGTATCACTCCTCTGTGTGTGTGTGTGTGTGTGTGTGTGTGTGTGAATGCTACAAGGGCAAAAGTTCATGACTCCTGATTAATTGAGTATGGCACATTCACAAGCATGGGAGATTTGGAAACCCAGGAGTAAGGCCCTATTCCCACAATTGTTTGGAAGATCTGTATCATTTGTATGAGACATTGGTGGTGCAGTGGTTAGAGTGCAGTACTGCAGGCTACTTTTGCTGACTGCCAGCTGCCTGCAATTTGGCAGTTCAAGTCTCACCAGGCTCAAAGTTGCCTCAGCTTTCCATTCCTTCCGAGGTGGGTAAAATGAGGACCCAGATTGTTGGCGACAATATGCTGACCCTGTAAAACCACTTACAGAGGGCTGTAAAGCACTATAAAGTGGTATACAAGTCTAAGTGCTATTGCCTTTGCTATGATAGACTCAAATTTAATATAGCAATAGCATATAGACTTATGTACCATTTTACAGTGCTTTACAGCCCTTTCAAAGTGGTATTTTAAGAAAAATAATATACCAGACCAGCAAGATAACTCTGCAAATAAGCTTAACTAATTTCTTCAAATCCTGAAGTAGGATATGTAGTTGTGCCAGGCTTATTAGTTTCACCAGGTGAGCTTGAATATCTTGAGTTATAACACCTCTCTGGCCACTTGCATGAAAAATGAGTGTCAACCTCTGCTGATGGTCATCTCTAGGAGCACAGTGGCTCGCATGTAAAGATGTTGGCTGACAACAACCAAGCCCACGTTTTAGACCTGTGTACTGCTGTGGGGCAGGGTGCGCTCCCGTATTTTGCTCCACCTCTTGCCAGGGACATAAAAGGAGTCCTGAAATGGGCATCCCTTGAAGAATGGTGATGCCACCAGCTACTCCTTCCAACCTGGAAGCACCTTGGTGCTTTCAATATGAGTTCAATGCAATGGCCATCTCTTCCCTCCCAACGTTAAACACTCAGAGGTGGGTTCTGCTGGTTCGCACCAGTTCTGGTGGACCGGTAGTTAAGATTAGGCACAGTTCGGCTAATCGGCAAATCCCAACACTGCCTGGCCCTGCCCCCGCCCATTTTTCAGCCTGTTTTTTTGGCTTTTTTTTCAGGCCATTTTTCAGGCCATTTAAAGGACTGTTTTGGGGCCAAACATGCCCCGAAAATGCTCCCCAAATGCCCTGAAAACAGCCCCAAAACAGGCTGAAAAATGGGCGGCGGTGGGGCCAGCCAATGGTGGGATTAACCCCCAACCGGCTGAATCTTACCTCTTCCTTTGAGGCAAGTGGCTGTGAAGCAGGGCTGGGTGTGATGAGTGACATCACTCACCCAGTCACATGACCAACTGGCCATGTCTACCCAGCCAGAGAACTGGTTGTTAAAAAATTTGCAGCCCACCACTGAAAATACTCCTAGCATTTTGGCCTTCTCTGGAAAGGAAGATGCCTTTTCATCAGGTTGGCTGCTGTTTTCTCTATCTTTTTGCCTCTAAATGATGGCCTTCCCCCCCCCCCCTTTTTTTTTTTTTTTTTTAAAAAAAGCCATTTTAACTTTGCACTCAATCTCCAAGTAGGTCAGAAGTATCTTGAACAAATTCCTTTGTTTTCATAACTTGCCTCTTTTTCAGGTTAAAGGAGAATCAGTAAGCCGGTGTTAGGCGGCTCAGAAAACCCAGCTTCGATACACAATGTACACTGCAGACAATTACATTCACCCACTTGCCATGAAGGAACAAATACATCGATGGGGATTTGTTTTTGAAAGAGCCGCTGAAGTCCTGTTTTATCTATTCTGCAGCATGGAAAATAAACAGAAGAAAATTGAGCCCCTTCCTGCTGAGCTACTGATGCAGGATGAGGAGACGGAGAGCAAATGTCATCTCTCCAATCACCAGTGGATCCCTAAGGTCCAAAGTGGAATTGTCTAGACATGGCGCATAGCTGACCATAATAAGAGCCTAGGAGACCATCATGCGCTAGCAGAGAAACAGGCTGATGGTTGGAAATGAGCCATGAGCATTGTTATCATGCTGGGTGTGCATGAAAGCAAATCCCTCCCCTTTCTTTGTAAAGGTTTTCAGGGATCATCTAGTTCAGGGATTGTTGTGGACCATTGGCGGCTGGCAGAGCTGGCAGCAGAGTTGGACAGTAGTGAGGAGGTTGGGGAGGAACCTGGGCCAGTCCTGGAGGCTGAGGAAAGCTTGGATGAGGGCTCTGCATCAGAAGCAGAGATGGTGCCAGGGCAGGCTGGCAATCATCAACTGCCTTCGGGCTCAAACAGCAGTGAGGCTGGGGAGCTTCTAGTACCTGTTTCCAGCCTGCATGTGCTCAGAGCTGCCAAAAGGAAGGCACAATTAAGAACTCAGAGTCGACGTGGGAATAAGGCCACAGGTGGATGATGAATGGCCCCTCCCATCAGGATTAAAAGAGAACCAAAAAAGGGAGAGGGGCTTTTGCAGGAAACAACTCGCTTGTTTGGTCAATTGTTCATTCCAGCCTTGTGGAGATTTGTCTGTATAGCCCAGCCCTTCCCTGCTAGCAGTGAGTGTGGAACTATTTACTAGGCAGTGTTCCAAGATTGATAAAAGGTCTGAGCTCATTAGTAAACCTTTGCAAGACTGTTTGCCAATCCATTGGCTGGCTGTGAATGAAATAAATTCATATTAATGTAATAAAAGAGGTTTTTGCCGGGACTCAGAATTAATTTAGTGCTTTTTGGGGAGGCCTAGGACAGAACAGGGGTGTCAAACTCAAGACCTTAACTTTTCCAACTCTCTTATTCTATGCTCTGTTCTATGCTCCATGTTCCTTTTCAGTGGGGTCTGAAGTAAATAGTTGAATGTTACTTTGGTCATTGGCCAATAACAGTTCAATCAATCAAATGAACAACACAAAGCTATCCCCTAACAATAAATTTGGCCTGTCAGTCTATAGCAGGGGTGTCGAACTCAAGGGCCACAGGCCAGTTCCAGTCTATGATGTGGTTGGATCCAGCCCACGGGGCCATCCTGGAAAATGTAAGGGGCTGGTCTGCATTGCTTTGTCCCAGTTACCCAACACGAAGGGGAAATATCAGACCAGCATGGCTTCAGCCCGGTCTACCTAGTACGAAGAGCCAGTAATTTGAGAAGTGGTATCAAGCTGGCCACACTCACCTAGTCAGCCATGCCCCCCCCCAGCCCTCCCGAGGTCAACCACAGCTCTGAGGCAGCACTCAATTAAATTGATTTGACACCCCTGTTCTATAGCAGTCATATATTGACTGTTTCCTAGCATGATTTGATTCAATTGTGAGATTCAATTTATTTTACTACCGGTTTTGTGGGCGTGGCTTGGTGAGCATGGCAGGGGAAGAATACTGCAAAATCTCTAGTCAGAGGTAGTATTTGCCGGTTCTCCGAACTACTCAAAATTTCCACTACCGGTTCTCCAGAACTGGTCAGAATCTGCTGAATACTACCTCTGATTTGATTGCTTACTGTACCCTATGACTATCATTAAGTGTTGTATATTATGATTCTTGATTCTTAATAAATATATCTTTTCTTTTATGTACACTGAGAGCATTTGCACCAAAACAAATTCCTTGTGTGTCCAATCACACTTGGCCAATAAAGAATTCTATTCTATTCTATATGCTCACCTTTAGCCATCTTAACCCCCCTCCCCCCGATATCCTGATGGGATCAGAGGGGAAGGTTTTGTTAACAGGAAATACTTAACTCCTTTGATCTTTCAAATGATGCATACAAGAAAAGCATAAATATTTAAGCCAAGAGATTTGGAATGCCGGCAGCATCTTGTGGGTACCTGATGTCATTGATGGAGGTAAGACTTGCTTAATCACAAAATGGGGGCCATGATGAGCAATCTCTTTCCTGGAAGGCGGACCCGACAGATTTAAGTAGATAATGAACCTCAGTATCAATCCCACTAGTTCAATATTGTAGAACAATAGTTATCAGGCTCTCCAAGAGAGACACATATTAAGCTGATGCCCCTCTGAGACTTAGACAAACATGGCTAGGAACTAAATCTTCATTGTAATTCAGGAAGGGTCACTCTTGCTGACAGCTGTTAGTGAGGGAGCAGACTTGGAAGATACGGTAGAATTTATATTCCTCCTTCTTCAGTTACGGTGCATTGTTTTCCTGCATTTCCCATAAGCAACAAAGCTTGGGCCTTGGATCTCACGTTTGGTCGTTAGTAGCAGTTATTTCTTCATATTCTCTGCATTTCTGTTCTTTTAACCTCTTGTCATTGATAGAATGTTCCCATGACAATGGCCAAGGGGTCCTTGGTGCTCTCTGACCATGGCTGTTTTCTTGCAAACGCTTCATGACCCAAATTAAGTACCATCATCAGTGCTAAATGAGATTCTCAGTCTCATCCAGGTCATGATTGTCCCAAAGGTGCTTTTTTTCAAAAGGCCATTGGACGTTGTTGTTTTTTTCCCTTGAAAATTTTTTGCTTCTCATCCAAGAAGTTTCTTCACTTCTGACTGAATGGTGGAGGATGGAAGGATTTATATTCCTTGCAGTCATCTGGTTGTTAGTACTCTTTCTGAGAATCATTGAGCCCTGAGGGCAACCTGAATCTTGGAACTGCTGAAAGGGTTGTGTTGTAAGCATGAGATAGGTGGTGTCATATTGAGAGAGGGCTGTCTACAGCGTAATCCTTTCAGTAGTTCCAAGGAAGTTCCACAGCCATTTGCACTCTGATAAAGGAGACACTTCAGACACAGATAAACCTCCAAGTGGCCTCAACGACTCTCAGAAAGAGTGCTAATAACCAGATGACTGCAAGGAATATAAATCCTTCCATCCTCCACCATTTAGTAAGAAGCTTCTTGGATGAGAAGCAAAATGTTTTTCCAATGGAAAAAAAAATAAAAAAAATAAAGTCCAGTTGCCTTTTAAAAAAGTACCTTTGGATCATCAATACTAGTGATGATGGGACTAGCATTGATAATGAAACATTTGCAAGAAAACCACCAAGCTCAGAAAGCACCAAGTACTCCACATTTCAGCCCTGAATTACAAATATTCTCCTTTACAACAATGACTTTCTATGATTACAGGGAAATGAAGTCAAATTGGGGGCCCTTAACGAACAAAAGATCTGCAATAATCTTTAACAGACTTGCTCTTTGCAATAAATCTTAAAAAAAAAAAATTCTGTGCTGAGCCATCCCAACCATGTTGTTTAATACCTACAAGTCTCTTCCGTATATCAGACAAGGTTTATTTATTCTCATCCCTTTCTGGATATGATATGCACAAGATTTAACCAGGGACTTTCAGCATGTAAAATAGAGGTCTATTACTGTTATAGTCAACTGAAGCTGTATTTTTAGCTCCCTCTAAAGAAGACAACGGTGATTTTGCAGATCAATTCCCATTATCGTCGCCACTGGCCTAGCATTGAAGAGCAGCAATATCTGAAAAATATTAGGGTCCCCAGTTACTAGTTTTTGAAATATATACATATACCTATATGCACCACACACACACACACACACACACATACACACACACACATGCACACACATATAAAATTTGTTTTCATGGATTTTCACGGGCGCAGGTATACAGGTTTTGCTGGCCAGCACCTCAGCCACACATGTTCTTACGAAAAAGCCAACCAATCTGCAAACATCAACTCCATCAACCAATCAAGATATGACAACACAGCCAACCTCCCCAACAGTATATATAGGGACACAGCAGCTCCAATCACGCTTTGCTTGCACAAGCACAAAGCCGAAAGCACCAGCCTGAAGATAGCGAGTGGGACCGCGTCGAAACGTCACCAAGAGACTCTCAATCTTACACATATATATTCCTTATCAAGGTTTAGTATTGTACCTGAAAAAAATGTTTCTATATTCTATTTTTTTCTCCTTTTCTTCCTAAGTTACAGTATATGCCTTAGCAACACAACTTCATTAGGTTTCTTCCATCACTTTCACATCCGTCCTTCACACCTTTCTGCTCTCTGAGGTTTCTTTTAGTACCATTGAAAGTATTTAAACACTGTTGCATTTTGCTCTCAAATCCTCAGACAAAATACTAAATCAGCTCAAAGGTCTCTCTTTCTTCCACCTACGTGTCACAGTGGAGGAACTGATTTGTTGTTGTTTGCATTCGTGCAACCTGTTCATTTTAATAACTGTGAAGGTATTTGTACTCGGTTATTATCTCCTTTTGTAGATAAAGGCCAGAATGCATCTACAAGAACCCTCTTATGGAAACAAAGAGACAACTCAACTCACAGATGAGAAATAAACATAATATTCTAAAGAGAAGCGTGATATTTGTCCAACATCTACAACTAACAACATTCAGTAAGAGATAATATTAATTCATTACAGTTCAAACTGCCTCTTATGAAACCATAGACTTTTTCATGTAGGGGTTTATTTTATTTTATACTATCAAAGCAATAATTCTGAGTCATCCAGGTCATGGTTGTCCCAAAGGTGCTTTTCCAGCCTTTCATTCCCCATTATTTTGTCAGAGTTGAAGAAGCTTCTTGGATGAGGAGCGAAATGTCTTCAAAGAAAAAGAAAAAAAAAACAAGGAAGTCCAATTGCTCCCTGGAAAAGCACCTATGTGTCAAAGCAATTATCAACTCATGACACTTTTGAACAGTCCACAAAAACATTGGGAACAGTGAAAACGTATCACATGACACAGGCTGGATTCCCAGTTGTGTAATGCTATAGTGTACTTTATGGGTTATTGGGTCCCATGCAGAGGTGGTATTCAGCCGGTTGTGACCAGTTCTGGAGAACCACTAGCGGAAATTTTGAGTAGTTTGGAGAACCAGTAAATATCACCCCTGACTGGCTCCAGCCCATCTATTCCCTGCCTCCTGAGTCCCAGTTGATCAGCTGGGTCTTCTTTGGTTGCCCTGCACAGGAGAACAGAGCTGGAAAGCAGGTTAGTGGGGTGGGGTGGGAATGGAGATTTTACAATATCCTTCCCCTGGAATGGGGATGGAATGGAGATTTTGCAGTACCTTTCCTCTGCCACACCCACCAAGCCATGCCACACCCACCATGCCACACCCACAGAACCGGTGGTATTTTTTTTTTAATCCCATCACTGGTCCCATGAGTGGTTTAAGTCCAGTCTCCCTTGAATTACAATGACTTTATCTAACCCCAATTTAGTGCTGATTGTTAGTTGACTAGATAGACAGATAGATAGATAGATAGATAGATAGATAGATAGATAGATAGATAGATAGATAGATAGATAGATAGATAGATAGATAGATAGATAGATCAACCCTGAAGCTGGCCTAAAAGACACCATTTTGGGGAGGGGCTTTAGTGTTGCCACACTGGAGCTGAGGGATAGGGTGGGGAGAAGAGAGATAGAGGGGGTTTGTAGCCAAAACAAAATACTTTCTCTTGGGGACCAAGGATATTCCCACAGCTGGCCAGGGAGAGGAAGAGTGAAGTTACCAGTCAACTGGACGGTACCCTGAATGGACCATGTGACTGATTGTTTGGGAAGGGGGAAAAACTTTTACTTTTAATTAGGTAAAAACTGCGGAAATATTCAGAGTCAGTTTTCACCAGCCTGTGCCAATATGATATTTCCAATAAACCAGTTCTTTGAGGAACTTACCTGCCTCAGAGGTCTTTTTATTATGGGTATATTATTTGGAACCCTGACATATACATTTGAGCAATAAATTATTTTAACTTAAACGTGAAGTTTGGTCCTGATTCTTCATGCCTGACACACATCACTGTTCAACTGAAGATGTCAGCCAATGTAGTTGAAATTTTGTGCATGCAAAGGATGAGCCTTACCACTGAATTATGACCTTCCTGTTGTGGTCCGCCGACAGCCTGCAGAACTGGAAGCCGAGTCAGACAGTGGGGAGGAACATGGACCAGTCCTGGAGTCTGGGGAGGACTCGGACGAGGGATCTGAGTCTGACACAGAGATGGGGCCAGGGCCATCTGAGAGTTATGTACTGACTCCCGAGACTCCAGAATCTGACATCAGTGAGGCAGAGGAATAGAGGGAGCCTGTTCCCAGTGCACACTTGCACAGAGCTGCCAGAAGGCAAGAACAGTTAAGACAAAAGGGGCGACTCGGGAGTAAGGCTTAGAGATGATTGGCCCCTCCCATAAGACATAATGGAGGAGCAAAGGGACATGAGCCGTTGCAGGAAGCAACTTTGTTCATTCTCATTGGTTTAAACTCTGAAGCTCTGTGTTGACTTTGTGTTCCATTTGGCCTTGTACAACTAATTGGCAATTTAGTGGTTGGCAGCATTTCAAGGGAGATAAAGGTGGGTGCTTATCAGCCTTATCCCAAAAGACTGTGGCAGACTTCTGCTGGACTATTCACAAACTGTTTGGGGCTCATTTTACGGGCTGTGAATGAATATAATTCACAGCCATTGAAATAAAAGAAAAGGTTTTTGGGACTAAGCGTGTGATTGTTACTGTCTCAGGAAGCCTTGGTCAGAACACTTCCCAGGCAAAGGCAATTGCATCTCTCATACTATTTTGTTAAAAAAAAATAATGAGAAGGAGAAGTAGTTTGATGAAGCATCAAGACATCCTTTGCCACAGTACATCAATAGGAAAAGAGTTTTGATAGGAAACAAATATAAATAGCAAACTATTGGAAACACTTCAGTGGCAAACACATCTGAGCAACAGATAGATAATACAACAAGAATTCAGAGAGAGGAGAACTTAATAAGGGACAAACTCATCATTTCCTTCTGCAATAATAAGTTCTTTTGTATGGAAACGGAACAATGTATTTGGACTCTAGAAGAGGTAACCTTGGAGAAAAGATAATTAGTGCTAGGGTTTTGTGGACTTTGACGAACTGACCTGTAATTTTTTTTTTAAAAAAAATCAGGTTTAATATTAGAAGGAAGATCTTGACAACAAGGGTAGTTAAGCCAGATGTCTCCAACCTGCAGGACTCAGGCTGTAGACAACTTTGGAAAGCTAGTAATGAGATCTCTCTTTTGTAATAAAAATATAATGTACAGGTAGTCCTCAAGTTATGATCACAATTGAGCCCAAATTTTCTATTGTGAAGTGAGACATTTGTTAAATGAGTTTTGTCCCCTTTCTACAACCTTTATTGCTACAATTGTTAAGTGAATCACCACAATTATCAAATCAGCAATAACAATCGCCCTTAGACTTATATACAGCCTTCCATCTTTCCGAGGTGGGTAAAATGAAAACCCAGATTGTTGGGGGCAAGAGACTGACTCTGTAAACCGCTTAGGGAGGGCTGGAAAGCACTATAAAGCTGTATATAAGTCTAAGTGCTATAGTGCTATTGCTATACCGCTTCACAGAGCTTTACAGCCCTCTCTAAGCGGTTTACAAAGTCAGCCTATTGCCCCCAACAATCTGGCTCTTCATGAATGAAGTTGTTAAGTGAATCTGCCTTTTCATTGACTTTGGTTGTCAGAAGTTCACAAAAAGTGATCCCATGATCCTGGGACATTGCAACCACCATAAATATGAGTCAACTGCCAAGTGTTGCCAAGTGAGAATTTTGATCATGTGATCGTGGGGATGCTGCAACAGTCATAAGTGGGGAAAATGTTCATAGGTCACCTTGTTCAAGGCCAGGCAACTTTGAACAGTCACTAAACGAACTGCTGTAAATCAAGGATTATCTGTATAATGGAGCACCAATAGCAATAGGCACCTTGGATACCAAAATAAACGGAGCACCACTTGAACACCATCGACATTGACAAAACTACCATCAGTCAATTGCAAAAGACAACTTTACTTGGAGACAGCTTACATCCAGCGATGATACTTTCAGTGCCATCAAGCAAGAACATCTACCTCTCCCAGATCTTTGGAAAGGACTCGAAAGGTGGACAAAAATGCCACATTCAGTCTGAACAACTGGCTGACTGTATGACAAACAATAATAATATACAATTAAAATATTCTTGTTATCACACGTATTGTGTTTCCTTCCCAATAACCCTTAACATCGCAACCTAACAAGACATCCCTTGAGCTTCAAGACTGACCATGGAAGAGTTTGGTCTTACATATTTCTCTAAAGTCAAAATCTCTACTTTCTGCTAAACACAGGTAGTCCTTTACTTACAACAGTTCATTTAGTGACTGTTCAAGGTTACAATGGCACCGAAAAAAGGGACTTATGACTGTTTTTAACAGTTATAAGCATCTCCAGTTATAAATAGTTATAAGTCACTGCAGCATCTCCATGGTCATGTAGGCAAAATTCAGATGCTTGGCAACTGATTCACCTTTATGACGGTTGCAGTGTCCCAGGGAGTCCCCTTTTGCGAACTTCTGACAAGCAAAATCAACGAGGAGACCAGATTCACTTAACAACCAGGTTACTAACTTATCAATTAAAGTGATCCACTGAACAATTGTGGCCAGGAAGTCATAAGGCATCAAATCTCCGTTTTGAGTACGGTATCAATGGTTGCTATTTTTGCATCAAAGATAACCACATTGTGAGGATGTAGGTGCAACCTGCCATAGAATAATGCTGTTGTTAGTTGCGAAGTCGTGTCCGACCCATCGCGACCTCATGGACAACGTTCCTCCAGGCCTTCCTGTCCTCTACCATCCTCCGGAGTCCATTTAAGCTCACGCCGACTGCTTCAGTGACTCCATCCAGCAGGCCTCCTTCTTTGCTGTCCCCTTCTTCTTTTGCCCTCCATCATAACCAGCATTAGGCTCTTCTCTAGTAAGTATTATTGTCCATAGAATAATAGAATGGGGCAAATAAAATGGATCAAAACTCACTTAACCAATATCTCAGTTAACAACAAAAATTGGGGCTCCATTGCGCTCATCAGTTGAGGGCTACTTGTATTACAGCAGAGGCAGAAATCCCCATATTTTTTGAGTCTCTGTGCCAAAACAATGCTCTCCTGTGAAGGGCTGGGCTGCTGGGGCTTCGCAGGGGTTTGGGAGAGCCCCTAGCTAAGATTCTGTGCAGTTCAGAGAACCCCCAAATCCCACTTCTGGCTGGCCCTGCCCCGCCCCTCCCAGGAGTCCCCATGTGGCCTGTTTTGGATGCAGGTAAGTGCAGGGCATGTGTGGAGGCTCAGGGAGGGTGAAAAATAAGCCTCCCAGAAGTTTGGGAAGGCTAGAAATGGGCCCTTTTCCAGCCTCCGGAGCCCAGGGAGGCCATTTTCACCCTCCCGAAGACTCAAGAAAAGCCTCCATAGCCCAGGGAGGACAAAACCTCCCCCTCCCTCTGTGGTGCAGGAGGCTGACTAGGCCACACCCACCCTGGCCACGCCCACCAGCAACTGGGCAAAGAACCCTTTGTTAAATTTTTTGAAGCCTACCCCTGCTCCCGTGTCTCAGGCTGTCAGCGTGGAAAGTGCCTGCCCAGTCAGGAGTCAGATCTAAGTAATGTTTTTGGTGGCTTTGAGAGGGGATGATGGTTATGAATCGCGAGTGAGTTCCCAAATCAAAGCTCACAGGAGAATGCAGGACACAAAGTTGGGTCGAGAAGCTCCTCTGAGAGATATTCTTCAAGAGAGAGGCAAGAAAAGTTAGTCAATAATTTAACTCTGAGAGGAGCGCCCAGGTGTCCGTTTTCCTCCGTGCAGACATGGTGCCAAATCCAGAGACTGAATTCAATCATTAAAGTGTGAAGCTGGGGGGATTTTAGAGCTGCTTTGAGCACAAATCTCTATAAGGCCTTAACTACGGAGCTGCCGCGATTGGTGCCTTCAAAATAATTATCTTTCTGAAGTTCAAGGTTAGCAGCTCAGGCAGCTGCAAGGCTGTTGATATGAAATACCACCATCATAGTGGCGAGAGATTGGGGCTGCTCCTAGAATAATTCACAGCCTGGATCTAAACTTTATTTCAAGCCATCACGGACCTTGGAGCATCGGCTCCTAACTAGCGATGAGGAACTGCCAGAATAAAATAGGCTGTCAACATTATCAACCAGAGGAACTGAATCTGCCACTGGAGGGAAGAAGGGGGCAGGAGAAAGGCTGTGCTCCTAAAATAAATAAATAAATAAATAAATATATATATATATAGAATAGATAATGTAGCAGAATAATAACAAGAGTTGGAAGGGACCTTGGTGGTCTCCTAGCCCAACCCTTTGTTCAGACAGGATGATTTGAGACAGGCGTAGTATCTAGGATCCTATTTTAATTCTTCTACAGGGCAAATTTGTTTTCTGCAAATGACACGCTTCAGAGGTGGTATTGATCTGGTTCTGACCAGTTCTGGAGAATCGGTAGCAAACATTTTGAGTAGTTCAGAGAACTGTCAAATCCCACCTCTGACTGGCCCTGCTAACCCCACCTATTCTCTGCCTCCCGAGTCCCAGCTGATCGGCTGGGTCTTCTGTTGTTGCCCTGCACAGGAGAACAGAGCTGGAAAGCAGGTTAGGGAGGTGGAGAGGGAATGGAGATTTTACAGTATCCTTCCACTGCCATGCCCACAAGCCACGCCACGTCCACCAAGCCCACAGAACCGGTAGTATTTTTTTTTTTAAATCCCACCACTAACATGCTTCCTGACACCCACAAGTTTTTGCTATCCACATTTGCAATGTTGTGGTGAGAAGGAATGTGACAGACGGGGGTTCAGTTTAATGAAACACTTTGGGAGCAGAATCTGCTCAAGCATCTACTCCAGAAGGATGTTTTGCCAGGAACGTTGTTAACAGTGGTCTATTCCCTGCTAAGCCACATTAAAGATAAAATTGGCTCTAACTCTTCCTAATAAAGGTTTTTGCATATTCTGAAAATTAACTCGCTGCTTTCCCTTCGGTAGGAAGGTATCACTCATTTTACACACCAGCTTCTACTGACCCAGCAGTTCGAAAGCGGGCAGCCGTGAGTGGATGGGTATTACTTCAATGGGCAACTTAACCAGCATATGAAAGGAGCTTCCAACTGGGCAATGGTGATATCACCATTCAACCCTTTCAACCTGGAATCACTTCAGTGCTCACGATACAAATGTAGTAATGATCACTCATTCTATATCTATATATCTTCTTTCTTCTTTTATTTTCACGACCCCATAATCCCTTGCCGGGTGGAGTCTGGGCAACTGAATGAAGCTAGCAGAGTGTTTTAATGGCCAGATGCCCTTCCTGTCACCAATGCGGAGTTTTGTTCAGATGATATATTCCCATTGTGCTCAGAGAGAGAAATATCTGCCTCTACCTAGGATTGAACTCACAGCCTCCTGATTTTGAGGCGAGAGCTCCATCTCTAGGCCATCGCACCACTCCCATTCTCTATCTGTATCTATATATTACTAAAACTTTTGTTGTCATGACCTTTAACTGAGTGGAACAGTGCATCACAGGGGAACGATTTTTGAACTAAGGTAACCCAAAGGTAACCCAAATGGGTCAACTTACAGAATGCATCCAAAGACTGAGACCCATGATTCCTGAGGGAATGAAATTTGGGGAAGTGGTGGCTATTTCAGTGCTGCTGGCTACTGCCGTAGGCATGTGATCTTTGTTTTCAATGTTCTATGACAGTTTCCCAGTCAGTCTTGCAATCCCCACTCCCTCTCCCACCCAGTAGCAGCCACTTACCTGCCTGCTAGGAAGGAAGGAAGGAAGGAAGGAAGGAAGGAAGGAAGGAATATGGGAGTGAAGGGGTGAGGAAAGGAGAGGAAAGGAGATATTTCTGGGGGCGAGGAGAAATAACTTCTGTTCCCACTGCTATTTTGCCTGCTCTTGGTCATTCTGTTTCTCTGTTTAGGTAAGGAACTATATCTGAAACAATGATCCAATGGCACACAGGTTGTCTAGTGATCTCTTAAAGTGGAGTTGTTGAAAAGAAGGAATCATTAGAGTTGGAAGGGACCTTGACCTTGTAGGTCATCTAGTTCACCCCCCCCCGCCCAAGCAGAGACCCTATACCATCTTTATTATTGGGTAACAGATCTTTGCCCAGAAGCAAAACCTTATTCATTTATTTCCTAAAATAATGTGCTTCATTTTCCATTCAGATGGCCAATCGCTGTGGCAAGATGGCAAAAAGTAGGCCACATCTCAAACTATTAATTACAAGAAAACTTCTAGAAGAAGCTGCTGTATATATTTTTTTTCCGCCATGCCACTCATAAATCTGGACTAATTGTCTCAAACTTATTCTTTTTCTTTTTTCTTTCTTTTTTAATTGCGGCACTTGTCCATCAACAAAGAAAAAAAAAACAATATCCATTCTCGGCTATTAGCATCACAATAACATTGCTGCTTTTTTATTTGAAGTATGAGTTTCCTCGCCCTCCCAAACGCAAAGGAAAGAATGGAGAAGAAAGGAGAGGCACACCTGCCTTATAAGGTGTAATGGGAGAAAATGCCAGTCCCTGAAAAAATATGCTCTTAAGGAACAATGTGGGCTAATTATAATCTTAAACCTTCTGCCAGGGCAGAAATAACATAATATAAAATTGAACATGTCAAGCAATTGGTCTATCGTGGCAGGCTTATGATTACATATCAATGCTAAATGCTTTAGATGCAAGCTTCAAGAGACGTGATTGACTTGCCTGCTCTAAAGCAGCTAAGAGATGAGTGAGGAAAGTCTTGCCACAGTTTTATTCCCTGCTTCGTTGAAGTGACTCAATAGCTTTGGCTCAAAAATGCTGCTTTGCCAAACCACCCTGCAACAAAGGTGCTGCTCATTAAGTAGGGAAAGAGACACCACCAAACATAGCTTGCTTTGAACTAGAAAGACTATGTCCTCTCACTTTTTGGCAGCTGAAGAAGATGCCATGCAGAACAAGAGTTGGAACACATCTGTGCTATCTCCTAGCGGTCAACAAGCATAATCTTAGGATTTAAGAATCAGGTTTAGGAATAAAACACATGGCTCCACAGAGATTAAAAAGAAAATGTAGCCTGGAGGAGAAATTTCAGGAGTGAAGACACTGCAACGATTCGTAATTCTGAATGTTCTTGCTGCCTTCTCCTGCCTTTCCTCTTCATGAGTTGTTTTAGGGTAATGTAGAGCTGTAGAGATGGACCAGTTAGTATTGAAGTCTCAGTAAGACATCAGATCTCCATTTTGAGTACTGTATCAACAGTTGCTATCTTTGTACCAAACATTGTGAGGACTTAAGCACAAGCTGCTGTAGAATAATAGAATGTAAGAATTGCAAATGACCTTGGGAGATCATCTACTTCAACCTAGTAGATCTTTGGACAGTCATATTCACAAGCTTCTAGAGTCAAGAGATCAAAAATGAAACCTGCTGATCTGGTTTGCACCTTCCCACTTAGTGTCAATGTCAGCGTTTCGACTGATGCCCTATTTAAATCATGACTCTCAGTTAAAAGACATCCAGTTATTCAGTGGCTAAGATGCTGAGCTTGTCGATCAGCAAGGTCGGCAGTTTGGCAGTTCGAATCCCTAACGCCGCGTAGCAGAGTGAGCTCCCGTTCCTTGTCTCAGCTTCTGCCAACCCAGCAGTTCAAAAGCATGGTAAAAATGCAAGTAGAAAAATAGGGACCACTTTGGTGGAAAGGTAACAGCATTCTGTGGGCCTTTGGTGTTTAGCCCTGCCAGCCACATGACCATGGAAATGTCCTTGGACAACGCTGGCTCTTTGGCTTTGTAACAGAGATGAGCACTGCCCCCTAGAGCCGGAAACAACTAGCACGTATATGCGACGGGAACTTTTATCTTATCATATTGGCACGGACCAAATGAAGCCAACTCTGACCTCACTTAATTCGTACTTTGGCTCTGACTCTGTTTCCCCCTCCCCCCAAGATGTGTCATCAGTCACATTCCCCAACGAAGCAATTTCACCGGTTGTAGAAGTGACTCCCTCCAGCTACTGTGGGTCTCCGTGGAAATGACCTTGACATTGCCGGCTGGAATGTGCTTTGTTTTGACTGAAATGCAAGTTGACGATGCAGCTGTGAGGTTCGATTCCCCATCCCCCCTTGCCTATGGCAACTCGACAGCAGGTCAGGAATGCTTCGCGAGTTGACAGTCAACTGGAATCAAGCTTCACAGAAACATCTTAACTTATATCAGAATTTTGTGATACAGCTTGCTATTCAAAGCTGTGCTTCATGTCTGGAAGAAAACACAATGTCCCTCCAGGAATCTTCAGGTAACCGGGCAAGTCAATCCATGTTCAGAAAAGAGAAAGAGAATTTCTTTTTTTAAGAACTTGTCTAGCAATGCCTCTGCCTGCCCCAACAACTGACAAAATGCCTTTTCTACACTGCCTGGAGACACAAGCTCTGCCCAGGTTCACCTCTCTGTGGAGCTGGTGTGCTTTGTTTTTAGGCTTCGTAATCCCTTCCCCTCTCCCTTTTATCTCTTCTTTGTATTTCAGAGGCATTGTTATTATTATTGCTATTATTAATCTGTTTGCAAAGTCTGTATAATTTCAGCCTCCATAAACTGCAAGTTAATTAAGCCTTGATCCCTGGGACCCAGGTTGCTACAAAGAGATAAGCAACATCTTCTGTTTGCTATAAACAGCTGTGGTCCTGGACCAGATTCCAAGGATTTGCTCCTTTTGAACCAGAGCAAAAACAATCCTTGGTAATTAAATCTAGACATATTCTTTCAGAAAGTGGCGATAGTCCTGATGTCACTCGCTTAGTGCATCTCTCAAAGGGCTTTTAGGAATTTAATGGTGTTTCGGCACAACCCTTGGGAAGTTAAGACCAGAGCTTGTGAAGCAGCTAGAGTACAGATAAGAGTATCACATTAATAATGGCTTAGCTTTTGAGGTATGGAGAATAACTTCTTTTAGAATTGGGTTGCAAGGCAAGTTGCTTGAGAAAAGAGGCAACAAGAGAAGTTGCTTCTTCCCAGGAATTCCATGGGAATCAAAAGCTAGGAAAAGAGGGGTGTGCTTTGGGTACAGCACATATTCCCTAGCTGTTCATATGATTTAAGGGCAGACCTGAATTCCAATTATTCTAGTTTACTTGGCAGGTTATTTCCTATTCTGTATGTTACAAAGTTAGCTGCCATCTGGAATTACCTATCAGTAGGAAATCCACAGCAGTCACTAAAATCCAGCATTTACATACTCATTAATGTACCTTATTTTTGGTAAATATGCAGCAAGAGGGAGATCGTTAAGTAATCTATTTTACCCCAGTCTGAAGCCCTCCTGCAGCTTTCATCCATCTTCATGAGCATACTCGCTAGTCATTGATGATGGAGGCTTTAACCTCCAACCTGGAGAGGGACAGCTAGGAGAAATTCAGATTTTACTACTACCGCTTCTGTGGGCGTGGCTTGGTGGGCGTGACAGGGGTAAAGTCAGAGGTGGTATTTGCCAGTATTCCAAACTACTCAAAATTTCCACTACCGGTTCTCCAGAACTGGTCAGAACCTGTTGAATACCCACCTCTGGAGAAATTCCGCCTAGCTCTTCCTAGTGTACATCTCATACAAAATGCCAGTGTCTTCAAAGGGCTACGAGCTCTGGATTATCAACAATTGAATGACCATCAGTTGGTGGCAAAGGCAGAAATAGAACTCTCTGCTGGCCTCTAATGATCATTTGAATTTTTGCAGGCCAGATCTGGTAGCCCTAAAGAAGCTTCTTTTAATCAGATGAGCTATTAATCCAGTTCACTCTTGTCTGCTCTGGAAATTAAATGGTTGATGTTACCAGGTTAAAAACTAGATTACGAGTCTAACTGAGCTCAAAATGTATGTTGCTAAGTGAGATAGGGAAAGCCAGGGGAAATCATCAAAACCATAAAAAGGTGAAAGTTAGAATATTTTGGACCTGTGATGCGATACCCAGAAAAACACAGCCTAAGTCACTTAATTATCCAGAGAAAAAATTAAGGCAAATGAAGTCCAGGCAGAAGAAGAACATTGTGGCTTCCAAATCGAAGGGACTGGTTTGGATAAAACTCAGCAACCCTTTTTCGTGTGGCTGTTGATCAAAATAGGATCGCCAACCTGATCACCAACGTCCAATGATGGATATGGCACAAGAAGAAGAAGAAGTGACATAGATCTTCAGTGAATATTGCTTCATTTTACGACTTTTCTTGCCACCGTTCTTAAGTGAATCACTGTAGTTTTTTATTAACACAGTTGTTAAGTGAACCTGGCTTCCCCTTTGACTCGTGCTTGTCAGAAGATCGCAAAAGGAGATCACGTGACAGGACCCTGCAACCACCATAAATACATGTCAGTTACCAAGCATCTGAATTTTGATCACGTGACCATGGGGATGCTACAACGGTCGTTAAGTGTGAAAAAAATAGTCATAAGTCCCTCTTTTTTCAGTGTTGTTGCAACTTTGAATAATCACTAAATAATCTGTTGTAAGTCAATGACTATCTGTATCAGGGGTCTTCAAACTTGACAGTTTTAAGACGTGTGGACTTCAATTCCCAGAATTCCTCCTCCAGTCATGTTAGCTCAGGAATTCTGGGAGTTGAAGTCCACTTAAACTTGCCAAGTTTGAAGACCCTTGATCTATATTCACAAATATGAACCCTATATAAAGGGGTGGGATTCTACCGGTTCTGTCCATCTCTGTAGAACCGGTAGCTCTGAAGAGCAGCAGACATAGAACCGGTTCTATGTCTGCTGCTGTTTTTGCCCATCTGCCAACCTGGTCTCTTACCTGACCTTTATTTCCTGCTTTTTCAACTTCAGCTGCCGCACGAGGCACAGTTGCAGTTAAAAAAGCAGGAAAAAAGTCCTTTTTCAAAGGCTGCTTCTCCACACACAGCATGCTGATGACGATTTACAGGCGCGCATGCGCAGCGTGCAGGGAAGCACATCATAAATCACCGAACCTCATAAATCACCAAACCGATAGTTAACCCTGTCGGATCCCACCCCTGCCTATATACCAAACTGTAAATGCTGTTGGACCTGAGATAGATGTTTAGTTTGGACTAATGGATATTTCCATTCTGGGCAGGATTAGCAGAACCATGACAGAGAAAGAAAACATACTTTTTTTTAACCTACAAACCTTTATCCTAATTGTTCTTAATCCTGTTCTGTGCTGAATCCTATTTGGGATTTTAATACAGCCCAAAATCTGGTAGCCTTGGGAGTCTGGAATGATATCAGATTTCCTTCCATTTGTACGCATTTCCTCAATCATCTCTGATTTACCAAATCATATTCAAATATACATTTTGTTTTCTCCAAGTTGATGTGTTTTGTACGAAAGTCTCTTATTTCAAAATCCTTTTTTCTTCTTCTCTCGTTTAAAGCTGAGAACTGCCTCACCAAATTGGAAAAAGAGCTAACTAAATCCAGCAGATAACGGCAAACTGATCTCTGCATTAGTCTGGGCAGCCTGCTTTAAAATGAAATACTTCAGCATTCCCGACTCACAGTGCAGAGATAAACCGAGCCTGCCAATTAAGTTTGGCTCCTGGGCAAAATGTAACCTCACAATACAGACATATGAGAAATCATTACTAACCAAGCTTGTTCTGAAAGCTATGTTGGCATGTCTCTCAAACAGAGTCCCCCGATGTTTTTGGCAAAGAGGGAGGGAGAGGGGATGGTCCCGCAGGAGCAGCGGGCAAATGTACATGCACACAGCTCAATTTGCATGAGTGGCGTGTACATCCCAGCAAGCTTTCATGCCTAACGTGGAACTAGAACTCATGGTTTCCTGGTGATTGATCCAAAGTTATGCAGCTGGTTTTCATGCCTAAAGCAGGATTAGAACTCACAGCCTCTTATTAATTGGCCCAAAGTCACCTAAGCCAGCTTTCATGACTAAGGTGGGACTAGAATTCACCATCTCCTGTGGATTGGCCCAAAGTCACCCAGTCGGCATTCATGCTCAAGGAGGAACTAGAATTCACTGACCTCTGGTGATTAGCCCAAAGTCACCTAGCCGGCTTTCATGATTAAGATGAGACTAGAATTCACCATCTCCTGTGGATTGGCCCAAAGTTACCCAGCTGGCTTTCAAACTTAAACTACAACTAGACTAGAACTCATGGTCTCCTGATTCTAGGCCAATCTTTTCTACCATTATCATTCTCAGTCACTCAGTATTTTGGAAGGCTGGGTTTGGTGTTATTAAATGGCAACAAGCTGGGATACACTACCTACAACTCCAGTTCTTTAGGCAGCTATAGACTATTCAATGGTTGGATTATAAGCGTGAGAATAACCTTCGGGGCCAGGACAAGGGGCCGCAACCAAGAAAATGATCAGAGAAATGAAATCTGAATCCAAAGGAGAAACATAATGTGAGAAAATGACTCACACCAGACACTCCTTAATTCTTCTCTAGATAAGAGGAAGGAGGACTTTCAGACTTGCAAGATTCTGTTACTGTACTCTTAATCCATTTTACAAGACTCGACAGATATCAACCTTTCAAGATAGGACAGACGAAGAAACCAATAACTATGTTTATTGTAAGGTAACAGTAAGTGAATCTTGCAAATCTCAAAATATCTCTGAGATGTTTCCATGTCTGCTTTGGTCTCGTATTTTGCTTCTCTAATAGTTGTCTTGGTTATGGCTATTCCTCCTGTACCTCAAGGTTATTCTCACACAAATAAGAGATACGTACTTCCCTAGAGTTTGAAAAGAATGAAGTGGGAGGGGAACAAAAGGAAACAATCCACTCCAAGATAGTTATTAGTTAAGTTAAACAAACCTTGCAAGTGAAAGCTGCTATGTGCCGTACATTTAGATTTGCAAGAGTGCAAATACTGTCGGAGTGCTTTTTCGCTCTCTCCTCTTCATTTATGACCTAAAGAAGAGTTCGGCAGTGGTGACAGGATGCTCAACAACGTCTTAAAAAGAACTCAAAAGCAAAAAAGAAAGCAAGAAAGCAAGGAAAGCAAGAAAGCAAGGAAAGAAAGAAAGAAAGAAAGAAAGAAAGAAAGAAAGAAAGAAAGAAAGAAAGAAAGAAAGAAAGAAAGAAAGGAAGGAAGGAAGGAAGGAAGGAAGGAAGGAAGGAAGGAAGGAAGAAAGAAAGAAAGAAAGAAAGAAAGAAAGAAAGAAAGAAAGAAAGAAAGAAAGAAAGAAAGAAAGAAAGAAAGAAAGAAAGAAAGAAAGAAAGAAAGAGTTACTTCCTGGATTTGCTCTCAGCTCTAAAGCTGTAAATCCCCATCTGTCCTTCTGTAGAAGCCAACAAGAGTAAATACAAAGCTAAAATTCACGCACTTGTAACCTCTTCAATTCATCATCCAACTAAAACTTTACTCGCTGTGCCTCACATCAGAGCTACGATTTATAACAATAGGTAGGTTTTTTGTTCTGTCTATTGCAGGTGGTCCTTGATTTACAACAGTTTGCTTAGTAACCATTCAAAGTTACAACAGTACAGGTAAGCCTCAACTTACAACAGTTCATTTAGCAGTCATTCAAATTTACAACGGCGTTGAAAAATATGTGCTTCTAAAACTTACAACATTTGCAACAACCCCATGGTCATATGATCAAAATTCAGAGGCTTGGCTACTGATTCGTGTGTCAAGGATCCAAGTAACAGACCCAACACAATCAAACACCTGAGGCCTAGGTGTTCCTCAAAGTACACATTTTTTAGGCATGTCATAGAGGCGCATCTGGTGAAAACCCGACTCCCATGGTTTACCCCACCCAAATTAAAAGTCAAAGTTCTTTCCTCCCAGTCCACATGTCCATCACAGGGTCCAATCCAGTCACAATCCCAACCCCAACTAGTTTCAGTCCATGCCTCCCCAACATCTTGTGAGAACATCCTTGATTCCAGTGGTGGGATTCAAAATTTTTTTTGTTACTACCGGTTCTGTGGGTGTAGCTTGGTGGGCATGACTTGGTGGGTGTAGCTTGGTGAGCATGGCAAGGAAGGATACTGCAAAATCCCCATTCTCTCCCTACCCCACTAAACTGTTTTCCAGTTCTGTTCTCCTGTGCAGGGCAACAAAAGAAGACCTAGCCAATCAGCTGGGACTCAATGGGAAGCAGAGAATAGACGGGGTTGACAGGGCTAGTCAGAGACGGTATTTGCCGGTTCTCCAAACTACTCAAAATTTCCACTACCAGTTCTCCAGAACTGATCAGAACCTGCTGAATACCATCTCTGCTTGGTTCCCAAAAATTGTAGTCGGGCTACAAGTCCCCAGCTATCTCTATTCCCCCTCCTGTTCCCACAGCTCCAACCAGCATAGCTGTGGCAAACCTGAAGATGCTTCACAATGGCTCCAGGGTTGACATCATGTCTATGACGGTTGCAGTGTCCTGGGGTCACGTGATCACTTTTGGTGACTTTCTGACAAGCGAAGTCAATGGGGGAGCCAAATCCATTTAACTGCCCTGTTACTAAGCTAACAGTTGCACTGATTGCCTTAGCAACTGTGGCAAAACGAGGTAAAAAAATGGGGCAAAACTAGCTTAACAAATGTCTCACATAACCACTAAAATTTGGAGCTCAATTGTAGTCTTAAGTCGAGGACTACTTGAAGTGAATAAAAGAGACTTATGGCCATTTTTCACACTTACGACCATGGTTGCATCCCCATGGTCACGTGATCAAAATACAGGTGCTTGGCAACTGACTCATATTTATGACGGTTGCAGTGTCCTAGGGCCATGTGATCCTCTTTTGTGACCTTCTTATTTATTTATTTATTTCATAATTTTATATACCGCCCTTCTCCCGAAGGACTCAGGGCGGTGAATAGCCAACTAAAATACATACAAAACACAGATATAAATATGATTAAAAAAGAATTAAATTATAGGCTGCCCAAATAAAAATCTAAAACCCCCAATTAAAATAAATTAAAACTTTCGCACCCCAACCAACTAATCTAAAACCCCTTATTTAAAATCCCATTTGAGTCAGCTCAGGCCGGCCTGCTCAAAGAACCAGGTCTTCAGGTCACGTCTGAACGCCCTCAGGTCAGTGGTTGTTCGTAGCCCCGGGGGCAGCCTGTTCCAAAGGGCGGGTGCCCCCACAGAGAAGGCCCTATTCCTCGGGGTCACCAGGCAGCACATGGATGCCGTCGGGACCCAAAGGAGACCCTCTCTGTGGGAGCACACCGGTCTGTGGGAGACTACTGGCAGAATGCAGTCTTGTAAGTATCCTGGTCCAATGCCATGGAGCGCTTTAAAGGCCAAAACCAATACTTTAAAGCGAACCCGGAAGGCCACCGGCAACCAATGCACTCGCGCAGGAGGGGCGTTACATGGGAGTATCTCGACGCCCCCATAACCTTCTTGAGGAGCAAAGTGAATGCAGGAAGCCACATTCAACCCTGTTACTAATGAAACAATTGCATTTATTCACTTAACAGCTGTGGCAAGAAAGATCTAAAATGGCCAAAACTAACTTAACAAATGCCTCACTTAGCAACATAAATTTTGGGCTCAATTCTGGTCATAAGGATTACCTTTATTTTACCCCATATCCTATAAGGAGTGTAAGGGACGCGGTGGCTCAGTGTCTAAGATGCTGAGCTTGTCAATCAGAAAGATCAGCAGTTTGGCAGTTTGAATCCCTAGCGCCGTGTAATGGAGTAAGCTCCCGTTACTTGTCCCAGCTTCTGCCAACTGAGCAGTTCGAAAGCACGTAAAAATGCAAGTAGAAAAATAGGGACCACTTTGGTGGGAAGGTAACAGCATTCCATGCATTCAGCATTTAGTCATGCCGGCCACATGACCACGGAGACATCTTCGGACAGCAATGGCTCTTCAGCTTTGAAATGGAGGTGAGCACCACCCCCTAGAGCTGGAAATAACTAGCATTTATGTACGGGGGAAACCTTTAATTAATAAGAACTGTAGAAGTGTGTGTCAGCTGCAATCCCACAGAGCAAAGTGTTGACAACACCTTGGAGATTGAGGACAACAAACCATTCAATACTCATTGTAGTAAAAGCAAACTACTCACTGGAAACACCGATAAGGAAGCTAAAATGTAAATAATCTCCTTGAAGTCCAAAGCCACAGGTTACAAGACGGGTTTTGAAAGCTTCTCGTTTATGAACACCTGCCCGAAAGAAATCCATTTTCATTAGCAGGGTCCAAATTATGGATTGTGAAGGAATGTCCTTATGGGGATTCTAGTCTTTTGAATACAATTACTGATTCATAATAAGCCATAGTGCGGGATGTTCATTAAATGCAAAAATGTATCGCTCAATCTTTGGGAAATAAGAAAAAGAGGATGGGGTGTCTGTTCTTATTCTCCTATAGCTTTAATGATTTTTTAAAAAATTCCTTCAACCCAATTATAGCCTCAGATTTTGATTAGGGTTTCTGGGTGGTTGTGTGTAAGAGTCATTATCCAGAAAAAAACATAGAAGAATTGGTAGCTGGAGTGAGAGGGGGTGGGGAAGGGAGAGAGAGAGAGAGAGAGAGAGAGCAGCACATTGGGAAATAAATCTTTTCCTGACATTTCACCATGAATTCTTGGCCAATTAGGGCAAACACTACTATCCAGTAATATGTCTCCGAAATGCTCTTCTCACTGGCAATCTCTCTGTCTGTCTCTCTCTCTCTGTCCCTCCCACTCTCTGTGTCTGTCTATCTCTGTGTCTCTCTGTCTCTCTCCCTCTCCTCTTTTTCTCACTTCTCTCTTTTTCCTCTCTCTTTCTCTCTCTCTCCTCTCTGTCCCTCCCAGTCTCTCTGTCTCTCTCTCCTCTCTCTCTCCTCTTTTTCTAACTTCTCTCTTTCTCCTCTCTCTCTCTCTCTGTCCCTCGCAGTCTCTCCGTCTCTCTCTCTCTTTGTCTCTCTCTCTCTGTGTGTCTTTCTCTCTCCTCTCTTTCTCTCTTTCCTCTTTCTCTCTCTTTCTCCTCTTTCTCTCTCTCTCCTCTGTCTGACTCTCTCTCTCTCTCTCCCCTCCCCATCCTTCTTTCTCTCACACAAATAAACAGCAATATACAAAGGCCAAAGTATGTTTTAGTGTGGCGCAGAAGCCACATGTGTGTGTGTGTGCATGTGTGTGTGTGGTTGTAATAAATATAGTTTGTCTTGAATGCTGAAAATAAGATAAGCACTAAGTCTGCAAAAAGTGGCTTTCACTGTCAGCTTGCAGGGGTGCGAGGTCATTCCTCCAACTGTTAACTTAAGACTTTCCCAGTTTGTCCTGAGCTTAATTTATACAGTCTGGGTGGCTCAATGCACCTTTTTGAACACTATTCATACTTCAAAGCTTTGATCTCCAATGTCTAGTATCATCTCTGAGGCTATTGAAGTCCATTACTGCATTTACCAGCCGCCTCTGTAGATTTGTCAAAATTGCCAAATTTATACTGTTGGAACTGTCCATATTTCAGAAAGTCAATTATTCTGTTTCCATCTTTTAGCTTCCACTCCTCCAATTTTACCATTTTCAGATAAGCGAACTTTTTTTTTTTTTTGGCTTCCCTAAGATGACTGAACTGTCTTCTTTGTTGCTTTTATATGTTGTTGCTTAAATGCTTATGTCTCTTCCATAAACATACAGGGCTAGTTCTAGTCTTTCCTTTAGATAACTCTCCCTCTCTTCTGGGTGGCCTTTTTCTTACCATTATTAATCTTCATTCCAAGCTTTAATCAAGCTTTAAAACTGATAAAAGGTGACTCAAGAGTTTGCCTCAGTCTGCCTTTGTGTATTCCCAGTGTTCCTTTTAAATTGAAATCCTGTTTCTCTGAGATTTTCCCAAACATCTTACAAAAGAATGGTTTATGCCAGTGGTGGCTGACCTTTTTGGGCTCCTGTGCCAAAAATTGTGCGCACGCTTGTGCTCATGTGCCAACAACCAGAAGGCCCCCCAAATACCCCCTGCGCATGCACGCACAATCCCCCACACACCACACATCACTGCTCATTCACACGAGGACCTCCCACGTCACATGTCTTTGTGTATGCGTGCACATATTCCATGCACTTCTTCCCCCACACATGCACGCCAGATACCCAACAATCAGCTGTTGGGTGGGCGGCCTCCTCGCAGGCGCAGTGGGGTTCTTCTGGGCGACCTGTCACATGCCAGCAGAAGTGGCTTTGCTGGCAGATGTGCCATAGGATCTCCATCACGGGTCTATACAAAGGATAAACCAGAGGTGGTATTCAGCCAGTCCTGACAGGTTCTGGAGAACCAGCTAACATAAATTTTGAGTAGTTCGGAGAACCATCAAATTCCCCCTTGCTTCCATCTCTTCTCTGCTTCCTGAGTATCAGCTGATTGGCTGGGTCTTCTTTGGTTGCCCTGCACAGGAGAATGGAGCTGGAAAGCAGTTAGTGGGATGGGGAGGGAATGGGGATTTTACAATAACCTTCCCCTGCCACGCCCACCAAGCCATGCCCACAGAACTGGTAGTAAAAAAAATTGATAACCTACACAAATGGCACAGAAGACAGGAAACAAAGATGTAAAGAGCACTCCTCCAAGATGGAGAGATTTGAGATGGAAAGCCTCAATTCAAATCCCATCTAGGTTACCCACTGAATGGGGCACTTCCTGATACCATTGGGAACCACTTAGCCCATTTTAGCCACTTAGCTAAAATGTGAATTCGTACATTACAAGGGTCTATGGAGATTCTTAATCATTCAGGTCATGGTTGCCCTAAAGGTGCTACTTCAAGAGGCAACTGGACTTTCTGGGAAACACCTTTGGGGTCACACATTACAAATTTATTAAGCGCAATTTACTGAACAAATTGCAACTGACTGCATACACCCAGTATTCATAAACCATGGTTTACGAACAGGAAGAGTTGATTTATTTTATTTGCTTCGATATAACTTGTGGATTTTATTTGCTTCGATATAACTTGTTAATTAGCTTTCTCCAAGCAAACTACTTGTCCTCAGATCAAATTTGCCCTTTTCGGTCATCCCTAGAATGAGTAATGTATATATATTAATAAGCAACACTGTTTTCCCCTAATGCTTGAATGTACAGTCATTATCAGAAGAGGAATTTATTTCATCCTGGTTAGATTCTGAAATTGTCCCTTGTCAGCAGAGGTGGTCAGCTGGTTTGGATCAGTTCTGGTGTACCGGTAGCAGAAATTTTGAGTAGTTCAGAGAACTGGCAAATATCACCTCTGGCTGGTACCTGCCCCCACCGTTACCTCTCCTATATTCCCTTGTTTTTTAGCTCAGCTGATTTGCGTGGCAGAGTGGACTGCCATGCCTCAGATGAGCTAAAAACAGCACAGCTCACTAGTGTTGATACAGAAGGCCGTCTCTGAGCCCTGTGCATGCATGCAAAGTGCTCTCTCAGAACCGGTAGGAAAAAAATTAGAAAGCCACCACTGCTTGTCAGCACATAAAGCAACAGGGAAGACTCCTTAGTGTATTTTTCCAATTAATCTGTCATGCCCCTGTCGGAATCTGATTCGGAGGGGAGGCCGAACAGCTGACAGGGAGTGGGAATGTGGCTCCATTGGCTGTGGAAGAAACTGGGGAAGGGCAAAGTCCAGCTGGGCAGAGCAAGGGAGAGGTATAGCAAGGGAGAGGGAGTTAAGAGGAAGACTCAGGCCCACCCCCTCTTCATCCTAGGGCACGCAGGGAGGAACGGAAAAGGGAGCAACATGAGTTGCATGGCTTACGGGGGAGGAAAGGGCCCTGATTACCTTCATTAGCTGCAACTGGGAACACAATGTTTAAAAAGGGAAGCTGTGCGCAGCAAGCTGTTGGGAGCAAATCATTAATTTATCTGGTCTTGTCATGTCTTATCTGGGTTCCTGGCATCTTCCCCACTGTGTGTGTTTTGCTGGGCTTTCAAGTCTGAAATTCCTTCTCCTGCCCTGTCAAGTTAATTACTGCAGCGTGGTTTGTTTGGATGTTTAGTTGCAGTTTATATGTACCTTGTTTTGGACTGAATTTTCTCCAGTTAAAGGCTGTTCCTGGGAGAGTTTTTCTCCAGCTGAAGGTAACCTGGACATTGGGGGCAAAGTTGGAGATAATAAAGGGACTCTTTTTTCTTATTTGACTGTGTTGCCTTTGTGCCACACCCCAGATCATCACATAATCTGACGGAACTGTCATTACAAAGACCTTATAATTGCTCAAGATTGCAAGTTATCTTCAGTTCAGGACTTCCTCATTTCCAGAAGGTGGGATGAACCTTCTGGAAATGAGGTTCTTTACAGCCAGAATAATTACTTTCTATGATCTCAGAGTGAATGGGATGGGGATGGGGATGGTAATAGTAGGGGAGAGGTAGGCCCAGGCCATAAAAGTGTCATAAAGGCACCCTAAAGTTTCCTCCTCTAGTCCTCTATAGTTTCCATAGCAACCAGGTGATGGGGGGATAAGAAGACAAACAAAACCCATTAAATAGAAATTGGGAAGTGGGATGGACAAACACTTCAAACTAATTTGCTATTCTCTGTGACAAAAAGAGATATTGTTTTTTACTCATATAATAACAGCTTCTATGTAGATTTGAACTGGGTGACAGAAAGATAGCAATGAAACTAATGTTCACTAGGGTTGTGTTCATATAGACTTAATATATTTATTAAATCTATTTCCACCACCCCACAATTGGTTGAGGGAATCCAAACTGTTTATCCATTCTTAAGCTATAGTTTAATGGGGTAGAACTCCATGGACTTCTTTAGCAAACAACTTAATTTAGTTTATTACAGCTTATTGCAGTTATAGTCCAGAGCAAATGAAAGCAATCAGTGAATATCCAATTAAAAATTCTGGAATAAAATAATAAATAGCAGATAAAATCTAGGAAAAAATCCAGACTGACACATGGTCTAACTATACTAAAATAATGATCCATCAACTGTGAGGCCCATGGTCAGTTTATTACTAAAATGCAAAGGAATAAGCAGTGCAAAGTTTTTGCTGTATAAAATAGCTATGATGGATTAGACACGTGTTTTTGATGAATCCCCCAGTTGAACACCTTGAAAAATGGAGCTTAAACAGCAATAGCAATAGCACTTAGACTTATATACCACTTCACAGTACTTTCCAGCCCTCTCTAAACGGTTTAGAGTCAGCCTCTTGCCTCCAACAATCTGGGTCCTCATTTTACCTACCTTGGAAGGATGGAAGGCTGAGTCACCCTTGAGCCGGTCAAGATCAAACTCCTGGAGTGAGCAGTGAGTTAACGTGCTATATTGCATTCTAACCATTGTGCCACCATGCAAATAGGTTAAATAAATAATGAAATAACAAGGATTGGAGGAAACATAAAGTAAGAAACTAAAAACAGCATTTCATGCTAGGCTGGAACTAGAACAGGGAAGTCCAATAAACATTCAAGATAAATTGTTTGAGATCAGGACCATGGTCAGCACCCATATTGCCGAATCAAACCAGCAAAAGCCAATCTGGAAGTTTATTTCCAACGTTAATTCTCCGATAATATTGTCATCAAATTTCACCTAATGTTAATTACAGAAATGAATATGGAGATTCTGATTTATCTAATCTCTCTGAAGGAGAAGGAAAAATATTTTGATCTATATTTCTTAAGGATATTCTCTATGCCTTCACACTGATCTTTTCCACGATTCATGAGTCTTATATACAGAAAAGTTGGATAGGACTCTCTGCTAATTAACACTCATCATTGTCTAGCAATCATTAAACCAGCATAACTGATGACACTGATTAATTTAGAAGCCTGAAAACTTGCTCTTCATTCTCTACTTGGCACGGGAAGCAGAGCTAATGATATCCCTGCAAATACCCAGTGTTAATTGTCATAATTGCATGAACTGAGCCATGGTTAAGGGGTATGCATTACCCTTTCCACTTTTCTCAATAATTTCCATCTTTATGAACACCACTACAAGGTAAAGGTGATGGCAAATTAGTGGATTTTAGTTATTTAGAAAACTATATTTAGCAACCCAGAAGGAAATGGAGCATTTTGTGATACTACAGCAAATTTCACTTTTCTTTTCTTTTTTTTACCTACAGCAGAGAAGGAAATTGTTTTTTGGCTTTTGAGGATCTAATCGGAATCATTGAGCCGATTGAAACTTCTGAATCAATTTGGGTTGATTTGAACATCAAAGTGTGAAAGTCTGACTTAATTTGCACGGAAAGGTCTACAGTGTATGTGTGAATAGATCTTTTTATGATGTGAATCAGATTAGATTCTTCAATCCAATCCCATACATCAAATTACCTGATGCCAGAATTCCATGAACTGATTCTGCACATCAAATCATCAAAGCTTCACTAAATCAAATTGACATAACTATTTTTTTTTTGAAAAAAAAATCATGTTAAGGATAGCTCTGTGTTCACAGCTCCTCTGGTTGCATTCACATAACATGCTAAAGTATGGTTTGTTTTAACAAAGGATAATATTTGTAGCTCAGGGTAGAAATGAGGGGTTCTTGGTGCTCTCTGAGCTTGGTGGTTTTCTTGCAGATATTTCATTACCTAAACTAGACTAGCACTGGTGATGATAGCCAGTTTGGGTAACGACACATCTGAAAGAAAAGCTAGGAGAGCATCAAGGATCCCTTACATTTTGTTTAATTGTAGTTTAAGCCCTAAAGCCTAGTTAATTAAAACTACAAAGTCTAAGGGGTTTTCACAAGAAACTTTTTGGCTTAGTATATTGTGTGAACCAGCTATATTCAAAATGTGTGAGGTACTCAGTCTATTCTGAATATCTCCAAATAAGACAATCAACATAAATCTTGTACATACACAAACATATACACATTCTTTATCTGACTCAGAACATGTCATTGCTGATCAAAATAGCCTTTAGTGAGGCCAAATAAAAAATTGTACGCCAAGCTGAAAGGAAAGGACACTTGCTATGTTTCCATTATCTAATTTGAAATCAACACTAAAACTTAAGTGTTGCTAGTTTGCCCTTAGTTTTAACCTACCTCACAGCCTGATAAAGGGAAAATCCTTTGCCTTTGTATTAGCACTGGTTTAATTTTCTGTTTGGACATTTTCAGGGGCCTGGCAGAAAAAAAAATCTCCCTCAATTGTTGTAGAAGGGAATGGCAGAGAATCTTATTGAAATGTTTTCTTAGAGTATAAAAGCTTTTTTTTTTTTTTTTGCAACTGACCCCTTATAAAATCTGTTAAATCGAGCTGTCACAGTGAATGTGAGTAGCCACACTTTTTCATCAATGAAAAGGAAGCTAAAGGAATTGTTGCATTCAAGTTCTTGTAAGTTCCTCCCCATCACAAAAGCAAAGATGAGCACATGGAGAGAAAACACACACACACACACTGAAGGAAATGGTCAAGAAAGCGGAAATTAATGTGAGAAAAAAGTACTGTAGAATCAACAGCTAAAGGAAATAAGTAACAACAGGATCATCCAAATCTAGTTTAGCCCCAGATTTTCCTTCATCCACCTGGATAAGCCCCTCAAACTACATTTTAAAATCTGGATGTGTGCACAGAATAAGATTATCTACATGTAAGAACCAGAATGATAGGAGGAGAATGCGCTGTTTACTGTTACAATAATTAAGAAATGATATCTATTTTTGTCTTCACATTATAACTGTTCAGAAGAATAGCATTCTGTAAACAACAACAAAAGAAATTGTAGGCTGTGCACTGCACTTGACATTCCAATAAAGAGGGTTTTTTTTTCTCACTTACTTAACTTGTTATAGTAAAAAAATCAAAGAGAAAAATGAAAGCAAGTGATATCATCACTTGTTTGTGTGGTAGCAGACCTCAGTGAGAAATAATGGAAACTGAACAAGGAGAGATTTAACTTGGAAATAAGGAGTTTTGTTTTTTTTCCTGACAGTGAGAACAACCAACCAATGGAACAGGTTGCCCTCAGAAGTTGTGGGACCATCATCACTTGAGACTTTCAAGAAGAGATTGGATTGCCATTTGTCAAAAATGGTGCAGGGTCTCCTCCTTGGGCGGGGGGCTGGACTGGATGACCTTCAAAGTCCCTTCCAACTCTGACCTGTAATCTGTAATCTGACTATGACTGATAGTACATTCTGGAAGAAAAAAAACCCTTCTTCACTGAACCTGAGGTCCTTCAGGCGCGCGTTGAAGACCTGGCTTTTCGAGCAGGCCGGCCTGGGCTGAGAGAGGGTTTTAATGTGTCTCCATTAATTTTAATTTGGGGGTTTTAAGGGGGTGGGGTGGGCTTTTTATTCGGCCAAATATCTAATTTAATCTTTTTTAACTTTTGTATTATTGTTGGGGTTTTAGATTGGCTGTACACCGCCCTGAGTCCCTAGGGAGAAGGGCGGTATAAAAGTTAAATAAATAAATAAATAAATAAATAAATAAATAAATAAATAAATAAATAAACTGATCATTCACCTTAAGAGTCTGTTACCTCTCAGGATCTGCTGCATTTTGCGGCAATGCCTCTGGATGGCAAACCAGCCAATAGCAAGAGACCATTGAGCCATTTGGTACTAGATTGTCTTCACCAAGCCAAACTGGGTATTATATCCCCCAGATGAGATTTCTTGGGCAACCACCTCTTTCTGAATCTTTCTGTTTCCTCCTGTTTATGTCTTCTCCAGTTCTGGTTCATACTTAGTCTCTAATTCCAGGTTTTTCTGTTTTCTCAAGCCACAACTTCTTAGTTATCCTCCAGGCCCCATTCAGACTAGCACTGATGATGTCACCTAGTTGGGTCATGAAATATCTGCAAGAAAATAACCAAGCTCAAAGAGCACCCAGGACCCCACATTTCCACCCTGAGCTACAAATGTTCTCCTTTATATTTCTCATTCACTCTGTAGTCCTACCTATTTCTTGATCCCATTGTTCTTCTCAGGCCTTGCTTTGATCAGATTGAATATTAAGCCTGGCTTTGGGGAACAAAGAGGGCAGGAGGGAGGTTACATTAAGGCAATTTAACAGAGAATAGATGGGCGATTATTAACCATTTCAAGTCCAAGAATCCAAGAATTCCTGATAAGTAAATTATTAAAGGAAAGATTAAGAATCCAAGAATTCCTGATAAGAATCAAGAATCCAAGAACTCCTAATAGGTAAATTATTAAAGAAAAGTTAGGAGGCCATAATCAAACAATTGCAAAGACTGCTATGTTTCAAGAACAAACTTACGCAGATAAATATTTAAACCTCTGGGAGATGCAAGACTGCCAATTTACATCTGTCCCTCGATTTTGTAATAGTCACACTTGCTATCTCTTACACCTTTATATCCAGAGGTGGCATCACTTAGAAAAGAGTTTAGATCCTATGCATAGATTGGCACCCCCATCTCTTACAAAGATTATTCTACAGCTGCCCAAGTGTCTCTCCTTTCCAACATACCTATCACTAATGAGGAACAGATGCCAGCCCCCAACTAATAAAAACAACACCCCTCAAAGTTACTATATTCCAGCCCGAAGATAAGTTGTTGTGTGCACTACTGCCAATGTACCATTCTGACTATGTCGGGATATTGCTGGCTGAAGCATGTTACAGTAACTGCATATTTACTCATTCAGCAAATTAAATTTGCCCTACATTGGCTTCAATTTCCTTCTCTCTCCAACTCACTGGTAGGACTAATGGGTGGTGAACTTCCTTCTCTATTGCAGAGATGAGTTAAGGTAACCCAAAGTTCAGTCATATATGTAAAGGAGAAAATGTATATTCTGGAGAAGATACAGCCATGGAAAGCTAGTGTAGTGTAGCAATTAAAGGGGTTAGATTAGGATATGGGGTGCCCCATGCTCTAGTTCATTAGTTACAAAAGTGGGCCACTACTTTTCAGAGATGTGGGGTTCACTGTATAAATGTCAGGCCCCCGGGAACCAAAACATGTGGAGTTACTTCTGAGTTGTTTCCTTTACTGTTCCTCACCTATAGACACAAACCTTGCCAAACTAAAGCAACTATTTGCATAGCTACACATGTACTCTCAGAATTGCAAGGGAGGACTCATTTTAACCCACTTCCTCTCTACCAAACTTTCTATGCTTGCTGCCTCTTTGTCCTTTGGAATGCAGCCCCTAGGTCCTAGGAATCCTGACTACATTACACTACAATAGCTGCATATTTTCTATAGGGCAAAAAAAACATGGCTGCTTTAAAAAGACACAGGTAGGCCTTGTGTTTGTAGCCTTGTGCACTCAGAAGCATCTTTCTGGAACTGATTCCAAAGCCTTTCACTATCTTATTGTACATGCAGATACCTGATCCTTCATAAATTTGATTCCTTGTAATACAGTAGTAAGTGATATGTGGGACCCTCTTGCTATAGTGTTGATGTGCTATGAAGCTCTATTGCAACAGGATTCTGTCTCATATCCTATGGCCAAATCAGCAAAAAGAACACCTCCACTAGGCTGTACGAACACAAATATCTGGAAAACAAGATATCCATGTAAGATTTTTTTGTTATTCTTTGATATAATGTGGACATTTCTGCCATCACAATTTTCCTTGCAGCATTACTATTTTAAATGGAACATTACAGAAGCTCAAGTCAAGTGTCTTATGGGACATAAAGAAATCAAAATTTCAGCAATGCAGAGAATTTCAGCAATGCAGAGAACGTGACTTGGATTTTTCCTTTTGAACATCCACTAAAACACCTCCATTTTCACGGTTTCCTGCAGTCTTCCTCCTTTCCCTCCCATTTCCAAGCTGTGTCCATTCCCACCCTGCCAGCAAGATATTTATATCCTGCATAATCCTGCAACAGTCTTTGCAAATATAATTCCCACATTTCTGAAGACAAACAGGCACAATGGGGGTGTTTTTGCAATCACTCTCTTTTTTTAAAACTAATTTTAATATCCAGGCATGCCAATTGCTATTTTGGAATGTTTATATTTTATGAAGCAGGGACCAAAGAGAGTAACTTTTCAACTCTTTTTTATATTATTAATATCAACACAATGATTAAAAAAAAAAGAGAGACCCATATGTGATTGTGAGGTGGGGGGTGGGGTTGGTGGGTGTAGATACAGGAAAAGATTATTCCACCAACACAGTTCCCAACTTTCCTATTTTTTTTTTAAGTTGCTTTGGCCAAAAATGCTGCATATGTTGTATTTTCTGCTAAGGACGTTGCTTCAACTGCTAATGTCATCCAGTCCTAAGTCTGGCAATTTAAAACCAGAATGCTATGGCAACTTCCTTCACAGATCACTTAATGAAAACAGAAAAAAAAAGGTCCAGCTACAGGCCATTGTCAGAGTTTGCTGCAATCCAACCAGCACACAAGTAAATAATTCAGCATGATTCATTTACAGAAGATAACAGATAATCAGAGTTGGAAGGGACCTTGTAGGTCATCTAGTCCAATCCCCTGCCCCAGCAGGAGACTCTACATCATTTGTGACAGATGGCAGTCCAATCTCTTCTTGAAAGTCTCAAGTGATGGCGCTTCCACAACTTCCGAAGGCAACTTCTGTTCCATTGGTTGATTGATCTCATTGTCAGATAGTTTCTCCTTATTTCCAGGTTAAATTTATCCTGGATCAGTTTCCATCCATTATTCCTTGTCTGGCCTTCAGGTGTTTTGGAAAATAGCTTGACCCCCTCTTCTCTGCGGCAGCCCCTCAAATATTGGAAGACTGCTATCATGTCTCCCCTGGTCCTTCTCTTCACTAGACTAGCCATGTCTGGTTCCTGTAACCATTGTTCATATGTTTTAATCTCCAGTCCCCTAAACATCCTGGTTGTTCTTCTCGGCACTTTTTCTAGAATCTCAACCTCTTTTTTATAGTGTGGGCACCAAAACTGGATGCAGTACTCCAAATATAGTCTTACTAAGGCTTTATAGAATGGTATTAGTACCTCAGTTGACCTTGATTGTATCCCTCTGTTAATGTAATTTAGGATTGCATTGGCTTATTTGGCTGCTGCTGCATACTGCTGGCTCCTATTTAGCTGGTTGTCCATTAAGACTCCAAGATCCCTCTCACAGTTACTGCTATTAAGCCTGGTTTCACCCAGTCTATATGTGTACTTTGTATATAAACTTATTTATATACAATAACATACAGTTTGATGCATGTATACAATACCCATGCAGCAGAAGCCAGAACCAGAATTCAGAATCCAAAAGTCATAACCACAGAAGCAATGAATTGCAAGGATAAACCAATTCTCTCTCACACACACAGAGAGAGAGAGAGAGAGAGAGAGAGAGAGATCAGTCAAGGTAAACCACACCCAGGCTCCGAGCTGTCTGACAGGGCTCACAACAGATCCTGTTTCTTAGTCACCAAACAGTTCCCATTGGCTGACTTGTTGTGGCTATCCCAGCTCATAATTTCTTACACATTGACAGCCATCCAAACTACCATCTTAACCTGATCACTGGGAAACTTGACTGCAATGTCAAGGACTAGGAGAGACCTGTGTTCCAATATTTGAGGGGCTACCACAAAGAAGAGAGGGGTCAACTTAGTTTCTTTTAAAGCACCAAAAGGCAAGACAAGAAACAATGGATGGAAACTAGTCAAGGACAGAAGTAACCTAGAAATAAGGAGAAATTTCCACACAGTAGAAACAATTAATCAAAGGAACAACTTGCCTCTACGTCTAGTTTGATGAAAAGAAGGACTAGGGGAGACATGATAGCAGTCTTCCAATATCTCAGGGGCTGCCACAAAGAAGAGGGAGTCAGGCTATTCTCCAAAGCACCAAGAAGGCAGGACAAGAAGCAATGGGTGGAAACTAATCAAGGAGAGGAGCAACCTAGAACTAAGGAGAATTTTCCTGACGGAGCAATTAATCAGTGGAATGACTTGCCTTCAGAAATTGTAAATGCTCCAACACTGGAAGTTTTTAAGAAGAGATTGGATAGCCATTTGTCTGAAGTGATATAAGGTTTCCTGCCTAAGCAGGGGGCTCAACTACAAGACCTCCAAGGTCCCTTCCAACTCTGTTATTCTATATATATATCAACGTGTATTAAACTCAGTGCTTGATGTATTTGGCAGTGGAAAACAGTTGAATAATGCTAAAAGCTGTAAGTTAAACCCATCACAAATTCCAATTCTGCTAAAAAAAAATGAAGTATTACATCATGGCGCAGGCACATAAATGAGTCTGCCGGGGTTTGTCTCTCTCAGATCACAAATCTTCATAGAAAAAACAACTGCATGTGACCTAAATCAATTGGACTCTTACAATACGATATTGAATAAAACTACAGATAGTCTTCGCTTTATAACAGTTCCTTTGCTGTTCGGAGTTATAACAGCAATGAAAAAAGTGACTTTTTCACATACCACGGTTACGTGATCAAAATTCAGACGCTCGGCAACTGACTCGCACTTACGATGGTTGCAGTGTCTCTGGGATCATATGGTCCCTTTTTGCGAGCTTTGGCCCAGCAAAGTCCACGGGGAAGACAGATTCACTTAACGATGGCGTTACCAACTTGACAATGGCGGCAGTTCATTTAACAACTGTGGGAAGAGAAGTCGCAAAACGGGGCAAAACTCACTTGACAGCTGTCTCGCTTAGCAAGAAATTTCAGGCTCAGTTGTGGTTGTAAGTCAAGGATTGCCTGTATTTTCACTACATCGCACCCAAAGCCAGAAAAGGAAATGGGTGTTCTGACCCAAACCCTTTTCCAATAAACAAACATGAACCAAAGGGAACAGAAACCTTTTAATGATTCTTACGAATCCCCGGTTAAAAGGCTGCTGCAAACTAATTAATTTGATAAGCACAAACTTCGCCAAAACTGTGCAAGGCTGCCAAGAATAACAGATAAGGTTACCCAGAAATATTTTATAACACAAGAGTCTTCAAATACCAACCAAGGTACTGCAATGTCCATGAGGCTCGAGTTTCAAAACATCTTTGCTTCCTGCAAAGAACGTCCGATTCACAGTTGGCTTTTATCTTCTTGAAGGAGGGACCATTACCTTGGAGCCTTACTCCTGAGTCGCCCGTGCTGATGCAGCTGCTCTTTTCTGTGAGCAGCCCTGCCCGCACGTGCACTTGGCACAGGCTCCTCGGGAACCTCCTCATTGCTGCTGCCAGCCCCCACAATCTCTGAAGGCAGAAGTCCATTCCCTACTGGTCCTGGCCCCTCATCTGAATCCTTGCTCTCCTCAGCCATCCGCACCTCCTGCCGGCTAACCACAACAATGGGATGATCTGTATGACGATTCCATATTTTGTGTTTGACACTTTGACACTATTGGAATGGCTATGAGCCTCTCGGAGTCGGGGATGGCCAAAATGGGTGGCTACATCAATGGAATGAATAAATAATAAATACCTATCGTGAAGACCGCTTGGGTTGTGTCTAGAAATTAAATAGTGGTTATTTGAAGAGCAGCGGTGTATTTCTGAAACAAAATTAGAACAGCAACAGGTCTGTACTCCTGCCAACTAAATCCCCATTAAATCAGATTAATGTAGATTCTCTTTATTTTTGCTGACCGGGAAGATCAATGGTATTGTTGCACTTAGAGAGAAGGGCCAAGGTGGGATCTCTGACAAACAAGCTATCAATTGCCTGTGGAAATCACACAAAGCCTAACTAACTCACCCAAATCTGGTCCCTTTGAAAACAACCTATTTCAGGAACCTTACCTTTCAGCTGTCTTCCTGAAAATACTCCGTAATGGAAGACATTCTGGATAGGGATGTCATTTGCATATGAAACAGGGCATCTTTCCAAAAAGATTTTTAAAAATGGGTTGTTTCTCATTGAGAGCCATCTCGTTATGACAATGTAGGCACCCTGTATAATTTATTGTATATGTAATGCTAAGGCAGATATTTGGCAAGGGGGATATTAGCCAGATGACAATGCAAACGCCAACTATGGCTTTGTTACTTGACGTAAGTGTTTTATACACATACATATTTATAAATCCTGAATGAATTCTCAATCTGCTGCAGATGAAGGTCTCTTCATTAAAGGTTACGGACCGTAATTTAACACGCTGAGAGAAAATGACTGGCACAAAGACTTTTGATGTGTATGTATATGATTCCACTTCTTCAGGTGCCACAAGCTGAATAAATGGGTTTATGGCCAGCTTAAAGATATGAACTCATGCTGGCGGAAGTACGGAGTTGTCTGATTAACAGCAGACAATCAATCAAGCAGCAAACAATAGCTCAACCAAGGAGCTACCAAGGAGAAAAGAGTTTCGTATATTAACAGGGAACAAACCTACACTCAGTAGCACTGATGATGTTACCTAGTTGGTAATGAAATGTCTGGAAGAAAATCACCAAGCTCAGAGCTACCGTACATAAACAGAGAGCAAACCACACTCACTAGCACTGATGGATGATATTATCTAGTTGGGTAATGAAACATCTGCCAGAAAATAACCAAACTGAGAACTACTGTATACAAATAGGGAGCAAGCCGCACTCACTAGCACTGATGATGTTACCTCATTGGGTAATGAAATGTCTACAAGTGAACAACCAAGCTAAGAGAGCACTATGGATTCCAAAATGTCCTTGAAGAATTATAGCATTTGCATCCTCCACAAAGCTTGGTGCCGCTATTTTGAAAACTGCATAGATAGCCAGTTCAAGCAGCTTACTAAAGCTTCCAGAAGTTGTTTTGAGGAAAGGTGCATCACCTACACAATGCTTTCAGTAGAACCCTTCTGAATGGTTTGAAAAGGCTGATGCAATTTTTTTTTTAATAAGAGGAAGACAAATTTTATTCTGGGAGCTAAGATGCTAAGTTGTAAGCAGGCGGAATGTGATACTAATCAAGCCTAGTCTAAAACCAACAAAGAACAATCCAGCCAACATTCAATTCATTATTTGTTCACATTAAATAGACAGAATCTTGCCAGACTAAACTTTACCCTACTCTCCCCCTAGTGGATGGACCCTGGGACAGAGTTCCCCAACTTTTCCAGGTTGGCGGCCCAGAGAGGGGAGGGAGGGGGAAAGGAAGGGATGGTTTTGTGGGAGGGGCAGGCACATGAATGTGCACGAGCACCCATTGCTTGCCCAAGTGGGGCAATGCAATGCTCACGGGAGTGAGGCCACAAGTGCCCACGATGCTCATGCGAGTGAAGCCCTGACTGCCTGCAACGCTTGTTCAAGTGAGGCGCCGAGCGCCCATGATGCTCGCCTGAGTGAAGCCCCAAGCACTTGTGACGCTCATGCGAGTGGGACCGTGAGTCTGTGCGATGCTCACAGGAGCATGGCTGTGCACATGCACACATGCGCACCAGCCAGCCACTCACACAGATGGGTTGAAAATGGGCCAGGGACCAGTAGTGGGTCACAGCCCACAGGTTGGGCCCTGGAAGATTCCAGGGAGTGTCTATTTTTACTCTTTCCCCCTGTCTCCTATCCAGCTGCCTCTTGCCTCATCCCCCTTCCTGGCATGTGTTCCACCCTTCTTGGGAAATGTCCATTTCACTATAGTTGTAGGAGATGACCAGGCTGAGCCTAAGGGGGAGAGGTCAAGCATGTCATCAGTCTTGAGTCCCTTTTATGCCCACAAGAAATCTAAGTCCAGCCCACCTTGAACTTCATTGACCCTTATCTACCACCAATTTGCTTTGACCATTATTAGTTCATATTCTTGTAGAGAGCTTAAGTTTGCAATAAACCTTTATATTCACTTGAGCTGCCTGGAATCCCTGATTTCCCATGACTGACAGGAGTCTATCACATCACCTCCCACTTCATAAATCCTATTCATCACAATAGGACAACTTTGAAGTCAATGGCCCTATCATTATTAGTGCCATATCCCTTGGATGTTAAAAAAAAAACAATGGAACTCCAAATACATGGAAGAAATGTATTTGTAATGCCAGTATTATTTGACTCCTTCCTCTTTCTCTTGTCCATGCTAGTAGAGAAACTGCTTATTGCCTGTTTTCCAAAGCCCAGCAGGATGTGTTCATTTGAAAATCATCACTCAAGTTCAGCTTCACTCTGAAAGATAAGATTCTTTTTTTAATGACTATGATGAATCACAAAATTTGTCAATGAAATGCAGAACTGGGAGATTCAGAAATAACTTTCCCCAATTCAATTTATCACCTTAACATATTATAAGCTGGAAGCCACACTTGCATCTAAATTTGGATTACAATCAATGTAGACTTTCATCAGCAATTCTCAGTTTGGCCACCTCCTTCCATTTCTTATCCAACTGGCAGTTCTAAAATTGCTACCACGTAACATAAAGATGTATTCATGTATTTTGTTTCACTTGCATGCGGCACACTTCTGAGCAGTTCACAAGGGGGTTGCATGAAAGAACTACCCTAATAGTACAACCGGCATAAAACTATGGAACCACAAAGTCATCTGATAAAGCAAAATATGAAATTAGAACCAAGGAAGAACAACAACATGTGCTGCAACTTCTGCAGGGGTATTAGATCAACATACATTATCCCTCTATTAGAGAGATTTCTAGGGAGATCAAATAACTTCAGTATAGGGTTTCCTGCCTTAAACAGGGGGGTGGCCAGCTCAATGTCATTTGTGTCGGGGGCAGCCTGAGTGCTATGCCAGCGAAAATGGGCTCCCAAGCTCCGTTTCTGGCTGTGATGGCCTCCAAGCAACCCTCTCAAGCTCCATTTTCACTGGCAGAGGCACAGCAGGTCGATCCCTCGCTATTTCCAGGGTGGCCCCACGAGCCAGATCTAAGCCTCTGTGGGTGGATCCAGTCTGTAGGCCTTGAATTTGACACCCTGCTCTAGATAAACGTAATGGTAAAGGTTCCCCTCGCACATACATGCTAGTCATTTCCAGCTCTAGGGGGCGGTGCTCATCTCTATTACAAAGCCGAAGAGCCAGCGCCATCTGAAGACGTCTCCATGGTCATGTGGCCGGCATGACTAAACACCAATAAGGCGCACGGAAGGTTGTTACCTTCCCACCAAAGTGGTCCCTATTTTTCTACTTGCATTTTTACGTTCTTTCAAACCGCTAGGTTGGCAGAAGCTAGGACAAGGAACGGGAGATCACTCCATTACACAGCACTAGGGATTCGAACCGCTGAACTGCCAACATTTCTGATCGACAAGTTCAGTGTCTTAGTCACTGAGCCATCACATGCCTTTTCTGCTCTAGATATCTTCTAGCATTTGCAGAGTCCAAGATAACGAGATTTTCTATAGATTACTGTTTTCAATAACAGCATTTCACCACAGATATCTTAAAAGCTGCTGTTTCCAAGAGCCCTAATGTTTTATGGAGAGATCACTCTTCATGGAAATAGCACCTCATTTAGGATCTTGGCAATTGGAATATTATGACACCTATAGAATAGATGTTTTAACTGTGATGACTGCATACTGTTTGAAAGCAAAATATGCTCTAAGGCAATATTGCTTTCTCATCAAAGTGAAGAGCACAGATTGTCTGTTCAATGAGCAATGCATTGCCACCATTCCAACAGAATCTCTGCCACTTGGAAGGGTGAGATTTCCAAAAGACAGGGGATTGAGAATTTAGGGCTTCGTTCTATATCCTCTTACCGAGTGGAAAAAGTTCTTTTCCATAGAGTGCGCTTTATATCTCTGCAGATTGAAATGTTAAAGAGTCGTATTCTCTATTCATTCATTTAGCCTTCAAGGACCACCAAGTATGCAATGAGGAGAGGAAGAAGGAAGGGGAAGTAAAAGAAAATTGACAGCTACCAAAGAATCTGGAGTATTTCTCTCCACAAGCCTTTATCTGCTGACCCTTTCTGAAATTAGTATCTGAAGAAGGAGCTCAGAGATATAAATCTTCCTGTGACATTTCAGGGCTGGTTCTTAGCCAATTAGAGTATACCCTGTTACACTGATAAAGCGAATCCCTGTATGACTAAGGCCAGGTCTAGCGGAAGCAAAATTCATTTAATAACACATATGCGTGCACATACACACACACAAACCCACAGAGATCGTTCCTTCTCACACTGGCAAACAGAAACAGAAGCCTGACACCTGCTGGTAATCTGTCCAGACACTGAACCAGCAAGCTTACCATTGTGAATGATTTCATGCCTTGGTTTAGCAAGGCAAAAAGTCTGTAGAGTTTCTCAGTCATCCAGGTCATGGTGCTTTTCCAAAGGTGCTTTTTCAGGAGGCAACTGGATTTTCTTCTTTTTTCTTTGAAGACGTTTCGCTTCTCATCCAAGAAGCTTCTTCCGCTCTGACTGGATGGTGGGGAATGGAAGGCTTTATATTCCTTGCAGACAGCTGGTCATTTGCAACCTTTTTAGAAGGTCCTTAAAGCTACCTGGAGGTTTATCTGTGTCCTCGGGGCCACCTGAGTGATGCTCCTGGTTCCTGTAGTCTGCAATTTTTCCTCTGGAAATCCCTTCCTACTCCCACACCATTCCAAGAATGTTCATGATCCCAAATTGCATAGCTGGAAGTCAATAGAGATTTTCAGTCATCCAGGTCGTGGTTGTCCCAAAGGTGCTTTTTCAGGAGGCAACTGGACTTGAATGGCGTGAGGGTTGGGATTGCACAGTCTCTTGGTCTTTTCTTTCTGGGAATCTCAGAATTGGCCAAATCCTCCCCTTCTGATGCTGCAAGTTGCACAACCCATCACACCCTGCTTCAATCCATCCAAAAACCAGGCCAGAGTTCCCACCAGCTGAGGCTTCTGCAAGGAGGAGAAATCTTCACCCAATGTATTATACCAAGGTTGCAACCTGCAAATAGGATGGCATTGGGTAGAATCCCATGTAGGCTCAGTGCCAGATAATGTCTTCAGATAGGTGAGCTTAATAGCTGAGCAGATGTGGGGAGGACTTAAAAGTGTTAAGGAGTCAGCTCCAAGGGGCCATTATGTTCCAACTGCAATGATGTTTATATCTATAGGACTTGCTTCTTTACCCATTAATCTCCCATTGCACTTAAAGAAAGTAGAAGCTGCAGTAAGCTCCAAGAATCTCTGGCCTGCCTATTTGGAAGCATCTGGAAGTAGTGGCCTTTTTAAGAGCCTGCAAGTTTGCAGAACTGTGAAAAGATGGATACCAGAGTCTGGGTGCATTCAGAACGCCGGCGATGGCAATTTATTTCCTTCTGTTTGCAAAAGTGCTTCCGAATGGGGCATAGAATTCACATTTGTCATTTTCTTTGCCATCAGAAAATGGCTTTTTCTTTCTCCCTGCCAGTTTCACACTTCCCCCCTTGGCTAACATTGGTGGTGGTTTCCTCCTGTGTTTTTAATAGCATACCCAGATCTCAAGCTTTTCTGTTCTTTCCTTGGGTTGAAAAAAAGAGGAGGCAGACAGGGAGAGAGAAGAAACCAAAGGGAAACTGCAAGTGGGGAGGTCTCCAACAGAAGTTGCTATGGGGCTCCACACACAGTTGCCCCTCTTCTCTGATTCCTCAAGAGACAGAGCTTAATTGGAAAAGAAAACATAAAATGATGGTGTGTTTTCTTTGAAAGCACTTCTGGAATGTATATGTTTGCATAGAGCAAGATATGTAACAAGGTGCAAAACCTGGCTAGTATAAAACTTGCTAGGCTTGGTTGCCTGGTTTGTTTAAAACAGTTTAATTAATTGCATGACAAATGGCAGGCTTTGCCTGTGGGGAAATTGTGAGCATCCAAGACCAAGTCAAGTCCAAATAATGCTAGACAATTCCTGGAAGTCTGGCACCCAGACCAATTAGCTATCAACAGGCAGATATAGATAAATGACATCTACATACCATTCAAAAGAGATGATAAAAACACTGAAAAGAAACAAAATACCTCCTTGCCAGCAATCAACACCCAGATAAGTAGAGATTAATACCAGAATTAATACCAGGCTAACAATCAAGCAGTGAACAAACACAATCAAGGAATAGCCTACTCAAGACAATCAAACTGTAAACAACAGCCACTGTCTCTGTATAAACACAGATCAAACTTTACATCCTCCTAACACAGATGTTGTCTACCTGGATACCAAAATACCTGTAAAAAAAAAACAGCAGCAGCCAAGCTCAGAAAAAACACCAAAGATCCCATAATCTTTGTTGTCCTCCTTGTCCTTTTCCTTCTCCTCCTTCTCCTCCACTCCACAAATGTCAACCCCTTCTAGCATTGATGATATTACCTAGTTGGGCGTGAAACATCTGCAAGAAAACCACCAAGTTCAGAGAGCATTGAAGACCTCAGTGCAAGTATCTTTCCTCTCCTCTCCATTGGAAAACTAGTGAGGTCCCTTCTGAAATGTTTCTCATATCATCTCTCCTGTGGACTGAAAAATCTTTGACCACTGGTTGTCTCATCTGTGGCTCTCCATCCTGTCTCCCAAGACTATTCCCAAATACCATTACAACAGATAAAATTGTATCTGTATCTGTACCACAGATAAATTCCACATGCTTCTAGTTTGGGATTATCTTTGACATGGGAAAGTTGTCTAAGGAAAAAAGCACAGCCTAGTTAATCAATGAATGGTCTTTTAAAAAGATAAAATTATCTGTTACAATATCCTACTAGTCAATGATCATTTCATCTTCAATCACAACAATACAAGAGCACAGAACAGATACAAACTCAATGTAAACTGCTCCAAACTTGATTGCAGGAACAGAGTAGGAACTTCAGCAACAGAGTAGGCAATGCCTGGAATGCACTACCTGACTCTGTTGTCATATCCTCAAACCCCCACTCCTTTAACCTTAAACTATTCACTATTGACTTCACCCCATTCCTAAGAGGTCTGTAAGGGGCATGCAGAAGTGCACAATTGTGGCTACCATCCCTGTCCTATTGTCCCTGTTTATTCGTGGCTATTTCCTGTATTCTTACTCATGTTTATACTTATACCTATTATCTTGCAAGCGATTGACAAATCAAATAAATAAATAAATATGTTGTATATTCTAATTATTTGTATGGGAACAAGGAAGGAGTGGAGGTAGCTAGAAAAATGCGAGTAGCTCAAATCCTGCAATGAAATTTCTCTGGTCTAAGATGACAACGAGAAGACAGTAGCAGTGGCTGTATAAAATTTCTCCTACCTCGTGTTTTATTTTTGTTTTGCTTGGTGCCTCAAAAATGGAGGCATACATTCATATCTTCAAGAGAGGCTTTGCCAAACAAGTGCTTCCACTGACTCATTGCTTAGTCTCATGCTTTTAAACCAAGCACATTTACACATGCCCACAAAAGAATGCACACAACACAAGAGAGCTTGGGAGTTGCTTTTTAGCTCTCCACAGGAAGAATGGTGCTGAATGAAGTGCGCCATCAGAACAAGAATGCACTGTTCAGCATCGTTGTTTTTATACAATGACTTTTTTCAACTATTCTTTCTAACATGAATCCTGCACTCAGCTACTGGCTGCTCAGTTTGGCTGCTCTGATTATATTAGATAACTCAAGCATGCAGGGAACAGAAGCCACATGTGCAAAAGCAGATAGATAACCCTTGCCACCCACTCAGGCAGTCCTCGACTTACAATCACAGTTGAGCCCAAAATTTCCATTGCTAAGGAAGGCTGTTGCTAATTGAGTTTTGCCTCATTTTACAACCTTTCTTGCCACAATTGTTAAGAGAATCACTGCAGTTGTCAAGTTAGTAGCAATAGCAATAACACTTAGACTTATATACCGCTTTACAATGTTTTACAGCCCTCTTTAAGCCATATACAGAGTCAGCCTCTCGCCTCCAACAATCTGGGTCCTCATTTTACTGACCTCAGAAGGATGGAAGGCTGAGTCAACCATGAGCCAATCAGGATCAAACTCCTGACTGTGGGCAGAGTTAGACTACAATACTGTATTCTAACCATTAGGAAGGAAGGAAGGAAGGAAGGAAGGAAGGAAGGAAGGAAGGAAGGAAGGAAGGAAGGAAGGAAGGAAGGAAGGAAGGAAGGAAGGAAGGAAGGAAGGAAGATAGCAATAGCATTTAGACTTATATACCAATTCACAGTGCTTTACAGCCCTGGTTGAACAATCAGTATAGTCAACAATCTGGCTCCTCATTTGGGCAGCTGGCAGTCAGCAGAAGTAGACTGCAATTCTGCATTCTAACCGCTGTGCCATGATGGCTCTATTGACTTAACACCTTTGTTAAGTGAATTTGGCTTCTCCATTGTCTTTGTCAGAAGGTGGTCACATGACTCCAGGACATTGCAACCATCATAAATATATGCCGATTGGAAAGAGTCCCAGTTTTGATCATGTGACCACAGGGATGCTACAACAGTTGTGTGAAAGACAGTCATAAATTACTTCTTTAATCCTGTAGTAACTTTGAATGGTCACTCAACTAATGGTTGTGAGGATTACCTGTACATCTTTCTCAACCAGCACATTAGATACAAACATTTGGTATCCTCAAACCAAAATATGAACCTGAGTTATTGTGGGATGAGCCAGTTTGTTGACATAGCTAAGGCATCAAAAACCAGGAGGCTGTGAGTTCTACTTCTGCCTTAGACACAAAGTCATCTGGGTCAGGGGTCGCCAACCTTTTGGACCTCAGGGACCACCAAAGTCATAATTTTAAATCCCATGGACCACTAATATGGATTTTGACTGACAGTGGCTTGCTGGCATTGGTGGGAAAGTCGGTCCCATATTCCAGAGCTGCAGTAATCACAAGTCTGGCCCTTTGATCATCCCAGAGCAGCTCAACCATGGCAGGCTGGTGTACAGGCCAGTCGTCTGATTACTGCAGCTCTGGAATATGGGACAGACTATCACACCCAAGGCAAATTTCCCTCCTCCACTGTTGGTCTTACCTTCCAGTTCCAGCTCGCATGGCTCTACTCAAGGTAAGGTTTGTGCTCGGCCGAAGGATGGGGGCCAGGAGTGGGATTCTACCAGTTCTCACCTATTCACTAGAACCGGTTGTTAACATTCTAAGCAGTTCGGAGAACCAGTTGTTAGAAGAAATTACTGGCCTAATCCTGTAAGGAAGGCAGGAAGGAAACATTCTGGAGTTGCTTATAGAAACTGCCTCTCCGTTAACCCTTATTACATTCTTGGCAGAACTAGACTTCCTGTCTCAGGAACATCTCTGGATTTTTTTCCCCTCCTTTGCTGGTACTTTGCTTGTGTGGATTGACCATTCAAAGTTACAATGGCACTGAAAAAAGTGACTTATGACCATTTTTCACACTTACGACTGTTGCAGCATCCCCACAGTCATGAGAAGCCAGGCGAAGAGATGCGTGCCTCGATGTGAGTGATATTGAGTTGGCCACACCCAACCAATAACATCACCACCAAGCCATGTCCACCCAGTCACATGACCACCAAGCCACGCCCATGAACTAAGCCATGCTCACAAAACCGGTTGTTAAAATATTTGAATCCCACCCCTGATGGGGGCCAGTGCGTGGGCAGGCCATGTCGGCGGTGCAGCCTTGTTTTCCCGTGCAGCCTGGATTAATTGCTTTGGGGTGTGCTTTGGGGGAACACATTTCTCTGCGGACCACCAACATTTTCTCACAGACCACCAAGAATTGCACATGGATGATGGGAGGAGGGAAATTATGTGATAGGTAATCTCCAAGGTGCTTTTTTTCAAGAGGCAACTGGACTTTCTTGTTTTTCTTTGAAAGTGTTTCACTTCTCATCCAAGAAGCTCTGGAGCTGAAGAAGCTTCTTGGATGAGGAGCGAAATGTCTTCAAAAGAAAAAGCAAGGAAGTCCAGTTGCCTCTTGAGAAAAAGCATCTTTGGGACAACCATGACCTGGATGACTGAGAGTCTCCATAGGCATTCATGTGATAGATATTGAAAACTTTGGGTATCATTCTCATTTTTCCAAACTGTCCAAAATCTCATTAAGAATTCGTTGAACTCAACCTAAGAACCCACACAATTGTATTCAAGAATGCTGAAATCTCAGCATTTCTCAAGAGTCTTTCCATATGATAATTGTGTTCTCATGTGAGATCTTGTAAAATTTGGCAATGTCAATTTGCAATAGCTTTCAACTGTTTCTAAGTAAAATAACCCAAATAGCATTTTTTCTGTAACTATAGTCTTTGGAAGGAGTGAAGACACCGTTTTTGGAGTGTGATTAATGTCATTAATGCTGGGTTGAATTGGGAGAGCTATCACTTCCTGGATCTATATAGAGAAGATTCAGTGCCTATGACTGACACTTCATTGTAACAATATATAATATAGCCTCTATCTAAAACTAAGGCTGGTGAAATCTCTTAATGTTGCTTGGGGACATGCTGTTTTCTCACAGTAAATTTGTTATGGTCTCAGACCATAAATAACATTTTACACGTTTGACAAAAAGGGAAAAGAGGAGAGAGCAGACATTTCTATGTCTATGTTTTGACAGAACGTACGCTTCAGAATGAATATTTAATTAAACTACCCCCAGTAAATGAGACTGAAAGCTTTTCTTTCTAATGTACCCACTTTTTCTGTGTTGGGTGGATTTAATACAGAAGGCATTCAGGATCTGCCATTCCTCACTCAGAATTTGTAGTGATGGGTACAGAAAATTTTGTCAGAAGAACTGAGTTGGTTGTCAGTTTAATCAATGAGTTTTTAGGCTCAATTTAATCTCCTCCACACCATCACCCAATAACCCTCATCCCATACAAACAACATGTCACATTCATGACAGATCTTTTCCACTATAACTCAGATGCAGCAGCCTTTGAGAGGTGAAGCACCGAGACCAGATGAGAAATGTAATTTGCAGTTAGACCAAAGTTGTGGATTGGTTGTAAGAAATCCCCACCTTCCCTCTATCCCATGGACAAACATAATCCATTTTGTTGAGTATCTTCTCCAACTTGGTGCTATCTATAGATTTTGAGAGTATCTCAACAATGATGATGCTAATCAAAGTAAATCAACAGTCCAATGACACTGGCTGAATTACTGCATGCTGTCTCAATCCCTGGATTTGCAGCTATGACCACCTTTTAAGAAATTGGTGTAAAAAGTTGTGTTTTTCCAAGCTTTTCATTTTCTGCAGTCTCTACGCTTAATATGGAACCACCATTAGGGCCTGTATTATTTGTTCCTTCACATAAGAAATATTCTAACAAAACTAGCGACTCCCAGACTAAAGGAGCTTCAAGACCAGAACGTGTGTAAGCAGCGGTGGGATTCATTTTTTTTTTACTACCAGTTCTGTGGGCATGGCTTGGCGGGTGCGGTGTGGCTTGGTGGGCATGGCAGGGGAAGGATACTGTAAAATCCCCATTCCCACCCCACTCCAGGCGAAAGTTACTGCAAAATCCCATTCCTTCCCCATCCCATTAACCTGCTTTCCAGGTCCGTTCTCCTGTGCAGGGCAACCAAAGAAGACCCAGACGATCAGCTGGGACTTGGGAGGCAGAGAATAGATGAGGTTGGGCCAGTCAGAGGTGGGATTTGCCGGTTCTCTAAACTACTCAAAAATTACACTACCAGTTCTCCAGAACTGGTCAGAATCTGCTGAATGCCACCTCTGTGTGTAAGTAATTGTGATGCTCAGTAAGGCACCAGTGACAATGTAGAACCAGTATGTCCCTTTTCTCTTTAAAACTTGCTCATATCCACACCTGTGAAGCTATATTTGTAGCTATGCCAACTACAACGCATAAAACCTTCAGAAAATGGCCCAAGGATTGTATTCATGGCACCCAGTGAGTGAGTGAGTGAGTGAGTGAGTGAGTGAGTGAGTGAGTGAGATACTTATTCATTTTTCCCTCACTTACTTCTCCATCATAAAAAATAGATTCCCCATCCTAGAACAAATGACACTCAATGACTAGATATACACACAATAAGTTTAGCCATGAACTTCAAAGTCCATTGAAAGTCTGTACTGTACAGATCAGGAATTTAAAAATTTGGTACTTTAGGCAAGGGAGTCCCAGTCTGGCATAATGGCTTAAGGCACCAAACTGGGAGATTGTTGAGTTCGAGTCCAGCTTCAGATTTTAGATCAGAGGCGTCAACCTCGGCAACTTTTAAAACTTGTGGGTATCAACACCCAGAATTCCTCAGCCAGTCCTGCTGTTTGGGGAATTCTGGGAGTTGACATCCACAAGTCTTAAAGTTGCCAAGGTTGGCTTTAAACTTTGGATCAATTCCTCTTTTTCGGCCCAAGCAAGGAGGCAAAGAGCAAGCTACTTTCTAAATATCTAAGAAAAGGAATCCACAAAGACTAATTCAGGCTATCGTCAGAAGTCAACACTGATTCAAATACTTTTTTTTTTTTAAAGGAGATACTCTCATTGACCAGCCTAAATGTGCAACAGAACTGGAGATTGATGTTTCCAGAAAAAAGATCTTGCTGACATGCTACTTTTGAAGGAATGAATATAAGGTATGAATTCGCCACTTCTCCCATCCTTTCTAAGAAAACCACTGAGGGCTCAAAGGCACATCAGTATTCTCAATGGGGTACATAATGTGCAGTTATGGAGAAGTCAATGGGGAATGTAACGTAGAGCTAAGAAGACAAGCATGCCAATTTTCTGCCACACTTTAAGAAGGTGAACATATTGATAAAAAAAAAGAAAAAAGAATCAGAGCTGTTTTCTTTGTATGTGCCACACTGGAAATGTCAAAAGAAAATGTATCTGCATTGGTTCAAAATGATCACTTTGCTTGGATTCAACTCTCCCCCTTTATCAAAAGTCGGATTTTAGTCTGCTCGAAAGCACTGGGGGTTCACAGAACTAAACGTAATACATGTCTGCATGGTAATTTCTGCTTAGGAATTAGGAAAGGCTCCCTACTGGTATCAACCTAACAAGCTCACATATCCCCATGGAACCCAAACAGATCAATGGCATATTTTAGGGAAATGAATCATCCTGATGATTGGGAGAGGTTAATGACTCAGGTGGGATGTGGTAGCTCAGTGGCTAAGACGCTGAGCTAGTCAATCCGGAAGGTCGGCAGTTCGGCGGTACGAATCCCTAGCGCCGCGTCACGGAGTGAGCTCCCGTTACTTGTCCCAGCTTCTGCCAACCTAGCAGTTCAAAAGCACGTAAAAAATGCAAGTAGAAAAATAGGGACCACTTTGGTGGGAAGGGAACAGCGTTTCCTGCACCTTTGGTGTTTAGTCATGCTGTCCACATGACCAGGATAGCACTGGCTCTTCTTTTCGGCTTTGTAACGGAAATGAGCACCGCCCACTAGAGCCGGAAGAGACTAGCATGTAGGTGCGAGGGGAACCTTTACCTAATAACTCAGAGACCCTCTTGTGTTAACCACAACTTTGACGGATTATTATTAAATCAGGGACAACCAATAGCAGAATAAAGATCAGCCTTGGGAAAATGCCTTTCCTGAAGTCCTTGTCTCAGGCTTCCTTTTGCTCATCCTCAGAAGCATTTCTAAGCCGCGTTCTTGAATTATTCTCTCTCTACCAGTGACGTACAACAGTTCATTTAATGACTGTTCGAAGTGACCACAGTGCTGAAGCAAAGGACTTATGACCTTTTCCCACACTTACAACATGGCAGCATTCCTATTCAAAACTGAGATGCTTGAAACTGGTTCACATTTAGGATGGGTTGCAAGGTCCCCAGGGGTATGCAAGCTTTTTACCAGCAAAGTCCACGAGGAAACCAGATGCATGTCACATCCGTGTTCCTAAATTAACAACTGCAGGGATTCACTTAACAATGGCGAGAAGAAAGGTTGTAAGATGGGGCAAAATTCACTTAACAGATGTGTCACATAGCAGCAGAAATTTTGGGCTCCATTGTGGTCGCAAGTCGAGGAGTACCTGGACTTTGAACCCCATCCCCTTTCCATTTTATGCATAGCAGCAGAAGTTTGGATCATCATCAGATGGTAAAAGAGTAGCTTATGTAATAGCAATAGCAATAACTTTTAGATTTTAGCCTAAGTCCTTGATTTAAGACCACAGTGGAGCCCAAAATTTCTGTGGTTAAGTGAGATATTTGTTAAGAGAATTTTGCTCCATTTTATGACCTTTCTTGCCACAGTTGTTAAGTGAATAGCAATAGCACTTAAGACTTATACACCATTTGATAGTGCTTTTACAACCCTCTCTAAGCAGTTTACAGTCAGCCTCTTGTCTCCAACAATCTGGGTCCTCATTTTACCAACCTTGGAAGGATGGAAGGCAGAGTCAACCTTGAGCCTGGTGAGATTCGAACTGCCAAATTGCAGGCAGCCAGCAGTCAGCAGAAGTAGCCTGCAATTCTGCACTCTAACCACTGCACCCCCACAGCTCTAACCCTAACACTAATTCTAACCCTGATGATAGATAGATAGATAGATAGATAGATAGATAGATAGATAGATAGCAATAGCACTTAGAGTTATATACCACTTGACAGTGCTTTACAGCCCTCTCTAAGCACTTTATAGAGTCAGCATTTGCTCCCAACAATCTGGGTCCTCCGTTTACTAACCTTGGAAAGATGGAAGGCTGAGTCAATCTTGAACCTCATCAGGATCGAACTCCAGCCTGTGGGCAGAGCGAGCCTGAAATACTGCATTCTACCTAGGGCTCCGGAATGAACATGGCATGCTTACAAATCTGTACTTCCTCGCACTGCTTCATGGCCTATTATTTTGCACAGCTCAGCAACAAATGCCTTGCATAACTTATTGTGCAGTGATCCCATACAATAAAATGCTCCATTCAAGTGCTCAGATTTTTCCATCTTTTGAAACCACTAGGAGGGACAGCTTAGTGGATGTCGGGGCGCAGGTGAATAATGCCATCATAATAGCAGAATCTGCAGAAAGAACAATGCAAGGAAATCTTGTTCTTCAAACAGAGAGTTTCAGCTTTCTAAGCTCACAGGGTTCGTGCCAAGAGAAACTCAGGGTTCAATGTTAGATGGAGAAAATAAGAGACATTTAACTCTGGAGAAAAAAATAAAATAAAAGAAGCTTCTTAGGGTTGATGTCTTTTTTTTTTTTAAAGGCATCGGCAGTTTCACAAAATAATGTTCCACGTTGCTTCTGGCAACGTTTGTCCAAATTGCTTCAGATTTGCCATAGAAACAGTCGAGAATCTTTAAAACAAACCACAACCTTGAACAATAAAGACAATGGGCATCTCAGCATATAGAAAAGCTGTAAGAAACTGAGTAACAACAAGATGATGAGAATAGCTGCCAAGAGCATAGAAAAATGTGAGCCAGATTCTTTTATAAAACATATATAGACAATGGCTGGGACCCAATGCATCATTGTGGCAGCTAGTCACCATCTTGTGGGCTTGACAAATAGACCTCCTGAGAGTATTGTCTGGCCTCTGGTCTCTAATAAGGGAAGGGTATACATGCAGCTTCCAGAATATATTTGTTGACAGTAACTTTAGGCAATTAGATGGACAATCAATGAATGAATGTCAGGATGGGAAGCGTTATTGGAAATACTGCATGATTCTGGAAATAACTGACTATCTTGTAGTAAGCTGGCTCATGAGAGAGCACTGCCAAACTGGATCCAGGAACTTTCAGTTTCCTGGAAGCTTCCAACATGGGGAGAAAAAGAGTTGGCTTTCTTGAACAAAATGGAATAGAATAGAATACTTTATTGGCCAAATGTGATTGGACACACAAAGAATTTGTCTTGGTGTAAATACTCTCAGTATACATAAAGAAGGAACATTCGTTAAGAATTAAGAATCATAATGTACAACACTTAATGACAGCCATAGGGTACAATCAACAGTCAAATCATACTAGGAAACAGTCAGTATAAATCATAAGGATACAAGAGACAAAGTTACAGTTCTACAATCACAAGTGGGAGGGGATGGGTGATAAGGAGTGATGAGAAGATTAGCAATAATAGTAGTGCAGACTTTATAATAGTTGAACAGTGTTGAGGGAATTATTTGTTTAGCAGAGTGATGGCTTTCGGGAAAAAAACCGTTCTTGTGTCTAGTTGTTCTGATATGCAGTGCTCTATAGTGTTGTTTTCTGGGAAGGAGTTGAAACAGTTTATGTCCAGGATGTGAGAGGTCTGTAAATATTTTCACAGCCCTCTTTTTGACTCGTGCAGTATACAGGCCCTCAATTGAAGGCAGGTGGGTAGTAATTATTTTTGCTGCAGTCCTAATTATCCTCTGAAGTCTGAGTCTGTCCTGTTGGGTTGCAGAACCAAGCCAGACAGTTATAAAGGTGCAGATGATAGACTCAATAATTCCTCTGTAGAACTGGATCAGCAGCTCCTTGGGCAGTTTGAGCTTTCTGAGTTGGCGCAGAAAGAATATTCTTTGTTGTGCTTTTTTGATGATGTTTTTGATGTTAGGTGTCCATTTTAGGTCATGTGATATAGTAGAACCTAGAAATTTGAAGGTCTCAAATTTGAACAAAATGGCTTGAACAATGCATAGCTGTAAGATACCCAGATCCAATTTCAGAATAGCCAAGTTGGTAGAAACCTAGAATTATTGCTCTGAGTCTTGGAATCAGGATTTTTAAGAAGTTTGGAGGAGCTGCAATCTCAGCTTTTCACCTAATTTCAAAAGTTCTCACTTGGCTGGCATCCATCCTTGAATTTGAGGTGGAATAATAATATGGCCAGAGGTGGGGCGAATTGTCTCTTCTGGTTTAAGGCTTAAAAGAGATCCAAAAAGGGCAAAGAGTGAGGGGTCCTTGGTCCTAGGACTGATTATGTTATCTAGTTGGGTAATGTCATGACATAAGTCTAAGATAGAAAATCAGGCTTGTCAGATGTTACATCTTTTCTATCCTGCTCTATGGAGTAGAGAGTTGGTCTCTGACAGAAAGCCACTTGAAGAAAGAAGAAGCATTTGAAATGTGGATTTACAGGCGGCTGTTACGTATAAATTGGGTTGACAAAATCAGAAAAGAGGAGGTGATAAGCCACCTTGGAAAGGCAAGGGAAATCATCAAAACCAGAAAGAAGCAAAAGTTAGAATATTTTGGACGTGTGATGCGACACTTGAAAAAATACAGCATCCTTGACTTAATCCTCCAGGGAAACATTGAAAGCAAATGAGGTCTAGGCAGAAGAAGAACATCATGGCTTCAAAATCTAAGGCAGGGAGTCCCCAAACTTGGCAATTTTAAGACTTGTGGACTTCAACTCCCAGAATTCTCCAGCTGGCTGGAGAATTCTGGGAGTTAAGTCCACAAGCCTTAAAGTTGCCAAGTTTGAAGACCTCTGATCTAAGGGACTGGTTTGGACCAAACTCAACAGCACTTTTTTGTGCGGCTGTTGATAAAAATAGGATCGCCAATATGATCGCCAATGTCCCATGATAGATATGGCACAAGAAGAAGAAGAAGTTGGGTGATGAAACATCTGCAAGAAAACAACCCAGTGCAGAGAGCACCAAGGACTCCTCATTTCAACCCTGAGCTATAAATGTTCTCCTGCATTGGGACAAGGAGTCAATAAAAGTATGGATAGAAGATTTGAGTCCACTCAACCATTTTATTTATTTATTTATTTTATTTAAATTTATATACCGCCCCCCTCTCCCAAAGGGACTCGGAGCGGTGAACAGCCAAGATAAAATACACATATAAAAATACATATACAATATTTAAAAATTAAAAGAATTAAATACATTGGCCCTTTCAAAAGATTAAAAATAAGGGAATTAAGAAAGTTAAAACCAGATTAAAAGATTTAAAAACCCCTAGGCCAGACCGGCTTGCTGAAATAAATGTGTTTTCAACACACGGCGGAAGATCATGAGATCAGGGATGGTCCTCATCTCCGGGGGCAATTCGTTCCAGAGGGAGGGTGCTCCCAATGAGAAGGCCCGCATCCTCGGGGTCGCCAGATGTCCAGCTGGCGGCACCCCGAGGAGGCCGACTCTATGGGAGTGTATCGGTCGGCGGGAGGCCGATAATGGCAGGAGGCGGTCTCGCAAATATCCTGGTCCCGAGCCATGGAGCGCTTTAAAGATGATAACTAAGACCTTGAAGTGCACCCGTAGGGCCACCGGGAGCCAATGCAGCTCGCGCAGAAATGGCGTAACATCACCCGTAAACAACCTTGTCTGATTTTGCCAACTTCAAGTGGTTTTTTTTTTTTTTTGTTCTTTTTGCTTTGGTTTAACTTGATTTATTTCACTTTGAAAACAAATCTGTCTTCAGTCCAGCTGGACTTGTGAGGAAGCAGAAATTGAAACCCAATAGAAATGCAGCAGGAGCATAAAGATTCAGAGTGTTTTTACGGGGATTGTATCTCAAGTTCTTCATCTATACTTAGAAACAATAGATCAGAAACCTCCTGCAAAGTACTGGTAGTCCTTGACTGACAATAGTTCTTTTAGTGATCATTTGAAGTTACCATGGCACTGAAAAGAGTGACATATGGCTGTTTTTCACAGTTAAGACCAGGGGTCTTCAAACTTGACAGCTTTAAGACTTGTGGACTTCAACTCCCAGAATTCCTCCTCCAGTCATGTTACCTCAGGAATTCTGGGAGTTGAAGTCCACAAGTCTTAAACTTGCCAAGTTTGAAGACCCTTGGTTAAGACCATTGCAGGATCCCCATAGTCACATGAACAAAATTCGGACTCATATTTATGACGGTTGCAGCATCCCCATGAGATCCCCATTTGAGATCTTCTCACAAGCAAAGACAATGGGGAAGCCAGATTCACTGAACAACCATGTTGCTAACTTAACAACTGCAAGGGTTCACTTAATAACTGTGGTACGAAAGGTTGCAAAATGGGGCAAAACTCATTTAACTGTCTCACTTAATGACAGGAATTTGGGGTTGAACTGTGGGTCATAAGCCAAGGACTATCCATATTGTGGAAAGGCAAGTGGGAGAAATGTGGTGCTTTTTTCAAGAGGCAACTGGACTTTCTGGTTTTTCTTTGAAGATGTTTCTCTTGTCATCCAAGAAGCTTCTTCAGCTCTGACTGGATGGTGGGGAATGGAAGGATTTATACTCCTTACAGACAGCTGGTCATTTGCATCCTTTTAGCACGTCGTTAAGGTCTCCTGGAGGTTTACCTGTGTCATCAGGGTCACTTGAGTGGTGTAAATTAGAGCAGTTCCAAGAAGACTCCACATCCATTTGCACCACTCAGGTGACCCTGAGGACACAGATAAACCTCCAAGTGCTTCAACGACCCTCTAAAAAGGATGCAAATGACCAGCTGTCTGCAAGGAGTCCTTCCATTCCCCACTATCCTAGTCAGAGCTGAAGAAGCCTCTTGGATGAGAAGCGAAACATCTTCAAAGGAAAACCAGAAAGTCCAGTTGCCTCTTGAAAAAAGCACCTTTGGGTCTGCAAGAAAACAAGAATAGATGCTTCCTGGAGCAATAAACCATGAGAAAATCTGGTGGCCTGGACGTTTGCTCTCTGCAAGGGACACACCTTGCATGCATGCCTGTCTGGATGCAACATGCAAGAAGAGGGTGAGAAACCACACCAGACTCTTAACGAGATCTCCTAGAACATAATGAGACTCAGCTCGTTGCTATACGGCAACCACAGACTTACGCAACGCAGAGAAAATTAAGAAGGAAGAGCGCACTAGAGAGAAATGATCAGACAAAATGAGAGGAACAATAGTGCTTGGACGAGACGGTGGAAACGTCCCGTGGGGACCCTTCTATACTGAAATCGTCATTAGACCAGCAACTTTTGGCACATTTCTCAGCACAGAGGTTGATAAGCTCAGCTGGTAGAGTTCTCGTCGCAGGATCTCCAAGGGCATCTCTTTCCAAAAATGCAGCATCACATAAGAATTTGGCAGTTTCCCCCAGTGGTCTCATCGGATATCAACCATTTATTTCAATTATGATTTTTTTTTAAAAAAAAAATATATCATTTAAATTCTGGGCAACAGCTGGTATCATTTGGGAAGAAGACAATGGGTTCTTTGTTATTCATGGATGCTTCCTCGCCAGCCTCTGTTTCAATTTGGCCAAGAAGGGATCTACCTCCGACGTACCAGCTAGGACGGACAAAGCCTCATCTGCCTGGTATGCTCAAATAAATATGCCACTGCCTCTAATGCAGGAAGATCTCGACTTAGGACCGCGATGGACCCCAACATTTCTGGCATTAAGTGAGATATCAGTTAAGGGAATTTTGCTCCATTTTATGATCTTTCTTGCCACGGTCGTTAAGTGAATAGCAATAGCACTTAGACGAATATACCACTCCACAATGCTTTATAGCCCTTTCTAAGAGGTTTACGGTGTCAGTCTATTGCCCTCCAACAATCTGGCTCCTCATTTTACCAACCTTGGAAGGATGGAAGGCTGAGTCAACCTTGAGCCTGGTGAGATTCAAACTGGCAAATTGTAGGCAGCTGGCAGTCAGCAGACGTAGCCTGCAATACTGCATTCTAACCAGGGGTGGGGCTGCTGGAGGTTCACAGGGGTTCGGGAGAGCCCCAGCTAAGATTCGGCACAGTTCGGAGAACCCCCAAATCCCACTCCTGGCTGGCCCCGCCCACACCACCCATCCCAGGAGTCCCTGTTTTGATTCAGGAAAGTGCAGGGCACCTGTGGAGGCTCAGGGAGGGCAAAATACAGGCTTCCTGGAAGTTCAGGAAGGCTGGAAATGGGCCCAAAGTGCTTTGCTGAGAAGTGCTGTGCTGAGAAGTGCTGTGCTGTGCAGTGGTGTGCAGTGGTGTGCAGTGAGGTGCAGTGGTGTGCGGTGGTGTGCAGTGCTGAGTAGTGCTGCAGTGAGAAGTGCTTTGCTGAGAAGTGCAGTGCAGTGCAGTGCAATTCCATGCAGTGTTCTGCAGTGAGGTGCTGCGCTGTGCAGTGGTGCGTAGTGAAATGCAGTACTGTGCTATGCTGTGCTGTGCTGAGAAGTGCTGTGCTGAGAAGTGCTGTGCTGTGCTGTGCAGTGGTGTGCAGTATTGTGCAGTGTTGTGCAGTTAAGTGCAGTTCTGTGCTATGCTGTGCTGAGAAGTGCTTTGCTGAGAAGTGCTGTGATGAGAAGTGCTGTGCTGTGCAGTGATGTGCAGTGATGTGCAGTGACGTGCAGTGAGGTGCAGTGGTGTGCAGTGCTAAGTAGTGCTGAAGTGAGAAGTACTTTGCTGAGAAGTGCTGTGCAGTACAGTGCAGTGCAGTGCTGTTCTGTACAGTGGTGTGCAGTGAGGTGCTGTGCTGTGCAGTGCTGTGCAGTTAAATACAGTGCTGTGCTATGCTATGCTGTGCTGTGCTGTGCTGAGAAGTGCTGTGCTGAGAAGTGCTGTGCTGAGAAGTGCTGTGCTGTGCTGTGCAGTGGTGTGCAGTGATGTGCAATGAGATGCAGTGGTGGGAAGTGTTGTGCAGTGCAGTGGTGTGTGGTGGTGTGCAGGAGTGTGCAGTGAAGTGCAGTGCTGTGCTATGCTGTGCTGTGCTGAGAAGTGCTGTGCTGAGAATGCAGTGGTGTGCAGGGTGTGCAGTGGTGTGTAGTGGTGTGCAGTGCTGAGTAGTGCTGCAGTGAGAAGTGCTTTGCTGAGAAGTGCTGTGCAGTCCAGTGCTGTTCCATGCAGTGGTATGCAGTGAGGTGCTGTGCTATGCAGTGAAGTGCAGTGCTGTGCTGTGCTGAGAAATGCTTTGCTGAGAAGTGCTGTGCTGAGAAGTGCTGCAGTGAAAAGTGCTGTGCTGAGAAGTGCTGTGCTGTGCAGTGCTGTGCAGTGAGGTGCAGTGGTGTTTAGTGTTGTGCTGTGCTGTGCTGAGAAGTGCTGTGCTGTTGTAAGAAGTGCTGTGCTGTGCAGTGGTGCGAAGTGGTGTGCAGTGAAGTGCAGTGCTGTGCTATGTTGTGCTGTGCTGAGAAGTGCTGTGCTATGCAGTGGTGCGAAGTGGTGTGCAGTGAAGTGCAGTGCTGTGCTATGTTGTGCTGTGCTGAGAAGTGCTGTGCTGTGCAGTGGTGCGAAGTGGTGTGCAGTGAAGTGCAGTGCTGTGCTATGTTGTGCTGTGCTGAGAAGTGCTGTTCTAAGAAGTGCTGTGTTGTGTGGTGTGCACATCAGGAAGGCCATTTTCACCCTCCTGAGGGTTTAAAGAAAGCCTCTGGAGCCTGGGGAGGGTAAATACCCCCCCCCCCCAGTGTGGTGCAGGAGGCTGACTAGGCCACATCCACCCTGGCCACGCCAACCCAGCAACCCGGTAGAGAACCCCTTGCTAAATTTTTTGAAACCCATCCCTGATTCTTACCACTGCGCCAGAGGTGGTATTCAGCAAGTTCTGACCAGTTCTGGAGAACTGGTAGTGGAAATTTTGAGTAGTTCAGAGAACCAGCAAATCCCACCTCTGACTGGAGATTTTACAGTATCCTTCCCCTGCCACACCCACCAAGCTACTCAGAACCGGTAGTAAAAAAAATTGAATCCCACTGCTGTACTGCGCCACCACAGCTCTTGGCTGCAGTTGATAAGTTAGTAACCTGGTTAAGAGAATCGGGTTTCCCCACTAACTTGTCCAACGGTTGCAGAAGGGGATCACGTGAACCCGGGATGCAGCAATGGTCATAAGTATGAACCACTTGCTGTGCACCTGAATTTTGATCCCACGATCACGGAGATAGTAGAAAGCTGGTAACTGTGAAAAATGGTCACAAGTCACTTTTTTCAGCGCCATTGTAACTTTGAACGCTCACTGAATGAATTGTTGTAAGTCGGGGACTACCTGTAGCTAGAAAGAATTCTCCCATATGGTTTTTACATGTTTGTTGAAGAGAGAGAGAGGGGGAGAAAATAGATCTAACTGTGACTGTTTGTGCACCTGGAGCATTAAGGTAACTTTTGCTTCCCTGTCAAGCGATGCAGAAAGTATACAGAATGATCAGAGTCACCTGGAGATGCCCCTCCCTGCAGCATAAAATTATATTCTCAATGTGACATATCAGGAGATGTCATCTCGTCAGCAGGAAAAGAAATTTGCGGCAAGAAAGAAACTGTCACCTGAAAAGAATTCCGTCCTCCAGAGAGAAGAACGGGAGTGAGTGACAAAATAAGGCATGTCACAGCGAAACAAAGAAATGTAAGAAGACCAGCGTTGAAAGCAGAAAAGCTCTTACCAACCTCAGCTGGCTAATTCGTACACAAACCCAAGTTTAAATCTGCAATAAAATGGAGCACACCAACTCTCCTTCAAACTCATTGTGAAGCCCGGGCAGAGGAAGGAGGAGGCATAGTTGGAAGCAGCTGGGATCCATAAGTGGACAAAAATTGAAGCCACCTATTGCGTAAATCGTGGAGAAAATTTGCCTGACTTTATGGCGTATAATCAGTCAATCCGTTGTTCAAAACCAAGCACCAACTAGGAAAAAGGACGTTCGGAATAAAGATAACCCGTTTCAGTATGATCAAATCTGTCATAGCTCAGAGGAGCCCATCCACCAGTGGATTTGCAAAGCTAGCTCTTGAAACAGTTCTTTCCCTCAAAAAAGTATATTTCAAGAAACCTCATAAAAAGACTGATTTGATGCAGCAATAGCACTTATATACCGCTTCACAGTGCTTTACAGCCCTCTCTAAGCTGTTTACAATGTCAGCATAATTGCCCCCAACAATGTGGGTTCCCATTTTACCATCCTTGGAAAGATGATAGGCTTTAAGATAGATACATTTCCGTCCATGATTCTTTTTTTCCCCCTCCTAATCTTCTTTTTTTTTTCCCCAAAGGTGTCTTGAAAGATGAGCTTGGCTTGTAGAGTCACTTGCCTTCACTGGCAATCACATATACTGTACAGGCCGGAACCAAAAACCAGAGATATCTTTCAAAGCAGTTGCATGAGTCTTGCAAAAACTGTGGTTAGTTTTAGGTATTTGAGGACAGGTGCTTAGTTCGTGGTAACATACATTACAGAACATCTCCTGCTTTATACAAGGCATCTGTTCAGCCTGATGTTGATATTTGATATCAACCGTTGATATCCTTCCTTTCCTTTTCAGAGAGACTTTGCAACGTATTCTTGGCTTTCTGCATCTCCATTGTTTTTTTATTAGGCTAAGATCATCTGCTGTAAATTTTGAGCAAATTTTAGATTAAAGCAACAACGACAACACTTTATTTCCCCCTCAACAAGCATATGGGCATTCACAATGAACAAAAGGCAAGTACAGAGGTCAAGAGAAAGAAATATATAAACGATAAAGAGATGAATTGCCAAAATGGATGGAATTTGGATGGACTGTTAAAGATCCCTTGATGGAGAGGCAAGGGACGATGCAAAAGAGTGGGGGAAAAGTGAATTAATTCTGCTCTAAGGTGACTTTCAAAGAGAAGACAGTAGAGGACACAACTCATAATAGCAAATGGGCTTTCTCTTCTTAGCTTGTAAAAGTTGGGAGGGAATATGTGCTCCACTCTTCAGCTTCTCGCCTCAATTCTTGTCCATCATCTTTGCAGCTCTCCTCTCTGCCAAAATGTTATTATCTATTATTCTCCTAGCCGGTTGCTTCTCCCTGTCTCTCTTGTATCACTGATAAGCATGACAAGAGATGGGAACTGAGGATGGGATCCGCATTTCCAAGGATATGAAATGCTATTTATATCAGCCGGTGAATTTTGATCAATTCAGACGGGAAAGGAAGATGGGAGGAAAGAAACAGAAGAGAAGGAGAAATCACCCAGCGTCTTCTTCTGGGGCTAAATTTCAGACCTATTTTCCTTGTAAGTTGTATGAAATGAAAGAGAAGGGGTGTGGGGGAAAAAAGGAAAAAATACGGATGACATTCACACTCCCCAATTCTCATTAAAAATATCCCACTGCAAGGATGAAACAAATATACTACAGCATCTCAAGGTAGCTATGGTGGACAAACTCATTTGCAGTGTGTGCATATGGGACTGTAGACCTGATTAAGGAGGAATCTGACAGTTTAGGTTCAGAGATAACCAAGACTTTGCTCAAGGCACCTTATTAAGGGTAGATGGAGATTCTCTTTCTTGGAGTTAGTGGATATTAAAAACTCTTCTAAAACACTGCAGACTGCAAATATTTCTTTTCTTTTTTCTTTTGTTTAGTCTGTCCTTATGGTCTTTGCAAAGGAACAAGTGGATTCTCATATTGCACCCACAAGGGATGGTCTGATTGTCAGGTGCAAAGAATCGGGTTCACACATTCAGTTCCAGCTAAGATTTGTTGCTCAAGTCTAGAATCTAGTCAACCAACAGTCAGCACTAAATTGGCGCCAGATAAGAGTTAATGGAATTCAAGGGAGGCTGCCCTTGGATCACTTGTGGGAATGCAATGACTCTAGGCTAATTACTTTCTTGACTCTACCTCTCAGGCTCTGCCTCTTCTTTTCTTACACTAACAGGTTAAAACATTATGTGTTTCTCATGCCGGAAGTGTATTTGTTTACAGATAGAAGTATCATGATCAATGATTATATTGATAGATTGCATCCTGAGTAGAGGGGTGTCCTGTTATGGGAAATGTTTTATAATGAACTTCAATGCAGCATTAACTTTGTCAAATATAATTGTATCTTTGATTCAGTGATGTCTACCACTCTATGGTTACTGTCCTTATTTGGATTTAATTTAAAGGACAGCCAGAATGGAGTTTTGCCTAGGAAACACTTTGGGGGATTCTTATTCCAAATTGCTAAACTGTCTTTGGGAGTATATGTTTTAATTTTGGTAGAGACCTGTGGCTTTAGCAAATCAAAGGGTTTGCTTATTATATGAGTGTCTCTCCAAAACTCAAAACAATCTGTGTCATCCCTAGGCCTAAGGCTAACATAGCCTAGGGCAGTGTTTCTCAACCTTGGCAGTTTGAAGATGTATGGACTCCAAGAATTCCCCAATCTGCATATCAGCCTTTTTGTTTTTGAATTTTGGGAGTAGAAATCCACATTATTTTAAAGTTTTCTTCTCCTCTAAAAAGGCCAAAACAATTTATTTTCATCCAAATGAAAGAGGGTTATTTAAAAAGCAAAATAAAAAAGCAGGGAAGACACACATATATTTATTTAATCAGAGTGTCAGTCTTCTTTAAACAACATTTAAAAGAAAGATGAATGAGGAAGAAAGCTGAAAAAATTAAGCTTTGTCCATCCTACAAGACACCCATTCCATGCAAACAAAATGTCTGCCAGGCATAGGGAAAGCTGCAATGCGGAGATCAAATTCAGAAATGTGGTAAGTCAAACCCCCATTGTGTTGCCAGATGGAACAATATATCGGATCCTCTTCTCCTTGACTTCTCTTCTCTGCATCCTTATCCAACAGAAAATTCACTACCAACATTGGGATTGATCAGGCCAAGTAAATGCCATGCCACCCACATGTATACAATTTCAATTCCAAGTTCATAGAAACATAGTAGTACTAAAAGTCTCCACTGGCTTTGAGTGCTGCCAAACCAAGGAAAGAGTATTGGAAGAGGTGATTCTACTTCCATAAAGTTGGCAACAACATCCATTTTCTTTCTTAGCTGAATCATGGACTAGGGACAGCTGTTCTTCCTGAATTTTGAGGGCTCATTCCTGGCTTACGGAAGCATGTTGTAACTTTTGCCTGAACCTGAAGACTTATGAAGCCTCAGCGCAAGGCAAAACAATTTGCTCAGGAAATCTCCAGTGAGAAAGACTATCTTATAGTCTTGATGCAATAACAGGAGAAGAAATGGGGAGATAAGGCCTGGCCTCCGCTTCAAGTATGATTGCTTAGGGCATAGGGGAGGAGAAGCAACTAGCACTGAAATACATTTATTAGTTCCCTGCTCATCCATTTCACAACTTGTCACCATTGCTGGTGATGCTGGATATTGACTGTAGGCTCAAGACCACAGAGAGAATATGTTGATGCTCAGCAAGGGATGGTCTTCATGGGGAGCCAGCACAATTCTGGATTTCATTAGAAGTGATAAAGATCACAGACTTAATATCTTATGACTTGATTCCAGTCATCTAAAGATTAGTAGTGACTCTGATTTCTGATGGAACAGACTATTTGTAGCTCAGGGTTGAATGGTGGGGTGCTTGATGCTCTCTGAGTTTGATGGTTTTATTTTTTTTTAATTGAAGTTTCACTACCCAGTTGGGTAACATCATCAGTGCTAGAAGGGAGTGGGTAACTGGAAATTAATGAAGTCACTTAGTTGGGTTAGAGACACTTCTGCAAGAAAACTACCAAACCAAGAACCCCACACTCTGATTTTTTTGTAGTGGAAAGTACAGTGGTTCAAGGAGAGTCAGAGAGAGAGAGTGGAAAGTGTCATTGCGTTGTTTTGGTTTGTCTGTTGAGCTTCCAGAATATACCGGACTGGTTATCAAGTTACTATAGCAACAAGATATGAGAGTCTTGTGATGTATGCTTTACTGCGCATGTGTGCAGGGGAGGAGTTTCACTTTTCTTCATTTTACTTTACTTTTACCTTCTTTACTATTGCTTGTTTCTTAGAATGCACTGCTTTTTCTTTTGTTCTTAGTAATGTGTAAATAAAGTATGCTGGCAACAGAAAAACACGATTCATTTCCTCTAATTTATGAAGCTGATTTTTTTCACTTTGACAGAAAGCATAGTATAAGGGCAACATTCATTCCGAATGTTGGATGGGAAATGAGATGTCCAGGTGGGTTGGAAGGACTCAGGGATGAATTATCAAGGAACACAAATGGGATATTTGCATCAGATGAGCAAGATGGTAAAAAGGTAAAGGAAACCAGGGCAGAGAAACTGTCTTTAAGCCTTACAATTGCACTGTTTTCAATCTGTGATGGGTTTGGTTGCAGAATAACAGGATTTGTGCACCTAGTTTATTTGAAGGGTCAACCTGAAAACTCAACTTCTGCAACTCCACATAGAATGAAGAGGAATCAGAGAAGGAGCCAAAGAACAAGGTGACTGCATTATACTCCATTCCCCATTCATTTATTCAGAGCATTCCACCCCCACCCCCCACTCTTCATGTTCCCTCTTGAGTTACTTCTTCCTTTGCCACCTTGCTGTAGAAGATGACAGGTCCTTTTATCTCATTTTCCTGATATTTTACAACCTTAGCTCTCTTGCAATGAATCCCCATTTTGGTTTTCCCAGACACATTTTATCACAATCATCCTTCACACTATGCAAGAATACTTCCATTACCAGTCCCAGAAGTAATTTGTATGAATTAATTCTTCAATTTCCAGTGAAGCCATATGCACACAAATAACGGTGAGAAAGAGACAGAAGGGACTCAATAAAAGAACCGAATCCAAAATTGAGTGGACGTCGCCTATAGCGCCACACAAAAAAAGGGGGAAGCTCAGAAGAATATCTGGGAGCTGAACAACCTAGATAATCATATACAGGTGATTCTTCTCTATGTCTCTCTGGAGGCCTTCAAGTGAAAGGATGAATTACATGTTTTCTAGCTTTCTTATCCCAAAACAAATGGCGTGTCAGAGAGATGGAATGCCAGAACTTTAACTGCATTTTATGATTTCATACAAGCTGCTTGGGGGAACATTATGGGCACATACACAAAAATAGTTCAACAAATATAACGTTTGGGATGGGAACGAGGTTAAAGAAAAAGGCTTGCAAATGAAGAGTTGATATTACAAAATCATACTTCTACATGGAACAGCCTTGAAGAATTTTTCCTCGTTTTGCAACCTTTCTTGCCAACAGTTGTTAAGTGAATCATGCAGTTGTTACTAGAGTTAGAGTTTAGAGTGCACAGCCCAACTAAAAACAGTACAATACCAGATATAAAATTTAAAAACAGATTAAAAATGGATTAAATCTATGGCTGATAATTTAAAACACCAATAAAATAATAAAAAAAACAGGGTAAAAAATAACAAAATTAAAACCATCCAATATTTCTAGGCCAGACCGGCTCATTGAAAGAGATAGGTCTTAAAGGCACGCCTGAAGATTCGCAGGTCAGGGATAGTCCGCATCTCCAGGGGTAACTCGTTCCAAAGGGAGGGTGCTCCCACAGAGAAGGCCTGTACCCTCCGGGTAGCCAGCCGGCATCGTCCAGCTGACGGCACCCCAAGGAGGCCCACCCTGTGAGAGCGCACAGGCTGGCGGGAGGCCAATGGTGGCAGCAGGCGGTCCCGTAAGTACCCGGGTCCCAAGCCATGGAGCGCTTTAGAGATGACCGCCAACACCTTGAATCGCATCTAGAAGGTCATCGGAAGCCAATGCAGCTCACGCAGGAGCGGTCTCACATGGGAGCTCCGAGAAGCTTAACAGGCTTGTTAAGTGAAGCTGGCTTCCCCACTGACTTTGCTTGTCAGAAGGTCGCAAAAGGGGATCTTCCCCCAGAATATTGCAACCGTCATAAATGTGAGTCAATTGCCAAGCAGCTGAATTTTGATCATAGGGACGGGGCAATGGTTGTAAGTGTGAAAAGCAGTCACAAGTCACCTTTTTCAGTGCCACTGTAAGTTTGAACAGCCACTAAATGAACTGTTATATGTCAAGGACTACCTGTGTATGGCAGAGGCCCAGGTTATTTCAGGGTCTACCTCTTCTTTTATATAACCTTGATAAGGTTTGGAGGGCGGTTACGTTGTTGATTTATTTATTTTATTTATTCATATTGAAAAGATAAAACTATATAAAGAACATGTTATAAAAATATCAAAATACAAAGTGCAATAGCTAAAAAGATGTGATGAGATGAAGGAATAGGATGAGCAGGGGGGCAGGTGAGATCTGATATTAATCTGACAACTTCCCTTGTACACCGACGAGAATCACAGGGTGTGAATTTCCCAAATCATAGAATAACAGAGTTGGAGGTCATCTAGTCCAACCCCCTGTGGCCCCATAAAACTCTTTAATAAATAAATAATAATCTAGCCATCTCATCAGGCCCGGCAGGGAAGGGCATGTTGTGGGTGTTGTCTACAAAGGAATGCCATCTGATGGGTATTGGAGTCCAGACAGCGATGCAAGCATCTCAGGCTTCCATGGTCTTGAGAAGAAACAACTGTATCATGGATGAAGTCTCTTTTTGACCGTCTCTTTTGAACAAAACTATAACAGTCTTCTAAATCTCTACTGGCTCTTGAATGGGAATCTTATCAGCATATGAGTGGGAGCAGATGAAGAACTACCCATAAAATAAGAACAATAGAAGAATGGACTCTTAATTGTCTCTCTGTTATTGGTATCATTATTATGATTACTCTGTAGTTTTGTATGTACATTGAAAACTTCTGCACTAAAGAAAAATTTTTTGTGTGTCCAATCAGACTTGGCCAAACGTATTCCATTCCATTCCTTGTTCTGTTCTGTTCTGTTCTTTTCTGTTCTATTCCTTGTTCTGTGCTTTTTTGTTCTATTCCTTGTTCTGTTCTGTTCTATTCCATTCTATTCCATTCCATTGTTCCGTTCCATTCAATTGTTCCTTTCCTTTCCTTTCCTTTCCTTTCCTTTCCTTTCCTTTCCTTTCCTTTCCTTTCCTTTCCTTCCCTTCCCTTCCCTTTCTCTGTTCTATTCTGTTCTGTTCTGTTCTGTTCTGTTCTGTTCTGTTCTGTTCTGTTCTATTCCATTCCATTCCATTCCATTCCCTATTTTGATTGAAAAAAAGGATTCAGTGAAGAAAAGATGAAGTTAAGAAGAGTTTTTCTTCTAAAATATTCTCATGTCTATTAAACTGGGAGGGAATCATACCCTTCCATGTATTAGTATTCTCCTCAGGCCAAAGAGGCACTGAAATGGAACCTAGATATTTTAAGAGACACCACAATATAATTATATCACTACCCCTATAATATAATGGCATTTTTCCAAGCACCATGATTTCAAAATTATCTGAGAAATAACAGAAAGAATGATTCAATATATGTGGAAAATTAGGTGAGAAAGTCCTTCACGTATCTTAACCAAGTACTCAGATTATATCAAACAATGACAAGAGGGGACAAGAACCCCAAGAGAAGAATTGCATTATTACATTTTTTAAAATTTATTTGTCCAATTTTGATACCGCCCATCTCACCCACAAAGAATAAATGCACTTGTGAACCACAAATGAGGCTTACTTTGGTCTATTATTACCTCTTAATGAGAATGTAAGAAGTCCTGCAAAGGAATTTAATATTATTGAAAACTTTTTGGTTGCTGTCCAAAGAGGTCAGATACTTCCTTGAAAATCTTCCAAAAGTACTTTGAAAAGAGAGGCAAGGGAAATTTGGGGTGTGTGGGGGGGATTGTGACATCTTTTTTTTCATCCCTTCTGTTAATTCTCTCTCTCTCTCTCTTTCTCTCTCTCTCTCTTTCCAGTTAACCTAACATTTTATTTTTATTTATTTTATTTGGTTTATCAATTGCTTACAAGATAATACGTATAAGTAAAAACATAGTTAGGAATACATGGATACATATAAGAAAAATAAAAGAAACAATAGGACAGGGACGGTAGGCACATTGGTGCGCTTATGCACGTCCCCTACAGACCTCTTAGGAAAGAGGTGGGTTCAATAATAGAAAGGTTAACGTTTTTGGGGTTTGGGGAAGAAACCACAGAGTCAGATAGAGTATTCCAGACATTGACCACTTTGTTGTTGAAGTTGTATTTCCTGCAATCTAGTTTGGTGCGATTAACCTTGAGTTTGTATCTATTGTTTGCTCTTATGTTGTTATAGTTGAAGCTGAAGTATTCATTGACAGGTAGGACATTGCAATGTATGATTTTATATACTATACTTAGATTGGACCGAAGGCGGCATAGTTCTAGGTTTTCTAGGTCTAGAATTTCAAGTCTGGTGGCATAAGGCAATGGTTCCTAACCTGGGTGATATTGACCCCCAGGGGTCAATTTCGTTTTTCAGGGGAGCGATGGAATGAAAAGGGGCAATGCAGGGGCGAAGGAATGGAAGTGGGGCAATATGGGGGCAATGGAGCGAGAAGTTTTGGGGACACTTTTGAGACTTTTTTCATACAGTGAACCGCTGTATATCTGTATACAAAAACATCATATTGTTCACTATTAGTGGATTGAACTGTGTTTTAAAATGTTCCTCCAGCTAGCTTCAGTACAGAACGCTGTACATATGTGAATACGCATCGCTCATCTTCATGCGCATTACGCAGCAGCCTCTATCACTCTACCCATTAAATTTGCCGCTGATTTTTGTTGCTTTCCTTCTGTAAAAATTTTATTTGTGTCTGTTTAACCTTTTTTACAGTGTGTGTGAATATATATTTTCCTCGAATCTTAATTTAGTTTCAGAGTTTTCATCTCGAAATTCTTAGTTCCTGCATTGCGGTTTGTTCTTATGCCCTTTTTATATTTCTTTTTGAGTCTTAAAATTCACTTGTAATTAAATCATTAAATGTTACTGTTTTTGGGGGGGCATTTCATTTTCTTGCAACTGAATTTTGTTTTCAGTGGTCATTGCATTTAAGTGTCTTGAATAAATAAGATAATAATGAAATACATGTATCACAAAGTTTGGGAGTAAAAGTGATGGGTGGCATCAGAATTTTTCACACAGTTGAGATATGGGAAAAAGACTGGAAGTAAATGATTTGCATCGATGTGTCCTGATGACAATTTTAAAGAAAACAAAAACCGTGTTTGCATAAATTGAAGAATTATTTCCCTGTGTTGTGATTGAGAGGTTATGTTGGGGGGTGGGGGGTGGGCGATGATAACTTCCTCAATGGCTCAAGGGGGCGATTCTTTCAAAAAGGTTAAGAACCACTGGCATAAGGTATTCTGGTGGCATAAGGTATTTCATGCCTTTGGTCATGTGGAACCAGTTCTGATAGCTAAGGTTGAATCAGAATATATAGCGGAATTGTAACCTGAGACTTCATAGACCCAAATTCCTAGGGCAGTCAGTGACGGCGAACCTTTTTGTTGTGGTTATTTATTATTATTTATTTATTTATTAGATTTTTATATACCGCCCCCTCTCCCGAAGGGACTCGAGGCGGTGTACAGCCAAGTAAAAACGACACACATTATAAATACAATTTTAAAATAGAATTAAAAATGGATTAAACTGGTGGCTGAAATACAATGAAAATAAAAACTGTACAAGGAAAAAATTTAAAAACTGCAACCATTAAAACCAATTTAAAACCCTAACCAATAACTCTAGGCCAGACCGGCTTGTTGAAAAAGGTGGGTCTTCAATGCGCGCCGGAAGGTTCGCAGGTCAGAGATAGTTCTCATCTCCGGGGGTAATTCATTCCAGAGGGAGGGTGCTCCCACAGAGAAAGCCCGCACCCTCGGGGCCGCCAGCCAGCATCGCCCAGCTGACGGCACCCCGAGGAGGCCCGCCCTGTGAGAGCGCACTGGTCGACGGGAGGCCAATGGTGGCAGAAGGCGGTCCCATAAGTACCCAGGTCCCAAGCCATGGAGCGCTTAGTGGTGTGCTGAAAGGGCATGTGTGCCCACACCCACAATGCAGTGCGCCCTGCCCCTCTGCGCATGCACATGCAACATCCCCCCTTACCTGCACTACACATGCGCGTGGCTCCCAGCTGATTTTTGGCCTGTTTTGAGGCCTTTTTCGGCGTCCCAGAGGCTCAAGGGAAGCCTCTGCAGCCTTTGGAGGCTGAAAAATGGGCCCGTTTCATCACTTACGTTTTTGGCACCTCTGGTATTTCTGGAAGCCCCGTTTTTTAGTTTCCCTGAGGCTGCAGAGGCTTCCCTTGAGCATCTAGGAGGCCGAAAAAGAGATGAGAGGCACGCACAGTGCAGTCACAGTCCTAGGGGAATTCGAGCAGGTTATGAAAAGGGTAAAATACAGACGGGCCTTGTTATATCCAGGACAGTAGTTCTCAAGTTACAACCATTTATATAGTAAAGGTCTGAAGTTATGATGGCACTGAAAAAGTGGCCATTTTTCACATGCCAATACCATTGCAAAGCAGCTTCCCCATGGAAATGTCGTCAAAATTTGGAGGCTTGGCAACTGGCATGTACTTATGACGGTTGCAATATTCCCGGGTCATGTGATCCTCTTTTGTGACCTTCTGACAGGCAAAGTCAATGGGGAAGCCAGATTCACTTAAGAACCGTGTTAATAAGTTAACAACTGCAGCAATTTAAGAAAAAAAGTTGTAAAATGGGCCAAAACTCACTTAGCAACTGTCTCGCTTAGCAACAGAAATTTTGGGCTCGACTGTGATTGTAAGTCGAGGACTCCTTATATGTTATTATCTCTGTTAAACCCTTAATGGACTTTTGGTGACCAGGATCAAACAAGGAAGCTATAAAGATTTGCTTGTAGATAATAGATATGGGAAGAAGGTACCATTTGTTATAGTTTCAGAGAAGAAACTATATCTAATCATTGAAAATGATTAGAATTGTTTATACTTGTGTTGAAGGGGGGAATTATTTTTTTACTTGTTTTTTTCCCCCTCTTCTTTATATATATTTTTTTTCTGCACTTTTTTTCTTTTTTTAGTTTTTTTTTTTACTTTATATTAGTATTTTTTTAATTATAACGTTTAATAAAATTACTGTGAAAAAGTAATACAGAAGAACAGTTGGTTCTACATATAGGCTCTTGATAGCAATCTCCTAAGGAGAAAAATGTATCTCGGCTATGCAAACTCACAGAGGGAGACTAGGGGCTTGTAATTTATTTCCCACGTTTCCGCTTTGCATAAATCATTAATCATATGAAAGTCTAGGCACAATTCAAAGCAGGTGGTCAGGTCACCAAAAAGAGAAGCAGATTTTTCATTCCCCCCCCCCCCGCCACCTTCTTCTTTCCCCAACACAATTCCCCCTTCTAACTTCCAAGTTCTGAGACAAGAACATCCAGTATTTCTTCTGTTGGCTAGTCTAGAGAATAGGAAGTACCCTCAAAGATATAAATCAAAGGTCCTCTCCTCTCAAAACTGGTCATTTTGCAGAACTGAAAAAACATGTCTTCCCCAAATATCTATGGAGATGCTCAATCATTCAAATCATGGTTGCCCCAAACAGCGGTGAGTTTCTACCGGTTCTGTCCACCTCTGTAGAACCAGTAGCTCTGAAGAGCAGCAGACATAGAGCCGGTTCTATGTCTGCTGATGTTTTTGCCCACCTGCCCACCCGGGCTATTACCTTTATTTCCTGATTTTTTCAACTTCAGCTGTCGTGCGAGGCACAGCTGCAGTTAAAAAAGCAGGAAAAAAGGGATTTTTGAAAGGCTGCTTCTCTGCACGCAGTATGCTGATGACGATTTACAGGCGCGCTCGTAAATCACCAAACCTCGTGTAAAGGACCAAACTGTAGTTAACCCTTTCGGATCCCACCCCTGGGCCTAAAGGTGCTTTTCCAAAAAAACTCTGTTTTTCCTAGAAGACATTTTGTTTCTCATTCAAGAAGCTTCTTTAGTTGTCAGAACTGAAGAAGCTTCCTGAATGAGTCCCAAAAGTGCTTTTTCAAGAGGCAACTCGACTTTCTGGTTTTTCTTTGAATATGTTTTCTTCTCATCCAAGAAGCTTCTTCAGCTCTGAAGAAGTTTCTTGGATGAGAAGTGAAACAGCTTCAGAGAAAAACCAGAAAGTTAAGTCGCCTCTTGAAAAAGCACTTTTGGGATGACCATGAACTGGACACCTGAGAATCGCACTAGACACTTCCTGAATGAGAAGCAAAATGTTTTCAAGGAAAAACCCAAGGAAGTCCTATTGCCTATTGAAAAGCATATTTGGGACAATCATGCCTTCTTTGTTATACACATTACGATACCTGGAATCAAAATATATGCTTATCCAAGGGTGGGCTGCTACCGGTTTGCACTGGATTGGGTGAACCGGTTGTTAATTTTATGGCCAGTTTGGCGAATTGGCAAATCCCATCCCTGGCTGGCCCCGCCCACCCTGCCCTCCCAGGAGTCCCCACATGGCCCATTTTGGATCGCAGGTAAATGCAGAGGTCCAGGGAGGGCAAAAAACAGGCCTCCCAGAAGTTCCAGAAGACTGGAAACGGGCCCGTTTCTGGCCTCCAGAGAGCCTCCAGAGAGCCTTCAGAGCCTGGGGTGGCCATTTTTGCCCTCCTGGAGGCTAAAAGAAAGCCTCCAGAGTCCAGGGAGGGTGAACCCCATTGCAGCCCATTTTTGCTCCCAGGATGGTGCAGGAGGCTGACTAGGCCACGCCCACCATGGCCACACCCACCCAGCAACCAGGCAGAGAACCAGTTGTTAAATTATTTGCAGCCCAACCCTGTGCTTATCCTATTGTTGACTCAGCTAAACCTGTGTGAACTTAAGCCCTCTTCCATGAATGAAACATCACAACATCTCTCAAACTTAAATATGACTCTTCCTTTTTCCTGTTATCTTAGGCAGCCCACAATCAACACTTTTAAATTATCTCTCCCACTGTGTTCTGCATTTCAGGCTCTTTGCTTTTCTTAGCTTACAAAGCAACCTTTTAGACTTCAAGTTTTCTGATGTTCTTCTTTGTGTGACGTGACATGTTTGTACAAGGATGGGATGAAGAAGAAAAAAAGGAAGTCAGTACATTAATACCCTAAGATGAAATATAGCTTTGTCTAAATATGTTCACAGTAATTCAGAATGCATTTGAAGTGATTCTGGATTCTAAAGCCTGAGTAGAACTACATTTCGGGCTGTGTCTATCAAGGAGGTATTCATTGCCTTCTTTTGCTTTCCTTGCCCTTCCTTTTGTCTTGATTATTATGTCTAAGATATTGGATCAGAAACAAAAATACAACAAATATCTCCAGAGCTGCATAAGATTTCAAGAGATGAATAATGGAGGTGGCTTTAATTGAGAATCCACAGTGCCAAATTTCAAAGATCAGAGCCTTTACCAGGAAATTTAAGTAAGTCATATTTTCAGCCTCAGTTATCTACATTACATTACATTTTATTTTATTTATTATTTATTTATTTTATTTATTTGTCAATCACTTGCAAGGTAATAGATATAAGTATAAACATGAGTAAGAATACAGGAAATAGGTATGAATAAATGGGGACAATAGGACAGGGACAGTAGGCACGATGGTGCACTTATGCACGCCCCTTACAGACCTCTTAGGAATGGGGTGAGGTCAATAGTGGTTAGTTTGAGGTAAAAGGAGTGGGGGTTAGAGGATGCAGCAACAGAGTCAGGTAGTGCATTCCAGGCATTGACCACTCTGTTGCTGAAATTGTACTTTCTGCAATCAAGTTTGAAGCGGTTTACATTGAGTTTGTATCTGTTGTGTGCTCTTGTATTGTTGTGGTTGAAGCTGAAGTAGTCATTGACTGGTAGGACATTGTAACAGATAATTTTGTGTGCTATGCTTAAGTCTAACTGTAGGCAGCGTGGTTCAAGGTTGTTTTGTTGCTACACAGACTTTTACACTGTTAAAAAAATAATAACAAAGGGACACAACAACAGTAACCAGAATGTGAAATATCCTTGTTTGGCTTATGTATAAATAAGAGAGTTGTTGATGATTGTTGAGGAGGGTCAAATGATCTATGGATATCTAGCAGAGAGACAATGAAACTTATCTCAGAATAACAGACTAACAGTGTTGAAAACGACTTCAATGGGCCTCTGGTCTCTTAGGTAGGCCTCCTTGGGTCCAGTTGAACCTCTCTTAGCAGATCAAGTTGGTTGTGGGCCACTGCCCTTGGTGGCATTTTCCTCCTAATTTCTCTAATCTTTCCTCTCATTTTCCTTTCTCCAAACTTTTTTTTTTCTTTTTCTGTAACTAATCTTTCCCTCTCCACCTCTCCTCCTACCATTTTATCTTAAGTCCTCTTTGCGGATGATGTAAAGCTATTCAACACCACCAACAATGCTACTATTCTTCAAAGTGATCTTGATTATGTGTCTGAATGGTCAAACATTTAGCAACTCCAAATCTCGACCAACAAATGCTCTGTCCTACACATTGGTAAAAAAAAAAATCAATTCACCAAATACAAACTAGGTGAATATGACCTCGTTGATGACCCTCACTCTGCCAAGGACCCAGGAGTACTCATATCTAATGATCTAAGCGCTAGAGCTCACTGTAACAGCATTGCCAAAAAGGCATTAAGAGTTGTAAATCTAATTTTACGAAGCTTCTCCTCTGGAAATATTGAATTGCTAACTAGGGCATTCAAAATCTTTGCCAGACCAATACTTGAATATAGCTCATCTGTCTGGAATCTGCACGGTATATCGACATTAATACAAAGCACCAGAGAGCAGGACAAGAAACAATGGTTGGAAACTAATCAAAGACAGAAGCAACCTGGAATTAAGGAGAAACTTCTTAACAGTGAGAACAATAAGAAACAGCTTGTCTTCAGAAATCACGTGCACCCCATCACTGGAGGTTTTTAAGAAGAGATTGGACAGTCACTTGTCTGAAATGATATAGGTTCTCCTGCTTGAGGAGTGGGCTGGAATAGAAGACCTCCAAGGTCCCTTCCAGCTCATTCTGCTCTATTCTAAGAACTGTAGTGGCACAGTGGTTAGAGTGCAGTACTGCTGACTGCCGGCTGACTGCAATTTGGCAGTTTGAATCTCACCTGAGGGTGGTGGACTCAGCCTTCCATCCTTCTGAGGTGGGTAAAATGAGGACCCAGGTTGTTGGGTGCAATAGGCTGACTCTGTAAACCACTTAAGAGAGAGATTGTAAAGCACTATGAAGCAGTATATAAATCTAAGTGCTATTGCTATTCCTAATTTAATTCCTATGTTCTATTAACTGGTTCACAAATAGTAATAATACTCTATATTACAGCAAGTTACTTCTTTGGAACAGCATAAGTCTTGGGACAGATAGCTCATCCCTTTTCTAAGCTGAACTCTTCTAGAAGATTCACCATCCTTTATGTGTACAATGTCATAACCATGTGATCATGGCTTTATTTGTTTAGCATGGATTTCTTTTTTTGGTACTTTATCTTGTACGCTATCTGGAATCAGAATGATTGAATGTCATAAAATTATAATAGTAACCAATGAACAATCATTTGGTTGATGGATGAGGATGCTTCTTTGTGATTCTGTAGTCAGAAATTCATGTACTTTCTTTTTAATCAAAGGCATCTTTGAACTAACCTCAAAAATGAAATGGGACCCTTCAAACAATTGTCAGTGTTTCAAGTTAGCTCTATTTCATCAAAAGACACTTGAAATATTTGAAGGATATAAACAAGCAGTAAACCCCACCCTCATTTGTACTGATGATGTCACCTAGTTGGGTAATAAAATGTCTGCAAGCAAACAAACAAGCTAAGAGAGTACCAGATCTCTCTTTCCCTCTCCCTCTCCCTCTCTCTCCTTACATTTCATTAATATTATATGCAATTATTTATTTATTTATTTGTTTGTTTATTTAGTTATTATATTTATATACCGCCCTTCTCCCGAAGGACTCAGGGTGGTGCACAGCCAACCGTAAAACTTTATTACAATTATAAAAGTTAAAAAGAATTAAATATCGTAGGCTGTCTAAAATTATACCCTCCCCCAATAAATTATTAAAACCCAAATTTTAAAATCCCAATTTAAAACACAAATACTAAATTAAAAATCCCATTTCAGCCTAGGCCAGCCTGCTCGGAGAACCAGGTTTTTAATGCACATCTGAAAGCTCTCAGGTCCATGTTATTACGTAATTCCGGAGGCAGACCATTCCAGAGGACGGGGCCCCCATAGAGAAGGCCCTACTCCTAGGGGCCGCCAGATGACACATAGAAGCCGTCGGCACCCAAAAAAGACCCTCTCTGTGGGAACGCACAGGTCGGTGGGAGACTACCGGCAGAACGCGGTCCTGCAGATAACCTGGTCCAATGCCATGGATCGCTTTAAAGGTCAAAACCAGAACCTTAAAGCGAACCCGGAAAACCACCGGCAACCAATGCAGCTCGCGTAGGAGGCGTCACATTGGAGCTTCGTGACACCCCCATAACCACCCGCGCAGCTGCATTTTGTACCAGTTGGAGTCTCCGGGTGCTCCCCGCAGGGAGCCCCATGTAGAGAGCATTACAGTAGTCCAGGCGAGAGATGACAAGGGCATGAGTGACCGTACGTAAGGCGTCCCGATCCAGAAAGGGCCGCAACTGGTGAATCAGGCGAACCTGATAAAAAGCCCCCCTAAAAATATATTTGTTAATCATGTTTGGAGGTATCAAAGACCACAATTAAGATTTTGAATAGCCAAACACATCCACCTGACCAGAGTTTGCATGTCTTTGCCTTCCAAACATTAAAAATTTGAACACAGTCCGAGCATCTTAATACACCACAGGCAAACTCAATTACAAGATGATTACACAGGAACATAAGCATACAGGCTTTTCCTGAAAGACACAAATTCGTCCATTAAAACAGAGGGATTAGAAATCTTCTTAAGATTGCCATTACAAAGTCTATTATTAAGTTCTACCTATAACTGATACATTACAGGAGGAAAGAAGCCTGAAGGACGACCGGCTTGAACTAACCATCCATCCTGGGAAAGAAACATCAAGCAGACCTTCCTCATAAAATATCACCTGCTGTGCTGTGGAAAAATAGGAAAGGAAGGAAGGAAGGAAGGAAGGAAGGAAGGAAGGAAGGAAGGAAGGAAGGAAGGAAGGAAGAAGGAAAGAAAGAAAGAAAGAAAGAAAGAAAGAAAGAAAGAAAGAAAGAAAGAAAGAAAGAAAGAAAGAAAGAAAGAAAGAAAGAAAGAAAGAAAGAAAGAAAGAAAGAGAAAGCAAAGAACGTCTATTTCCATTCAGAGGAGTATTTGCAGATAGATTCAGAAAAACACCCATTGTCCCATTCTGCCCCATCTTACTCTCTTGAAAGCAACTTCTGAACAACTGGTTGGCTGATTTCAGTATATCGTTTAAGTTACACTACTATCAGCTATCCAAGTATGACTTTCACTTAAAAGAATCTCCACAGCAGGAGAAACAAAAGACCTGATTTACAGAGAATTTATAATCTTTAACTTTTCTTCATGGTACTCGATAGGCTGGAATTTCCTAGAAGAGCAACGCAGGCAGGGTGAATCAGCTTTACTCCTGAATGGTAACTGATACTATAGATCACAGTGATGTGGTGACAGCTGCAGGGCACAATATTAATTTGCAGCATTAAAAGATGTCAATATTTACAGCATGGTTTTTTTCAGAACTGAAGGATTTTTAGATGTCCTTTTCTGCCAAATGCACCTCACCCAGACACAAATCCATACCAAGAGCCATTTTAGCTCAGCATTAGAACAACATCACTAGGCGGCAGTCATAATACAGTCCCATTTTTTTCCACAGGGACAAGAAAACCGCCTATGATCTCTATAATCTGGACAAAGCATTGTGGCTCGGAGGCAGTCGTAATTTTAGCAGTGATGATGTTACCTAACTTGGGTCATGAAACATCTGCAAGAAAACAAGCAAGCTCAGAGAGGGCCCCACAGTCCTCCTCCTCTTCTCGTGTACTCAAACCCCACTCCTACCACTGATAATGTAAGTGAGCTGGGTTATGAAATGTCTGCAAGAAAATAACCAAGATCAGAGAGCACCAAGGACACCACTGTTCTATTCCTCCTCCTCCTCCTCCTCCTCTGCCCCTTTACCTTCTCCTGCACTATACAAACTCACTCCTTGTAGCACTGATGATATTACCTAGCTGGGCAATGAAACATGTGCAAGAAAACAACAAACCTTAAACTACTGTATATAAACAGAAAGCAAGCTAAACACGCACCTACTAGCACTGATGATCTTACCTAGTTGGGTAACGAAACTTCTGCAATAAAAACAACCAAGCTCAGAGAGCACCAAGGACCCCACAGTCACAATTCTTATCAACAATTCTGCTAGGCAATGACTGAGGTTGCAAGAATGTGCATAAAGTAATATAATTTGGGTCTCACGGTCCATCTGGCTTTCATTTTCTATTTTTATCCAGCATCTATTTCATCAATTATCGTGCCTTTCTTAGACTAATTCTGCAAAGCTTTGCAAGTAAAGGCTCACTCTGGAACCATCTCATCTCTTCCCTACTATCCCATTCCCCATCTGTTTGCCCAAAACATCAATAATAGTTACGTTATTCTTGTTAAAAACTCCACGTTTTTCTAGAGTAGATTAAATCTGCTGCTTCATTTCATGGACATAATTAATAATCACAATAATAGCTGCATTTTCACTGAGTTCCTCCATCTGTGAATATTGCATTTTATGGATATTTTCACAAAGATAAACTCCACGCTAATTTCGGAGGAAAGTGGAGGGGAGGAGAAGCTATAAGCTATGATGGGTATTCCAAAAGTCTTACCATCATTACTTCAAGCAAATATGTTCCAACTCACAAGTAAAATCTCCCCAAGATATTTAAAAGTTAATCTATCTGATATTTTCAAAACGTCTGTGATCTGAAAAAAGCCCAGTGACTCCAGTTTATTATGTGCCTTTCAAATTAGCTCCATTCCAGGGGCATAAAGGCAACTTTCATGCTTCCTCTAGAGTTGGAAACTGGCTCTTCCTAGAAATACCCAAAGCAATCAGATTCCAGTTACTTTTGATCATATATGGTGGACCAGTGTGGGATTCAAAAATGTTTACTACCGGTTCTATGGCCATGACTTGGTGGGCATGGCTTGGTGAGCGTGGCAGGGGAAGGATACTGTAAAATTTCCATTCCCTCCCCACTCCTGGGGTAAGGTTACTGCAAAATCCCATTCCCTCTCCACCCCACTAACCAGCTTTCCAGCTCTGTTCTCCTGTGCAGGGCAACCAAAGAAGATCCAGCCAATCAGCTGGGACTCAGGAGGTAGAGAATAGGTGGGGGCAGGGCTAGTCAGGGGTGGGATTTGATGGTTCTCCAAACTACTCAAAATTCCCACTATCGGTTCTCCAGAACTGGTCAGAACCTGCTGAATGCCACCTGCGTGGTGGATATGTGTGAAGGCAAAAAAAAAAAAAAAATCTGAACGAAAATACATATGTACGTGGTTAGAAAAGATAATTAAACAACATATAGATCTAAAGCCAGAAATATTCTTGTTTGGTATACTACCAGAAAGCTGCGACAAAGCTACAACAAAGAGACTACATATTCAATACTTCATGTGTTGACAGCAGTGAGAATTGCATTTGCACAATATTGGAAAAATGAGGATTCCCCCCCCTCCCCCCAGATGAAAATATAATTTGGAAAATATTACACTGTGCAAAGATGGATAGACATTAAAAATAAAAGATGAACCAGATACAGAATATTACTCAACATGGAATATGTTTTACCAACGGTTAGATATAAGAGGTAGAAATTAGAAGAAAAAAGATTATTACTATGTGTAAGTAAAAGATGAGCTAGTATGGTTATATTGCTGATATGGACAATAAATTCTGCAGAGACAAAGTAACAAGAAAGGAAAAGCAACATAAATAGGAGGCAGCAGCTGCATCCCTATAAAGAAAGACTACAATATTTGGTATATGCTAAGGCAGGGCTCCCCAACTCCTTGGTCCACATGCCAGAAGCCAGTTCGAGCAAATAAGCGAAGCCCCGTCCACAGGGTGGAGGCAGCACACGAAACTACGCCCCCTCTGTCTGTGGAAAAACCTCTCTCCATGGAATCAGTCCCTGTTGTAAGGTAGAACAAAAGTAGGGACTTGCAGAAATATGTATAGTATGCAAGATGTATGTCTGTGGAGATTCTCAGTCATCCAAGTCATAATTAATATTTTCCCTCTCTCCCTCCCTCTCTCCCTCCCTCTCTCTCACATACACACAGGACTATGTCTGATTTACTTTGGCTATGCCCTACATGCAAATTCATTGCAGAAGTCCGTGGTGGTAGAAATGGTTAGTGGATCAACAAGGGGTAACATTGGTTTGATATGGGCATTTCCCTATAAAGTTGCCAAGAGTCAGACACAACTGAACAGTTTAAGCTATGTATCCGTCTGTCTGTCTGTCTGTCTGTCTGTCTGTCTGCCTGTCTGTCTTTCTATCTACTTTGTCAGTTCTGATGGTGGGGGTATGGAAGGCCAGGTTCTCACAGTTGAGACTGGATGGTGGAGGATGGAAGGATAGTTCAGATAGGATGACGGGGAGGCAGGAATGGAAGGATTGTATTTCTTTGCAGTCATCTGGTTGTTAACGCTCTCCTTGAGAACTCTTGAGGCCACTTGGTGGTTTATCTTTGACCTCAGGGTCACCTGAATCAGAGTGACATGGGTTATGGATGGAATCTTCTTGGAGTTGCTACAAAGATTGCCGTTGTAGACTGGAGGTAGCTGATGTCTTATTCCTCCCCTTCTGTTGAGGGAGGGGTGTTCAATTCTGACATAGATGGATTATTTTACTCCTCTTTCAAACCAAGGGTCCTCTCTATCCAAAATGTGGAGTTTGCAAAATGTGAATACTACTGCATAAAGGGTTTTCTCCAACTCTTATATGGTTAGAATCCAAGGTTCTTTCCAAAAGTTAAACACAGGGCACACGTGAGTTTGTAAAGCATGGAAGGTAGAAAGCACCAATTTCTCATGGGGGGGGGGGGACACAGATAAATTAATGAAGGAGTGGGTTGGTTGGTTGGTTGGTTGGGTTGGTGCACTTTTCTATACTTTTAGTAAGCTTCATCAAATACAATATAGCAATAGCACTTAGACTTATATACCGCTTCACAGTGCTTTACAGCCCTCTCTAAGCGGTTTACAGAATCAGCCTCTTGCCCACAACAATCTGGGTCCTCATTTTACCGACCTTGGAAGGCTGGACAGTTAAGTCAATCTTTAGCCGGTGAGAATCGAACTGCCGAACTGCCAGCAGTCAGCAGAAATAGCTTGCAGTACTACATTCTAACCCCTGCACCACCACAGCTCATATACCTACAGTGAACATATGTCTTTTATTTCAGAAAGCTATCTGAAACATTTTGTTTACTTTCATTATTCATTTTCTTAGTTTTTTCTTGTATTTTCCTTTGTCAAGCAAAGATATGAACATAAAACACATTGTTGACTCTTTCAGATTTTCCCCTTTCCAGGTTGTCCTTTATTTTTTTCACAGTTGACCTTAATTCTTTTTTTCCAAGAAAAGATGGTCAATGTATATATGCCTTAAATACAATAGAGCAGCAACTGAAGAGGGTTATTACCCCTTGTTCCGCTTGCGAAGTTCCTTGATACATTTAGTTGTCTGCTTCAATAGCAGTTAGGAAGAATTCCTCCTAATTCATGCAAATTTTCCATCTCAGAACATGGATGGGTAAGTTTAGATATTGTTTGGGCCCCACTGCACATAGAACTAAGAAGCAACCAATTGTCTGAAATGGCACAGGGTTTCCTGCCTGAGAAGGGGTTGGACTAGAAGACCTCAAAGGTCCCTTCCAACTCTGTGTATTCTATTCTATTCTGAACTGGATGTTACTCAAGAAAGAAGAGAGGCAAGATTTTAAGAAAAGGGGTAAATAGAGTAGAAAGGAGAGAATGGAGAGAGGTGTTTCCACAATATACCACATAAGTATAAACATTTTGTCATTAGATCTGGCCTCTCCTTATTTATGAAACAGCCAAAAATTCAGCCAAAAAACCTTGTTGGGTTTCTTTCAAGACCCCATGCAGCCTTCCCACAAATGTGACAGGTTTTAAGTCTGCATTTTTCTTAATAAAAAGAGATGACATCAGAATAAAGTGGCACTTCAGAGAGGGAATTTGGATATCTGGGGAAAAAGTGAGAACAAGAGTTGTGCAGAGGATGCAACTCGCCTGAGATGCCTTGACAAGTATCAACAGCATCACAATTTCTGACACATTATTAACACTTTCCGTTGACAGCCAAGTAATGTTTTGTGGCTAGGAAGCTGGTTCTAACTTTGTCTCTGTATCCTCCTCACCTTGTTAAAATATTTAGGCTGGGATCCTGCTTATTTGCATAGCTAATTTTGATTCTGTTTACAAACACAAATTACTTTTATGCAATTACTTTCTGCATGGACAAAGACTCTATCCACTTCAGTGATTTTAATAGCCTGGAGCGTGACTGCTTATGACCATATGGCCCTCCACATATAATCATGGCATTACCTGCATGTATTAGTTACTAAGAGTTACCTTATGATCAGAGCTTGTGGGAAAGATTCACAGCAGAAGCAAGCGAAGCAAGGATCAACAAAAAGGGAATCAGGAAACTGCTGGAAATTATTCAAATATAGGATGAAGTACAATAATGCACTCCAATGTAGCAGCAGCACCAATGTAGCACCCTTCCAAGTTTTTAGTCTTCTCACATATAAATTTATGTAGCCCAAATGTCTACAGCACAATCCAAACTGCACTGTGCAAAGGAGACCTGGCAAATAACAGAAATACAGAGTTGGAAGGGACCTTGGAGATCTTCTTGTCCAACCCCCTGCTCAAGCAGGAAGCTCCATAGCATTCTAGACAAATGGTTGTCCAGTCTCTTCTTAAAAACCTCCAGTGTTGGAGCACCCACAATTTCTGGAAGCAAGTTGGTCCACTGATTAATTGTTTTGTCAGAAAATTTCTCATTGGTTCTAGGTTGCTTCTCACTTTGATTAGTTTCCATCAATAATAGAACCTTCAGTCCTAAGGGAGGTTCGGCTGTGCTTAAAAGCAGAGCCGAAGATCTAAAGACTAGCTAGAAAGCAAGAAATCCAACCATTTCCTGCTTCCTAGCTAATCTAAATCTCCCGGCACAGCAGAACAGATGATGGTCGGAAAAAGGAAAAATAGCAATTTAGCAGGCAAGTTTGCTGGGTAAGGAGTGAGTGGGCGGGAAGTGTTCCTGCGGGCCATGTGGAAAGCACAGCCTTGTGTTTCTGCGCAGCCTGGATTAATTGCTTTGGGAGGGTGCTCTGGGGGTGAGATTTCTCTGTGACCCACCAAAATTTTCTCACAACCCACCAGTTGGTGACTGCTGATTTAGAAAAACACACCCTACCCCATAGATACTTTGATTTTATAGAACTGCCATAGCCCACTTCAAGTTACTTTTCAACAAATACTAAGAACCACTAATTACTATTATTATTATTGCTGTTATTTCCAAAAGCATTCTGAACCTTATCATTATTATTTTTTTTTATGAAAAAGTAGTACAAATCAACAAAGAATATTGGAAGAAAGCATTTTTTTTTGTTTTTGGTTTTAGGCAACATTCATCGGGAACATTATTCTTTGGATTAGACAGACAGAAAAGAACACACAGTCTCTAGGAAGGGGAAAAAAATCACAATACTTACAAAAATTGGCAGAGCCATTCCAAGTGGCCCTAAGTGGTCATTTAAAGCTTGGTAAAGCAGAGTGGTAAACCCAGGGCAGTAAATAACTACACTCCACTGGAAGTAATTACTTAAGTACTACTGTGGAGGTGTGAAAAAGGAAGCCGCATGGGACTCTGATGAACACTGGGAAAACGACCCAGGAACTGAGTGGCTGCCTGTAGGTGAATTGTGGCAATCAAGAAACAAGCAATACAAAAGGTTGGATCGAAGGCTCCAAGGGTGCAGTTACTGCAAAGTGGACCGAGTTTCTCCAGAATACATTAGGGGGCAATTTACAACACCTCTCCTTAGCATCTGCCAAAGTCTAAAAACACGGAAAGGAGTAGAGCGGCCAGAGAAGGACAAAGCCAGGCCATCAACAGCAGATGTTGCAGCTATAAATTGAAGTTCTTTTGACAGAAGAACTTAATAATAATTTTGGGGGAAAAAACACTCTTGAGGTGAGCTCAAATGTGCATAAGTGCACCAATATGCCTACCGTCCCTGTCCTATTGTTTCTTTTATTCTTCTTATATGTATCCATGTATTCATAACTATGTTTTTATTTATACCTATTATCTTGTAAGCAACTGACAAACCAAATGAAATAAATAAAAATAAAAAGTCCTCGTAGTTTCTTAGAATTTCCAGGCAGATTTTTGGGTAACAATATGATGGCATCTAAATGCCAACCAGGTCTGACCTTCCTCCCTTCCTTTTGCTCTAATTCTTCCTCCCTTCCTTTCTCTCCTTCCTTCCTCTCTATTGCTTCCTTTCTTTCCTTCCTTCCTCTCTTCCTCCCTCCCCTCCTTCCCCATGCCTCCTTTTTCAAGTGAGATTTACACTTCTGTTCCTGTAATTATTGTTGCATCTCCTTTATTTGTTATCCAAACGTTACACAATATTACAATGTAAGTACACGACGTATACACAGACTCTCCTTAAAGCTGTTTAAACCATCTCTGTTCCATTGTATATCCCATATTAACAATGCTTAGGTAAATGTGAACAAAGCATAAAAATGTACAAAGCAGGACAGTTTAACTGTTATTAGCACTGCTTGTCAAACTTCAAGTTTCCTAATACATAGGGAAGGGGTGTGTGGGTACATTATATCATGACACATCAAAAAATGAGAAGATCAGCAGAACATATAAATTTCAACTCTTTGCAAGTCATTCACACATTTTGAAGAAAAAGGGGAACAAAAAATAGTTTGTGGAGATCAAGGAATCTCTCTCTCTCTCTCTCTCTCTCCCCCTCCCTCCCTCTTTCTCTCTCTCTCCTTCCCTCTTTCCTTCTCTCTCCATATAAACAATTGAATTAGCTAGAAAGTTCATAGATCAAAGGCAATTCAAAACATTCAGACCACAAAAGAAGTACTACCATCCTAGTTTGTGGACTTGATATCACTACACAAATATCCCTTATGTAATTATGTACACCGAACCTTGAAATATCACAAAGAATCCTCAACAGTAAAACTTTGAAATATGGATTCATTTTTCACTGACTGTGATCATTGGTCCGTCTAGCTTAATATTCTGAATATAGTTTGTCAGAGTTTCACTCATAAATGTTTGCCATTGAAAAAAACACGGTTCTCTCTGGAAAAAGAAAGAATGCTCTGTCACTGAACTTCAAGCCCACCTCCCCAATTATATTCTTATTGCATTTTATTGTCTGATGTTATAGTCTAAGCTGCCTGGAGGATGTTTGTGTCCAGAGATGAACTATAAATTTCATGTTAAAAATCCAATAGGAAAAATAAAATGAAATGAAATGAATGAAATCCATTTCAAGCTGCCATCTTTTGCCAAGAGAGAGATCATGTTTTAGCACCATGATTAGAATCATATATTCAGCAAATATAAATTTTCTGCATCTCTCTATTGGTCTGTTACAGGGAAAAGAGAAGTCCGACCTTTAACTGATCCAGAAAAACTCAAAACTCTGGCTGTAAATCACATATATCTTTCAGTAGTATTTCACAACCTCAGCAATTTTAAGCCGTGTGGATTTCAACTCCCAGGATTCCCTAGTCAGGAGTTGAAGTCCACACAGCTCAAGTCCACACAGCGTTTCTTGCTAAAGTCAAGAAACACTGACCTTGGGAAATGCCATTTCTCAAAAAAAAAAAAAAAGGTGAAGTCATAGAAGTTAAGTCTTTGTTTCATCCATGGAGGAATGTATAGAGTAGGAGTGTCCAACCTTGGTGACTTTAAGACTTGTGGGCTTCAACTCCCAGAATGCCCCAGTCAGTGGGGCAAAATGCTCAACTCTGATATGAATGCTAATCAGAATTTTGGATAAGATAACAATGATAAGATAATCATGACTGCACACAGTTGCAGGAAATACACAAGCCGGAATAAAATACAGAACAATTTCTATCTGGAGCACATACAAGGATATAAACACCACAACCAACATCCCAACCTCCTCACACACATATGGCTACTCAATCTTCACCAAGTGTCTACTTTTACAGAAGACAACTGCACATGTTTTAGAGATAAGAAGGTTCTAATCACCTTATAGCATTGATCAACTCCAATCCTAAAATTACAAGGGAGAGCAAGCCAAAGCTGGCTGCATCAGTATCAATATATATTTCCTTTTTTGTTATTTCTACACTTATTCTATGCATTAATCTTCTTAGATGATTCAGACTGAAACCTGGATAATAATTATTGAGCATCACGATATGACAGCATCGATATTTTTTACCTTGAAAATAATTATTTTTGAACTTCGACTCCTGGCCACTGCCTGGCCAAGTCACTGCAATTTTCCTCGTAACATTTTCAGAAATGATTTGCCCTTCCCTTCCATTTAGGGGTGAGAGAGAATGGTTGGCCCAAAGTCATCCAGCTGGATGCATTCCTAAGGCAGGATTAGAATTCAAAGTCTCCCAATTTCTAACTTGGTGCCTTTAACCATACTCCTGACTGATTCTCTTTTCTTCTTTGATCATATAACTAGCAATCATTATTTTCCATTTTTTTACATTTTGACTAATGTTAACTAATGTTACTAATGTTAACTCAAAGCCAAGCAGGGCAGCAACCCTTTGACAATCATGGCAAGCTCAGGTCTGGAAAACACTAAGCCTTACTCCAGAGTAGAATGAAACATTGCAAACTATGGGACAGCCTCAGACTAAACCCTGATCATTGGCTTTGTTTTAAAGTTTAACTCTGATTAAAGTTGAGATAACAGATTAACAGAATTGGAAGGACCTTGTAGGTCATCTAGTCCAACCCCCCACCCAAGTAGGAGACCCTACACCATTTCTGACAGATGCTAGTCCAGTCTCTTCTTGAAAGCTGCCAGTGATGAAGCTCCCACAACTTCCGAAGACAACTTCTGCTCCATTGGATGATTGCTCTCACTGCCAGAAAATATCTCTTTATTTCCAGGTTGAATCTCTCCTGGATCAGTTTCCATCCATTATTCCTTGTCTGGCCTTCAGGTCCTTTGGAAAATAGCTTCACTATCTCTTCTCTGTGGCAGCCCCTCAAATGTTGGAAGACTGCTATCATGTCTCCCATGGTCCTTCTCTTCACCAGACTAGCCATGCCCAGTTCTTGCAACTATTCATTTATATTTTAGTCTCCGGTCCCCTAATCATCTTGATTGCTCTTCTCTGCACTCTTTCTATACAGAGTCTCAACATAACCTACCAAATGTGGTATGTTTTCATTTACACAATGCAATATATAAATTGCATTGGGTACTAAGAGACAAGAATCCTAAGTGGTATTAATATTTTGCCAGAAATGTTACTTTTGAGGATGCCCTACCCTGAATGAACGCATGTTCGCTTCAGTATGTCTGGAGACACCAATAAACTACCAAAGAGATAATTATTGGGATTTCACAGGCATTGGAAGCTAGGGTGGCAAAACCAGTGAACCAGTAACGTTTAGATAATAGAACTTCTTGTTACATTGTAAAACCACGTTCTGTAGTGAAAAAGTCCGTATGTTGGAAAGCAATTATTTTCTGATCTCTAATAAAAATGAAAGCGAAGCACAGACCATGCATTTTAAATCTGCACTAGCATTCCACTTCTGGACTTAGAATTTCAACAGAGAAAACTATAGGTTGTCTTTAACAAGTAGGTCTATGCATTTGTATTTGTATTTGTGTATGTGTGTGTGTGTGTGAGAGAGAGAGAGAGAGAGAAAGAGACACAGAGAGAGAGACAGACAGACAGACAGACAGACACACAGAGAGAGAGAGAGAGAGAGACCCTCAGCAAGGCACATTGGGCACATTGGGCTACAAGCACACTCCACAATTTTCAGCCCGCAGCTACAGCCGCCACATCCTTCCATTTAAGGTTGATGTTTTGAAGATCTTTCTGAAACGTTTGGCACCAATGCTGGGCATTGCTCATTCATGTATATACGGTATGCATGTGTGCATGTATGATGCAAACACAGAGCTCTATATCTTGACAACATGGAAAACAAGATGCTCACCTTTCATTATCTTGACTTCTATGAAATATTTGACTGTGATCTCATTTTGTCCAATCAACAACTAATTATAAGCTCTCAGGAGCACAGCTTCCTTCAATGTGATTAGTTGTCTTCTTTGGAAATTAGACTGTTCCAATACTCATGCTGGTGCATATTTAAGAAAGTCTATGCTGGCAGTCTCATTTGTCATCTCCTTCTCCTCCTCCTCCTCCCCCTCCTCCTCGTCTTCTTCTTCCCCCTACTGCTACAGTGACGTAAGTACTGAACTGGTAGTAATTTTGCTCCTCCAGTGCCTGGACACTCTAGTTAAATTCCCCAAGGGTTCAGCTTCATGCTCTGAGCCCTGGCTGGTGAGAACTTGCGAGCCTTTCATTACTATTATTACTCTCTTGGTTGTTGCTGGTAGGGTTTCCTCTTTTGTGTTCAGCAAGGCAATCAGAGAAGAGCAGAAAATCCTGACTCGCCCAAATGACACAGGCAGGCAATCAAAGCTATTGGAGAGGACACCCCAGGAAGTCAATGAAGAATAGAAATAACATTTACAAAACTGGGTCTCAGCATGATGGGCGGGGGTTTGGCTACCATATCTAGCAGCAGGCACCATTCTCATTCTGAAAGACCTTCCTTACAGCAAAGTCAACAGCTGGCTGGAATCTGAGGGGGTCTAATGATAATAATGCTGACAAATGCTGATGGTGATAATAGCCATAGCAGTCTCAGACATTTTACAGAGTGCCTTCCATTTAGATGGCTCCCCAAACACTTTTCGCAAACTTTGTTAAACCAAATCATAGCTAGGAGTGTTGCCCAAGTCTAAAGGCAGATTGACAAAGCCATACACTCTTTTCCATCTGTTAGATGGACATTTCTTCACAAAGGAACTGGAACTAACAACCCTAACCCTTCTCTGATAAGAGTTTACATACATTTGGCCATCACCATCACCAACTTCTCCATATACAAGATTTCTTAGGAAAAATGAGCAACTGCCACAAGTTGAACAAGAAGTGAACTCCATCTCAGTTCGAACAACTCAGATGAATGGTTGCAGGAACCATCATGGCTAGTTGAGTGAAAAGAAGGACCAGGGAAGACATGATAGCAGTATTTGATGGGCTGCCACAGAGAGGAGGGGCTCAAGCTATTTTCCAAGGCACCCAAAGGCCAGACAAGGAATAATGGATGAAAACTGAACAAGGAGAAATTCAACCTGAAAATAAGGAGGAATTTTCTAACAGTGAGAGCAGTCAACCGATGGAACAGAAGTTGCCTTCAGAAATTGTGGGAGCTTCATCACTGGAGGCTTTCAAGAAGAGACTGGACTGCAATCTGTCAGAAATGGTGTAGGGTCTGCTTGGGCGGGGGTTGCACTAGATAACCTACAAGGTCCCTTCCAACTGTTAATCTTTATTGTATCTAACTCAAGAGCTCAATTCCCATTTCAAAACTGGTCAACTCTAATTTAGGGATTCTCTCTGTGTCCAAATGTAGGCTATAACAAGAACAGCTTCTTGTTTCTTGTGTATGTATGTCAGCCAAAAGCTTTGGAGTCACACCAAGTGAGCTCTTAAGTTAAAAAAAATGAGGAAATGCACATAAACAAGAAGTAGGTTCTATGTCAGCAATTGTTCCTTCCTACTCTTGGTAGGAGTCTGCATTGGAGAAATACACACTTGTGACACTCTGTCACAGAGCTTTCCTTTCCTTTTCCTTGCTGCAAAGATGCCCCCTTTTCACCCACCCAGTCCAGCCCCAGCTGTGGCTGAGAGGTCCAATTTCACAGCTGCACAGCTCCAAATTGTACCCTTGCTTTCCAGCTGTAGTCTGAATAGCCAATATTTGTTTGCTATCAGCTTTAATTAAGAGAAGCTTCATTAGTTGGCACAAACACAACTCCCTTCACTCTCCCTTCTCTTTCTCCCACCACTCCCCCGTCATCCCAACCTAACCTTTTTTTTGATCTGAGGGTCCTGGCTACCAGTGGAATTGTGTTGTGGATCAGCAACAACGGGGAACACAACTCCCCTTCCAGCCTCTGTATCAAAAGCGTCAAACAGTGTTTCTAGTTTTTTGCAAGCTTTTGCCATCATATATTTTATTACATTATAACGTATTATAAAATACAAAATACAATAGCAAATAAAAGGGCAGGGATAGGAAGGGGGAAAGGGCAGGGAAAAGTGAGGGAGGGTAGGGAAAGAAAAAAAAAAGCATTGACTTCTGTGATGACCTGGGCATGGCACAAAAGCAATGAAGTCACAAAAGTAGCTAAAGTCCCTTTAAGGCCTCCAACTTGGCCCCCAATGTCCAGCTATCATCGGCTGGAGAAAAAACTCTCCCAAAAATAGTTTTTAAAGGGAAGAAATTCAGTCCAAACCCAAAGTACATATAGATTATAAATAAAAACCAACACAAACCACGTTGCAGCAATGAATGAGACAGGATAGGATAAGGAATTGCAGACTTCAAAAGATAACGAAACACACACAATTGGGAGGACACTAGAACCCAGATAAGACTTGACAAACAAAGATAATTCATGCTTTGCTTCCAGCAAGGTACTGTGCGCAAGTGCTCTTTTTAAATCCTGTTTTCCCAACTGCAGCTAATGAAGGGAATCAGGGCCCTTTCCTCCCCCGTAACCCACATGACTCATGTTGCTCCCTTCTCCATTCCTCCCTGTGTGCCCTAGGATGAAGTGGGGATGGCCCTGGGTCTTCCTCTGAAGGCCCAGCTGGACTGTGCCCTTCCCCAATTTCTTCCACAGCCATCAGAGCCACAAGGTGGGTAAAATGAGGACCCAGATTGTTGGGGGCAAATAGGCTGACTCTATAAACTGCCTAGAGAGAGCTGTAAACCACTGTGAAGCAGTATGTAAGTCTAAGGGCTACGGCTATTGCTACCAACCTGGTTGTTAAGTGATTCTGGCTTCCCCATTGACTTTGCTTGTCAGAAGGTCACAAGAGGGGATCACGTGGCCCTGGGACATGGCAACCATCATAAATAGGAGTCTTTTCCAAGTGCCTGAATTTTGATCACATGTCCCTTAGGATGCTGCCATGGTCATAAACATGAAAAATGTTCAACACTGCTTTCAGTGTCGTTGTAACTTCAAACGGTCACTAATGAACTGTTGTAAATTGAGGACTGCCTTTATATGCTCCCTGCAATTATAGGCATGCTTGGAAGAATAATTTATTTTATTTATTTATTTATCGTATTTTTATACCGCTCCCTCTCCCAAAAGGGACTCGGGGCGGTGTACAGTCTAAACATATAAAGATACAGTCAACAGTAACAGTAATTAACTCAGAATTGAATATAGATAGATGAAAATAGGATAAATGAGTAAAATAAGTAAGTAAGTAAATGATTGAGTCCCGTCAAATAGAATTAAAAGTCTTATTTGAATCTAAAATTTAAAAATCTCAGAAAACCTTTAATTGGCTAATGAATGGGTTCCCTTTCTAAGCATGTACACCTTCCCTGATTTCTTTATAACTGTCTAAAGGAAAGCTTCAGCTATTGAATTATGTGTGTTTCATACACAAGCCAAGGAAGAAGGGGAAAGGTGCTGGCATTTGCATGAGTGTAATATATATTGTCTATGTTTGACGCTGCATTTCTCATCCCCAGATTACATTGCCACGTTGAATCAAATGAGCCAATTGCAAATGAGTTATTCAATATGGCCTGATCAATCTGGTTGGTGATATCTGTCAGGTTAATGGCACTGACAGAGGAACGATGGGATCTTATCCAACCGGTTGCCTCACCTAACGGATCTAATTACCACCAGTGGAAGTTCTTAATAGCAATCAAATGGCCACTTGTGTGATTGTCTGCAGCCCAGGGCTGCTTGTTTGAGATGGAGATGCTGTGGATTTTACTTCACTAGTTGCTGCCAATTAGAGTTGTTGATGATTATCTAGGTGATCATCTCTGTTTCAGGACCATTGAGAAAGACATGTAGTATACATGGGTGAGAAGATGAAAGATAGATAGATAGATAGATAGATAGATAGATAGATAGATAGATAGATAGATAGATAGATAGATAGATAGACAGATTATTAGATAAATAGATGATAGAGATGATAGACATATAGGTAGATGATAGATAGGTAGATGATAGACGGACAGACAGACATACAGAAAGAGAGACAGATAAATAGATAATACAGTACATATCAAATTATATGAATCAAACGTAATTGGGGCATTTGAAGAGGCCGTCCGAGGGCCCATAATGTCCCTTGCCCAGAGGTGGGATTCTACTGGTTTGCACCTATTCGCTAGAACCGGTTGTTAACATTCTAAGCAATTTGGAGAACCGGTTGTTAGAAGAAATTACTGGCCTAATCCTGTAAGGAAAGCAGTAAGGAAACATTCTGGTGTTGCTTACAGAAACTGCCTCTCCGTTAACCCTTATTACATTCTTGGCAGGACTAGACTTCCTGTCTCAGGAACTTCTCTGGAGTTTTTTTCCCCCTCCTTTGCTGGTACTTTGCTTGTGTAGAGTGACCATTCAAAGTTACAATGGCACTGAAAAAAGTGACTTATGACCATTTTTCACACTTATGACTGTTGCAGCATCCCTACAGTCCTGCGAGGTCAGGTGAGGAGATGCATGCCTCGATATGAGTGATATTGAGTTGGCCATGCCCAGCCAATAACATGACCACCAATGCATTTCCACCCAGTCACATGGCCACCAAGCCACACCCCCCACCTAAGCCACACCCACAGAACTGGTTGTTAAAAATTTTGAATCCCACCCATGCCCTTGCCCCTTTATCCCCATCTTGGGGACTTAGCTCAAATGCAATCATGTACTTCTTCAGGCTCCTGTGCTGCTGCAGCCTTAGGATTTTCTCCTTTGCAAGGAATTCCAAAGCACTGACAGGGCCTCCTCCCAGGAGTGCTAAATGTGCTCACATTTCATCCATCGCCAGTCACTAGCTAAATGAAAATTCACCGCAACTAGAGCTTTCGCAAGGTTTGAACTGCAGTGATCTCTCCTATATTCTCACTGATGTTCCTGCTGCTACAATACAATTTGCTCGTGAACAGATTCTTTCAGAAGGAAACAACTGCTGAATGCGACCCAGGCGGCTGCCATCAATCGGCGCAAAAGCCTGGGAACAGCAACGAGAGGGATTTTGTAACAACCCTGTTGAAACTGATTTCGGATGGCACAGCAGAGCAACCAGATGCATTCCACTTCTCTCTCTTGTCCCTAACCTGTCCTTGCATGGTTCACCAAGACCAATTCACTTGTATTGGCCTCGGGGGAATGTTGGGCCTAAGGAACAAAACCACAGATTTTCTTAATTCTCCCGTCTTCTGACTCAGGTCACGGTCTGTGAAATAAGTATTAGAAAGGTGTTGAGACTCTAGGAAGAGTGCCGAGAAGAGCAACAAAGATTATTAGGGTGTTGCAGGATAAAATGTATGAAGAATGGTTGCAGGGACAAGTTTGATGAAAAGAAGGACTAGGGATGACATGATGGCAGTGTTTTCATATGTAAGGGGCTGCCACAAAGAAGAAAGGGTCAAGCTATTCTCCAAAGCACCTGAAGGCAAGGCACGTCTCATCGGCCCTGCCCGGACTCCTAGAGGTAATAGCCGGGCTGGCGGTTGAGACCCCCAGGCTTTTGGTCATGGGGGATTTCAACCTGCCATCGCTCGGTGAAACCTCGGGGTTGGTCTGGGAGTTCTTGGCTTCCATGACGGCCATGGACCTGACCCAGTTAGTTTCTGCTCCCACTCACATAGGAGGACACATGCTGGACCTGATTTTTGTCTCTGGGCAGTGGTTGAATGACTGTAATTGTGGGGACTTAGTCATCACACCCTTGTCATGGACAGATCATTCCCTCCTTAGACTGGATTTCTGTTCCGCCACCCCCCACCGCAGGGAGGCAGAGCCACTTAGATGGTTCCGCCCCAAGCACCTAATGGACCCGGAGCGGTTCCAGAGGGAGCTTGGGCCATTTCCTGAGTCTCTGGCTCTCAGCTCGCCTGGAGACCTGGTGGCCATCTGGGATGGGTTGGCCGCCGGGGCTCTAGAGCGAGTTGTGCCTCTGCGACCTCTGACCCGGCACAGATCCCATTTGGCTCCGTGGTATACGGAGGAGCTACGGGAGATGAAGTGCCGGAAAAGATGTCTAGAGAGCATTTGGAGGGCGAGCCGTTCTGAGTCTGACCGAACACAGGTGAGATCTCATATTAAGACTTACCTTGTGGCGATAGGGGCGGCGAAATCTTCGTATTTCTCCGCCCTTATTGCGTCGGCAGGAAATCGGCCTGCCGCCCTGTTTAGACTGACCCGCTCTCTACTTGAACCGAGAGCGTGGGATGACCTCTTGCAGGGTAAGGCAGAGGAGTTTTCTCGATTCCTGCATGACAAAATCGCTCAGATTCGGGAGGGGCTCGACTCCAATTGGATGGTCCCGGGGGAGGTGTCCGGGGCAGGTCTTGCGAATGTTATCTGGGGGGAGTTCGACCCTGTGACCGCCGAGGGCGTGGACAGGTTGCTGGGGGGTCTGAATGCCACCACCTGTTTATTGGACCCGTGCCCTTCCTGGCTGGTTTCGGCCGCCAGGGAGACGACACGAGGCTGGCTCCAGGGGATTATCAACGCTTCTCTGAGAGAGGGGTTGCTTCCTGCCGCCTTGAAGATGGCGGTGGTGCGGCCCCTCCTTAAGAAGCCTTCCCTGGATCCAGCTGTTTTAAACAACTACCGTCCAGTCTCCAACCTTCCCTTTGTGGCGAAGGTTGTTGAGAGTGTGGTGGCACGTCAGCTCCCTCAGTACCTGGAGGAAACAACTTACCTCGATCCGTTCCAATCGGGCTTCAGGCCTGGGCATAGCACTGAGACGGCATTGGTCGCGTTGGTTGATGATCTCTGGAGGGCTCGTGACAGAGGGTTCTCCTCTGTCCTGGTCCTATTAGATCTCTCGGCGGCTTTTGATACTATCGACCATAGTATCTTGTTGCGACGGTTGGAGGGGTTGGGAATTGGGGGAACCGTCTTTCGATGGTTCTCCTCCTTCCTCTCCGACCGTTCGCAATTTGTGTTGACGGGAGGGGAGAGGTCCACCTCTAGGACCCTGGCTTGTGGGGTGCCTCAGGGGTCGGTCCTCTCCCCTCTCTTGTTCAACATTTATATGAAGCCGCTGGGCGAGATCATCCGTGGTCTTGGGGTGAAGTGTCATCTATATGCAGATGACACTCAGTTGTACATCTCCACCCCGGACCATCCCAACGATGCTGTGGGGGCTATGTCTAGGTGCCTGGAGGCCGTGCGGGACTGGATGGGCGGGAACAGGCTTCGGCTCAACCCATCCAAGACCGAGTGGCTGTGGTTCCCGGCGCCCCGATATAGCCAGCTGATTCCTTCGCTGGCTATTGGGGGGGAAATTTTGCCCCCCACAGAGAGGGCTCGCAATCTGGGAGTCCTCCTGGATGTACGGCTGTCGCTTGAACATCATGTCGCCGCCGTCTCCAGGAGGGCATTTCATCAGATCCGTCGGATCTACCGGTTGCGGCCCTTTCTGGATCGGGATGCCCTGCGCACGGTCACTCAGGCCCTTGTCACCTCTCGCCTGGACTATTGTAATGCCCTCTATATGAGGCTCCCTGCGGGGAGCACCCGAAGACTCCAACTGGTGCAAAATGCGGCCGCGCGGGTGATCATGGGGGCGTCGCGTAGCGCCCACGTGACGCCTCTCTTGCGCGAGCTGCATTGGTTGCCGGTGGCTCTCCGGGTTCGCTTCAAGGTTCTAGTTTTGACCTTTAGGGCGATCCATGGCACTGGGCCAGGTTACCTGCAGGACCACATCCTACCGGTGATCTCCAGCAGGCCGGTGCGTTCACACAGGGAGGGCCTTCTCCGGGTCCCGTCGGCCGCCATGTGTCGCCTGGCGGCCCCGAGGGCTAGGGCCTTCTCTGTGGCAGCCCCTGCCCTCTGGAATACTCTGCCGCCGGAACTGCGTACCGGCACGGACCTGAGGGCCTTCAGGCGCGCGCTGAAGACCTGGCTTTTTGAGCAGGCCGGCCTGGGCTGAGGTGGTTTTAAATTTGTCTCCATTTGTTCTGTAATTTTAAATTGGGGTTTTAAGGGTGTGGGGTGGGTTTTTCTTATTCGGCCAATATTTAATTTAATTCCTTTTAACTTTTGTATTACTGTTGGGGTCTAGATTGGCTGTACACCGCCCTGAGTCCCTAGGGAGAAGGGCGGTATAGAAATTTTATAAATAAATAAATAAATAAATAAGAAACAATGGATGGAAACAAATCAAGGAAAGAACCAACCAGGGGTGGGATTCTACCAGTTCGCACCTATTCGCTAGAACCGGTTATTAAAATTCTAAGCAGTTCGGAGAACTGGTTGTTAGAAGAAATTACTGGCCTAATCCTGCAAGGAAGGCAGGAAGGAAACATTCTGGTGTTGCTTACAGAAACTGCCTCTCCGTTAACCCTTATTACATTCTCGGCAGGACTAGACTTCCTGCCTCTGGAACTTCTCTGGAGTTATTTTCCCCTCCTTTGCTGGTATTTTGCTTGTGTGGAGTGACCATTCAAAGTTACAATGGCACTGAAAAAAGTGACATGACCATTTTTCACACTTATGACTGTTGCAGCATCCCCACAGTCATGAGAGGCCAGGCAAGGAGATGCGTGCCTCGATGTAAGTGACGTTGAGTTGGCCACGCACAGCCAATAACATGACCACCAAGCCATGCCCATCAAGTAAGCCATACCCACAGAACCGTTTGTTAAAAAATTTGAATCCCACCCTGGAACCAACCCAGAACTAGGGAGTAATTTCCTGACGGTTAGAACAATTAACCAGTAGAACAGCTTGCCTCTAGAAGTTGTGGGTGCTCCAACACCGGAGGTTTTTTTTAAAATGGTATAGAATTTCCTGCTTGAGCAGGGGATTGGACTGTTCAAGACCTGTAAGGTCCCTTCCAACTCTGTTATTCTGTTACATAGCGTAGAATGAAAAATATAATGTTGTTTAGTATCCTACCCTGTGGGTTCTATACTAGCAAAAAGAAACTCAGAGATGACACAGCAAGATTCAGTTCAGTCCAATCCCTTATTTGCTAATAATAGAACTAACTAACCTAACAGACAGAATCTTGCCAGACTCAAGCTATAATTGTCTAAACTGCTAGATATATTCTGAGATATTTTAGGGCAAGGGTGTCAAACTCATGGGCTAGATGCGGCCCATGGGCTAGATGCATCACACATTGGTCACACCCATCCCCGATTTAGCAGAGGGGGGAAAAATCATGATATGTCACATGATGACAACATGACATTGCAAGTTTGACACCTGTGTTCTAGGGTGTAGCTATCCTGAGCCCTCTGCCCCACCCAGCACAGTTCCTTAAACCAGACCTCTTTCTGGGAAAGATTTGAGTTGCCGAAACTCTCCCAGTGCTGTCCAGACAGTTTAGAGTTAATGGGATTTAGGATAGCTAGTCAGGAATTGAGAGCTGTTCCCTTAAGGGAATGCATCATGGTAAATGTAGTTAAGGTATCCTGGGAAATGTAGTTCATATCATGTGACCACACCATGTTGGGTTGGGGGAGGCTCCCTCACTCTTGCCTGAATCCATTACCATGCAGCTGCTTCAATCTTATTTATTTATTTATTTATTTATTTATTTATTTATTTATTTATTTATTTATTTATAGTATTTCTATACCGCCCTTCTCCCTAGGGACTCAGGGCGGTGTACAGCCAAATCCAAACCCCAAAAGACAATACAAAAATTAAAAAGAAATTAAATACTGGCTGATTATAATTGGTAAAAAACCCACCCCCCAACTTTAAAACCCCAATTAAAATCCAAAATTCGGAGACAATTTAAAACCATCTCAGCCCAGGCCAGCTTGCTCAAAGAACCAGGTCTTCAATGCGCGCCTGAAGGCCCTCAGGTCCGTGCTGGTATGAAGTTCAGGTGGCAGAGTATTCCAGAGGGCAGGGGCCCCCACAGAGAAGGCCCTACTCCTTGGGGCCACCAGACGACACATAGCAGTCGACGGCACCCGGAGAAGGCCCTCCCTGTGCGAACGCACCGGCCTGCTGGAGATCACCGGTAGAATGCGGTCCTGCAGATAACCTGGCCCAGTGCCATGGATCGCCCTAAAGGTCAAAACTAGAACCTTAAAGCGAACCCGGAGAGCCACCGGCAACCAATGCAGCTCGCGCAGGAGAGGCGTCACATAGGTGCTACGCGACGCCCCCATGATCACCCGCGCGGCTGTATTTTGCACCAGTTGGAGTATCCGAGTGCTCCCCGCAGGGAGCCCCATGTAGCGGGCATTACAATAGTCCAGGCGAGAGGTGACAAGGGCCTGAGTGACCGTGCACAGGGTGTCCCGATCCAGAAAGGGCCGCAACCGGTAGATCCGACGGATCTGATGAAACGCCCCCCTGGAGACGGCCGCTATATGATGTTCAAGCGACAGCCATACATCCAGGAGGACGCCCAGATTGCGAGCCCTCTCTGTGGGGGGCAGAATTTCCTCCCCAATAGCCAGCGAAGGTGTCAGCTGCCTATATCGGGGCGCCGGGAACCACAGCCACTCGGTCTTGGATGGGTTGAGCCGGAGCCTGTTCCCGCCCATCCAATCCCGCACGGCCTCCAGGCACCGGGACATAGCCCCCACAGCATCGTTGGGGTGGTCTGGGGTGGAGATGTACAATTGGGTGTCATCTGCGTACAGATGACACCTCACCCCAAGACCATGGATGATCTCACCCAGCGGCTTCATGTAAATGTTGAACAGGAGAGGGGAGAGGACCGACCCCTGAGGCACCCCACAAACCAGGGGCCTAGAGGTGGACCTCTCCCCTCCCGCCAACACAAATTGCGAACGGTCGGAGAGGAAGGAGGAGAACCACCAAAGGACGGTTCCCCCAATCCCCAACCCCTCCAACCGCTGCAATAGGATACTATGGTCGATAGTATCAAAAGCCGCCAAGAGATCTAATAGGACCAGGACAGAGGAGAACCCTCTGTCACGAGCCCTCCAGAGATCATCAACCAACGCGACCAATGCCGTCTCAGTGCTATGTCCAGGCCTGAAGCCCAATTGGAACGGATCGAGGTAAGTCGTTTCCTCCAGGTACTGTGGGAGCTGACGTGCCACCACGCTCTCAACAACCTTCGCCACAAAGGGAAGGTTGGAGACTGGACGGTAGTTGTTTAAAACAGCTGGATCCAGGGAAGGCTTCTTAAGGAGGGGCCGCACCACCGCCATCTTCAAGGCGGCAGGAAGCAACCCCTCTCTCAGAGAAGCGTTGATAATCCCCTGGAGCCAGCCTCGTGTCGTCTCCCTGGCGGCCGAAACCAGCCAGGAAGGGCACGGGTCCAATAAACAGGTGGTGGCATTCAGACCCCCCAGCAACCTGTCCACGCCCTCGGCGGTCACAGGGTCGAACTCCCCCCAGATAACATTCGCAAGACCTGCCCCGGACACCTCCCCCGGGACCATCCAATTGGAGTCGAGCCCCTCCCGAATCTGAGCGATTTTGTCATGCAGAAATCGAGAAAACTCCTCTGCCTTACCCTGCAAGAGGTCATCCCGCGCTCTCGGTTCAAGTAGAGAGCGGGTCACTCTAAACAGGGCGGCAAGCCGATTTCCTGCCGACGCAATAAGGGTGGAGAAATACGAAGATTTCGCCGCCCCTATCGCCACAAGGTAAGTCTTAATATGAGATCTCACCTGTGTTCGGTCAGACTCAGAACGGCTCGCCCTCCAAATGCTCTCTAGACGTCTTTTCCGGCACTTCATCTCCCGTAGCTCCTCCGTATACCATGGAGCCAAATGGGATCTGTGCCGGGTCAGAGGTCGCAGAGGCACGACTCGATCTAGAGCCCCGGCGGCCGACCCATCCCAGGCGGCCACCAGGTCTCCAGACGAGCTGTGAGCCAGAGACTCAGGAAATGGCCCAAGCTCCCTCTGGAACCGCTCCGGGTCCATCAGGCGCCTGGGGCGGAACAATCTATATGGCTCCGCCTCCCTGCGGTGGGGGGTGGCGGAACAGAAGTCCAGTCTGAGGAGGGAATGATCTGTCCATGACAAGGGTGTGATGACTAAATCCCCGAAATTACAGTCATTCAACCACTGCCCAGAGACAAAAATCAGGTGCAGCATGTGTCCTCCTATGTGAGTGGGAGCAGAAACTAACTGGGTCAGGTCCATGGCCGTCATGGAAGCCAAGAACTCCCGGACCAACCCTGAGGTTTCACCGGGCGATGGCAGGTTGAAATCCCCCATGACCAAAAGCCTAGGGGTCTCAACCGCCAGCCCGGCTATTACCTCAAGGAGTCCGGGCAGGGCCGATGAGACGTGGCAGGGAGCCAGGTACGCCATCAAAAGACCCATCTGAACCCCTTGCCCCCACTTCACAAAAAGAGATTCACAGCCAGCCGTCTGAGGGACAGTGGCCTCCCTAGGACAAAGGATCTCCTTTATAAGCACCGCCACCCCACCTCCCCTTCCCTGAGCCCTAGGCTGGTGAAATGCAAGGAAACCTGGTGGGCACATCTCCACCAGAGGGACACTGCCCTCTGGGCCCAACCAGGTTTCGGTAACACCTACCAGGTCCGCGGCCTCCTCCTGAACCAGATCATAAATCAGGGGAGCCTTATTAACCACGGACCTGGCATTGCACAGCAACAGCCGGGTATTCAGGGCCTGAGGCTCCGGACAACCAGGACTGCAGGGTGGGTAAGGAGGATCGGAGCGCGCTACCGCTTGCAAACATCGGGAGCGCGATCCCCTTACCGGATACGGCCCTCTACCCCCAGCATATCTACCTCTCCCAGTCACCGTGCTAATGAAATTGGCCCCCGGCATCCCACCCCCTGTCTGCCACCCCAACACAGAGGCCCCCGAGGCCCCCCAGGCGCATGGGCTGGCCCGGTTGTCCCCAATTCCATGCGGGCTGTCTCCCACACCCGCCCTGGATCTTTCCAACCCCTTAAAAAACCCCATTAAAAATCCAATAACCCCGGGTTTCCCGCGCTTTCTCCGGTTTCTCCGGCCCCACCATCGCTCCGGATCCCAGGATCCTTCATTACGGAAAGTTCTAGAGAGCCTTGAGGGCCACCTAAGGGAGAGGGGGACATCCCTCAGGGCCCAAAGCTCTGCCCTCGAATATGTCCGTAGTCCCGGCCACCTCGTCACGACGGTCCTGGAGCGTTCTCCAAGATCTCTGCCATCCCTCGGCCACGAATGATGTAGTCCAATCAGACTGGGGTATACGCCCCCTCCCCCCGGTCATCCCACCTCTGCCACTGGTGGGACCCCCGGTGGGAGAAGAGTCACAGGCAGAGTTAATCCCCCCCCCCCGGGCCCACCACCTCTGCCACCGGTGGGGGCCCTAGGGAAGAGAGGGAAATAGTCACAACTCCACCTAGCAGGCCCTCGGGGGGGTCGGGACCACCACTCCTCAACCGAACCACTCCGTGGGCCCCCCAGTCTCCACGCCGTCTTCGGGGCCACCAGGGCTGCCCCAGTTCCAGATCTTATTAATCATGGGGATGAGAGTTTATTATCTTTCTACACCATAATGCAGATATGCAAAGGATTGGAAATTAAGAAGAACCTCGTCATAAATGTGAGTTGATAAGGATGCCTGATGAACCAATAAAAAATACTTTGTATGGATGCTTTGTGGAGTTGCTCTATCTGCTTTATACCCATCCAGAGAGTAATAAGCAGAACCCTCCCCCTGTGATCCTGAAGGTGGACATTCCACCATATTAAACTATCCAAGGCCTAACTATTTAATCAAATTGTTTTATGGGAAATAGGCCTATAAAAGCCAAAGGAATGCTGATCTCCTGGAAGCATCTATTTAGTGTGGAGGCCATGTAGTTCTAACATTGCAAAGGCCACTTAATAGGACTGAACGAGATAATATTTGTAGCTCAGCACTGACCAGTGGGGTTCTTGGTGCTCTCTGAGTTTTCTTGCGGATATTTCATGACCCAACTAGGGAACATCTTCAGTGCTAGAAGGTGGTGGGGTTTGCTTTATATAGGTGGCTTGACCTGCTTAATCAAGGAGCCACCAAGAACACCCCCATCACCACTGATAGGGCAAGCCACTAGCATATAAACAGAGCAAACTTCTACTCCCTTCTCACACTGATGATGTTACCTAGTTGGCTAATGAAACATCTGCAAAGAAACAGCCAAGCTCAGAGAACACCAAGGACCCAACAGCAATTGAACTGTTTAGCACATGACCTCGTTTAAAATACACTATGTCTATGACAAATCTGTTGTGGCCCACCAGTGGCTGACGGAGTTGGCAGCAGAGTCAGACAGTAGTGAGGAGGTTGGGGAAGAACCTGGGCCAGTCTTTGAGGCTGAGGAAGACCCAGAGAAGGGTTCTGCATCAGAGACAGAGATGGGGCCAGGGCAGGCTGGAGTCAGCAGCTGCCTTCGGGTTCGGACAGCAGTGATGCAGGGGAGCTTATGGAACCAGTTCCCAGCCTACGCATGCTCAGAGCTACCAGAAGACAAGAACAATTGAGAAAGCAGAGTCAAGTCAGGAGTAAGGCCACATCTCGGAGACGATTGGCCCCTCCCATAGGACATAAAAGAGGAGCGAACGGGACGTGAGCCTTTGCAGGAAGCAATTAGCTTGCCTGGTCAATTCAAGCCTTGAAAAGTTCTGTTTGACTCTGTGCCAAGTTTGGCCTTGCCCTGCATTTGGCAATTAATTCTCTGGCAGCATTCCAAGTGCAATAAGGTGGGTGTTTATAAACGTTCCCCTGAAAGACTGTTTGTGAAGCCTTGCAGGCTGTGAATGAACGTAATTCACAGCCATGGAAATAAAAGAGGTTTTGCCAGAACTAAAATTGTGTTTTATGCTTTCTAAGGAAGGCTAGGTCAGAACAAAATCTTTGATTCATGGTTTAGCAAGGCTATAAGTGCCAAGGGTCATTTTATCATTCATCTAGAGATGATCAGAGATTCAAGGCACCCTACCAGTCCCAATCCAAGATGGTTTCTGCCTGGTTTGTCTCCTGACTATCTCAAATATATATATCGCACAAAGATTTAATATCACCATTTATTATTCAAGCTCAACTCCTGGAAATTGCTTGACAATGGAAACCTATACTCCCATTTGGTTAAAATTCATAGTACCAGCATGTTGGGAAAATTGCCTTCATGGAAAAATCAACTTTTCAGTTCAATTGACTCGCGGTCTTATCAGACTTGATGCTTTTCAGACAAAATGGTTCTCATCTTCTCATTTATTGCCTATGTAAATGAAGAGTCTGCTGTCATTATGCGTTCTTTGCAACATAAATCTTTCTAGATAGACTTCATCGCTATACAGACAGGCAGCGGATGTGTTTTGCCATAATAAAAGCAGTACATTTAAATCTGTTTTCTTCTCACTTTGGCAAAAATATGACTGCAGTTTCATTAATGTTTGCTGTCTCTTTGTCTGCCTGTATCTTTCCCTCCCTCCCCCTCCTGAAATACCTTTGGAAAATGCATTTTAGAAAGAGAAAATCTTTGCAATTTTTGAATTAGGAGAAAGAACAAGAGCACAGTGCAATGAAAATCGTACACGTTAGCATATTCTTAAGGGTACGCAACTGAAAAATGCATACACAATTCAGGTGTTTGGGTTTTTTTTTTTAAACAACCTTGGATCTTCTGCTAAAAAAAAAAAACATCAAAAGGGGAGGAGATTTCTTTTTCTATAAATGGAAACAGCAATCTCTGATTTGAGTTTCATATATTTTGCTAGGTCAGAGACTTCACGGCCAGGGATATGAAGTTTCATCCTAGACTCTCTTTCCATAAAAATGCATGAGGGAAAAATGATACCAACAAGGTTGGCCAACTGATTCAGCCATGAGAGATACAGGCATGTTTGAATTCAATGCAAAATCAAATGCATAGCAATTTGACTCACTTATTATGGGGCAAACGGCCATAGCTCATTGTTGGAGAATGTGTTTTGCATGAGAAAGCTCTCTGACAGGGCTCGGCAGCATTTTAGATTCAGAGGAACCAAAGAAGTTCAGATGGATGTACCTCTCACAACACACCTGCCTGCAACTCACCAAGCACCTACTGCAGGGGTGGCAAACTCAATTCCATTAAGGGTCACATCAGGGTTGTGTTTGTCCTTGGGGGAGGGGGCATGGCTGGGGTGAGCATGGCTAGCTCAACATCACTCATTGAGGCTCCATTTTTGGCTGTGATGGCCTCATGTAGTCCTCTGCCAGCAAAAATGGAGCTTGGGGAAGCTGTGCACGGTCTACTGGACTCTGTTTTCACTGGCAGAGGGCTGCAGGGGGCCATTGTGGCCAAAAACGGAACTCCATTTTTGCTGGCAGAAGGTTGCAGGAGGTCATCCCAGCCAAAAATGGAGCTTGGAATCCTGTTCTCTCTGGCAGAGTGCTCGAGCCACCACAGGTGCCCACCAACACGAGTGACACCATGCTGACCACGTCCCCTGGCCACACCTCCCTTGCTCCTCTGAGGTCAAACATAACCGTGATGCGGCCTTCAATGAAATCAAGTTTGACACCTAAGAGAACAGCCTGTATTGAATGAACCCAGAAAATGAACTAGCCCAAGGGAATGGAAGAAGGTCAGAAGAGATATTTATTTTTATTTATTTATTTTTGTCAATTGCTTACAAAATAATAGGTATAAGTAAAAACATAGTTATGAATACATGGATACATATAAGAAAATTAAAAAAAATAAAAGAAACAATAGGACAGGGACGGTAGGCACGTTGGTGCGCTTATGCACACCCCCTACAGACCTCTTAGGAAAGGGGTGAGATCAATAGTAGACAGTCTAAGGTTAAGGTTTTTGGGGTTTGGGGAAGAAACCACAGAGTCAGGTAGAGTATTCCAGACATTGACTACTCTGTTGCTGAAGTCGTATTTCCTGCAATCAAGTTTGGTGCGGTTTACCTTGAGTTTGTATCTATTGTTTGCTCTTGTGTTGTTATGGTTGAAGCTGAAGTATTCATTGACAGGCAGGACATTGCAATGTATGATTTTATATACTATACTTAGATCGGACTGAAGGTGGTGTAGTTCTAGATTTTCTAGGTCTAGAATTTCAAGTCTGGTGGCATAAGGTATTCTGCAATGAGTAGAGGAGTGGAGAACTCTTCTTGTGAAATATTTCTGGACTTTCTCAAATGTGTTAATATCAGATACGTAATGTGGGTTCCAGACTGATGAGCTGTATTTGAGTATTGGTCTAGCAAATGTTTTGTATGCTCTAGTTAGTAGTGTAATATTCCCAGAGAAAAAGCTACTTTTAATGAATATCTCTAACCTAGCTCTCTGCTCAAGCTATATCTCTGCTAGGGAAAGCTTGGCTTCCTGGTAGTGAAGAATTCTGCACACGCACAAGGATAATTTATTGCTTTGCATTCTGAGGTTAAGCTCTGGCTTTGAAAAAGGAATCCAGGATTCAAGATTTGTGTGTGTCACTCCTCATCCTGGAGTCAGAAAGACAAGGATATCAATCCTCCTGCTTCTCCTGCTTTTGAGCCACTGATTTAAAAGGCATGATCCAGAAAAAGAAAAGAAAAATGAAAAGAAAAGGTGTTTACTTTTACTGAAATTCAGTGGCTGGCTTTGTATATCACTCCTTCCCCTGTTCATTTGCATGATATAGATTAGATTCGGGACTTTCTGGTTTGGTTTTTGCGGTTTAATCTGTTAGGGAAACTTAGGCTCCTTAATTAGTTGACCGTGTCAGGCTCAAGACAATAACTCCACAAGGGAAGAAATGTTTAGCAAAAAGAGGCTGGAGTTTTGGTCCAAGACATTCTAGATGCAAAACAGGTGCCCTAAATTATGGGTCTTCTACAAAGTCAGAGAAATAATAACCTTAATAAACTAAAAAAAAAACAGTCGTTAAACTGCTGTCTAGAAACTGAGAGACCATGAGTTCTAGTCTAACTTTAGGCATGAAAGCTGGCTGGGGGACTTTGGACCAATCACCAGGAGATGGTGAGTTCTAGGCCTGTCTTATGTCTTTTCTTTTCATGTATCTTTTCTTTTATGTACACTGAGAGCATTTGCACCAAGACAAATTCCTTGTGTGTCCAATCACACTTGTCCAATAAAGAATTCTATTCTATTCTATTCTATTCTATCTCCAACTGGGGGACTTTAGATCGAACACCGGGAGACAGTGAGTTCTAGTCCTGTCTTAGGCATTAACTCCAACTGGGGGACTTTGGGCCAATCACCAGGAGACAAATGAGTTCTAGTCCTGCCTGAAGTATGAAAGCCAGCTGGGTGTCTTTGGGCCAGCCAACCTCTCTCAGCCCAATCCACCTCACAAGGCTGTTGTGAAAGGAAAGAGTATTATGTATCTTCACTGCCTTGAGTTAATTTATAAAGTAATAAAGGCAAGATACAAGCCAAATCAAGTCAAAGCAATCTATATAATCATGTAGCTCTCCTTTAGGCTACTGATTTTCTGCTTCTAGACTTATCTCTCTATTTGCACCTATTGCTTGCTCCAGAAAATACCACCTCACGGTTGTTGGCAAACCAGAGGACATGGGGGCATCTCAGCAGCGTCTTGGTGCACCACCTCCTTCTCACTCCGTGCTTGAACTCCTGGCAGGAAGGTCTCTGGGCTGGAACCCTTTGCGGCTATAATTTTTAACTACCTTCCCATTGACAAGCCAATTGGAGCTCCTGCCTTGCTGAGCTTTTTATGAATCCCTGTAAAAGGGGGAAAACGAAAACTCGGGGGCCCTTAAAATATAAATCCACAACCACGTGTGGTGCAATTGGAGGCTTTTATGACTTCTTGTCAGAATGTTGATGACCCTGTAAAAAAAACAGGTAGCAGCAGGGGCTGCAAGTGGAAGAAGAGCAAGGGGAAAAGGAATAGGGGCCAAGCAGTCTTCAAAAGCTAAATGGTCTCATTCGTTTACAAGGCCTTGTATAACAGTATGGTCAATTGCTTTCCCAATCCCTCTGTGGTCCATTCCCAAGAGACTACAATTCATTTTTATAGCTGCTGATCTCTCTCTCTCCCTCCCTTTCTCTCTCTTTCTCTCTCTCTCTCATATACATACATAGACACACACAACTGATTTACTGATTCATACATGCAAATTCATTGGAGAAGTCAGTGATGGTAGGAATGGTTAGTGGATCAAGAAGGGGCAATGCTGGCTTGATACCATCAAAGCAGATACAAAGATGAACAAATGAGAGAAGTTGTGCTTGACGGGGTAGCATTGAGAGCAGTTGCCTATAAAGTTGTCAAGAGTCAAACACAACTGAACATTTCAATCTTTCCTATCCTATCCATCCATCCATCCATCCCTATCTATCTGTCTATCTATCTCTCTATCTATCTATCTATCTATCTATCTATCTATCTATCTATCTATCTAATCATCTACTGTATATATCTATCTCATTTATGTCTATCTTTCTGTCTACTATCTATCATCTACATATCTATTTCATTTGTGTCTATCTATCTCCATCTATCTATCTGTCTGTCAGCTATCTTTCTATCTACTATCTATCATTATCTATCCATCTCATTTATGTCTGTCTGTCTGTCTGATTGTCTGTCTATCTATCTATCTATCTATCTATCTATCTATCTATCTATCTATCTATCTATCTATCTATCTCATTCTTTATTCTTTCTCTCTCCCCCTCCCTCCCCCCTCCCTCCCTCTCTCCCATAAAAGCAATAGCAACTATTCCAGTAGAAAAACAGTGCAATTTATGGATGTGACAAGCTTGTATAAGATTCTGACTTTCAAGATCCAAGATCAGATTGCCCTTTTTCATTCATCCCCCTAATCTTCAACCAACTGCTCAATATAATAATAACAATAACAATAATCCCAAATGCTATCACCTGCTGAGCTCTTTATAGCTCCATCGGATGCAATTTTCAGGGTGATGGAGAACAGAAAGATGAAGCAGCAAAACAATATCAAAGGGGGAAATAGTACCGTTGTATTCATCAACACGGAAAGGAAATGGAATTAGGCCTCTCAAAGGTTTACACTTTAAAAAAAAAAGAGGGGGGGTCATACAGAATGTCTTCTTTTAGCAAAATGTGGGTTACACATTTCGTTTAACAAGTCCATAGTTTGTTTCACTTGTGCTTCCCATCTTACTCATGAAAGCTTATATACCTGGATCTCAGAAAGGGTCTTTAAGCACCTGTCCAGACTAATAAGTTGATCTTGTTCTGGGAGAAATGTGTAAAAATAAGACCCTTCCTTCCTCCCCTCCCCTCCCCTCCCCTCCCTCCCTCCCTTCCTAGGTGCAAGCAATCAGAAACAATCATGCATAGGCTGATATTTTATTGTTGGTCACCTATATTACAAGAACCTCTGCAGACTGTCTGCCTTTCCTTGGAAAATGGCAGTTACGAACCTAAGGGTTAGATCTCAGATGTTTCTTCTCTTGAACTGACCCTAAGCTGGAATATCTCTTTAAATGCTTTGTAAGTCCCCCTTCCCTTCAGCTGCTGGTATCCGTTTATTCATTCATTCATTCATTCATTCATTCACATTGTTCTCCTCTATAGAACCTTAAGTGAAATAACAGACAAGAAAGGTTCAGGAAAAGCATAAAGAATGGAAGCACAGAAGTAGAAATGACAACAAGGGTACAGCCATTTATACATTTTAAAGTTATTTCTACAATCCACACCATCTTGTGTTCTGCAGGGCTGTGAAACTCCCGGCCTGCGGGCTGGATGCTGTTCTGATCTAGGCTTCCCAAGATCACGAAGCAGAATCCTCATCCCGATAAAACCCCTTTTATTTAGGTTAAAGGGAATTCCTCTCTAGCAAAGTCCTGGCAAACAGTCTTTCATGAGATTTCACAACTACAGACCTTTATCAGGCTTGGAGAGTTGCCAGGCCGATATCTTCCAAACGCCATGCTATAGCAGGAATTACTTGGAAAAGAGTCAGGAACAGATCTTCACCCTAATGAATTGAACTAATTGTCTCCTGCAAACACCACTCCCCTTTCGTTCCTCTTTATTCCCTATGGGAGGAGCCATTCACTGCCCATCTGTGCCCTTACTCCTGAGTTGACTCTTGTTCCTTAACTGTTCCCTTCTCCTGGCAGCTCTGTGCATGTGTACACTGGGAACAGGCTCCAGCTGTTCTTCTGCCCCACTGACCTCTGACTCTGAAGGCAGCTGATAACTGTCAGACAACCCTGGCCCCATCTCTGCCTCCGATGCAGAACCCACGTCAAAGCCTTCCCCAAACTCCAGATCTGGCCCATGTTCCTCCCCAACCTCCTCACTATCCAAATCTGCCACCAGCTCCACTGGCCACTGGCGTGCCACAACAGATGCACCACACATGGGCCACGCCCACATCTGGCAGAGGGGGAAAAAGTCCTGATATATAACATGACACCACGGTGATGACGTGAGTTTGACACCCCTGCTGTAGATGAACATAAACATTATAATAACTTATGTCTGCATGAGTTGAATGTCACACCACAGAAGTAAAACCTAACCCGATCTTAGCTAAGCCAGATTGAATCACGTTGAGACTCGGGAGAGGAGACCACTAGATACATCCCAGAGCTGTAAATAGGCTCCAAAGATCTAAAAACAACTTCAAATAAGACCACCGTGAAACATTTTTGTATTGTTGTAAGGAAACTACAGGAATGTACTTAGGAAACCACCAACAACTGAGTTTGATTTAAGGGATAGTTTACATATATAGTACTACAGAGATGAAATCCTGAGTTGGTAGATTCCTGGGAGATCAACATTGTGCCCTTCCTGGGGTTGCCACAAACAAGCTCTAAGCTCACTTCTCTCTTTCTCCTAACCCTTTTCATTCTGCAAAGGTTTATCCAGATTAGCAGCTCTTGTTTAACTCAGAAAGGATGTTCGGTTGTTTTGCCCCTCTGCCTGCTTGGAAATGGCTGAATAATGTTTTGGTTTGTTTTAAGAAAACAAGTCAATGAAGACTTGTTCACTCTTTCCAAACAAATTGGCGTCAGCTGTGTTTTTGCTTCCTCTTCATGATTATTTCCATTAATATTTTAATGAATGCAATTTTTTGGCAGGAAATCTTTGTAGAAACAGCTAACTTAAGGCAACTACCAGTATTGAAAGAAGGGAGGAGAAGAAAGGAGGGAGATAATGTGTGTGTCTGTTTCTGGTGGCATTGAAATGATATACATAATTTCCTACACATACAAAATATACAAGTTGTTTGGGTTACTATGAGAGTCTTTAGGAATGACAATATATCGCCCCTTATTACAATCATGTTACGCAACACGAAGTCAATATATTGTATATAAAATTGAATAGACTGAAATGTATCATGTTATGTATACAGAGAAATGGAAAATTGTAGATCAATCAAGCAACTAAGGAAGAGTTTATATGTCATTATTGTTCTTCTTAAAGAGAAATCCAGACTTTTTTTTTTTAAAGTTTTCATTATATGTATCAAGACTTTGCTCACTTAGCATGTTCAAGTAAGTTGGAAATCATCATGCAGTTAGTTCTCAACTTACAACTACTCATTTAGTGACTGCCTGAAGTTACAATGGCATTGAAAAAAGCAGTGGTGGGATTCAAAAATTTTACTACCTGTTTTGTGGACGTGGCTTGGTAGGTGTGGCATGGTTTGGTGGGCTTGGCTTGGTGGGCATGGCAGGGGAAGGATACTGCAAAATCTCCTTTCCCTCCTCACTCCTGGGGGAAGGTTTTATTATAATTAGTGCAGGTTCGAATCTCAACAGGCTCAAGGTTGACTCAGCCTTCCATCCTCTCAGGGTAGGTAAATTGAGAACCCAAGATTGTTGGGGGCAATAAGCTGACTTTGTAAAAAACGCCACTTGGGGGGCCCCCCAAAAAAGCCCTAGTAATAAGCAGGCATATACAATGGAATGAAGGCTATTGCCGAGCACTTAGCATGGTGCTCCATAGACTGTAAGCCGCCCTGAGTCTCCGGAGAAGGGCGGCATATAAATGCAAATAAAATAAAAATAAAATAAAAGGTTACTGCAAAATCCCCATTCCATCCCCACCCCACTAACCTGCTTTCCAGTTCCATTTTCCTGTGCAGGGCAACCAAAGAAGACCCAGACAATCAGCTGGGACTCAATGGGAGGCAGAGAATAGATGGAGGCGGGGCTAGTCAGAGGCGGCATTGGCCGGTTTTTTGAACTACTCAAATTTCCCCAACCGGTTCTCTAGAACCGGTCAGAACCTGCTGAATACTACCTCTGGAAAAAAATGTGACTTATGACCAATTTCCACACTTATGATCATAGCAGCATCCCCATGGTCACATGTTCAAAATTCAGACACTTGCCAACTGACTTATATTGATGACGTTCGCAGTGTCCTAGGGTCATATGATCCCCTTTTATGACCTTCTGACAAGTCAACGACGAAGCCAGACTCACTTAAGAAATGTGTCACTTAACAGCTGCAGTGATTCGTTTAACAACTGTGGCAAGAAAGGTCCTAAAATGGGTCAAAACTCACTTAACAACTGTCTCGCTTAGCAAAAGAAGTTTTGGACTCAATTGTGGTCATAAGTCGAGAACTACCAGTACTTGAAGTCTTTGGAAAGTATTAGGTTGAGAAAGGTTGTTCTAAATTATGCCCATCTTCATTAGGAGCAGCAATACTCACCCCCACCACCCGCCATGAGATTAAGACAGTATCCATTCTCTGAACAGTCAAACAATCAATATTTGGAATACATTCTTGGTTTCAGCAACATTCTAACTCAATACAAAAAGAAAACAATCAAACTGAGGAACAATTCACTATGAAAATGAGAATTTCAGTATGCCTTGTGCTAATATACCAGGAACGTAATTTGCTAGGAGGCTTTTTAAAATAGTTCTACAAAAGAAAATCACTTTAAAAAAACCAACCAACCAACCAACTCTTATAGCCAAGCATAGGGGAAGGCCCCTCCTGGCACTGTCTTACATGAGAATAATGCAGATCCCATAGTCAATTTCTACACCATCTCTGTTATTTGTTATTATATGTGATGCTGTGATTGTTTCCAAGGTGATCAACGTATCACTGAAAGAACAGAGCACCAGAATGGTATCTTATAAAAAATAGGGATCTCCTTAGACAGTTATGGAACTTGGGCTACCCATGTTGCAGCTCCATCTTGGAAGTTGAGGCTCAAAAGTCTTAAAGTTGTCATGGCTGGACAACCCCTGCTCCCCTGATTTAATGGTCAGAAGTGCTGGTGATGTACTTTATACAGTGGGAGAATCAGAAGGAAAAGAAGGAGAAGGGCGGCATATAAATGTTGAAATAAAAAAATAAAATAAAAAATAAAAAAAATTAATGGAATAAAAGGGAATGGGGAATGGAATGGTACAGAAGAGAGTGGAGAGTAGAGAGTCAAATGGAATGGAATGGGATGGGATGGGATGGGATAGACTAGACTAGACTAGACTAGAATAGAATAGAACAGAACAGAACAGAAAAAAACAGAACTTTATTGTCACTTTAAATGCACCCTAATCAGCACACATTAAAATGAAATTTTGCTGCATTCAAGTCATTCAAAATATTGGCTCAATTCGGCTTGACGTGACAAGTAAATAGATAAAACTTTAAGCCTAAGGTCAGCCTAGCACTGGAAACTACAGTTCAGAACACAGATTGTTCTCATCTCTCTTAGAATAGTTGTTCCCATATGGAAGTCCCATTTTCACATGGCAGAGATACAATTATATGAAATCCTTCCTCTTTTCTATGAAGTTTCAGACAAACAGATGGTTTTCTAGCAAAACTGGATAACTGCAATTTCTCCCAAGCTAAAAAACCCACATCTTTTCCAAATCTATTTACAAATCTCATCTACCCAATCACTTGACTTGGAAGAGTCAACCGACTTTCTCAAGAGAAGTAATCACTTGGAAACCATGTGTAGAAAGTCAGCACCCAACCTCCTAAAAGAATGACATATTTTGAGGAATATTAAAAAATGCAGATTATTATATTTCCCAAAGAGAGAAATGGAAAAACATGGTTTTAGAGGCAGAAAACAACCCCCACTTTCCTTAATAACCCCAGCAGATACTGAGGCCAGCTTTAGAAATGCAGATTTGATAATCCATTTAAGACAGGATATTTTGAAACAAAGGCAGAATGGTAGGGTTAGAAGCAGCCATTACTCAAGATCCAACACAGGACAAAGCCATTAAGCTACAATAGGAATTATTGCATCACCCTCAGAGCAGTCCAAAATTCAACCAAACTTAGCTCAGACAAACACCTGGGATTTGTACTTTGTCTATAGAGCTGGCTATGACCTCTACATGACTCCATAGGAATCTGACAACAGCCCAATAGAATACATGTTCTTGCACAGGAACAGGAAGCTCAAGTGCAAAGCCCAAGAGAAAGTATAAAAACCCCACTCTCAATTCCATTTTGGTCAGCTGAAGCAGAACCATGTGCTTGGTGGTTCTATTCATCATTAAACCTTCTTTCCAATCAGCCTCCATGTTTCCAGTGTCTTTCTCACACCTTGGAACTGAACCAGATGGATATTTCCTCCCACACATATATGTGTAAAAATATATCTCTCCCTCTCCCTATCTCTGTGTGTGTGTGTGTGTGTCTTCCTTCCTGTACAAGCACAAATGTGTGAAATATCTATTCCCTACCTCACAGGAGCTGCAAATGTGATCCTTTGCAAGCTCTGACAAAAATTGCTCACGCTACATTAGGCTTGATAACAAATTCCGTACTTGCTGCTTCTTTATCCAAACTGTATCTCAAAAATCTTGGCCACCAAGGAGGATAATCTTCCTCCCCTCCTTGTCCTCAGCATCTCCCTCCTCACAGAGATTACATCGTCAACTTGCAGTTCCGGCACTCAATTGTTACTGTTGAGAAGGAGGAGGAACAACAAGAGGAAGAGAAACAACCCACTTTTCTTCATGAAATGAAACACACACTCAGCAGCAACAAAAAAAAAACACATGACCTTGAGCCTATTTTAAGCACACTGTGTTTGACAGGTAGATTTTGCACAAAGCAACAAATCCAAGATTGCCATTGGGTTTTGCAACCCACTGTGTTTGGAGAACATGTTCTGTGAAATCTAGTTATTCATACAGATTAACAGAGCGGGAAGGGACCTTGTATAAGTCATCCAGTCCAACCCCCAAGCAAGAGACCCTACACCATTTCTGACAAATGGCAGTCCAATCTCTTCTTGAAAGCTTCCATTGATGAAGCTTCCACAACTTCTGAAGGCAACTTCTGTTCCACTGGTGGATTGGTCTCCCTGTCAGGAAAATTATCCTTATCTCCAGGTTGAATCTCTCCTTGGTCAGTTTCCATCCATTATTCCTTATCTGGCCTTTAGATGCTTTTGAAAATAGCTTGACCCCCTCCTCTCCATGGAAGCCCCTCAAATATTGGAACACAGTTTTCTAAACCCTTATGACTTTTATGCTTTTATCACTTCTTAGACCAACACTGACTGGAGTATTCTGGGACCTGAAGTCCACACATCTCAAAATGGGTAAGGTTGGGAAAGACTATTTTAGACATAGACTTTAAAAGGTTACATATGAAGATACAAAGCTGCCTAGGTCATTCACCGTTTCAAGATAAATTATTGATTTGATTACTTCCCACAATAGTTTTAATATTTTAATAAATAAACCCTTTGCTTGGTCTTATGTTCAAACTTGGCAATAGTAGGTTGGGAGGAGCTATTTTTAAGTGGCTGTGTTTTAAAATTATAATTTTAATTATAAAATGGGGCAGTGGTTAGAATGCAGTCCTGCAGGCTAACTCAGTGTTTACTCCAGGAGTTTGATTCTGACCGGCTTAAGGTTGACTCAGCCTTCCACCCTTCCGAGGTTGGTAAAATGAGAACCCAGATTGTTGGGGCTCTGTAAACTGCTTAGGAAGGGTTGTAAATCACTATGAAACAGTGTATTAGTCTAGAATCTCTAGATGCTATTGCAATTGCAATAAAAGAAAAAAAAACTACTGCATTTTTCTTTCTTCTTATTTTCCCCTTTTAATGTAACATTATAAATCTTGATGCATTGTATTATTTCAATGCAGATTTCAATGCAGCAATGTTTATATAATATGAGTAAAATGATTAACATTCTATTATTTAAAAAGTGTGAAGTATTAAAAAGAAGAAAAAAAAACCTGTCAGTATTAATTTCCATTTTGGATGTTAGCATTACATAATAAGATCATTTAACTTTTTATCCAAAGTTGAGTAAGAAACTGTTGAATGGTTTTGACAGAAGGAAATTTAAAAAAAATGCTTTGGAACTGGGTAAAGCGAGCTAAATAAGAGCCTCCAGGAAAACAGATGGGAGTTAAAAAGAAAAGTGACAATGTGATTTGGAATGAGACTCTAGTGAGGGAACGCTGGAAGGAATATTTCAGAGGTCTGTATGGAAATGATAGTGATATGTCAAAAAGTAGAACTGAAATACTGTAAATATTTATGTCCAAGGAAGGGGAGGGAACTTTTATTTCCCCCTCAAAGAAGCAAAAAAAAAATGACTGTATAAAAGAACATGGTTTTGTCCACTTCGTTAAATAGAAGCGAGACTTGGATATGCCAGGAAAATCATACTGTCAGCTCTGAAGCTGACCTGACCGAAGGCATTTTGAGGCTCCAGTGTTGTCACACTGGAGCTGAGAGATAGGGAAGGGGGAATAGAAATAACTGGGGTTTCGTAGCCAAAACAAAATAATTTCTCCTGAGAACCAAGGTCATTCCCACAGGTGGTCAGAAAGAGGAGGAGTGAAGTTACCAGACAACCAGATGGGACCCTGATTGGACCACATGTCTGATTGTTTGAGGAAGGGAATAAATGTCTACTTTTAATTAGGTGAAAACTGCCAGAGCATTCAGAGTCGGTTTTCACCAACCTGTGCCAATATGATAAAGCAAATAAAACTGTTCTTTGAGGAATCCTCCTCTTCCAAGTTCTGTTTGCTATGGGTGTATTAATCATAATCCTGACACATACACTGAACGCAGAAGGAATGGATGGTTTAAGAATATGCAGTAGAACCGGAAGAGATGGGATTGAGAATGAATGAAAGGGCCTGAATGAATGTGAGTTGAATTTCAAGGTAAATGATCAGCACACACAAAAAAATCATGGTCCTGGAGAATGAATAAGGATCATATCCCAAAACACTAGAATAGAGTAGAAGGGAAGGGAACAGAACAGAACAGAACAGAACAGAACAGAACAGAATAGAATTCTTTATTGGCCAAGTGTGATTGGACACACAAGGAATTTACCTTGGTGCATATACTCTCAGTGTACATAAAATAAAAGATACATTTGTCAAGAGTCAAGAATCATAAAGTACAACACTTAGTAATAGTCATATGGTACAATAAGCAATCAAATCATATTAGGAAACAGTCAATATAGGATGAAGGAAAAGTGAACAGATCAAGAAAAAGAAAGAGAAGCAGAAAGTGGTTGGATGGAACTGGGGAAGTCCTGAATCAGAGAAAGGCAAGAAGATCAAAGATTCAAAAGCAACATAGGAAGCATGAATGCGATCAGTACAAAGACAGCTTGCAAGGACAAAAAAAGTATGCACATTGGAATAGGGATTAGTTTTAAGTGTCAACTGGTATTAGCTATGCTTCATTTCCTTTGTGTTATTTCTTGTCTTTCATACAGTATATTTGGTTTAGTAGTACTTCCTCCTTTTCTTCATAGAATGGTTCACCTAGAGAGGGGATATCATGATGTGTATAGGTGAATTTGTCTTTTAATTGGCCTTATAAAATCTACTGGCCTTTTGTGATTATTTCTCTTAAATATAAAAAATCCCAAGCTGATATGCATATATATGTCTGCTTTATACAAACTTATGTTCATACTGATGCTCTCCCCAAAAATTTGCAAATCCAAAATGTGGTTTTTAAAGACATACACACATTACGTTCCTTGTCTAAATACCATTTTCTAGATATATGGATATCTAGAAATCATAGTGGAGTTTAAGGTTATGGACATGCTCCTTGGGATGATCCCTAAAAGTCCTAAAAAACTGAGGAAGGAAGGAAGGAAGGAAGGAAGGAAGGAAGGAAGGAAGGAAGGAAGGAAGGAAGGAAGGAAGGAAGGAAGGAAGGAAGGAAGGAAGGAATCTACTAACAGATACTTCCTGAAGCAGAGGTGGTATTCAGGTTCTGACCAGTTCTGGAGAACCGGTAGTGAAAATTTTGAATAGTTCAGAGAACCGGCAAATAACACCTCTGAGTGGAGATTTTATAGTATCCTTCTCCTGCCATGCCCACCAAGCCACGCCCACAGAACCTATAGTAAAAAAAAAATTGAATCCCACTACTGTCCTGAAAAATGTGGAAAAAGCTTGGAGATAGAAAAATGGATGGATTGATGGATGGATGGAGAAAGAGAGAGAGAGAACATCTAAGAGGGAGACATGTAATATTAATTTCCATAGAACATATCAGAATCCCTTAGTAATTTAAAAGAGATTTGTTCTTTTGATTGAAAAAAAAAATAATGTATCTTGGCTTCATAACTGGACTCTCTGCCCACAAAAATCTTTGTCCTGTTGTGACTACAATTTTAGAACTTGGAAATGTGATTTGGCAACCTCTTGGCTGATTTTGACATAAGCATAAGTAAATGGACCAACGTGCCTAAAAAACAGTTTATATTAATTTCATTTCTGTTTGTGCCTTACTGAGAAAACACAAAAGTCACAGGCCATTGTGATGGGCAGCTGGTAGGAAAACTGTAATTTTTCTTCTACACTTTGTCCTGTGACTATGACAACCATGTGCCCTAATTTACAGAGGACATTCCTATATCTGGGCAATCATCACAAGATGGACATCTATTTTAGGCGTTATCTACCGAAAGCCAAGATTGATTCCAAGACAAAGAGTCCAAAGATAGCAGCAGGGAAGAGATCAACAACTTGCACCTGGACTGTTCATTGAGGAGAAGTTGGCATAGACATCAGTAGCTCATCACAGCTCTCCCCATATGATGAGATGAATTGTGTTTGGATTTGAATTACAATCACGGTTTCCAAATCTGCATCCCTCTATAAATAAGCAAATATGATTTTCATGCATATTGATGGTGTTCCTTCCTGCACGTTTTTTGTTTTGTTTTGTTTTTTTAGGGAAAGGGACAGAGGATAAGCGATCACTCTACTCCTGGCATTTCTTCAAGGCTTCAATTAGGGTCTTTCTCAAGCTACCTACAAAGGTTTTAACAAATATTCTGCATTATCTGATATTTCTGCATTCATGCTATTCGCTAGGACACTTCGCTAAGGTCCTCCACCAGTAGGTGGCAGACTTATTCAATTTTAGTTCTGTGGGAGAGACTTTCTGGTGAACGAGTTTCCATATCTTTATGGGTTCAATCAAGCTAAAGTGTATGGTATGAATCAGTGGTGGGTTTCAATTTTTTTTTTTTACCACCAGTTCTGTGGGTGTGGCTTGGCGGGCGTGCTTTGTGCATACACAGAGGGTTTGCTACCAACCTTTTCCTGCAATCCTGCACTCTCCCTGTGTCTTCAACAGCTGACATGCAGCAATCTGCTATGCCATGTGAAGAAGCTGAGCTTCAAAACCAGGAAATAAAGATTAGTATAGAGCCAGAGTGGGCAGGCAGGCCCAGCAGCTGATCATCAGAGCAAACCAGTTCGCTCACAGATGATCCTCAGAGCTACCATTTAGGCTGAACTGGGCCAAACTGGTAGAATACCACAATATGGTAGTCAATATCTTGAGAAAATAATTTAGAGATAGAGCAAGCGAGAGAAGCTTGAATTTGGCACAAATGCACAATATATCAAGGTTGGATAGTCCTAAGTTGGGTTTGATAGGTTTCATTGGATCAATCATCTCACATTTTTTTCAAATCATCCAGGTCATGGTTTGTCCCGAAGTTGATTTTCTCCTAAAGGGCAATTGGACTTTCTTTGAAAATATTTCACTTTTGGAAGCTTCTAAAGAACCTAAGAAGCTTCTTGGATGAGAAGCAAAATGTTTTCAAAGAAACTCCAGTTGCCTTTCGGGTCATCTCACAGTCCAAAAACACCAAGCTGATATAAGTAGAGAAACTAACATGACAGATTCATTTTTTACTTTCATTTTATCCAGAATTGGATAAGACAATCAGAAAATAACAGCCAATGTTAAGCATTCTATAGAACGTGCAGGATTGCATACAAACACATGACAAAATCTTCTGTTAACTCAAGCATGATGTAGAGTAAAACTCCAAAGCATTTCTTTGGAGTAAAAGAAAACATGCCCTGAAGTTGGATCTTAACTGCAGCTAAATACATCTGTGCTATTTTATTGGTATTTTTACCAGTTAACATCCACAGAGTAGAAAGTGAAAACATGTGAAGGGATGTCATTTGCTTAAAGCCCAATGTAAGCATGTTATACTATTCTCGCAAAGCTAGAAAAAGTCCCTTTCTAATCCTTAGCCATTGTACCTAATCCATTAAGTAAGCATCAATACTTTCACACATCCAGTGTGGAGAATGGTTATTTCTGTAATAGTGGGAAGAGCGGCCTCCAATTGATACTGGATGACATTATGGGATGGATTCCAAGCAATTCTAGACAACACATAGAATCAAATTAAATAAAGCTGATGGAATAGTGCAAGTATTGATTGATTTGTTTCCATTATTCAATTCTCCACAGGAAATTTAAATAACATGCCGCCATCTTAGGAAAAGATCTCAGGACAATAGACATTTAAAATGAAGATAACCAAGCTAAAATCTAAGCATACATTGGAATTGAAATTATGTATACATACTCAAGATTGAACGCTCATTTGCAACTTCTCTCAGCAGTCTATTTCATTTCATTGTCTTTGCTCTTCTGCCACCCTTGAGCCTTCAGAGTTATAACCAAGACTATCTAATGATGTGTCACAGACACATTCGCTAAGCTTCCATAGTTGAAGGTATTCCTTTAGGAAAAACTCTTTTCCTGCCCAGTGTCCTTATTTGTCCTTTGTAGCATCTCCATGTTTCAAATTTCCTACATCACTGTTGCAGTATGTCACTGACAATATTACCCACAATGAATGCACCTCTGAACAATCCAAGAATAAGACACAGATGTCAACAGTGGAAGAAGAATATAGACTTAAAGACAATATTGGAATACGTCCATTCTCAGTCATCTAGACCACTGTTGTCCCAAAGCTGCTTTTTCAAAAGGCAACTGGTCTTTCTTTGTTTTTCCTTGAAGACATTTTACTTCTCACCCAAGAGTTCTTCAGTTCTGAACTGAAGAAGTTCCAAAACTCATCCAAGAAGCTTTTTCAGTTCATGAACTGGAGAACCTACTTGGACGAGAAGCGAAACATCTTCAAGGAAAAACAATGAAAGTCCAGTTGCCTTTTCAAAAAAAGCACTTTTGGAATATTCACTGATGATTTTTAGTTGTGTTTTCTTTTTCAATGCAAATTTTTCAGGTGAAGGCTGAAATTGCCTCCAAACCAACCATTTAAGTTTCAGCAACAAGGTGCAACTTTTGATAAATTTCATCAAAGCTTCACACAGTCCTATCACCTAAAGCAGGGATCTCCAACCTTGGCAACTTTAAGACCTGTGGATGTCAACTCCCACAATTCTGGGAGCTGATGTCCACAGGTCTTAAAGTTGCCAAAGTTGGAGATCCCTGACCTAAAGGGAAAGGAGATTAACAGATTCACTTAATAACTGTGGGAGAAAAAGGTGCCAAATGTCTCGCTTAGCAACACAAATTTTGGCCTCAATTATGGTCATAAATAGATCAGCTTAAGTATATAAGCTGTTGAGCCCAGCGCAGCAATATTTACATTTTTAGTCCCAAAGTTCTTTTTTTTCTCCCTGGATTCCAATCTTACGCTTCATGAAATTCCAAGACTGGGTTATTAGGAAGAAAATATGATAATAACATCCTATATTATACCTTTCACAGACAATATTTTTGTGTCAGTACAGGTAGATAAATGAGTAGGAGTGTGATGGAACCTACCATAAATGAACACAAATTGCTGTTATTTTTTAATAACATCTGCTCACAAATTATTTCAACTCTGTTCTTCTTCTCTCTGATACACGTACACACATGATCGCTCTTGCTGAATGTTTTGCGAGCAGTTTTATTCCAAGTGTCACAATTGAAGGAGACAGCTGTGTGATATTACTACCAATTCTATTGTCTACCATACTCTTAGAAATGTAATGATACCTATTATAGAAACTGGATTTTATTAAATCAGACCTGACACATTTCAGGCCCAACAATCAGCACAGCTGCTTGTCTGCAGCTTCCAGAAGGGCTGCAAATGTCTTTATTTGATAACCCAAGGATTGCATTCAGAATGACAGAATGTCAGTAAATGTCACAAATTCCTCTTCTCAATCCCAAAGCCTGAATTAAACGTTTACTGAACCGGGACAGAATGCACCGTTATCCATCCCATAATGACCTAACCTCAACCTCCTTTCTTTATCCTACTTCAATCACCCTCTCTCCTATTCGCTTCCAATATAGTTCCTGACCTGCCTCACAGGTAATCCTCAACTTACGAGCACAATGGAGCCCAAAATTTATATCGTTAAACAAGACCATTGTTAAGAGAGTTTTGTCCCGTTTTACGACCTTTCTAGCCACAGTTGTGAAGTGAATCACTGAATTGTTAAGCTAGAAACATGGCTATTAAGCAAATCTGGCTACCCCATTGACTTTGCTTGTCAGAAGGTCACAAAATGGGATCATATAACCCCGTCATAACCGTCATAAATATCCGTCATAAATATGAGTCAGTTGGCAAGCATCCAAAATTAGATCACATAACCATGGGGATGCCACAATGGCTGTAAGCGTGAAAAACAGCCACTTTTTTCAGTGCCTTTGTAACTGGCGGGTGCTGGGAGTTTACTCATGTCTGGCCCTCACTCGGAGCCCGACACATCGCTGGAGCTGTGGGACTGATGGATGTGTGGACGACTGTTGTTTATGCTGAATTGTTGAGACAGGTAAACAGCTAAGAGGCATATGGACACTAATCAATCATCAGGCTTATTTCCGGGCCCGTGCGTTGATGTAAACCACGATGTGGGGCTTTGGGGATATCAGTTGGTGGGGGTTTATGATCCTGATTCAGATAGATGGGGGGGGGGGGAGAATGGGAGGTAGGTAAGGATACAGAAGAGATAGATAGATAGAATTGTGACTTTAATCGGGAAATACCGTTTTTGCTTATCAGGACTGGAACTGCTGTAATAAACTTCACCAGACCAATTGTGAGTAGAGTGATTTATTAGTGAGATACTCCAGTACCCAGTTGGAACTGAAAGAAAGTCAGCACTGAGATCATCTGCCTCTCAGTGCTTTTTATGCTGTGCTCTAGTCCCTCCCAGCTAACAACCTGACACCAGCTGTTTAACTTCGAACAGTCACTAAATGAATTGTTGTAAGTCGAGGACTACCTACACATATATTGAGTTTTATTTTTTATTTTATTTATATGTTTTCTCTTTGTATACAATAAATGCTTAGTGAACAGTGTACTGTCTGAGGCAGTTTGTTTATATAAGAATATTAAACTTCAAGTTTCTACTTCTATTATCTAACCATTGGTAAAACAAGTGCCAAGTTCGAAAATATTCTGTGTCTTCCTTTTCTTCTATCTTCATTGTTAATCTATCCAACTCTGCACAATGTAATTTTTTAAAAAATTATTTCTTTTTCTGTGGGTGTTTCTTCATTTTTCTAGTATTGTGCAAATACAATTCTAGCTGCCATCAAAACATGCAATATTAAATATACATTCCCTTTATCATATTTCTGTGATAAGATGCCTAACAAAAATAATTCTGTTTTATAATCTATATACTGCCTTAACATTTTTTTTTTTAATACGTATGTATTTTTTCTAAACACATGTATTTTCTCCCATTTTTTTTTTTTTGGACATGTCCATCACATGTGATAATATGTACCTGGAGTTTGATTACATTTCCAACATTTAGTGGACACGTTTTTAAACATTTTGGCTAATCTGGCCGGTGGTAAGTGCCACTTATAAAACATTTTGTACAAGATTTCCTTATATGTAGTTGCCATCATCAATTTGCAGTTTCTTTCCCAAAGCTTTTGCCACGTATCTAATTCTATGGTATATATGTATTGAGTTTAATTGAAAACTGTGAAAATTAGTAACCTTCCATCACAAATGAACAGAAGAACGAGACTCAGAGTTTCTTTATTTTTTCTCTGTAAAACTTTCACCTCGTTTAATAAAAGCTGAATTTTAATCTAGCATTAGCATGGGACATGCTGAGTGACCAAGACCGTGTAAATATTATTTTTATGGTGCTGTTGATAATGGCACTGCCTGGCTCTTGTAAAGCATCTATTATCAAAGGACCATCAAGTGTTTTATAAACATTAATTAAAACCTTGCAACAGTCATTTCTCTAAGGCAAGCTTTAGTTATTTCATGTCAGCTCCATATGAATTAAACTCAGTGAAAGAAGGGGAACATAAGGTAGAATTAACCTAGCAGGAATAACGTTTTTTAAAAAAACCAATTCTTAGCCCCTTATTGTAAGTTTGGCAACTGAAAGATTGTGGAAATTGAAAGCAGTTTAAAAATCTCTGCCTTTTGAATCAAATTATGTGAAAATTGTATTTCCACTCACATGTTACATTTTTTTACAACTTTCATCAAATTCTGATAAATAAAAAACAAAAAACATTGCAGTCTTAATTATTTCTGCTTTCCCCATGATAGAAGAAAGTGAGTGTGAAATTACGGGTTTCCAGATTAATCAGAAAGAAACCAAGTCAAGCTATTTCCAGATACATTCTTGCAATACCAAACTTGGCCGAACTATTTTCTGAATTGAATATATCAGATTCAGACCCAGGATGGGTACTTTTTGTAGTCCTGGAAAAGCATGGCCAATCAATTAATATTCATCTTTTCTTTCCTTTTTACCATACAGCTGAGAAAAATAGAATTAAGTTTATGTATGTATGTATGTATGTATGTATGTATGTATGTATGTATGTATGTGTTTTTCATGGTTTGCCATTGCCTCTTTCCTAGGGCAGAGAGAGAGTGGCTGGCCCGAGATCATTTGCTGGCTTTGTGACTAAGGCAGGAATAGAACTCACAGTTTCCCAGTTTCTAGCCTGAGGCCTTCACCACAAACCAAATCGACATGCATGCATATACATACATAAATACATCCTGATATTGCTTCTAATTTGTAATCTCAAATCAAAAGTGTTTGCTGCACAGTGGGGGGGGGGAATCCATATTTTTCTTTAGCCAATTCACTATTTGTCCCTGTGGTGCATTGTTCTGACAACCAATGCTTAATTGGAGCCCAGTCCTGACAAAGTATGTTTTAATTCCTGGTAAGGCTGTAATTAAAGTCATTTTCCACTTACATACCACTTCTCATTATTAAAGAGACCCTAAGCACAATCTGCACTCTTTCAGTTGGAATGTATGACACACACATACACACACACACACACACACACACACAAGGGGGGGAGAGAGAGAGAGAATATCGATATTTACAGTCAGCTATGACTTGGGAGGCAGAGAATACAGGGAGGCGGGGTCAGTCAAAGGTGGTATTTGCCAGTTCTCCGAGCTACTCAAAATTTCCGCTACCGGTTCTCCAGAACTGGTCAGAACCTACTGAATCCCACTGCTGCCTATAGTATATCCATATTCATATTCAGGTAGTTAGAGGAGAATTTAAGTGAAAATATAAATTCTGTTACTTTTTGACATCTTGCTTTTATGAAAACTTTCCACTTTATTTTTTTTAATTGAGAAACCCTGATTTTCAGACTACGGAATGTATTCATACTTTATTTTCTCTAGAGCAGTGCTTCCCAAACCTGGCCAAATTATCCAAGGTTGGGTTAAAAAAATTACTTTCTTTGGGTAACCACCCACGAACCCACTGCTCATCACAAGGGGGGCATGTGAATTAAAAGATTGCCACAGGTGCTAAAATGTAATAAAAGGTCTCCCAAAGTACTGCTACCAAGAAAAAGATCAATAAAATTACCAACGGTAATTTGTTGAAATGTCATAAAGTTCATCCAATGATGCTGTTTTTATAACACAGGCAATCCTAAAGTTTCAACTGTTCACTCAGTGACTGTTCAAAGTTACAACGGTGCTGAAGGAAGGAATGTACAACTGTCCTTGAAGACTGATATGACCTTTGAAAAAGCAATTTTGGACAATGAAAGAAAAAAGTCCGAGAAGCTGTAGAGCTACAGGTTCAAAGTAGGTTAGCTCTCAAATGTTGCACTATATTAAAGGATACACCCACTACTTCACTGAAGACAAACATTTCAAAGGCATATTCTAATGCTTTCGCTGTTTTATGAGGGATGCTTTTAGCATTGACCAGAGATACCAGGTCAACAAAGAGACAGTGGAACTCATTTGCATAATCCATTAAAGTTGAAGATTACAATGTGCTTTTCAGGGAAAGGTTTAGGGACACTTGGCAGCTTCCATACATCATTGTTTAAAAAGGAGTGCTCAGCAATCTCTTTGAGGAGGACAGAGAAATGAGGGAGTGTGGGAACCTGAATATCCAAAGAGAAATAACAATGTGGTATCATTGGCAGTTCCTGATCGCAGAATTTCTTGGTCTTGAAACTATCAAAGGTTTGTACACCTGGAGTCAGTCACCTCCTTGAGGTGGGTCAGGAAATTGATGTGACAAGAAGCACTAGGATGTAACTTTATTAATAAAAGGTATAATAACAGAATCTTGGTTTCTCTTTCTCCAACTTCTACCCAAGAGAATCAAGGAAAAACAGTCTTGAGTTTCTTTCTCACACCCTCTTCTCTTTCAGGCTAAGATCTAGTGTCAAGAACCAGGGAAATCAGAAGATCCAGGAAATTCAAATGGGTATAAATTTATTGCAAGCTTAAGCTCTGAACTACTAACGATCCAAGCAAATTGGCAGTAGATAAGAGTCAATGGAATTCAAGGTCGTGTTCTGACTTAGGCTTCCCCAAAAAGCACTAAGCAGACTTTTTGTCCTGGCAAAACCCCTTTTATTAAACGAAGGTGAATTTCTTGTGTTCACAGTTAGCCAAAGGCCTGGAAAACTTCCCTATGAGAGGGCCCTATAATCCCTATGAGAGGGGCCATCTACTGTTCACCTGTGGCCTTACTCCCACATCAACCCTTAGTTCATAATTCTTCTTTTCTTTTGGCAGCTCTGTGCATGTGCAGGCTGGGAACCGTCTCCAGCTGCTCCCCCACCTCACTGCTGTCCAACTCTGAAGGCAGCTGATGACTGCCAGCTTGCCCTGGCCCCATCTCTGCCTCTGACGCAGAGCCCTCATCTGAGCCTTCCTCAGCCTCCAGGACTGGCCCATGTTCCTCCTCACTGTCCAACTCTGCTGCCAGCTTCCCTAGCCACCAGTGGGCCACAACAGATGGGCTGAACTTTCTCCAACTTCTATCCTACCTCTTGTGGGAGAGAAGGAACTCATGACTGATGACACATCTGACCCCTTCCTTGCTCATGTCCTACAACTATACTTGTATCCTTCAAGGTTATCCCAACACTCCTTTTAGTAGATCAGTGGCTCTGTTTTCATGGTAAATCAATGGATCAAAGATATAAATAATCTTGGAACTGTCCGCACGTTAAAAATGATCATATTATGACTACCACGAAAAAGTGGAAATTCACTTGGTTGAATATTTTCTCCCATTACTGTTCTTGAGGAATGTGGGGGGGGAAATAACCTTTTTTTTTTTAGTTTTTGCAAGAACACTTTGTACTTCTGTGTGCAGCAAATTTAGAAAGGTGAGGAAGCACTGATATAACAACAACCCTTCGCAGAAAGATAGACGAAGAGGTAACAGGTTTTTCAATATCTCCGTTCCCAAAAATATCTTTTCTAGCCCCATAAGTACAGTTGTAAGAAATGGAACCTTCAGAGTTGCTGTTAACATATTGGGTGGCAGGATTTCTTTTGCACCCTAACCAATATTTATAATTATGTTCTAATTTGGGATGAAGATCTAGAGAGATGAGAATGGTAAAAAAAAAAAAAAACGAAAACCCTTTGATGTATTTCAATCTTTCTTAAAGTAGACACTTTAAATACATTTAGCCCAAAAAAGAAAAAAGAAACAATATGCTATCCTCTCAGGTTTCCTTGTATCTGTCATGCTGAGTCAATATGGGTTAGAAGCAAAATTAAAAGGAATTCACTTGGAGTAAATCAAGTGCTTTTTTTAAAAGACAGGAAAAAAATGTTTGATCAATGAGTAGGTAATCTAAAAGCCGGACTAGTTTCTTATCTCTGAAAGCTTCAAAGTCCGAGCTAAGATATTTCTTGCAGATATACATCATGAATAGAATTTCATTCAATTCCCTGGTTATAATTTTATTTAAAACCTTTTAATGCTGCTTCTCTGTTAGAAAAACATAGGAACACCACACACACAACCAACTCAGATGGAACATTGCCAATTGACAAGAAAAACAGCTTATCACCAAAAAAATAGAGAGGAACAAACGATAATAAAAATGTAAAAGTTTGAGATCTCAAGTGCAAAGCAAATTTCAATAAAATGATAGCAGCAACTAACTCAGATGTTGAATATCTCAGACACTAATAATAATAATGATGGTGATGATGATGATGATAATAACAACAACAACAATAATAATAACAATAACAATAACAATAATAATAATAATAATCCTTTTTAATGGAACCAAAATTGGTTCCTTCTACTAGAGAGGCCAGACCAGGAAATCAGATTCCACAGAAAGGTTAAAATGACTTTTATTGAAATTTGCTATAATAATAGAAACTTGCATATCTGATTCTACAGTGTCTGTTCCCCATTTTATACTCCAATGAATTAGGAAGTTATCTGCCTAAACCACATCCTGAATATTTCCATCAATGCCATCTTCCTTACTTTTTACGCCCATCCACCCATCTAAAATGGGACTTCAATAAGTCACTCATTCCTCTCTTTGGTGATATTCAATTTTTTTTTTATTACCGGTTCTGTAGGCCTGGTTTGGTGGGCGTGACAGGGGAAGGTTACTGCAAAATCCCATTCCCTCCCCACCCCACTAACCTGCTTTCCAGCTCCGATCTCCTGTGCAGGGCAACCAAAGAAGACCCAGCTGATCAGCTGGGACTCAGGAGGCAGAGAATAGATGGGGGCGGGGCCAGTCAGAGGTGGGATTTGCTGGTTCTCTGAACTACTCAAAATTTCCGCTACCGGTTCTCCAGAACTGGTCAGAACCTGCTGAATATACCACCTCTACTTTGTATCTGCTAATCTCAAGACTACTTAGATGGTAGTCCAAGACATATAGAGGGCACCATATTTGACAAGTTTGTCTAAACAAAATGTAACATTCAAATTGCTCATTCCCTGGATGCCACATATGTTGTTAATAATGCTATTCACAGATGAAAGCAAATTATATGTGTCCCAGATAATATTGCAAGCCCCAATCTGGGTCAGTCATTGGGACCAGAGGTTTAGTCTTCTGAGCTTTTGGACACATGTTGGAGCCGATCGTTAGGGAACTTCTCAATATCAGAATGTGTGCGTCAGCCCTGAAGCCATTTTCCCCTGGCACCTTCAGGGCTGCCACAGCAGAGATGAGTCGAGACGTGGGAACAGGAGTGGAATTGTAGCCAAAATAAAAAAAAAAAAATCCTTTGGGAACCAAGGACATTCCCACTAGGTGCAAGTAGGTGGGATCTGAGACCAACTGACCCTTGATTGGGCCACCTGATGGATTGCATGGGCAGGGGAAAGAATTTACCAATATGACAAGCATAATAAATCCATACTTTGAGTAATATGCCTGCCTTGAAGTCTTGATTCCGTTGGGTGTGTTAACTGGAACCCTGACAGTCTGCTTTGGACTATTCTATACTATTCTGCATAGTATAAACACATATACCCCTTGGACTGCAAGGCGATCAAACCGGTCAGTCCTAGAGGAGATCCACCCTGACTGCTCTTTAGAAGGTCAGATCCTGAAGATGAAACTCAAATACTTTGGCCACCTCATGAGAAGGAAGGACTCCCTGGAGAAGAGCATAATGCTGGGAATGATTGAGGGCAAAAGTAGAAAGGGATGTCAGAGAATGAGGGGGCTGGATGGAGTCACTGAAGCAGTCGGCGTGAGCTTAAATGGACTCTGGGGGATGGTAGAGGACAGGAAGGCTTGGAGGAATGTTGTCCATGAGGTCGTGATGGTTTGGACATGACTTTGCAACAACAACAACATGCATAGTAGTTATGTGCCTTTTTTTTGGCACCACAAGGAAACAACAGTCAATTGCTTAATAGCCAGCCATCAACAACCCAATTAACCAATAAAAAGCCACACACAACCAGAGACCACACAAATAGTATGCATAGAATAAATAACCCAAAGACACATTCCAGCAGACAGGTGTTCCCTGAAGATGGGCTCCAAGATGGGTCTTGGAAGATCCCAGTGGCCAACACAGATTGGATGTTGCAATAATGTGACTATGTGTGGAGAAAAGCTGTGATGCATACCTTACATTCTGAAAAACTCAAAATCAGCTATATGGGTGCCATCTCCTCAGATAGTTTATCGAAGTTAGCATAACAATCCAAGATTGGAATCCAAAAGACAGACAAGCAAGCATCACAAAAGTCACTTTCAGTTCTATTCTAAGTCTGTGAAGGCTCAGGATCAAAACATCTACTAAATCTCTCATCTCCCATCTCCAAAAATCTCTGACTTCAAATTACCTTATCCAGAAGTTCTGATCCTATACAATTTCTGAACAGGAGAAGAATCCAAACTGCTAGGGTGCTGGTTTATTTTTATTTTATTTGTTAAATGTATATGCTACCCATCTCACTATCAACTGACTCTGGGAGGCTTAACCAGGGGTGGGATTCTACCAGTTCATACCTATTTGCTAGAACCGGTTGTTAACATTCTAAGCAGTTCGGAGAACTGGTTGTTAGATGAAATTACTGGCCTAACCCATAAGGAAGGCAGGAAGGAAACATTCTGGGGTTGCTTACAGAAACTGCCTCTCCGTTAACTCTCATTACATTCTTGACAGGACTAGACTTCCTGTCTCAGGAACTTCTCTGGAGTTTTTTTCCTCCTCCTTTGCTGGTACTTCGCTTGTGTGGAGTGACCATTCAAAGTTACAATGGCACTGAAAAAAAGTGACTTATGACCATTTTTCATACTTACAACTGTTGCAGCATTCCCACAAGCCAGGCAAGGATATGCATTCTTCAACGTGAGTGATATTGAATTGGCCACACCCAGCCAATAACATGACCATCAAGCCACGCCCACCAAATAAACCACGCCCCAGAACCGGTTGTTAAAAAATTTGAATCCCACCCCTGGGCTTAACACTTGTAACATAAAATAATCTATTTTTAGTCCTGTCAAGGCCGCCATGCATGCCAGAAAATGGTTGACCTACATTGTGTAATTTAATAAAATCTTTACTACCGGTATTTGTTTCAAACTTTCTCTCCCCATTATTTTTCTGCTTCCCTCACCTTCAGTTACAATTTATGCTCCTGATTCTATTCCAGCAAAGAATCCAAAGATGTCAATGTTATTGGAGGTAGGACAGATACCTGACACATTTCTAGGTACTTTTTCACATTGCCATTTATATTCTTAACATCCTTTCCACCCATCCATTAAAACAATGGAGGGTTCTCTCTCTCTATCTCTCTCTCTCTCTCAGGACACATGATATGTCTTTCACTAATGGCTTTATATTTCTTTTTATACCATTAAATAATTCAAATGTATTTTGCTGCAGAATTCAGGCGGTAAGCAAGGGACAGTGAGCATTAAGAGTTCAAAATCCACTGACAGTATCAAGGTCTAGATAAGAAAAATGGGATAATTTGTCATACGTCTCACAATCAAGAGTCTTTTTTTTTTCAAATCAAACTTTGAAAAGAGTCTTGAGGTCATCAGAATTATATCTTGCCCGCTTGAGAAGCTGTTATGGTAGGGCCGTCTAAGCACTTAAGAATTCTCTGAACTTTGGGTAGCGTTGAAATGCTTTTCAGAATCTTCTTCTGTAATCTGGTGCCGCACCATACATATTAGAAAATAACTCATAGAACTTCCAACTAGAAGGGGACAAATAGGATATTCTGAAGTTGTTTTCTAATATATTATATTTAGAGGACACAGGTTTGGATGCCTTAACAGCCAAGAAAATAAGAATCATCTATGCAGAATCATACCAATGGTCAATTTATGTTATTTTTCTGTCAGAAGTCAGGAAATATGTTTGCAGCCCTTGCAAGGTTCTACAAAATGTCCCCACTGTAAATTATTGACTGAATCACAGGTTCCATTATCATTGGAAGCCATCAAGGCAAGCACTGCACAAGAATTTACACAAATTAAAGCAAACATACGTGTCCCAGGGTAATGTTGTAGGACCCAATCTGAGTCGTCACTGGGACCAGAGGTTTAGTCTTCCAAGCTTTCATACATCCAATTTCATAGCTACTAAGATTGTTGGCCGAGTAGGGACAAAAATAGCCAGATAAATGATTGAAGCCTAGAAAACGGGCCCCTTGTCAGTCAACAGTTTATCAGGTACTTAGGAGCCAAGGGAACAACAGCACAAAGAAACGGCATCCAATAACTTAACAGCCAGCAATCAATACCACAATCAAACAACTAAAAGCTGCACACATCCAGGTACCAGGCATAAATACTAGACATAGAAGAGCCCAGTGCATACATTCTGGAGAGAGAGAGAAATTCTCTGAACTTCAGCATGAGTCCAAAAGCTTGGAAGACCACTTCTTCTAATGTGTTAATGCCACTTTATAATGCCTTGGGGTAAGGCCACACTTGGAATTCTGCATCCAGTTTTGTTGCCACGATGTAAAAAAGATGTTGAGACTTTAGAAAGAGTTCAGAGAAGAGCAACAAAGATGATTAGGGGACTGAAGGCTAAAATATATGAAGAATGGTTGCTGGAATTGGGTATGTCTAGTCTGATGAAAAGAAGAATATGATAGCAGTGTTCCAATATCTCAGGGGCTGCCTCAAAGAAGAGGGAGTCAAGCTATTCTCCAAAGCATCTGAAGGCAGAACAAGAAACAATGAGTGGAAACTAATCAAGGAAAGAAGCAACCTAGAATTAAGGAGAAATTCCTGACAGTTAGAACAATTAATCAGTGGGACAACTTGCCTCCAGAAGTTGTAAATCCTCCAACACTGGAATATTTTAAGAAGAGTTTGGACAAGCATTTGTCTGAAGTGATGTAAGGTTTCCTGCCTGAGCAGGGGGTTGGACTAGAAGACCTCCAAGGTCCCTTCCAACTCTGTTATTCAATTCTATTCCAAGACTAAACTTCTGGTCCCAATGATTGTATCCTGTAATTTATTATAGGACTATCAAAAATGGCAGCTATAAACTCTAAATCACACAAGCATTTACATATGATACTCTCTCTTCCATGATTTTGGGTAGATTGGACTTCTTATATGGAACTCTCTTACCATCTTGCCGACAGATTATGAAACTATTAAGGAGCTGCAAAACAATTTAATCCAAAGAAACTTCCAAAAACGAAAAGAAAACATTTCATTTCAGAAGAAGCATGTAATTTATCAATTTCCCCAAGATGAAACAACAACCGTTTCTTACTCCTTTGGAGACTCATCCGATCCAGATCACATCTGCCATGAGTGAAGTCTTATAATTTTCTCCCATGATGCACATTGGGGGGAAAAATGAGAAGACAAAGTGTTTTTATAAGAGACTTGAAACAAAACTCTTTTTTTCTCCTTCTCCTATAAATGAGAGGAGAGAGAGAAAGAGAGAAATAGAGAAATAGAGAGAGAGAGAGAAAGAGAGAGAAAGAAATAGAGAGAGAGAGAGAAAGAGAGAGAAAGGGGGAGAGAGAGAGAAAGAGAGAGAGAAAGAAAGAGAGAGAGAGAAAGAGAGGGGGAGAGAGAGGGAAGGGGAAAGAGAGAGAGAAAGAGAGAGGGGGGGAGAGAGAGAGAGAGAGACCAACCATTTGGCTCACCTCTCAAATGTCCATTCTCAGAAGAAATAGCATCATCAGGCTTTCATTACCTATATCATCCATTTCACAATCTTTCACATACTGTCATTTTCAGAGCTGTGTCCAGGGAATTTTTCCATGAAAAATCAGAAGTAATCAGCAGCTTTTGTTTCAAAATAGGCAGTTACAAGAAACTATCGGGCAAGGGTAGATTGGAGAAGACATCCAGAAGGAACATGTCTTCTGGTTTCTTTGGAATGTGTGTAATGACAGCGCTTGTCATATTGTGGGAAAATGGGAGTGTAGAAGAATGAAATATTTTGAGGAATATTAAAAAGGCAGAATATTATATTTCCCTAATGGAGAAACATGTTTTTTTAAAGACAGAAAGCAGACCCAGTCTTTCTTAATAGCCCCCAGCAGATATTTTGTACCCATTAAGAAAGACTGACCCAGCCTATTCAGAAACCAGCTCCCATTTCCCTGCCCCAAGCAAACACTAAGGAGACCAGTTTTTAGAAAGACAAATTTAGAATCCATTCAGAAAGACTGGGTCAAGACAGAAACGCAGATATGCAACAAACAAAAGGTTGACAAAATTAGCTCAAACACCTAGGATTTGCACTTCTTCTTTTGCCTACAGAGCCAGCTATTTATTTATTTATTTTATTAAATTTTTATATCGCCCCCTCTCCTGCAATGGGACTCGGGGCGGTGTACAGCCAAGATAAAAAACCCCACAATAAATAGAATTTTAAAAAGGTTTAAAAGAATTAAATTAATGGCTGAGAAAAACAGTAAAGATAGAAAAGTTAAAATTACCCAAAAAATTTTTTTAAAAAAATTTAAAACCCTAATAATTGGTATTAGGCCAGACCGGCCTGTTGAAAAAGATGGGTTTTTAGTGCGCGCCAGAAGATCTGCAGGTCAGTAATGGCTCACATCTCCGAAGGTAATTCGTTCCAGAGGGAGGGTGCCCCCACAGAGAAGGCCCGCACCCTCAGGGCCGCCAGCCAGCATCGTCCAGCCGACGGCAGCCCAAGGAGGCCCACGCTGTGGGAGTGCACTGGCTGGCGGGAGGCCGATGGTGGCAGCAGGTGGTCCCGCAAGTACCCGGGTCCCAAGCCTGAAGCACTTTAAAGGTGACTACCAACACCCCTACATGACCTCATAGGAATCTGACAACAGCCAATAGAATACATGTTCTTGCACAACAACAGGAAGCTCAAGTGCAAAGCCCAAAAGTAGGTATAAAAACCAACCACTCTCAATTCCATTTTGTCAGCTGCCCAGAACCACAAACCCATGCGGTTCTGCTTCATCAATGAACTATCATTCCAATCAGCCTCCATGTTTCCAGTGTCTTTCTCCCAGCTTGGAACTGAACCAAATGGATATTTCTTCCCACAGAAGGAAGGAGATGATAATGTGGGTTTATTTTAAGTGTTATGCTTTATCATTGTGATGCTCTTTGCATAAAGGTCATCTCAATATTGCCTGCAGTTGAATCTAGTAAACTGGCACAATTATAATATATACCGATGAATGCAGCTAGCACTTCATTTTAGCAGTGAAATTATCAAGGTTAAGGAGGAATTTTAAATCTTCACCACTGCTCCTGGCATTGTCTTGAGATATACTCTCAAACCAGAGAAAGCAACAACAAGGCCCAACTCACTCTATGCCTGGTCTGAATATGGGATGGAAGCAGCATTGGTTGAAATGTGTTGGGAAGCTTCAATTGGCTCAAAATGCAGCAGCCCACATATTTTTGCACAAATCAACATTTGTGCATGTGCCACCTCTTTTGTGGAAGCTACATTGGTTGTTGATTTGCTTCTGGATGCAATTCAAATAGCATTTTGAATCAGCAGATTATTACCATTAAAAGGCTTATGTCAACTCTGCAACAAACCTGGCTGAAGCCATCTTTTGCTGCCTCATAACTGCCACTGAGAGGGGGAAGGGAGGGGGAAAATAGATAGACCAGCTAACAGACAAAACAAAATGTTTTCTTGTAGGAACCAAGGTCATCTCAACAGATGGCTGTTGAAGGAGGAGTGACCAAGCAGCCAGCCAGTTAGGCTCATTGGACAATGTGACTGGTGACACCTGGGAGAGGAAAATTTTGCTTTTTTAATTAGGGAAACCGTGGAAACTTTTAGAGCTGATTTTCACCGGCTGTGCTGATATGATGTATCCAATAAATATGTTATTTGAGGAATCTACATGCCTCAGAGTTCTGCTTTCAATGGGTGCCTTACTCGGAATGCTGACAGCCTATATGATTACTTGAAGGACTACCTCTTCCCAGTTACATTCACCTGGACAACCAGAGTGGGAAGGCAGGACATCTATTCAGGAAATACATCTGGTGGGATCAAGAAAAAAAGGCTTTCTCTGTAATGGCTCCCACCCTATGAAACATCATTTTGCTGGAGGTAGGACTGTCCCCCATCTTGTTACTTTTTTGAACAGCCTTAAAGACAATGGGCTTGACAGGGACGTGGGGGCTCAGTGGCTAAGACGCTGATCTTATCAATCAGAAAGGTCAGCAGTTTGGCAGTTTGAATCCCTAGCGCTGCGTAACAGAGTGAACTCCCGTTACTTGTCCCAGCTTCTGCTGACCTAGCAGTTCAAAAGCATGTAAAAATGCAAGTAGAAAAATAGGGACCACTTTGGTGGGAAGGTTACAGCATTCCGTGCGCCTTCATCATTTAGTCCTGCCAGCCACATGACCACAGAGACGTCTTCGGACAGCGCTGGCTCTTCGGCTTTGAAACAGAGATGAGCACCGCCCCCTAGAGCTGGGAACGACTAGCACGTATATGTGAGGGGAACCTTTACCTTTAAAGACAGTGGGCTTAGGGACCTTGGTTGATATGGAGCTAAACAAATGCCTTGTTTGGCTGTGTTTCTCACCACCATGGAGTGGGGAGTTTGGGTGGGGGGTTAAATTGTGGCTTTTTATTACCCTACACCGCCGAAAGTCACCACAGGTGTGAGTTGGGTGGCCATATAATTTTTGATTAAGAAAATAAATAAGTCAATGACTATTTTCTAAAAGGATTGTCTGAGTGCTACGGCGACGCTGCCAATGCTCCTCTCCAATTATACCGCCTAGTTTCAGTAAACTGCAATCACCCACGTGAATTTGCCATCTCTATGACTAGCTACATGCTTTTATGACCTCTGTTCACAAGAGATGACATTAAAAACTGTAGGCTGATAGAAAAAAAAATGTCCCACTGTTTATTCACAAATGATCAATTTGTCACTCAGACACATGTTACCAGGGAAGAGAGTAAAAACAGGCTAATGATAAACATTCTTCACATGTTCTTTTTCGGTGGAAAACTAATTGGCTTTTCGCTGTGAGTGGAAAGAAGGCTGGGGAGTCTTTGAGGTCAGGATTTAATTTATGAAATGCTGCTTTAATCACCTTGTCTGTTTATCTCTATTTCCTCAATGCCGGATTCTCATCCCCGCTCCCCCCCAATTTTTATTATTTATTTCTTGCTTGTTTCAGCAAAGATGCCCGTATCTTAACTATGCCAGGGAATTCAATCTAATTTCGTGCTGCAGGGTACTACAACCAATTCAGCCTCCACCTCTTTCCAGTGGAACAGTTTTCCAAGCCTGCTCATTGTGTCTGTAATAGAATGTGCACTTGCAGCCACAGAGGGGGGGGGGATGATTCGGGCAACTCAGAGCTTTCCTACAAAGAGATCTGAGTCAGGAAACTCTGCAATCCTTAGCTGGAAAGGGAAGAGGTTCAGGGTAGCCACACCCTACGATCTCTCCGGATATATCTAGTAGCTTAGAAAGTCATGACTGATGTGAGACCCGAGTCCAAAGATGAGACAGTGAGGTCAGGGGTGGGATTCAAACTTTTTAACAACCGGTTGTGTGGGCATGGCTTAGGTGGTGGGCGTGGCTTGATGGTCATGTTATTGGCTGGGCGTGGCCAACTCAAAATCACTCACATCGAGGCATGCATCTCCCCGCCTGGCCTCTCATGACTGTGGGGAAGCTGTAACAGTCGTAAGTGTGAAAAATGGTCATAAGTCACTTTTTTCAGTGCCATTGTAACTTTGAATGGTCACTCCACACAAGCATAGTACCAGCAAAGGAAGGGAAAAAAACCCTAGAGAGGTTCCAGAGACAGGAAGTCTAGTCCTGCCAAGAATGTAATAAGGGTTAACGGAGAGGCAGTTTCTATAAGCAATACCAGAATGTTTCCTTCCTGCCTTCCTTACAGGATTAGGCCAGTAATTTCTTTTAACAACCGGTTCTCCGAACTGCTTAGAATGTTAACAACCAGTTCTAGCGACTAGGTGTGAGCTAGTAGAATCCCACCCCCTGAGTGGCATCCAATCAAGCCCAATCCTTTATTTGCTTTTACCTAATGGACAGAATCTTGCCAGACTAATGTTATAACCATCTAAGCTACTCACACATTTTGAAAGAGATATGAGTTTTGGATTGCATTTGTATAGCAATAGCACTTAGACTTATATACCACAGTATAGTGCTCTACAGCCCTCTCTAAGCAGTTTTACAGAATCAACATATTGCCCTTAACAATCTGGGTCCTCATTTTACCCACCTCAGAAGGATGGCAGGATGAATCAACCTTGAGCCTGGTGGGATTTGAACTGTCAAAGTGCAGGCAGCTGATAGTCAGCAGAAGTGGCCTGCAGTACAGCACTCTAACCACTGGGTCATCGAGGCTCTTAAATTATACTATATATATAAAACTTGAAAGATTCTAGACTCTTCTGTTTCTGGGAAAGCTCTAAATTGGCCAAATCCTCCCTCTCAGCTGCTACAGGTCCACATTCCATCATAGTGCCCAGCCTTCTTCCTAAAAAGCCCTAAACCAGGTTAGCTATGGGAAGAAAGGTGACACTGGCTTCCTAAAATCTGCACTGAGAAAGACAGAAAGTCTGAACTATTAGTGCTTCATAAAATTTTTACAGGACTTTGGCTACAAAAAATAAAATGGAAAAAAACAGACAGGAAAGTTACACAGTATTGACATTCCGACACCCTTCGAATCAAACCAATTCTCTCTAATGCATTTCCCCCCTTTTAATACCAGTCAGGAAAATCATCAAGCACGAAGCCTGAAGCTTTCTGCTCTTCCATTTCCAATATCCACCCAGTTCAAGCCACTCCCAGCAAGCTAAGTGGAAACACCACTCACCCTCCTGAAAACCCGAGACAAGATACTGAGATTCAGTAGCTTCTTGCTTGATTTTTATTTATACTATTGAGCTGTACAGTAGAGCAGCCTCAAAGCCACTGACTGGAACTTTGCAAAAGTAACATTCTACTTCTCGGTTGATTGACAACAAGGTTGTATCTTCCTCTAGAAAGCAAACTGCCCTTTTCAAAATATACCCTCCTTTGTGTCGAGCTGCAAATGGCTTCCAAGTATTAATTTTTCAAACCAAGCTACTGCAGCTTTCTTTCCAGGTAGGCTTGGAAACTCTGCCTCTTCCTGAGCTATTTGATCTGTTTTCTTGATCTGTTTTCCTAAGTTCATTTATTGGAAGCGGAACTGAAAATGTTAGACTTTGTTCTTCTTCTGAGGAAATGCATCTGGAATGTAACGATTTAGGGGAATGAAGATGGATGGGTGTCCTCTTTTCGACATCAGTGGTATTGCATACATGAAGTCAAGCCTTATAAAAAGACTTAAAAATGGACAACTTTAAAACAATACACAAGATCTGTGTATATTTTTGCAAAGTCTTTAAAAAGAAGGAAAACATTCAATCTTGAAAAATTAAGTTCCTTCTGCCATCCAATTTTTCACAGAATGGCACAGAATCAGAGTTCAGTTCTTTACTTGCTTATACATAATAGACAGAATCTTGCCAGAGTAAACTTTTATTACTCCCTAACAGATATACCTTGAGACATTCTAGGGTATGGCTATCTTTACCCTCTTCCTCCGTCTCCTATCCATGTCTGGATAGTGTTGTCTCTTGTCTCACTCCTCTCTCAGGCCTGTGCTCCCTCCTTCCTGGGAAACTGTCACTTCACTGTAGTCCAATTCACCAGCTCACCCTCTGTGAGCATCATCGTTCACATTTCCATTTTCAGTTTTGAGGAGCTTATTCACTATGAGTCTGTAGAGATTTTCAGTCAACCAAGTCGTGGTCAACCCAAAGGTCCTTTTTCAGGAGGTAACGGGACTTTCTTGCTTTTTTCTTTTGAAGAAGTTTCGCTTCCCATCCAAGAAGCTTTAAGTCAAAGCTGAAGAAGCTTCTTGGATGAGAAGCGAAGGATCTTCAAAAGAAAAGCCAGAAAGGCCAGTTGCCTCCTGAAAAAGCACCTTTGGGACAACCAAGACCTGGATGATTGAGAATCTCTACAGACTTCTAGGCATACAATTTGGGATCATGAACACCCTTTGAATGGTGTGGAAATAGGAATGGATTTCCAGAGGAAAAATTGCAGACTGCAGGAACCAGGAGCACCACTCAGGTGACCCTGAGGACATAGATAAACCTCCAGGTAGCTTTAAGGACCTTCTAAAAGGATGCAAATGACCAGCTGTCTGCAAGGAATATAAATCCTTCCCCTCCATCCAGTCAGAGCTGAAGAAGCTTCTTGGATAAGAAGCGAAACGTCTTCAAAAAAAATAAAACAAGAAAGTCCAGTTGTCTCCTGAAAACAGCACCTTTGGGATATTTTCACTATGAAAACTCCAATGCTATCTCATGGGCCATAGCATCACAGCATTATACCAATGTATCACTGTGTTTCCCACATGTTGACCTTGTGTTATATTCCCTACTTTGTCTACCCTATGGATAGTAGGGATTATTTTTGGCTAGATGGGATATCAGCCAGGTCTACATCACCTTGGCTCCAGTCCTGAGGATCATCATTAATTGTAACCCTATAGTCTTTAATTTCCCAGCCAATGTGCACATGTGTGGATAATAGAGGTATCAGATGCACAGCTTTAATTTGCCATATAAAGATTTAATTGGGGTCTGAGTTCTGCATTCACGTGCATGGGTTCTTCATCTGAAGGACTGGAAGACACAACCTCACAAAATTCACAGACTTCCAAAGGATGGCATGACTGCCTTGGATGATGACTTGCATATTATGCATTACACCGATTTGCTACTTAATGCTGGTATGCACCACACTGCCATCTTATGGTTTACTCTGGGTGGGGGCTGCCAAGGTTCCTGCTTGTCCCTCTGCTGACAAACAGGTTAGCTTGTCAAGAATTGTCAGAGAAACTCGGCAAACCCCTGCCGTTTCTATTCATTGAAGCTTTATACCTCCGGTTACAGCCTATAGGAGAGGACATGACAGCTACTGCAAACTCTAATGTGGAACTTGGTCATCGCCCAAAAGGCTGGGGAAAACGTCCAAGGAAAATGATGACTATGTGTTGATATAACAAATGCCTGTCACATTAGATCTCTACATTTAACCCAGGCCTGTAAAAATCCATTAAGAAGTTGAATAAGAATTCCCTCCAGCAGGCCAGATAGGAAAGCTTTTCTGGGCTGGAGGGAAGCGAATATTTACCTTTTTCAAGCCATCAACATGCCAACAGACCCATTTACCAGGTTTGCAAATCACCGTGGCTTTTTAAAAAAACAAACAAACAAACAAAAGTCTACCTTAGACCATAAATCACAATTTAATGGGTTCTACTACATGCTAAAGTATGGTTTATTATTTATTTTGCTTTTATACCTGACTGCAGTCCTCTGGCTCTCAGAAATTCATAGAACAAAATTGAAATAGCTGTGATATGTTTAAAAACACGAACAGAACATCAGTCAAAAAAAACAACAACCCTCAAACCAAAACACAATACAACCAAATTTCCAGCAAAGTAAAAGAAAAGAGATTAAAAATAAATAAAGATGATACAGTGCATGAACTGAGATTATTTATCTATTAATCAGATTTGTATAGCTGCCAGTCCCATCAAAAGTGACTTTGGACAGGGCACAACAATAGGATAAAATGTAAAATATACAAATGACCTATCTATTAAAAAAATCTCCATTCAGAAAGATAAAGTATAAAAAACAAATCTATAAACAATTAGGTAAAGAGAGGGCAAACATAGTCACCTCAACAATCAGGCCATCCAAGCATATCTCTGGTTCCAGTTAAAGTGCCCTAAGAATTGCTTTTAATATTTTTAAAGTCATAAGGAAGGAACCTGATCTTCATTAAGAGATCATTCTAGAGCAATGGTCCTACCATGGAATAATAACATCAACTTCTAGTTTCTCTCTTAATTGGGGGTATCCAACCTTGGCAAATTTAACACTTGTGGACTTCAACTTCCAGAATTCCCAGCCAACATGGCTGACTGGAGAATTCTGGGATTTGAAGTCCACAGGTCTTTTAATTGCCAAGGTTGGACATGGATACCCCTGATCTAGATCATCTACTACTGGGACAGATGGATTTGGGTTAGAACATGTAGTTGTGCCTCTGCGACCTCTGACCCGGCACAGATCCCATTTGGCTCCGTGGTATACGGAGGAGCTACGGGAGATGAAGTGCCGGAAAAGACGTCTAGAGGGCATTTGGAGGGCGAGCCGTTCTGAGTCTGACCGAACACAGGTGAGATCTCATATTAAGACTTACCTTGTGGTGATAGGGGCGGCGAAATCTTCGTATTTCTCTGCCCTTATTGCGTCGGCAGGAAATCGGCCTGCCGCCCTGTTTAGAGTGACCCGCTCTCTACTTGAGCCGAGAGCGCGGGATGACCTCCTACAGGGTAGGGCGGAGGAGTTTTATCGATTTCTGCATGACAAAATCGCTCAGATTCGGGAGGGGCTCGACTCCAATTGGATGGTCCTGGGGGAGGTGTCCGGGGCAAGTCTTGTGAATGTTATCTGGGGGGAGTTCGACCCTGTGACCGCCGAGGGTGTGGACAGGTTGCTGGGGGGTCTGAATGCCACCACCTGTTTATTGGACCCATGCCCTTCCTGGCTGGTTTCGGCCGCCAGGGAGACGACACGAGGCTGGCTCCAGGGGATTATCAACTCTTCTTTGAGACAGGGGTCGCTTCCTACCGCCTTGAAGACGGCGGTGGTGCGGCCCCTCCTCAAGAAGCCTTTCCTGGATCCAGCTGTTTTAAACAACTATCGTCCAGTCTCCATCTTTTCCTTTGTGGCGAAGGTTGTTGAGAGTGTGGTGGCACGTCAGCTCCCTCAGTACCTGGAGGAAACGATTTACCTCGATCCGTTCCAATCGGGCTTCAGGCCTGGGCATAGCACTGAGACGGCATTGGTCGCGTTGGTCGATGATCTCTGGAGGGCTCGTGACAGAGGGTTCTCCTCTGTCCTGGTCCTATTAGACCTCTCGGCGGCTTTCGATACTATCGACCATAGTATCCTGTTGCGACAGTTGGAGGGGTTGGGGTTTGGGGGAACCGTCCTTCGGTGGTTCTCCTCCTTCCTCTCCGACCGTTCGCAATTTGTGTTGGCAGGAGGGGAGAGGTCCACCTCTAGGCCCCTGGTTTGTGGGGTGCCTCAGGGGTCGGTCCTCTCCCCTCTCTTGTTCAACATTTATATGAAGCCGCTGGGTGAGATCATCCGTGGTCTTGGGGTGAGGTGTCATCTCTATGCAGATGACACCCAGCTGTATATCTCCACCCCGGACCACCCCAATGATGCTGTGGGGGCTATGTCTAGGTGCCTGGAGGCCGTGCGGGATTGGATGGGCGGGAATAGGCTTCGGCTCAACCCATCCAAGACCGAGTGGCTGTGGTTTCCGGCGCCCCGATATAGCCAGCTGACACCTTCGCTGGCTATTGGGGGGGAACTTTTGCCCCCCACAGAGAGGGCCCGCAACCTGGGAGTCCTCCTGGATGTACGGCTGTCGCTTGAACACCATGTTGCGGCCGTCTCCAGGGGGGCGTTTCATCAGATCCGTCGGATCTACCGGTTGCGGCCCTTTCTGGATCGGGACGCCCTGCGCACGGTCACTCAGGCCCTTGTCACCTCTCTCCTGGACTATTGTAATGCCCTCTACATGGGGCTCCCTGCGGGGAGCACCCGGAGACTCCAGCTGGTGCAAAATACAGCCGCGCAGGTAATCATGGGGGCGTCACGTAGCGCCCATGTGACGCCTCTCCTGCGCGAGCTGCATTGGTTGCCGGTGGCTCTCCGGGTTCGCTTTAAGGTTTTAGTTTTGACCTTTAAGGCTATCCATGGCATTGGGCCAGGTTACCTGCAGGACCGCATTCTACCAGTGATCTCCAGCAGGCCAGTGCGTTCACACAGGGAGGGTCTGCTCCGGGTGCCGTCGGCTGCTATGTGTCGTCTGGCGGCCCCGAGGAGTAGGGCCTTCTCTGTGGGGGCCCCTGCCCTCTGGAATACTCTGCCGCCGGAACTTCGTACCGGCACGGACCTGAGGGCCTTCAGGCCCGCGTTGAAGACCTGGTTCTTTGAGCAGGCCGGCCTGGGCTGAGATGGTTTTAATTGGTCTCCATATTATCCTTAATTTTAACCAGGGTTTTAAGGGGGGGGGGTTCTTATTAATCGGCCAGTGTCTAATTTAATTCTTTTTAACTTTTGTATTGTTTTGGGGTTTAGTTTGGCTGTACACCGCCCTGAGTCCCTAGGGAGAAGGGCGGTATAGAAATTTCATAAATAAATAAATGTAGTTTAATTTAACCATAGTTTACGGAGTAAGCTGCAATGGCTTAGTTTATACATATCACTAGCTCTAAATTATGGCATGCAATGAAAAGACTCGGGTTTCTCACTTCATACTACAAGAAAACCAAACAGACCACGTTATCACTCAGCAAGATGTTTAAACCTAGTTTTTAAAGGTATTCAGGATCAAACAGTTCAAGGACAAAGTGGAGATATGAATTGGATTTCCCAACTCCAATCTGACATTCTAAGCACCATAAGCTTTTAAAATAGGACATCACATTTAAATATCTAACAAATGCATAAATATGGATTAGCAGCAACATCAATCAAGATAGTGAGAACTGGAAAGAAAAGAGGACAGAGAGTCAATAAGCCAACTTAATTTATATACCCTATCACCAAAAATACCACATTTGCGGTATATGCAAATCCTAATTATTTAATAAGCTACATCAGATCTAAGGACTAGCAAATGTTCTCTCTTCTTACTAGATCCTATTCCACAATGATAGTGGGTGAGGATCAAAGGTGGCATTCAGCCGGTTTGGACTAGTTCTGGCAGAGGTAGCAAATACCAGCTCTGGCTGGCCCTGCCCACCTGCCCCCACTCTTCTTTCTCCTACCTCTCCTATATTCTGTTGTTTATTAGCTCAGCTGATTTGCATGGCAGAGCACATTTCCGCGCCACAGCTGAGCTAAAAAACAGTGTTTGAGCTATGTGAATGTGTGTACAAAGCACGCATTTGTGTGCAAAGCGAGCTCTCCAAACCAGTGGGAAATTTTTTTGAAACCCACCACTGATGAGGATACTCTGATCCTTTTTCTAGCAGCCCAAAAATAGATGACGGTCAGAGGCCAAAATATGTGGAAAAGCTGAATTCCTTCAACAATTGATCATTTGGTATGTTGGCTGGATGACAGCCGTCTGTGGAGCAATTCGGTTCCTTGTCAATTCTACTTCTTGGTAATTTCATCCCCTTTTCTCTGCCCATCTGGCTACAGGCTTTGTGGTCTATTGTTTGGCTTTTACTTCATTAAAGCAACTATTACCACAAAAGGAGACTTTCAGAATTAAACTTCCCACCTCTCTTACCTGCAAGGCCGATATCTCAAAAGATGCATCCTGTGGCTCTCGATTCCGACCTAATATGCCATTTTCACATAAAGTCTTTCTTAGGATGCTGCTCAAGAGGCAGTCCAGGGACCTGTCATGGCTGGCTGTACTTTGATAAATTACTGGCTGCCTTAGACTGACCAGGGATGCTTACCAAACAGGCAATTGCTAGATTCTGACTTGGACTTTGATACGGCACTGTAGAAGGTATTTGTTATAAAACTGAGACTCAGAATATTAGAATCAAAAATACATCGTGGGGTTGTTTTTTCTTTCCCCAAGCCTCAAAGCTACTTTTTCAAAAGGCAACTGGACTTTGAAAAAAACAAAAAACAAAGTCCAGTTGCCTTTTGAAAAAGCGCCTTTGGAACCATCATGACCTGGATGACTGAAAGTCTCCAAGCTTATATATTCCCCCAAGCCTATATACAGTATCAGGGGTGTCAAATTCAAGGTCCTTGGGCTGGATCTGGCCCACGATGTGGCTCGAGGCCTGTGGGACTGCCCTTGAGACAGAGAAGGACTGCCCGCTCCACTGCCTCAGCCCCAGGCCAGGCCAGCCAGGTGCTAATCTATAACTTGATGGCTGCTATCCAGGCCAGGACACGGCCAGCCTTAGAAGGAAGGAAACAGATGGGAGAGAGAGGAGGGAAGTAAGAAGGAAGGAGGGAGGGAGATGGGAATGAGAAGGAGGGAGGCAGGGAAGCTGGCCATGCCCACCTTGGCCCCACACCCACCTCACCCACATCCACCCCGGCCATGACCCCTGACCCCCGAGATCAACCACAAACTTGAGGTGACCCTCAATGAAATCAAGTTTGACACCCCTGCTATATATGGGCATTTCTTTCTTTCTTTCTTTCTTTCTTTCTTTCTTTCTTTCTTTCTTTCTTTCTTTCTTTCTTTCTTTCTTTCTTTCTTTCTTTCTTTCTTTCTTTCTTTCTTTTCTCTCTCTCTCTCTCTCTCTCTCTCTCTTTCTTTCTTTCTTTCTTTCTTTTCTTTCTCTCTCTCTCTCTTTCTTTCTTTCTTTCTTTCTTTCTTTCTTTCTTTCTTTCTTTCTTTCTCTCTCTTCTTTCTCTCTCTTTCTTTCCCTCCCTCCCTCCTTCCTTCCCTTCCTCCTCCTCTTCCACACCCTCCTCTATATAAATATATATTCCAATGATAAATTTAAGCATAGATGGAAATGGGGCTCTGCAGCTTAACAAGTGATAGCCAGCTATAACCACAAAAAAAATTCCTGAAATAGCCTAACGCCATTGCAAGCAGATGCCTCTTGCCTTTTAACACAGCATATTTCCAACAGCTCATTTTGGGGACTTTGTTTCAAACAATTCCACGTCCTTCTCACCCATCTGAAATAGCATCTAAGGTGAGAGGTGCAGGAGAAAGGTAACATTATTTAGAGGTTTGTTTCCTACGAAGATGTCTCACTAGATTTATTTAGCCTATGGCATATTATACATGGAGTTGCAATATACGTTAACATTTGACCTAGATAAAACACAATAACATATAGATGTTAAGAAGATCTATATTCAGATATTGAGGTCTAGGCCATATAATCATTGAAGTGCAACATTGTTTTTATAAAAAACAAACAGATACTTTGCTGATATATGTCCTCAGTTTACAGTTGTCACAAGATGATCTACAATTTGATGTGGGACCTCACAGTCACACTAAGGGGAGGATACTATGCCCCATTTTCACAGAGAGTCCTCAACAGATACAATGTGAAGTGCAATTCCATTGTCCATTGTTACTGTGGTGGTTCTAAGCCTGGCACTTTTTTGGGTGGAGTCATTTATATGTCTTCCTATGCGTGGTGTAGTGGCCTACAGGTGAAGATATTCACCTTCCATTTGGAAGGATGAGAATTCAATCCTAGGCAGTGACAGAGGTTTTATTCTCAGAGCACAAAGAGAAAATATCTGCCGTGAACTTCACTTAGGTGTCAGGAAGGGCATCCAGCCAGTAAATGCTCAGCTCCATTCAGTTGCTCCAAGGGATCAGGATCATAAAAAGAAAATATATACTTATGTCTTCCTACATTATGTCTGGACAATCACTGATCCATTTGGTTTTCCATTGGGAATCAATATTGAAATTATTAAGCAGAGCAATGGGCCTCTCACAAACATTAATGGCCATTTAAATGTTGGGACAAGTCTTAACCCATCTCTCTCTTTAAAAAAAAGAAAAAAAACCATCGTAGAAGAATTTCTTCTCAAAAAGAGCCTCCCTAAATATAAAAATGCAGTTTTTGTCCTTTTTTTTTTTTTGCTACCTTCTAACAGCACAGGAACATCAATGTTTTCAAGAGGCAGGGTTTTCCCCCATCTTCATGAGATGTTTAAATGTTTGAATATTTCATCACTCATAAAATCTGAATTATCTAGTCAGGCATATCTGTAAGTGGCGATTACGAACTTATTGAATCTCGCCCTACCCATTTATTAAATAAGATGGGTTTTCGAAGCCTGGCAGAGATTGGATGAGACCTAAAGTCATTGCAGGCCATTCTATTAAGTGCACAGGAAAGCTGAAACTGTTGAAATCCTGCTTATATTCTTTCTACGGAGTCAGTTTGGTATCATGAGAAACAAATCTAATAACTAGTAATATAATAACAAGTACATAAATACAGGTAGTCCTTGACTTATGATCACAATTGAGCCCCCATTTTTTGTTGCTAAGTGAGTCATAGTTGTTAAGTGAATCACTTCCGTTGTTAAGTTAGTGACATGGTTGGTAAGTGAATCTGGCTCCTCCCAATTGTCTTTGCTTGTCAGAAGGTTTCAAAAGGGGATCACATGACTCCAGGACATAGCAACCATCATAAATGCAAGCCAGCTGCCAAATCCCTGAATTTTAATCCCGTGACGTTGCAGATGTTGCAACTTTTGTGAGCCTCACAAACGGTCATAAGTCACTTTTTTCAGTGCTGTTTAACTTTGAACCTCTGTGAACTTAGTTGTAAGTTGAGGACTGCCTGTACACCTCTCTCTATTATGGTTTTCAGAGTCAGCATATTGCTACACAGTCTGGGTCCTTGTTTTACTGACCTCGGAAGGATGGAAGCAGGGGTGGTATTCTACCAGTTCGCACCTATTCCCTACAACCGGTTGTTAACATTCTAAGTAGTTCGGAGAACCGGTTGTTAGAAGAAATTACCGGCCTAATCCTGTAAGGAAGGCAGGAAGGAAACATTCTGGTGTTGCTTACAAAAACTGCCTCTCCATTAACCCTTATTACATTCTTGACTGGACTAGACATCCTGTCTCAGGAACATCTCTGGAGTTTTTTCCCCTCCTTTGCTGGTATTTTGCTTGTGTGGAGTGACCATTCAAAGTTACAATGGCACTGAAAAAAGTGACCTATGACCGTTTTTCACACTTATGACTGTTGTAGCATCCCCACAGTCATGAGAGGCCAGGCGAGGAGATGCATGTGTCAATGTGAGTGATATTGAGTTGGCCACACCCAGCCAATAACATGACCACCAAGCCATGTCCACCCAGTCACATGACCAACAAGCCACGCCCACAGAACTGGTTGTTAAAAATTTGAATCCCACCCCTGGATAGAAGTCTAAGTTGAGGACTACCTTGTGAAGATGAAGCTTTTGGGATGAGAAGCGAAATATTTTGAAAGAAGAACCAAGAAAGTCCAGTTTGCCTCTTAAAAAAAGCACCTTTGGGATATAGTAAAGCAATTTTTCCTCATCCCTGCAGAGCTACAACGCGACCCTTCCCTGTCATTCAACATCATCGTCAAACATCTCAAACCTAATGAATAAATCATCTTAAGGGTTTCTGAAACCTTAGATTTCCTCCCCCCCCCCACAATCACACTGCGAACAGACTGCTTTTAGGTGAACAGAGAGACCTTAGACACAAGTTGCCTGACCGAGCTGATCATGTCATATTTCCTAAATTATATATGGGCTAGAGTAGCTATGCTTTATAAGATGATGCTCTATTAGATTCCCAACTGTCGGGAGAGGACTAGGAATAGATAAAGCTACCTAATTCTAAAACACCCAAAGGTGTTTTTTTTCAAGAGGCAACTGGACTTTCCAGTTTTTCTTTGAAGACATTTCATTTCTCATCCAAGAAGCTTCTTCAGCTCTGACTGGATGGTGGGGAATGGGAGGATGAAGAAGGAAGGAAGGAAGAGTAGGGGGCGTGCATAAGAGCACCAACGTGCCTACCATCCTTGTCCTATTGTTTCTTTTATTTTTCTTACAGGTACCCATTTCATGTATTCGTAACGATGTATATACTTATACCTATTGTCTTGTAAGCGACTGACAAATCAAATCAAATCAAATCAAATAAATAAATAAATAAATAAAAAATAAAGAGTGAAGAAGATGCAAGGAGTATCAATCCTTCCATTCCCCACTATCCAAATCAGAACTGAAGAAGCTTCTTGGATGAGAAGCGAAATGTCTTCAAAGAAAAACCAGGAAGTCCAGTTGCCTCTTGAAAAAAAAAAAAACACCTTTGGGATAATCACGACCTGGATGACTGAGAATTTCCATAGACAAATTTTAAAACATCTTATCCATCCAGGGAGTGCAGAATTATCTACCGTGTGACACTTCTGTTATTTTATTTGTTTTATTTATTAAGCTGATATGCCACTCATCTCACCTAGAGGTGGCTCTAGGTATCTTAGTAACAATAAAAACAGCAAGATAAAACATTAAAATAATAAACACTACAGAGTCTCCTGCTTCAGCAAGGGGTTGGACTAGAAGACCTCCAAGGTCCCTTCCAACTCTGTTATTCTATTCTGTTCTAGATGCCCTGTCATATAGAAGGGATTATCAAGAAGAGATTGGACTGCCATTTGTCAGAAATGGTGTAGGGTCTCCCGCTTGGGCGGGGGGTTGGACTAGATGACCTACAAGGTCCCTTCCAACTCTGATTATCTGTTAACTGTTTACCTCTAAAGCTCCTGATCTCTCTAAACATTACACCCCTCTGAACAGTCTGAAAGGTTGAGTTAGAAATGAGCCCCAACCATCCCACCCAACAGTTACATTGATGACTTTGTCAAGAGGTAGAGAAAGCCTACAGCTCAATAGTAGATCTTGTTGTAATACTACTTTTGAGGGACAAAAAAAGACACCATCCATCTAATTGTCTATCATGAAATTGTCAATTTTCATAGTTAAGAAAGACATTTTCCGCAATAACTTCTATACCTCCGTGCACATACCCAGGTTGGAAATTATAGCTATTTGGAAATGTATATATTTATAAAATTATACCTTCCGTTTAATATCTACATGTTGGCAGGAATCCAACTATTAATCTACTTGCTACACACACAAATACATACACCATCTTTTGGATGTGCCACTTCCTTAAATACACCCTTCAGCGCATCAAAATATATTCTGAGATGTTTGCTAACAGATTGCATGAACTATCATGCTCAGTCAGACAGAATGATAATGCATAATGGGTATTGAGTTCTTTTACTCCTTTAGTAGACTCACCTTAAGTGTTCTAAATGGAAGAGGAGGAAGAGTTGATGAAGTTGACTAGCCATAGAAAGAGATTAACCAAAAAGAGAAGAATCTATGGATTGAACATCGAATCCAGCTTAGATCTATCCACAAGGAGGGAACTGGAACATTTTGGCCAGGGGAACATGTTGAGTTGGTTGAAGCTACAATACAGTGGTGGGATTCAAAAAAAAATTTACTACTACCAATTCTGCGGGCGTGGCTTGGTGAGCATGGCAGGGGAAGGATACTGCAAAATCCCCATTCCCTCCCCACCCCACTAACCTGCTTTCCAGCTCCGTTCTCCTGTGCAGGGCAACCAAAGAAGACCCAGCTGATCAGCTGGGACTCAGGAGGCAGAGAAGAGATGGGGGAAGAGCCAGTCAGAGGTGATATTTGCTGGTTCTCTGAACTACTCAAAATTTCCGTTACCGGTTCAACAGAACTGGTCATAACCTGCTGAATACCACCTCTGCTACAATAATCCCTTCTGGGTGATTGCTGCTTCTTTTGCAGTTATCACAGATGGCATAGGATTTCTAGGCATGTTAAAAGCTGCCTTCTAGTTGAACTTTCTTCCTCTCTGGAACAAGATTAACAAGACAACTCCATGATAAACAAAAAAACAAAATAAAAATTTCAGCCATATGGAAGTTCCTCCACCCCCCCAACCATCCCTGTAGCACCTTTGTGGCATTATAGAGCTTGTGCCGATAGCTTTGAACATCCCCCAAAATTGCAGAACCACAATCGTTATGGATGAAAAGTATGCACAAAACTGCCTGTTGTCATGGATCGATAAACTGTAATGCATAGTTTCAAAATAAGAATTTCCTTGCTAGATAAAATCAATGCATTTTTTGCCTGAGATTTAAGTAATCCTATAAGCCTCCCTTTTTTTCCCCCTTTCTAGCCAAAACACTATCTTATATTTATCTTTTATTTCTACCACCTTTCTTTTGAAATGTTGGCTTGTATGAATTGTCCCTCCTGATTTTCTTGGAATCCTGCAAGCTTGTAAATATATGTACCTTTCCTCTTCAGGAGTTCATTGATCAGAGCTAGTGACCAGCAAAACTCAGGGTCATTCCAAGCATTGTTCAGAATAATTATCTAACCTGGGTGGTCAAAAATGACGCAACTCATAGTTAGTTTGTCATTATTCTGGTCTCGCTATCGACAAAGAAGAAGAATAGAGTGGTGGTCTAGAGATGGAACTCTCGCCTCATAATCAGGAGGCTGTGAGTTCGATCCTAGGTAGAAGTAGATAATTCCCTCTCTGGGCACACTGAGAACATATCTGCTGAACAAAACTCCACATTGGTGACAGGAAGGGCATCCGGCCAGTAAACACTTGGCTCCATTCGGTTGCCCGGATTCCACCCTGCAAGGGATTATGGGGTCATTAAAAGAAGATGATGACTACTAGCAAAGAGGAAAGGAACTTGCCAGAGTTTCTGACTTAGTTGTTAAAACAGATCTCTAGCCTCTGATGAAAGAAGCAATAATGCTGACAGAAAAGATCGCATCCACCTCAAGAAATGGGGATCTCCAAAGCAGAAGAGAGAGAAACAACGACCATTATTTTCTGCAAACAACACGATCATTGAATTCACACTCCAAAATTGAAATACAGGTAATCCTTGGCTTATATGACCACGATTGAGCCAAAATTTTCCTTTGCTAAACAAGACTAAGTTAAGTGCAATATGCGCCATTTTGCAACTTTTCTTGCTTACAGGTATTAAGCAGATCACTGCAGTTCTTAAGTGAGAAATACGGTTGTTAAGCAAATCTGGCTTCCCCGTTCATTTTGGTTGTCAAAGGGTCGCAAAAGGGGATTAGGTGATCCCCGGGATACTACAACGGTCACAAATACAGGCCTGTTGCCAAGGCGACTGCATTTTGATCATGTGACCGTGAGGGGATGCTGCAACTTTCGTTAAGTGAGAAAAAATAGTTGTAAGTCACTTTTTTCAGTGGCATTGTAACTTTTGGTCACTAAATAAATTGTTGTAAGTCGAGAACTACCTTTAAATGGTCAATGAGAGACAAGGCTATCACCAACTCTCTTGAGAAAGTAACTACATCTTCCCCTTAAGACATTTCCATTCCAGAACATCATCAAAACAAGGCCTTCTGATCTACATGAATTCTATATCATCATCATCTTTTAATGACCCCATAATCCCTTGCAGGACTGGGTAACTGAATGTTTAACTAGCAGAATGTTTTAATGGCCAGATGCCCTTCCTGTCACCAATGAAGAGTTTTGTTCAGCAGATATATTCTCATCATGCCTAGAGATAGAAATATCTGCCTCTACCTAGGATTGAACTCACAGCCTCCTGATTGGGAGGTGAGAGCTCTGCCTCTAGGCCACCACACCACTCCATGGGAATCCTATATCACATCTGATAATTGTACCATGTGCAGCTAAGAATTGGGACCTCAATATTCCTATATATTCTGAATATATTTCCTCTTTCGGTTCTATTCCTTTCCTTTCTTTCTTCCTTTTGTATTATAAATATGGGGACTAGCTCTTTCTACCTGTCTTAACCATTCTTCTTCGTTGAAATGTAAAGACTGAATCTGTTAAATAAATAAACACGCACTAAATATCATGGCTTCTATGCACGCAGATCGACTTATGAGGGTGTAGCTAGGAAAAGATCAGGTGCTGTTCTACAATCATTAGGAATATGCCTTAGACCAGTTCTTCCTGCTATCCAGCCCTGCAGCAGAGTTTTGGTAATTGGTAATCAAATAATGTTTGGGTTTATAGCTTGCACTATGCCATAATATGTGACCCAGCTATTATTATTATTTACATTTTGATATAATAGCAATAGCACTTAGATTTTATATACCGCTGCACAGTACTTTTACAGCCATTTCTAAATGGTTAAAGAGTCAGTCTCTTTCCCCCAGTAATCTGGGTCCTCATTTTACCCACCTCGGAAGGATGGAAAGTTGAATCAACCTGTGCAGGATCAAACTCTTGGCAATAAGCTGAATTAGCCCACAATATTAAATTCTAACTACTGTGCCACCAGTTCTCTCTCTCTCTCTTCTCTCTCTCTTCTCTCTCTATATCTGTCTTTCTCTCTTTCTCTCTCCTCTCTCTCTCTCTCTCTCTGTCTCTCTCTCTCTCCTCTCTCCCTCCCTCCCTCCTTCTCCTTCTTCTTTTCCCCTTCCTCCTCCTCCTTCCCCTTCCCACTCCTCCTCCTTCTTCCTCCTCCTCCTCCTCCTTCCCCCACCTCCTCCTTCTTCCTCCTCTTCCTCTTCTTCCCCTTCCCCTCTTCCGCATTGTTCCCCCAGATTCAGGATCTGCTTTTTGGATCAGTGAATACCATCTTGCACGATCAAATGCAGTAGATCCAACTGGGCAATTGTCATGTCTGCCTTTATTGTGTTATGCCATTTTTACTTCGGCCTTCCATGTGGATGCTTGTCATCTGTCTTAAAGTGGAAGGCAATACAAGTGGAAGGTGTGGGCGGGCACTCGTAGGACATGGCCACACCACGGTAGGTGTTTCACCTGCATTTTCTCAGGTATTGGCGCAATACTAATCTGATGCCGTACTGTATCATTCATTGCATGAACAGGAATATCTTACATCATATTAAGCTAAGATTTGCTTTAACACAGTTGATAAATGATGCATAACTGCCTTGGTTGTTGACATTCAAAGTAAACACACACACACACACATAGTCTCACACACAGAGAGAGAAGTTCTATGACCCACAAGTGACCAGATACTGAGAAGAGGTATTTTTAATGACCTTATGCAAGTGCCTAATTTAATATCATCTACCAGCCACCCGTTGTTCCATTCCCTTGGAAACATAAGCCACATCAGTCCAGTCTCCAGAAGGAACTATTCACAGTGAAAGAGAAATGTTTAGATTTTTGCTAAAATGAAGAAAACAAACTAATGGGAGGAAGAGGAACAGCAACTGATGACTTTTTAAGTTTTATTATTTTAGGCCTCTGTTTCCAAATTCAATTCTGAAAAATTTGGAAACAGTAGGATAAAACTAGTCTAGGTTAGTCATAGTACTGCCTGGCAGAGACAGATGGATGTAATGAGCAACATGAGTCACTTGGCTATTTCAACCCGATTGGACAAGAGTGCAAAAGTTATGTTCTCACTGCACACAGTTGTAGGTTGGAAGAAGGTAAATAGACAACAGATGTTTCCTGGCTTGGGGAGATGTTTCTTCCTAGTTCTTGCTGGCATTTTCCTACCTTGCCAAGCTTTCCAAGAAGTGAGTAGTCTATCTACTCACATGTACAACTTCCTTTATGAGTTTAATAAGGGAGAAAGAGAAAAAGGAAGGGAAGGAAGGAAGGAAGGAAGGAAGGAAGGAAGGAAGGAAGGAAGGAAGGAAGGAAGGAAGGAAGGAAAGAAGGAAGGAAGGAAGGAAGGAAGGAAGGAAGGAAGGAAGGAAGGAAGGAAGGAAGGGGAGTGGAAGAGGGAGGGAGAGGAAGGGGGAGGGAGGGAGGAGGAGAGAGAGAGGGAGAGAATGAATCTGCTTATGAGAAAGATGATCAAGTCAAAGGCATAACACAGTCTCCAAACCAGTTTTTCATAATCTCTTACTTATTATTTAATTTGGTTCCAATGCATAAAATTAGGCTAATGGTTGTTAAGTGGCTAAGGGACACACATTGTCCATCTGCTAAAAAAAGCTTTGGGCTATTGTTCTTTTTCAAAGGGTAAAGGAGAAGTATGTACACAGTTAGCTTGAGAGCTGATATATTCTCTCTGGGGGGAGTAATTTTGCACTGGTATTGTCAATCCTCTCTCCACTTCCAACACAGCCCCTCCTTTAAGTATTAATGTATGGGGAACTTTGGGAAAATAAGGTATCTTCAATAAAACAGCCAGCCTAGCTGCTGTTTCTCCATCATCCCCAGAGAACGTAGATCTTCTGTGATCTACCGAGTTTGTTGTGGTGGTTAAGGCGCTGGCCTAGAACCCAGAGGAGACTCTGAGTTCTAGTCCTGCCTTAGGGATGAAAGCTGGCTGGATGACTTTGAATCAATCACCAGGCGACAGAGAGTTCTAGTCCCACCTCAGATGAAGGACCAGGAGAGACATGAGAGTTGTCTTCCAATATTTGAGGGGCTGACACAGAGAGGAGGGGGTGAAGCTATTTTCCAAACCACCTGAAGGCCAGACAAGGAATAATGGATGGAAGCTGATCAAGGAGAGATTCAACCTGGAAATAAAGAGATATTTTCTGGCAGTGAGAACAATCAACCAATGGAACAGAAGTCGCCTTTGGAAGTTGTGGATGCTTCATCACTAGAGGCTTTCAAGAAGAGACTGGATTGTCATTTGTCAGAAATAGTGTAGGGTCTCCTGCTTGAGTGGAGGGTTGGACTAGATGACCTACAAGGTCCCTTCCAACTCTGTTAATCTGTAAAAATGATCTGTAAAATGATCTGAAAGCCGATTTGGAGTCTTTGGGTCTATCACTAGAAGATGGTGAGTTCTAGTCTCGCCTTAGGTATGAAAGCCAGCTGGGTGACTTTGGGCCAATCGCTAACTGTCTGCCCACCCCACCACGCAGGATTGTTGTCATGCACAAAATAGGAAGTATATTCCATATGTTTTCTACTTTACTTATGAAGTAATAAAAGCAAGATAAAAATATAATAAACATTTTATTTATTTGATTTGTCAATCACTTACAAGATAACAGGTATAAGTATAAACATAATTATGAATACATGAAATGGATACATATAAGAAAAATAAAAAGAAACAATAGAACAGGGATGATAGGCACGTTGGTGCGCTTATGCACGCCCCCTACAGGCCTCTTAGGAAAGGGGTGAGGTCAATAATAGACAGTCCAAGGTTAAAATTTTTGGGGTTTGGGGAAGAAACCACAGAGTCAGATAGAGTATTCCAGACATTGACCATTCTGTTGCTGAAGTCGTATTTCCTGCAATCAAGTTTGGTGCGGTTAACCTTGCGTTTGTATCTATTGTGTGCTCTTGTGTTGTTATGGTTGAAGCTGAAGTATTCATTGACAGGTAGGACATCGCAATGTATGATTTTATATACTATACTTAGATCAGACCGAAGGCGGCATAGTTCTAGATTTTCTAGGTCTAGAATTTCGAGTCTGGTGGCATAAGGTATTCTGCAACATTGCTGGAACTGACTATCTTCAAGGTAGGTCATGATTCTAAAAGCATGAGGATCATCCAGGATTCCCTTTTAAAATAAATAGCTCTATTTAATGCCCCTCCCCATAACAGAGTCCTCTAGAAACTGTCCATCCCCCTCTTTCAGAAAAAAAAATCTTATTGCCAGACTTCGTGACAGAAAAATCTATTTGCCATCTGATGTTTAATGCCAACCAGCCTGAACACCAGAGACAGACAGGATATCAAAAAGACCCCTCCCCCACAAGAAAACAATTATATTTTGGACATCAACAATTAATCATTCTTATTCTCATCTAAGAATACTTTGAAAGAAACAGACATTCCATTCCATATGTTTTTTTTTTCAAAAACAACACAAAAACACAACACAACTCTAAAATGGAAAAAAGAATAGTGTTGTATTTCAGATATATAGTATTACTGGGATACTTCTGACAGCCAAATTGAAAATAGAAGGTGGGAGATACCACTGAGGATTCAGAAATGTACCTCTGTCATGTTTGATCAATAGCTAATGTATATCTGGATAAAGTAGTTTGATAACAACAGTTGAGGTATTTCCAAACATGCAGGTGAAATATTGGACTTCAAAGCTGCCTATTGTACAACCTCTTGGAGATCAAAATATTTTATTGATTTTTTTTTTAAAGTACCATGGTAATTTATACACATGCTTACTTAGACTTAGGGGACTAGAGGCTAAAACATATAAAGAACAGGTGCAGAAATTGGGTATATCTAGTTTAATGAGAAGAAGGACTGGGAGTGACATGATAGCAGTAATTCAGTATCTGAGGGGCTCCTACAAAAATGAGGGAGTCAAGCTATTCTCCAAAGCAGCTGAGGGCAGGAAAAGAAGCAACTGATGGAAATTACTCAAGGAGAGAAGCAACTTAGAACTCAGGCGAAATTTCCTGACAGTGAGAACATGTCAGTTCTCAGTAGAACAACTTGCCTCCAGAAGTTGTGAATGCTCCAACACTGGAAGTTTTTAAGAAGAGATTCAATAACCATTTATTTATTTTATTTTATTTATTTATTTTGTCAAGCAATTATAAGATAACAGGTATAAGTATAAACATAGTTATGAATACATGAAATGGATACATAAAAGAAAAATGGACTGAAGTGGGAGTTTTAGAGCAATTTTAGAATTTTGGGTTTTAAATTTTGGGATTTTAATATTCGGGGTTTTATTAATTTATTGGGGGTGGGTATAATTTTAATTTTAAAAGCAGCCTTAGGATGTTTAATCTTCTTTTAACTTTTATAATTGTAGAATGTTTCATGGTTGGCTGTACACCGCCCTGAGTCCTTCGGGAGAAAGGCGGTATATAAATGTGTTAATAAATAAATAAATAAATAAATAAATAAATAAATAAATAAATAAATAGATAGATAGATAGATAGATAGATAGATAGATAGATAGATAGATAGATAGATAGAAACAATAGGACACGGAAGGTAGGCACATTTGTCTGAAATGCTATAGGGCTTCCTGCCTAAGCAGGGGGTTGGACTAGAAGACCGCCAGGGTCCCTTCCAACTCTATTATTCTATTCTATTCTATTCTATTCTATTCTATTCTATTCTATTCTATTCTAGACTGTTTTGCCTTAATATTGTTCTCTTTCAAGCCCAGCATCTTAACCCCCTACATTACAGTGGCTTTGAGACAAGCCAACATTGATTGGAATCATGAATGCCATTGCTTCATAGGCTTGGTTTATTTAAATAGAGGAAAACACAAAAGAATAGTTGCAGTAACTCATACAAAATGGTTTTGCTTCTAACATTTCTCAGTGGGCCTAGTGGGAAAGAGCCTGAGTGGCCCACTATCATCCAAAGTAGATATTAGTGACAGGACGGATTATTGGTGTGATTACTTTGTATGCTTGGATTGTAGGTCACTTTGTAGATTGTAAAACAACCTGGTTTTAAGGGACTAATTTAGAAATCACTGGAAGAAGTTCATAAAGAGCATCCAAAGGTTTAGATAAGTCCTCCTGAAACTAACTTTCCTTCCTTCCTCCTGCCTGCCTGCCTGCCTTCCTCTTCCCTTCCCCTTCCCTTCCATTATTTTTACAAACAACTCAAGATGGCAAACACATCCAACCTACCTTCCTCCTCCTACATTTCCTATCACAACTCTGTGAGTGGGTTGGGATCAGATAGAATGACTGGCCCAAAGTCACCCAGTCAGCTTTCATGCCTAAGCTGGAACTAGAAGTCACTGTCTCCTGTTTACTAGCCTCTTGCCTTCATCACTAGTTCAAATTGGCTCTCCAAAAGTTCTAGGGATTGTTGCCAGTCAATATCAATTGATATCATGAATTGAATGAGTTAACAACCAGATTTAGTATAAACTGTTTCTTATAGACGGTAGTGGTGAGCAAGATTTGGCTGGCAGCAAGAGGCTATATGATTTCCAATGAAAAACAGAGAATAAAGACTAGAGTCACACGTTTGCTCTAAAGGCATCATGAAATTTCTTCAGTTTTGATAAAAAGTGTAGTAGAAACCCAAGACTAATGCAATGTAAGGGGTTATAGTGCGGGACAAACCCCCCAAATCACATTCCAAATTACATATTTGGGTGGCTTTCCTCTCACTCTCGAATTGTTGCTGTGGGGATACAATTACTGGAAATTCCCACATACACCCCCATGAAATCTCTGAGATAAAAGATAGGGAAACAGCACACGAAGTAAATAAATGCAGTTTGTGGGCCATCGTTCACTGAATATAATGTGAGAATGGCGATAACTGTCATTTATTAAATCGTCCAGGGTTGAAACAAATCTCGGCTTACTTAGACAGAGAGTTACTGCTGGGATGTTGAAAAGGGGGTACTGGTTTAAGGATGTAAAACGAAACTGTGCTGTCTCAGCCAGTCTATGGGAATTGGTTAGTTACTTAGGAATTGTGAGCTGTCCCCTTAAGGGAATGCATCATGGGAAATGTAGTTAAAGATATCCTGGAAAATGTAGTTCATGTCACATGGCCACATCTGTAATCCTGATTGGCCACTAAATTGACCCTCGAGGGGTTGAAGAAGGTCAATTCTTGCCTGCACTCATGGACTGATAACATCTTTCCTTCTATCGCTACGTGATGGGTTGGGAAAGGAACCATTTTTTATTTTCCTGTCTGTCTCATGCACATAGGTGGATTTGTGGCTATGCAGATGCAGATAGACAATTCCACAAAACATCCATAACGAAGTACATTTATTGGTACATCAGGTATCTTCAAGACTCACTTCTTGTGACGAAGTTCTTCTATAAGGACCAATCCTTTGTATATCAGCATGCAAGTAAAAAATGGTTCCTTTCCCAACCCATCACATAGCGATAGAAGGAAAGATGTTATCAGTCCATGAGTGCAGGCAAGAATGGAGGGCAACCTCCTTCAACCCCTCGAGGGTCAATTTAGTGGCCAATCAGGATTACAGATGTGGCCACGTGACATGAACTACATTTCCCAGGATACCTTTAACTACATTTCCCATGATGCATTCCCTTAAGGGGACAGCTCACAATTCCTAAGTAACTAACCAATTCCCCTAGACTGGCTGGGACAGCACAAAAACAAAACTATTTTTCCTACCACAGCTCTTCTGACGAAGAAAGAACAGTTCTATCTGATAGGATAAACATTACCAAAAAGTCAATTTCTTCTCCCACCTGCAGTTAGGTTTTAATGGATGCCTGGACTGTGTCTTCTCTTTCTGTGAATCTATCTTTTGCAGAACCCAGAGCCTCCATCTGTTCAACTCGCTCCCTTCATCTGGGACTTTTTAATCTTTTTAAGCACAACCTGAATGGGGGAACTCTCCTTCTTAACGGTATCTATCTATGCCTATTCATTAGCTGGGTCCAGAACATATATAGGAATGGATGAGTGGGCATTGCACACATGCTTATATATATATACACACACACACATATACACACACAAATCAATATCCACCTCTGCCAATATCAGCATTGGCAAAATGCAAAGCTGGGAGGTGAGCTTAGAAGAAGAAGTGATTAGAACAGCAAAAACAGATGTCTTCAGCCATGTCTTCTTTGCCTGTCTCTCCAGTCTATCAAGCAGAGTTTGATGAAATCATAGATTACAGAGCCAAAAAAGACCTATTATTCTATGTTCAGAAGATCCTGTACCAGGGGTGTCAAACTTGATTTCACTGAGGGCTGCATCAGGGTTGTGTTTGACCTCCAGGGGTGGGGGGGGGAGGGGTTAAGCATGGGTGGGGTGGGTGTGGCCACCTCAATGTCACTCATGTCAGGGGCACCTGTGGTGGCCAAGTGCTAAGGCAGGACTTTCCGCAGACCCTCCCTCCTTCTCATTATAATCTCCTTCCTTCCTTCCTTCCTTCCTTCCTTCCTTCCTTCCTTCCTTCCTTCCTTCCTTCCTTCCTTCTCATTTTCCTTTCTTCTTCCTTCCCCTCTTTCCTTCTTTTTCCTTCCTTGCTCTCTTCCCATCTTTCTTACTCTTTTCTTTGTCTTTCCTTTTTCCCTCTCTCCTTTCCTACCCCTTTTTACATGCTCAAATGCAAAAAAGGAAACATTTCTCCTTTGATTTCCGTTTAGTTTGTTTTGATAGACCTCTGCCAGCGAAAACAAAGCCTGGGGAGGCCCCAAGCTCTGTTTTGGGGCCAGTCCTTTGATGTTTTCAGGGTGACCCCATAGGCCATATCTAAGCATCCTACAGGCTGGATCCGGCCCATGGCCTTAAGTTTGACAGCTGTGTCCTATACTATTCTGGACAAATGGCTATCTAAACTCTTTTTAAAAACCGCCAGTGTTGGGGCCTTCACAACTTGTGGAGCAAGTTGTTCCACTGATTAATTGTTCTAACTGTCAGGAAATTTCTCCTTAGTTCTAGGTTGCTTCTCTCCTTGATTAGTTTCCATCCATTGCTTCTTTTCCTGGTTACATTTTTTTTAATTTAATTTTTATTGCATTTTCCACCACTACAAACCCTATTCACAGTTTCCACAGCAGTTTGACATCTACACACATTCTTATTTTATAGTTTCTATAGTATTTTACACATACCAACCAATAACGGTTATCTCTAATCTATACTAATTTATCTATTTATATATTTTGCATATTTACATATCTATGAACCATTCTTTTAAGGTCTCTTCCAGTGAATCTTCATTTCCTATTCTGGTTACATTTTAAATAATGCAGAAGAATTTCCCACTTCCAGTGAGCAGAGTTGGCCATTCAAGATCAGCCTTGATTTATTCCCTGGCAACTTTTAAGCAAACCGAAAAAACACCAGCAAAAAAAAAAAAATCAATATATTTTTCTAAAAGAGTTCCTAAGCCTTAGCTAACACAAGAGTTTTATCTTTTCTGTTTTCCCCCAGATGCAAACATAATCTTCATCCGAGGCACGACATCATTCAGCCCATTGGCCTTCATGTATTTTCTCTGACAGTCCTGGGTGCATCCAACTGGCAGCCCAGGCTGAACTTCCAGGAAACGGAAAGACACTGCCAGCTTTTCAAGACCAAAAGGCATGTTAACAGCAGGCACCACAACAGCTATCAGAATGCCACATTTATTTACAAATTGTTAGTTAAAGTACCAAAAGTTGGCTCTGGAAGGGAAAACTCAAAAGGAAGTGGCTGACATACGCTCAATTTTCCTACTGCAGGAGAACTCGCCTGTCCTTATAGTGTATATATATCCCTCCTTCCTCCTGTTGTTCTTCTTTTTTTAATTATTAATTTCTGCTTTGACCAGATTCTTTTTCTTGGACGAGGTTGCTTTTTCCCACCTGCAAGCCTTGAACTGTGTGGCTAGATCTGCCACCACTCCAGGATGGCACAGGAATGCCAGTCCTTAAAATGGAGTCAACATGGCTCTTGTTACAAGCTGTTGCACAAGCTGTCACTCAATTTTAATTCCAGAGAGCTGTTTACACAGAGCTTGATCTTTCCTTAGGCTTATCCCAAGCTGTCCAAGTACCAGGCAACATCTCAAGTCCAGAAGAATCATCATTTCAGCTGTGATCACAGAAAAAAGGACAAGGAGACAGAAGGAACCACAAGAATACTTTCCATACATGGCTTACAGCTTCTCTTGGGTTTGAACCAGGAGTGACAGCTGCAGCTGTTTTTGGAGGGAGGAGAGAAAAAAGGGGAGAGGCATAGAGAAATCTGTCAATCTTACTTTGGTATAAGAGCCACTCTTGCCTGCCAAAGCAAGACTGCCCAGTTCTGCCTTAAGGGCAAAAATGTGGACGAAGGCAGTTTGAGCTTGATTTTCTGAGTTGAAATAAATGCAGAAGAACATAAATATGAAAATGAGCCCTTATGCATGATACAGGTGCTCAGCTATACGTTCCACTCAATCCGTGAAATTGTGTGTTTTTATAGCAACAGTGATGGTGTGATGACCCGTAGTGTCTCAAAAATAACACAAAAACTAAAATATGAATCAAGGTCTTGTAATACCTTCAACTTAGCTTAGTTTACATTAAAAAAGTAGATAATGAAGCAAAAGGAAACCAAAAACAAACCGCATTGACGAGAGTTGCAAGACAAACCAAGATAATTAATCACACATTCCAGGAAGATAACCGGGGAGAGTCCATGGGAAGAACGCCAACAAAGATAAACCTCATCCAAGGAAAGCACTAATTTGACTCCAGCGTCTGTGACCACGCAGTTCCAAACTCTTATACAGAGCTCACAGCTGCAACCCATGAGGAGGATCATGACCCTCTCCTCCTGAGTAGACCACGCTCTTCCCTGATCCTCTCCTCCCTGTGTGCCCTAGGATGGAGAGGGGATGGGCCTGGATACTCCTCTGATTGCTCAGCCGGCCTCTGCCCTTCCTCAGCCTCCTCCTCTTCCACCACCTCTGGAGCTACACTCCCACTTCCTGTTGGCTGTTCCTCCTCTTCCTCAGAGTCAGTCTCCACCAGGGGCACGGCAGATGGCTCTTTGACTTATATACCGCTTCACAGTGCTTTACAGCCCTCGCTAAGAGGTTTACAGAATCAGCATATTCATCATCCTCTTTTACCGACCCCATAATCCCTTGTGGGGTGGAGTCTGGGCAACTGAATGGAGCTAGCAGAGTGTTTTAATGGCCAGATGCCCTTCCTGTCACCAGTGAGGAGTTTTGTTCAGCAGATATATTCTCATTGTGCCCAGAGAGAGAAAGATCTGCTTCTACCCAGGATCGAACTCACAGCCTCCTGATTGTGAGGCAAGAGTTCCACTTCTAGGCTACTGCACCACTCACAGAATCAGCCTATTGCCCCCCCCGTCCCCCCAGCAATTTGGATCCTCGTTTTACTGACCTCAGAAGGATGAAAGGCTGAGTCAACCTTGAGCCAGTCAGAATCAAACTGATGGCAGTCAGCAGAATTATAAGAATTTACACAGTGAGGATGGGGGGCAAATATTTACGCTTTACCCAAGAGACGTTCAACGGTGAGGATCCGGAAAGCAGAGATTTTCCCATTTCATTCTTGTTGTTGTTGTTGGTTGGTTGGTTCCAGCGATGTTAATCATCATTACAGGAGCTGCGCTAATTAGAAAGCCCAGCTACGATTGAAGCAGTATGCTGTACATATCCAATTTAATATAGCTAACAGTAGAGAGATTTTGTTACTGTCTTCTGCCCCCAAAGTTGAAAAAAAAAAAATTAAAGATGCAAATATCCAAAAGTCTTATTGGATTTCAAAGTACGCTTGGAGAAAACCTCCCTTAGGATGTCTTTGATTATAAAAACAAACCTATCTCACATCTGTACTCAAGGTTTGTTTGCTCAACATCAAGGCCACTTTGTAAATATGTTAGGATTCACATTAAGATCAATAGAAGACACACACTTTACTAGAGTTGGCTTCTGCCTGGAGTTTCACTACACCTCCTAAGATCCCTTGTTTGAATTGTGTTGCCTAATTGGTAACATGAACACTCTCTGAGCTCAAAGCTAGACTTTTATTTAAAAGGAGGGGGGGGAAGTGGCACATTTCAGCAGAGCGTTTGCGGTGGCTCAGAATAATAATGACACAAAATGCACAGGTACAATATATATATAATAGCTGACCAGCAATGAAGTGGACCAGATGTGGCTGATGCAATAGGAATGAATCAGCATAGCATGGGTAATTCCCTTTAAGACTGGAGATGGGTTCTATCCCTTTAAGAGGTGTTTATATAAAGGCAGCTATTAGAGGGTGTGTCCTCTCTCCTTGTGTCCAGTATTCATTGCAGAGTTCTCCATGTAGAGTTAAGAAGAAGAAAGATTGCTTGTATTTTGTCTACCACGTATACTGTATGTCTGTATATAGCTGTTGTTATATAAACCACTGTTAAATGTCTAAGTCTCTGTGTCTGTGTTTTACTCCTGGGTTATCTCATAATAATCATTCTGCAAATATTCTGACTGGTGGTACCTTGCTCAATACTAGTAAGTGTGAGATGGATCTTGGAGTCCTAATGGACAATCATTTAAATATGAGCCAGCGAGAGACATTTCCTGACAGTTAGAACAATTAATCAGTGGAGCAACTTGCCTCCAGAAGTTGTAAAATACTCCAACACTGGAAGTCTTTAAGAAGAGATTGGACAAGCATTTGTCTGAAGGGGTGTAGGGTTTCCCGCCTAAGCAGAGGGTTGGACTAGAAGATCTCCAAGGTCACTTCTAACTCTGTTATTTTATTTCTATTTCTATCTGGAAAGACGAAAACCATGGCAGAAAGAAGAAAATTCCTTTATTTGCTGTTGGTTGTGCAATGTAAATCAAAATTTTCCATATTAAGAGTACAGATCGTCCTTGAATTCATTTAGTCACCATTCAATTCAATTCAATTCATGACAGTCATAGACCAGAGACCAGACCAGAAACAAATAAAAACACTCAGGGAATATCCAATTAAAAATTTGAGAACAAAATAATAAATGACAGATGAAATTGAGGATAAAGTCCAGTCTGTCAATTACACATGGTCTAACTTATACTAAAATTGCAATCCATAACCCTAATCATTTTCCTAGGTTGCTTTTGTTTCCTTTTCACAGCAAATGGCAACCAACCTCTGGTAGCTTAAAGATAGTCCTCAACTTATGACAGTTCATTTAGTGACCATTTGATGATACGTCACTGAAAAAAGTGACTTATGGCCATTTTTCCTACGACCATTATAACACTCCCTTGGTCATGTGATCAAAATTCAGATTCCTGGCAAAGTGACTCATATTTATGACGGTTGTAGTATCCCGGGGCCCGGTGATTCCCTTTTGCGCAGTGGTGGGATTCAAATTTTTTTACAACCGGTTCTGTGGGCGTGGCTTGCGGGCATGACATGGCTTGGTGGGCATGGTTTGGTGGGCATGGCTTGGTGGGCTTGGCAGAGGAAGGATACTGCAAAATCCCCATTCCCTCCCCATCCCACTAACCTGCTTTCCAGCTCCATTCTCCTGTACAGGACAACCAAAGAAGACCAAGCCGATCAGTTGGGACTCAGGAGGCGGAGATTAGATAGGGCGGGGCCAAAGGTGGGATTTGCCGGTTCTCCAAACTATTCAAAATTTCCACTACCAGTTCTACAGAACCAGTCAGAACCGGCTGAATACCACCTCTGCTTTTGCAAGCTTCTGACAAGCAAAATTAATGGGGGAAATTCAGATTCACTTAACCACTATTTACTAACTTTTTAACAATTGCAGAATTCACTGAACAACTCGGACAAGAAAGGTCGTAAAAAGGGACAAGCTCACTGAACAACTGCCTCGCTTAGCAACAGAAATTTTGGGGTCAATTGTGGGTAGTAAGGTGGTTCCTCCACTTCGGACCACAACGGAGCCCAAAACATCTGTTGCTAAGGGAAATGTTGGCTAAGTGAGTTTTGCCCCATTTTACAACTTATCTTGCCACCGTTGTTAAGCGAATCATCACACTGGAAAAAGTTGGTAACACGGTTGTTAAGTGAATCTGGCTTCCCTGTTGACTTTGCTTGTCAGAAGGTCGTCAAAGGGGATCACATGACTCAGAGACATTGCAACCGTCATAAATATGAATTATCATATTTTTTTGAGTATAAGACGCTTTGAAGTATAAGACGCACCTAGTTTTTGAGGAGAAAAACAAGGGGGGGGAAATCTGCCTCTGCCTTTTGCAGCAAACAGCCAACAGCCTGTTTCAGCTTCAGCACAGCCTGATTAGCACAAGCAGCTGGTTGTTGGTTGGATTGGCCTCCCAACAATCAGCTGTTTCAGGCTATTACCGCCTCCATGCGTCCTGTTTTCAGCCTCCACGTACGCCATTTTCATCCCATTCCAGGCAGTGGGGATCGGAATGGGTGAAAATCAGGGCATTTGGAGGCTGAGAACAGGATGTGGAGGCTGAAAATGGGGCGCGCAGAGGTGGCAATAGGTGATGGCAATCCGTGCAGCCTGAAACAGCTGATCGTCGGGACGCCGATCCAACCGACAATCAGCTGCTTGTGCTAATCAGGCTGTGCTGAAGCTGAAACCTGCTGTTGGCTGCAAAAGGAGCCAAATTGCTGGGAGGCAGAGGCTGAAGGGTGGGAACCAGTGGGTGGGCGGGGCTTCGGAAACTTTTGCTGTATAAGATGCACAGAAATTTCCACCCGCTTGGGGGTGGAAAAAGTATGTCTTACACTCCCAAAAAGTACGGTGGTTTGCCAGGCATCTGAATTTGGACCACGTGACCACGGGGATGATGTAACAGTCATAAGTGTGAAAAATGGTCATATGTCCCTTTTTTTCAGTGACATTGTAATTTTGAGCGGTCACTAAATGAACTGTTCTAAGTCGAGGACTACCTTTGTTGTCGTCCTCTGTGTTGTCGTCCTTCAAATAAGCTAGGAGCTGTCCAGAGAGAGAAACCAAGAGTAAAAGATGCTACGTCAGCTACGGCAAAACCTCAACCGAGCAGATTCACCAAAGCTTTGTGTTCCGTCCCTTGCTGCCATAACAATTGGATTACGATTCAGAACATGTTTCTTTCTTGGGTTGGATTCAGCGATATTATTTCCACCAAAAGAGAGAGAGAGAGAGAGAGAGATAGCTTTCTTTTGAAGTAGGAACAGTTGTAGAGAAACCCTCAGAAAAGATCTCAGTCCTGAAAACGCATGAATATTTGAGCAGGTGGGAAGTAAGAGACCGCATTTAATATTTAACTTGATTTTTCTGATCCATTTTTTTCTTTCTTTTTTTGGTCTCTGTGTGCGCCTGGAAAAGGAGACACAGATGTTCAGGTTGTTTATGGACTTTGAAACTCAAGAGGTGGTCTAAACTCTCATTTCAGAGGAGGGGAAAAAATGGTAATATTTGACCAGCTGTTCTTGCTGGAATGGCTTTCTACCTTCATTTGTCTTTAACAGGAGTGAAAATTGGCTCCCCGGCCTCCTTTTTTTTCAATAACTTAGTTAATTGCACACCTCACAACAATAATCAACCCAACAGATTTGGCCCACGTCAAAACACAAAGGCTGCTCGTAAGAACCACTTTGGTGGAATCTAGTTTATGTGCACCTTATGGTTATCTCAATATAGTCACCATCTGTTTCCCAGGCTGCAAGACTGATCAGCTGCATTATCTCTAGTGGAGTCATATTGGATTATTCTAATCGCATCTTTGTGTCAATCAAGAAATTAGTTTTCTGTCATCCAAATAACCTTTTCATTTATGAAAGGGTGTCTTCCTTTCCTCAAGCACCAGAAGGCCGCTTGCTTTACAATCCGAGCACACTCATGTATTTAGGGAGGGATAAATCCTGCTTCATTCAGTGGAATGTGTTAAGAAGCACAGGAGCTTAAAATAGCATTCTCACAACCCAATATTTGGTAAATGTATTTGTTGTGGCCCACTGGTGGCCAGCGGAGCTGGCGGCAGACTAGGACAATGAGGAGGTTGGGGAGGAACATGGGCCAGGCCTGGAGTCTGGCAAAGGCTTGGATGAGAGCTCTGTGTTGGAGGCGGAGATGGGGCCAGGGCCATCCGACAGTTATCAGCTGCCTTCGGAGTCAGAGATCAGTGGGGCAGAAGGAAAGCTGAAGCCTGTTCCCAATGTGCGCATGCACAGAGCTGCCAGAAGAAGGGAACAATTAAAGAACAAGGGCCAACTTGGGAGTAAAAGCACAGGTGGACAGTGAATGGCCCCTCCCAAGGGGAATAAAGAGGAATGAAAGGGGAGTGGGGTTTTGCAGGAGACAATTAGTTCGTTTAATTAGTGTGAAGATTTGTTCGTGACTTTCAGAGACTTTTTGCCAAGTATTTTCTTGTACAGTATTGCGCTTGGAAGCTATCGGCCTGGCAGCTCTCCAAATCTCTCCAAAGGTCTGTGGCTGCAATTTACCCTTGAAAGAGTGTTTGCCAGGACTTTGCTGGATGTGAATAATAGGAATTCACATTAGCCCTCTAATGTGCATGCATAATAATGTGCGTGCATAAGCGCATCAACATGCCTACCGACCCTGTCCTATTGTTTCTTTTATATTTTATTTTTCTTATATGTATCCATGTATTCATAACTATGTTTTACTTATACCTATTATCTTGTAAGCAATTGACAAATAAATAAATAAAATAAATAAATAAAAGGGGCTTTGTCAAGATGAAGAGTCTGCTTCGTGATTTTGTGAAGCCTACGTCAGAACAATATTTTCTTGATTTAACAGGATTAAATCTATGAAATAACTGACCAATTTGTATTGTCTATTTTTATTTATTTATTTATTTTTACTTTCTATACAGGTTGTCCTTGACTTGCAACAGTTCGTTTAGTGACCAAAGTTACTGAAAAAAGCGACTTGGGACTATTTTTCACACCTCTTTTTATGACCATTGTAGTATCCCTATGGTCACACGATTTGGATGCTGGACAACTGGTTTGTAGTTATGACGATTGCAGTATCTCGGGGTCTCCTGATCCCCTTGTAAGTGAGATCATTTGTTAAGTGAGTTTTGCTCCTTTGGATGGCCTTTCTTACCACCGTCGTTCAGTGAATCCGTGCAGTTGCTAAGCTAGTAACACGGTTGTAAAGCGAATCTGGGTTCCCCCTTGACTTTGCTGGTCAGAAAATCTCAAAAGGGGGGGTCAAGTCACCTTGGGACCCCACAACCATCATAAATGTGAACCGGTTGCCCTCCATCTGAATTTTGATCCATGGGGATGCTGCAAAGGTCATAACTGTGAAAAATGGTCATAAGCTACATTTTTTTCAATGCCGTTGTAACTTTGAATGGTCGCTAAGTGAACTGTTGTTAAGTTGAGGACTACCTTATAATTTATTTACCTTTATTGTTAGAGTACAACATGTGGACAATGAGATTGGCTGAGCTTCTCTTCATGCCTGTAAACTACTAGAGGTTGGTTGCCATTCCCTGTGAAAAAGGAAACCAAAGAAACCTAGTGTCAACTCATAAAACATTTTGTATACATGTTTTATAATTGACAACAGAAAGAAGGGGGTGGGGGTTAAAGAGCAGGCAGCAGTGTGGAACTGAAAGTGCATTCCATTCATGTTTTCTTCAAAGACTGATTAGATGACTGAAACTTCTGCTGCACAAAAACCTAATTGGAGAGCATGATTGATGACTCTTGGCTATGGATGTTTTTTGTTGGATCATACACCCAGAAGGGTGGGGGGGAAAGCAAGATCAAGGGTGACAGTGAATTACGTATCTCAGAGTTGACTACGCCCAGGTTAGTGCCGGAGGTAGAATGTTAACTTCAAATAAATCCTCTTTAGTTTTGGGAGCGTGGCTCAAGATTCATGATTTAATTGGAGTAACTGCCGGAATCCTGACGCCTAGGAAAGACTTACGGTGTTGTATAAATTCAGGGCAATATGCTTTATTAACTAGACAATAGTGGTTCAGTCAATAAACCATATTGTTGCAAAGCTTGCATGGTTTGTGAATCAAATCTCAGTGTAGGAGGCAGAAGATCGAACTGCGGTTCTATTTTTCCCTAGGATTATCAGGTAGTTGAGTCGTAGTGGTGCAGTGGTTAGAATGCAGTATTGCAGGCTAACTCGGCATTCCACTGCCAGTAGTTTGATCCTGACCGGCTCAAGGTTGATTCAGCCTTCCGTTCTTCTGAGGTTGGTAAAATGAGGACCCAAATTGTTGGGGACTGACGCTGATTTTGTAAAACACTTAGAAAGTGCTAGAAAGCCATGTTGCAACCCTAGTTTTTGACATCTGGTTCTAGCAATGACCTACAGACTTTGAATAGGGTTCAGTGCCCACAATCCAGAGGGCAAATCAAATTCTTTACATGCTTGAGCTTGAGTGCAAATTCAACAAATCCACAGGTAATTGTGAAAGGGTCAACTAGACTTCCATCCCAAGGGCTAAGACATTGCAAAAAGCATCATCTCAAATACCAGGCCTTTTTAAAAAAAGAGGAGGAAAAAGGAGGGAAGGGGGAGGGAGAAGAAGAGGAGGAGAAAAAAAAGAAGAGGAGGAGGAGGAGGAGGAGGCGGAAAAGAATGGGAGAAGGAGAAGAAGGAAAAAAAAACAGGTCAACATTATACTTTTATAGTCCAGAGTTCTGAAATAAATAATTTCAGAGGAAGAAAAAGTTCAGGCTCTGAACTTTACAAACATCAAGATGAGATGAATATTTCATTGGAATGGTGAGCCACAGCCTGAACCCTGGGAAGGAACATGAATACAGATCTGCTAACAAGCATTGCAATGGTTGGACAAGGAGAGAGGGAATAAGTCAGCGCAGGAAAGGAAATTTGCAGGAACAGCTGACTGGAGGAAAGTAATCCAAAACCCCAGAAGAATTGCTAAGTTTTTCCTTTTCGCCTGACAGCATTTCGTGCAGATTAACTCAAAAGCAATGAGTAGCTCCAACACTAGTCTGCAACCTGGTTTGGAAAGCTGGAGTAGTGTGTGCTGTTGTGCATCGTCATTTGTGTTATGAATATGGATGGAAAACCTAATGCTGCTGCCCTGATTTAGTCAGAGGAAACATTGAAGATTACAACAAAACCCTTGCAGGTCAGACACAAGCAAAATCAGGTCAGACTAGATTAAATATTTTGAAAGGAACACCAAACCTAACAACTATTAACAATTAATTGTTGAACTGGAAACAAGTTTTTAGGCTCATGTTCAGTTACATAATTATGCAAAGCTTTTTTTTTTTAATCCCTTCCTAATGGCCTAAAATATTTCCCCACAAAAGGATTTACTAGACTTTTCATTTTCCTCCCTGCCTGCTTTACAGGGCTCTTCATTTTCCCCTAGAAAATAACAATTTCTTCAACAATTATACCAGTGGTACAATGCAATAGTAATAATAAGTATTTCATTTGTACGTGTGTTCGTGCCAGCGTGAACACATGAATTTTTGAATGTTTCAATTTACCAACAAGAGCCTCCATTTTCTAGGGCCTCTTCTGTTGCTTAAGAAATCCAATATTGTAAAATACATTAAGTCTACTGAATTATTGCACAAAACATAAAGAAATCCAATAAAAAAAAACATTTGATTTTTACAGAGAAACATTATTTAATCACTATATTCGTTTTGTGCTTACTAAGAACATGTCCCAAACCTGTTAGGCTGTTATAAACTACAATAGCTGGCTTCGCGGAACACTTTAAAGCCAAACTACAAGAACCAGATGGCTGACCACATTGTGTGAACCCAACTGTGTCCAACAGTCTGTCTACATGGCCCATCACTGGCCACAATCACTAGCAATGATCCACCAGGGTGTAGGATAGAATGACATCATCCTTTTCTCCTTTAGTATAGTTACACTGACTGAAGAAGCCTGGAATCAAACCCAAGATTTATACAACATATGCTAAACATGTAGTCTTTCTCTAAAATACTGTGCTACCCTTAAGGCAAAATAATTTCTTATGCTTTTTCCTAGACCCCCAAAATGTGGGTCACAGTTCATTACCAATAAGGGGATCAACAAGGAAAAACACAATATGCAATTTCAACAAATAGCAAGCCTGGATATCCATTTCGAGATCTTTTCTCTCTTTTGATTGTGTTTTGGGATGTGCTAACCTTATGGTCCTGAGTATAGAAGGGAGAAAGGAGTTTCTGCCATATGTTAATAGATGCCAAATGCCTATAGGAAAAGTTGTCATCATCATCATCATCCATCATTGTATGGTAATTGACATCACCTTTTACTAGGCTCTAGTTAGGGCATCAAGGGGTAGAAGGAAGAAAAATGTAAAACTTCCCAATTTTTATTCTCTGTTTTTTTTTTTACCCTTTATCACTAAGAATTTGTTTTGTTTTTGTTTTCCTATCTACATGACCACCCGTCTAATTAAAATTAAAGCTTCATGGCCTAACTTGGGCATAGTTCCTTTACAGACAGCTAACATTAACTACATGATGTTAACTCCGTAGTAATGAGTTTTGGCATATTCTATATCGTTTATTACTGATAGTCAGAAATAGTCAGATAATTTAGTCAGGTATTTGAGGAATGCTGCCGTGTTCTGATTGAAGCATTTCTCTGTCTTTCTAAAGAACCTTTCTTTATAATTCTGGGTAATTTTTTTAAAAAAATAGCGCTTTCCCAACTTCATCATCATATTCTGACATCTCTGAAATTCCGCTGAGAAGCCCATAAGCATTAAAAGTGGCATAAAGCTGGTATTACATCTGTAGCCCGGTTACGCAACTCCTTGTGGTATATCATTCTGCGCTGTACATTAAGCTTATTAATTCTTGCTGTATCAACAAATTACGGATTTCATTGCTTAACAGTGCTGGGTGGAAACATGACATCAGCTTTCCAAAGGCTCAGATTGTTGCCAGGGGCCTCTCTGAAGTTAAGGCAAGGAGTTTTTTTTCCAACCTGGGCAATTTTAAGGGGGATTCTAGGAGCTGAAGTCCACAAGCCTTAAAGTTGCCATGGCTGGACACCCCTGGCCTAAGGGCCTCTTTTCCAAGCAGTCCACGGCTTCTCTGGAAACAGACTTTGAGCACCAAGTTTCACGAGTGGAACCACCGAGAAATATCATTCCCAGAATGGAGAAAAGTCTTAAGACCCCTGGATAAACTGGATTTGAACTCACACATTTCAAAAGACAGCAAACCTTTCCAGCTTCACTTCCCCTTCAGTTTCCTCTTCCTCCAAAGAGCAGCCAGGAGAGGACAAGCCAGCCAGCACCGCATCTCCGCTTTCCAGAAAAGGTTACTGCTTTTGAGAACCAACCATCCCAGCAAACATCTGACCAGCCCCTTCTAGAGATGGGTTTTAGCCAAACATCAGCCCTGCGTGGAGGAGACAATCTACTCCATACCTCAACCACACCTTCAAGAAGGTAAAGCAGAAATATGCCTTAGTCCCCAGCCTCTTGCAAGAGGAGAGGAGAGCAATAGGAAACCCATCATCCCCGACTCCACCAAGAGTCACACGATGTCAACTATTATTATTTTTTTTGCTTTCTTCCCTCCACCCCAAAAAAGGATCAGACATAACACCCCCATCCCCATAACCTACAACCCTCCAAGCCGCCGGTCTCCCCCATCTCCCCCAGGACTACGACACCCCCACTCCTCTCCCCACCGCCCCCTCCAGCCCTCTCCCTCCCCCAACTGCCCCCCCCAGGGCAAGCCTGCCCTCCTACCTGAGGGTGGCGCTTTCTCCTTGCCTGACCGTCACGTTGTCCATGGCCTTGGGGAAGGTGGCATCTCCGCTGCGCACCGGCACTCCTGCGGGCACAAGGAAGAGCAGCCTGAGACACACGATCACCAGGCACCGCCAGGGTAGAACCAAGCACCCCCCGACCCCCATCCTGGGATGCGGGGGAAATAAGTTTAGCCGTTCGTCAAATCCAGCCCCGACGGGGCCAAAAAAGCGCAGACCCAAAGGGTACCAAAGCAGCGCCCCCAAAAACGGGGGGCAGGAAACAAAACCAAAAGAAAAAAGAAAAGACGGGGTGACGACGGAGATCTTCCGGAGGGTTAGGGTCGGCGGAACCCCTCGAAATCCAGAGACGGCGTTGCTTGGTGGAGAACCGAGCCGAGCTGAGCCGGCAAGAGAAGCAGCAGCAGCAGCAGCCGGGGAAGAAGCGGCGAAGGTGGCCGGCCACTCGGCTGCTTCACCAGCCCCGCTTTGCAAGGCGCAGTTCGGGCATCCCTGGCTTGGCGAGCCGGAGCCGGAGCGCTCCGCAAGCTCCGCTGGCCCCAAAGAGTCCCCCGAAGTCCCGGCTCCGGCGGAGAGGCGACGGTCCCGACGAGCCCAAATTGCAAAGCCGAAGCCCCCGCAAGGAAGGCGGGCGGGCGAGCGGGCAACTTCTCTCCGCCGCCGACCGAGCCCAACTGCTTCCCCGGCTGGGTGGTGGAAGTTCCCTGGCTTAGCAGCGGCGGCTGCCGGCTGGCGGGCTTCCCTTCCTCCTCCCTCCGGTTCAGCCGGCCGGCTCGGCGCTCTCCCGGGGCTGGCCGGCTCGGTTCTTCCCCCAGTGCCGGAATGGCCCGCTGGCCGCCCGGCTAACGCAGACACGCCCGCGCCGACTTCGACTTCCCGGGGTTGTCATGGCAGCCAGTCCATCACTGACCGGCACTTCGGGCTCCCCGGCGCAGGAGGCGCGGAGCAAGTCAGCCTCCTTTCGCCCGTTTCACAGCTCCAGCCCAGGGCGCCGGGAGGGAGCACGAGGAGCTTGGATGGGGGGGGGGGGGGGGGAAGGGCGGGGGGGGGGGGGCGGCGGAGGCACTCACGCGGATTAACCCACAAGGCGCCGGTTCACCTTTCCCACCCACCCACCCATCCTCTTCCCATCCCGGTCCTCCTCTCTTCCCCCTCTGCGAATACTTTCTCCCCCGCCTCTTCTCCCCGAAGCTTGCCTTGGTGCAACTGGCTGGGGGTTCGCCCTGCTTGGGGTTGCCTCCCCCTTCAACAACAGCAACCCATTTCAGCAAAACTGCAATGGAGGCACCAGCCCCCAAATCAGGGGGTGCTTGCCTTATTTATTTGTTGGTTTGGTTTGGTTTATCAAGCATGTATGAGAAAACAAGTATGAACATAACATACAAACATATAAATATAAACTGGTATCAGTATATACATAATAAATGAGTACAAATAAATGGGAACTTGCTGGATCCAAAGCCAGCACCCTCACTATGACTTGCTGCAGGATTCATAGTTATATTTCCACCCTTTATTATACACATTATATAAATACACACACATATATTTCATTATTTCCCCCTGGCTGGCTCAAACACACCCAGCTGGTTATCATTCCTAAGGAGGGACTAGAACTCCCAGCCTCTTGGGGATTGGCCCAAAGTCACTCAACCGACTGGGTGAGGCAAAGATTAGAACTCTCAAGTCTCCTGGGGATTGGCCCCCATATGCCTCAGTTATCTTTCATGCTTACAATGGAACTAGAACTCACAGTCTCCTGGTGTCTAGTTTGGTGCCTTAAGCACTAGACCAAACTCTATTCATCTGGAATATGGATTTTTTTTTTCATACAGTGTTAGCTTATAGAATAAGGTAAGGATTAATTGACTCTGGAAATGTTCAGAGCACTCTAATGTTGGAACATGCCCTGCACTCTGCAGAATAATATTGCCCAATCGTATAAGAAAACCTTTGTGGTGAGATCACACTGCACACATCTGGAGACCAGTCTGGAAAAAGTGACATTGATTTTTACAAAAGCATGAAAGGGAATAGATGTTTTGAATGCTTTTGTGGAAGTGCATTCATAAATGTATCAATATGTTAATTTACTCATTAACATATTAGTACTAAACCAGCATATTACTACAAGTGGCACTGTAGATTAATGCTATACCAGTCCTAATTACATTATGCCTTAGTATATTGTATAAATCCAGTTAATGTTTAATTCTTTTCTTTTAAAGCCTCACTTTAATTGAGTTATCCTGGGGTCTATGAATGGGGGCTTGTAAGTAAGGAACCTCTCTGCCTTTACAATCCTGTGGTATTCATACAACAGACTCAACACATCTTCACCAATTGAAATAGCATTGTGTGCATGCCGAGGCCTCAACGATCCCATGTCCCCCCCCCTGTTCTTCTCTAATTCCCAAGGTTTGTCCAAATTCATGTTCATTGCATAGATGACACCATTTAACCATTTCACCCTCTGCCATCTCTTTCTCCTTTCATCTTTCCTAACATCAGGGTTTTTTCCAAGAAGTCCTCTCTTCTCATTGGATGGCCAAACTATTTGAGCTTCAGCTTCAGTAACTGTCCTTCCAAAGGACAGCCCTTCCTGATTTCCTTTAGGGTTGACTAATTGGATCTCCTTCTCCCCCCCCCTCCTCCTCCTCCTTCTTCCATATCCATCATCAGACATTGGCGACCATATTGGAGATCCTATTTTTATCAACAGCCACATGAAAAAGTGCTGGTGAGTTTTATCCAAACCAACCCCTTAGATTTTGAAGTTACAATGTTCTTCTTCTGCCTGGACCTTCACTTGGATTAAGTGAAGTATGCCATATTTTTCCGGGTGTCGCATCACATGTCCGAAATATTCTAACTTTCCCATTTTTATGGTTTTGATTATTTCCCTTGGATCTCCTTGGGACTCTCAAAACACTTAGTTTTAAGGAAAGCCTGGGTTATGTTAACTGTGGATAAGCCTAGGGTTGAACCTGGTCAATGTTGGCCTAAATCCTTTGAAAAAGTGGTGATGGGGGAGAAATCTTTCTTACTCCTTTCTCGGTGTCTTTAGGTCCTGATTTCCAGCCATTTACAGGTGTATTTTTTTTTTTTTTGAAGAAAAGCTGGGTGGGTTGAGGGCTTAGAAAATGTAGCTAATTTAATTCACACAGCACACCTGCTAGCAATTAAACACCCCCACCTTATTATAAATTGCTACCAACAGGAGCTGTTGGGTTCTAAAATGGTGACCTAGATGCAGAAGAGTTCATTACCCCATTGCTGATCTCTAGAGTCATCCGGTACTTTGTAAAACATTATTTAATTTGCTAACTGTGCCACTTCATCTCAAGCATTCCGATATCTGCCAGGCAGAGAAGACACTTCATAAAACAATGAAGTCTTATGATGATTGCTTGTGCTGGTGGGGATCACAAGGGGAAGGATGTCTTTTTAAGCTTTATCATTTCTTCATTCCCCCCCTCTTTTTTTTTTAAGATTTCCAAATGGGTGGCTTCAGCAGTTGTAAAAAGCTGCAGATGAACAGCCTAGAAAAATAAAGGGTTGTGATGTTTTGGTAGGTTTTTATCACTATTTCTTTTGATCGAGAGGAAGGGGGGGAGTAATGAAAACCATACAGTCCAGTGATTTTAGGCTCCAACTGTTAATTTTCCTAGGAGAAAATATGCTAGTATGTCACATCCTTGAACATTTCAGAGTGGAGAAAAATATGTACCTTTAATTGAATCTCCATATTTTATTCATGCAGGATCACTCTATGGGATTGCACTTCTGGAATCGACTATAACAGATTGGTTCACACTCACAGTACCAAACCGTAGTTTACAAATCACAGCGGCTGACTTCACGCACAACCACAAATAAACCACACTGGACTTGAATGTGAGCTCTTAATTCAATTCTATTTTATTTAAAAGTCAAAGATAAAACGAATGCAGTTGGGTTTTTGCTTAGATGTGGAAATAGAACTTTTGAAGTTTACACAAATCACTGTTTATGGTGTGCTGTGCTGTGCAAACCCAGCCTGCTGAAGTTTATTCAGTTAATTATGGTTAAGTAAACTATGGTTTGTTGTGTGAACTTGGATACCCCAATAGTTCAGCATGACACTATACAGAGGAGTTGTTTGTGTTCACCTGCAACTCCTTTGGATTCGGCTGAAGCCACTCACTCCCAGGCCAAAAGGAGATAATGTCAGCCCATCAGTATTATCAAGTCCAGAAACTGACAAGACAGCTTAAACGTCCACTTGTTCTTTTGTCTCCTCTGAATGTTGATGTAATACTTTCCACGATAAATCAGTTGGAAGGAACTGACATAAAAAACAATGTAAAAGAAATAACTAGGTAGAAAGACCTCAGACGTATGCAAATATATTCTACTTCACTTCTGGTTGAGCCTGGATGAAGATCTTGTGTGCAAGAGAGAGAAGGACAGCACCCTCTCTGTTGGCAAAGATGACTGCAGCATGTTACATTTTGGGGGGAAGATTAAGGAAGTGCCTCACCAGGTGGCAGCACCTGGGAAATCTCTCTTTGCTTCAAAGTTATAAACCAGGGTTCCCCAAACTTGGCAACTTTAAGAGTTGTGGACTTCAACTCCCAGAATTCTCCAGCCAGCTGGAGAATTTTGGGAGTTGAAGTCCACAACTCTTAAAGTTGCCAAGTTTGGAGAACTAGATGTCTCCACAAAATCTCCATGATTTGAGTTTGACTTATGCTCTTAAAAAGATAGGGACATTTAACTTTGTTGAGATTTTAAATGCTAAGCAATAAAATACGAAAACTATTTGATTTAAATCCTCAAATCAATTCTATTCTCCCCATGTCTGCTTCAAAGATAATGGAGATACCATCAGTGGTATCATCAGTGAAGAAAAACTGAAAGCTCAGCTAGTTTTCCCTCATGAAATGGAAAGAGTGTGGCCCGCTTCTTCTGGATCTTAATATGACTCAGTTCTGCAGGCAGTGGAAGGATGGGGTCATTCTTCTGAACTTCCTGCTCTAAGACAGGTGGATTTGAATGACTCTGGAATAGTGTTGGTTCCGATACATCAATATTAAACCCCATCTTCCAGGTGTCCCTTCTGGGTAGCTGGAGGCTCTTTAAGATAAGGGAAAGCAATCATGAGCTCCATAAATCCTGAGTTTATTGATTGTATCTGTGGTGCAGCACTAAGAGGATTCCTCAAGTCTCTTAACAGTATAACCAAGAGGAAACCATGTATATCCTGGCAGCTTGGTGTCTTCCTTGGCTCTGAATTCAAATTTTCTCCATTATGGAGGAGTTTTTAATCTTCTATATATATAAAAATAAATGTGTATGTTCCAGCATAACTCTGGAACGCTTCGAGCAACTTCAACCAAACTTGATACACAGATGAGTTACCCTCTGGAAACAAATACTGTGGGGGTAAGACACCCCTAACATCCCTCAGGGTGTGTGTTTGTGTGCGTGCCTTAAAATGGCTTCTACTGTACAGTACAATGGACTTTCCGTGGTAATGGCTTTACGGTACTCCTGTACTCCACAAGGGGGCTTCCTCTCAGCCCTCCAAGGAAATGTCAGGCAATTGGCCAAATGCAATCAAAAAATGAATCACCAGCATAAACAAGAAACTCCCAAGGAGAGGAATAGAAGACTTGCAATGCTGCACGAGAGATAGTACAACAGTGTGAGTCCCGACTACAGGATTTTCCTGTCTAATAAAGGATTGGGATTAATAAATACCTGGGCAACACTGGGTTATCGGCTACTCTTCCATATATTACCTGGTGCTGGTAGTAGTTTTAAGAAGCAAGCTTTTCCTCACAAAACCATATACCTTCCACCTAAATACCTCCCTTTTAATTTCGGAAGCACTTAAAACAAGGAGCAACTGCTTCTCTTTTACAGTCTCCTAGAGACCTGGTTTATAAGTGATGCAAGTCACTAAGCAAATATTTTCACAGGTGAGCTCTAAAATAAGAACTGTATTTATACCTGAACTGTTCTCCGAGGAGTGCAAGATGATGTGCATAAATTCCACGCGAGCTGCCCAGCGTGTGGTGGCTTCCCTTTCACTGCTGGAGAAACCGTCATGCATCTTCTCTCTGGAGATAAACTGTGTCCTCCAAACCAACAATTGAGTCAAATAGAGTCCTTGCTGCTCTCTGAGCTTGGTTCTTTTCTTGAAGACATTTCATGATCCAAACTGGGTAACATCACTAGTGTTAGTGATGACTAGCTAATTTATCTAGTTTAGGTCATTAAATGTCTTCAGGAAAACAGCTAAACTTCCAGAGGGCGAAGGACTCCTCATTTCAACCCAAGCTACAAATATTCTCCTTTATTAAGCCAAACTTGCTGTTAGTTGCAAAGTCATGTCCAACTCATCGCGACCCCATGGACAACATTACTCCAGGCCTTCCTGTCCTCTACCTTCCCCCAGAGTAGGCTCACGCCGACTGCTTCAGTGACTTCATCCAGCCCCTTCATTCTCTGCTGTCCCCTTCTTCTTCTTTTGCTCTCTACCATTCCCGGCATTCGGCTCTTCTCCAGTGAGTCCTTCCTTCTCATTAGGTAGCCAAAGTATTTGAGTTTCCTCTTCAGGATCTGGCCTTCTAAAGAGCAGTCGGGGTTGATCTCCTCTAGGACTCACCGGTTGTATCGCCTTGCAGTTCAAGGGACTGAGCCAAACTATAAGACCACCAATGTTCCTTCCAGCTCATTCATTCTATTCATTCTAAATATTTTTTGTTTGTTGTGGTATCCCTAAATATCTAACAGTCCGTGGCTATAGAAATGTTACTACATAATTTCATTTTTGGGGGTGGGGTGGGGGAGATACTTATTTTTATGAGATTAGGTAACCTGTGTTCCTCCACCTGAGGAGAAAAAATACAGCTCCCAGCATCCTTCAGCATTACCCATCCTAATTGGGGTTGCTGGGAACGGCAGTTCCCCTACTTCTGGAGGGATACCACTTTCCGTTTTGGATGTAGAACAGTGGTTCCCAATCTTTTTGGCACCAAGGACCAATTTGGTGGGAAACAATTTTTCCATGGATTGATTGGTGTGTGTGTGTGTGTGTGTGTGTGTGTGTGTGTGTGATTTATCACCCTATCTAGATCCTGCATATGCACAGATAAAGTTTCACTCACTTGGGTGGCTCGATTCCTAATAGGCAGGGACTGGTCCCGGTACCACAGCTCACTGCCAGGGTTTAGAGATCCCTGATTTAGAGGGAGGATTTCTACAACCCTGTCCCTTGGACCAAGTAATCCAGTTTTGTCTGGTAACACCCATAGTTGCCCGAAGACTCCAATAGGCCCAGTTCACCTTAACTATAGTGGGGTCTGTTCTTTCTAGAGCCATGGTGGCACACTGGTTAGAGTGCAGTATTGCAGGTTAACTCACTGCTCGCTGCTAGCAGTTCGATTCTGCTTGGCTCAAGGTTGACTCAGCCTACCATCCTTCCAAGGTCAGTAAAATGAGGATTCAGATTGTTGGGGGCAAAATGCTGACTCTGTAAACCACTTAGAGAGAGCTGTAAAGCACTGTGAAGCAGTATATAAGTCTGCTATTTCCTTCCTTCCTTCCTTCCTTCCTTCCTTCCTTCCTTCCTTCCTTCCTTCCTTCCTTCCTTCCTTCCTTCCTTCATGGTTAGAATGTAGCATTGCAGGCAAACTCACTGCTCATTGCTAGCAGTTCGATTCTGACTGGCTCAAGATTGACTCAGCCTTCCATCCTTCTAAGGTCAGTAAAATGAGGACTAGGATTGTTAGGGGCAAAATGCTGACTCTGTAAACTGCTTAGAGAGGGCTGTAAAGCAGTATATAAGTCTAAGTGCTATTTCCTTCCTTCCTTTCTCAGTGGTTAGAATGCAGTATTGCACGCTAACTCTGCCCAGAGCCAGGAGTTTGATCCTGACCAGCTAAAGACTGACTCAGCCTTCCATCTTTCTAAAATAGGTAAAATGAGGACCCAGATTGTTTGGGAACGATATGCTGACCGTGTAAGCTACTTAGAGAGGGCTGTAAAGCACTATATAAGCGGTATATAAGTCTCAGTGCTGTTGCCATTCTGAATTGCTCCTCTACTCTGAAGAAAACAAAGCTCTACATGCTCTTTGATTGCTTCATTCAATTTAGCACACATCTCTCACCAGAAATTGCTCCATTTCCTCTCCATTCCTGCCTCCCTCTTTTTGGATCTGCAGTACATATACATAAATCAAACTGTCACCACTCGTCTTGCCCCTGACAGCTGTAATTGCTCCAGGATTTAAAAATATCTGCAGACAATAAGCACAATAAACATACACGGGTTCCCAAAAAAAAACCCACCCTGAAAAAAAGAGAGTCAAGAGGCCTTTAAAATGTACAGCCACTCCAAAAGGAATCGTATGATTAAATTCAGCTGTGAAACAAAAACCATGACAGGGAATGTTGAGTACTTGTAGAAAACCTTTGGTAGAGTAGAGATCAGAGGTGGTATTCAGCAGGTTCTGACTAGTTCTGGAGAACCGGTAGTGGAAATTTTGAGCAGTTTGGAGAACCGGCAAAAACCACCTCTGACTGGCCCCACCCCCATCTATTATCTGCCTCCCATTGAGTCCCAGCTGATCGGCTGGGTCTTTGGTTGCCCTGCACAGGAGAACAGAGCTGGAAAGCAGGTTAGTGGGGTGAGGAGGGAATGGGATTTTGCAGTATGCTTCCCCTGCCACGCCCACCAAGCCACACCAACAGAACCAATAGTAAAAAAAAAAAATGAATTCCACCACTGGTACAGGTGAATCACAAATGACCGGGCACATGTTCCCATTTTTTTAAAAAATAATGTTCATTTTCTTCAATTCATCCTCTTTACTCCAACGCCTATCCATAATAAAATGTAGCTTTGGTGCTTTGAGCTCTTAGACAAAGGAAAAAATGAAATCTATTCTTTTCACTTGTACTGATATTGGTCAGGTAGCCAGAACTAAGTCAGGGGGTATAACTGCACTTTGTTGTAAAAATTCAGCCCATATGGGCTAGTTTATAGGTTAGTAAGTTCCCGGAAGATCCAAATAGGTTGAGTAACTTATAGTTCATCTATCTATGAGCAAACATAATTTTCTTACAACTGCACAAGCCGGCTGTGTGTTGCCTTGATAAAGTGTCTCTTCTGATGTTGGACACTACAAACGTCTACCGTGATTCAGAACTTTCTACTACAAATTCAGAACATTCCCGTCAAGAAATATCTACATATGTATATATCTCTATCTGTATAAAGGTAGGTAGTCCTTGAATTGCAACAATTCATTTAGTGACTTGTTCATAGTTCAAAGCCACAAAGGAGTGGTGCGGTGGTCTACAGGTGGAGTTCCCACCTCACAGCCAGAAGGCTGTGAGTTTAATCCTAGGTAGAGGCAGTTTTTCCCCCCCCTCTGGGCACACTGAAAATATATCCGCTGAACAAAACTCCGCATTGGTGACAGGAAAGGCATCTGGCCATTAAAACACTCAGTAGCTCCATTCAGTTGCCCAGATTCCACCCCGCAAGGGATTATGGGGTCATTAAATGAAGATGTGTTGCCGGCTGTGTGTTGCCTTGATAAAGTGTCTCTTCTGATGTTGGACACTACAAACGTCTACCGTGATTCAGAACTTTCTACTACAAATTCAGAACATTCCCGTCAAGAAATATCTACATATGTATATATCTCTATCTGTATAAAGGTAGGTAGTCCTTGAATTGCAACAATTCATTTAGTGACTTGTTCATAGTTCAAAGCCACAAAGGAGTGGTGCGGTGGTCTACAGGTGGAGTTCCCACCTCACAGCCAGAAGGCTGTGAGTTTAATCCTAGGTAGAGGCAGTTTTCCCCCCCCCTCTGGGCACACTGAAAATATATCCGCTGAACAAAACTCCGCATTGGTGACAGGAAAGGCATCTGGCCATTAAAACACTCAGTAGCTCCATTCAGTTGCCCAGATTCCACCCCGCAAGGGATTATGGGGTCATTAAATGAAGATGATTTAGTGACTGTGTTACAACAGCACTGAAAAAAAGTGACTTATTGTTCTGACCCAACCGGGTTCCAACTAGTTAGCTCCGACAAGAAAGAGCCTTGCCAAGTTGTTTGTCAAGGCTGCCAAAAACCCTGAGATAAGAACTAGTTTAGAAGAGTTTGCAAATACTAACTATGATGTCCACGACGCTGAGCTTTAGAGCGTCTTTGCCTTCTGCAAAGAACGCTTCTTCAAACCTGGCTTTTATCCTCTTGGGGGGGGACATTACTTTGCAGTCTTACTCACGAGTTGCCCATGCTGCTGCAGCTGCTCTTTCCTGTGAGCAGCCCTGCACACACGCGCACTTGGCACAGGCTCCTCGGGAACCTCCTCATCACTGCTGCCAGCCCTCTGAAGGCAGCAGTCTACTCCCTAATGGTCCTGGCCCATCATCTGAGTCCTCGCTCTCCTCAGCCATCTGCACCTGCTGCCAGCTAACCACAACACTTATAATCATTTTCACACTTATGACCACTGCAGCACCCCCATGGTCGCGTGATCAAAATGGGCATGCTTGGCAATTGACTCATATTTATGATGGTTGCAGTGTCACCTTTTGTGACTTTCTTATGAGCGAAGTCAATGAGGAAGCCAGATTCACTTAACCACCTCGTTACTAACTTAATAACTGCAGAGAGTCACTTAACGACGGTGGCAAGAGAGGTCGTAAAAGGGGGCAGAGCTCACTTAGCAGATGTTTCACTTAGCAACAGACGTTTTTGGCTCAATCGTCATATGTCAAGGACTACTACCTGTATCTCTATGGGTATGTGGGCGTGATCTCAAAGATAACCAGATGGAATGCAAAGGTTACTGAAACACAAAGTCATTCAAAAGACAACATTTTGCATTGATGACATTAAGCTTCCTTTTTGTTTCCAACATTACTATTGCTACTACAACACTGTCTGCTGCACTTATTAATATGATTTTGAAAAAATGCATGGTTATTAAAATAAATAAATAAAGCTGAAGAAGCATTAATATTCTTTACCACAAAAATCAACACAAATATGTATGGGGTGGGAAGCAGCACTCAAGGTCACCAGTTCTTAGAGGACTAATATACCTTGCTTGTGTCTGTGTGTGGAGTCCTTGGTGCTCTCTGAGTTTTGGAATCCATTAATTTTAATACAGGAGGGCAGTTATTGTAATTTTAACTAAATTGCAGTTCGATATTAATAACAACGTCTTCATTGGAGATTAACAGAGTCTCGCTGAGCGCACTGCAGTTCTCCTCAACAAAATATTCTTCCAATTTTGTCTCGGCATGGACAAAACAAGCGGTTGAGTTTAGAAGGAAAAGGAAATTTGAAATATAACTTGGTTGACATAATTCCTGGGTTCACATTAGAGGTGGTATTCAACAGGTTCTGACCAGTTCTGGAGAACCGGTAGCGGAAATTTTGAGTAGTTTGGAGAACCAGAAAATCCCACCTCTGACTGGCCCCGCTCCCATCTATTTTCTGCCTCCCAAGTCCCAGCTGATTGGCTGGGTCTTCTTTGGTTGTGCTGCACAGGAGAACGGAACTGAAAATCAGGTTAGAGGGGTGGGGAGGGAATGGGATTTTGCAGTAACTTTCCCCTAAGAGTGGGGAGGGAATGGGAATTTTGCAGTATTCTTCCCTGCCACACCAACCAAGCCACTCCCATCAAACCACACCCACAGAACCAGTAGTAAAAAATGTTGAATCCCACCAATTGGTTCTCATGTTAAACCCAAGCTAAACTAGCCACTTTTATATTGTAATACATTGTGAATGAATCCAGAGTGGTGTCTTCTTAGCCTATCCTTGGATGGAAGAGACAATCTAACTTTCTGGATGTCAGAGAATGAGTGAGTGTCAAATCTTTAGTCACTACCTTGAAACATCTTCAGGATACTGTATTTCTTTAGTTTATTTGTGTTGGGAAACTGCAGTTAGGCTGGAAGGAGGGGTCAAGCGAGGGTGTAGCTTGGAGTCATTGCACAGCTTCAGGTGGCATAAGGTTAACCTCCTCGTAAGAACCATGAACCCTTATCTGATTGTTTTCAAGGGAAGCCAAGCAATCCGGTGAGAGTCTTATAACATATTCACATGTGGCTCTGGTTGCTTGTATCTGAAAATGTGGCTTCCCATTGTTTCCAAAGCTATCTTTGCACACTGCTAGGTTCACTCAATAGAAACCACTTATTTATTTATATGACTGGCACTAGTGATGTTACCTAGTTTGGGTAATGAAATGTCTGCAAGAAAACAACCGAGCTCAGAGAGCACCAAGGACACTCCTCTACCACCATTTCAACCCTGACCTACAAATATTCTCTTTATTAGAAACTACTTACAAGGGTTCTTTCAAGACAACATGCTAATCAAACCACTTATAGACTTAAGGTTAGGGGCTCCATCCACAGAATATGGTGAGCCCGTTTTGTTATTTTATAGATTGACATAACATGTAAAAGCAGAAAATGATTTACACCTGGAACCAGGGGAAGCAGGTGCTATGGATACTGCCACTGGGCCCTAATCAGCCACACCACCAAGTTTTATACAAATGCATTTAATCACACATGTGACAACCAATATCTTAGTCTCAAAAGTTGTGTGAACCTATCCAATGAGGGAGAATTCACAGCGCAAATCCTCCTGAAAAAATAGAATTTGTCTGTCTGTCTATTGATCTATTCTTTCATCTCTCTCCCTTTCTCTCCCTCCTTCTTTCCCTCTCATCTATCTATCTATCTATCTATCTATCTATCTATCTATCTATCTATCTATCTATCTATCTATCTATCTATCATATCCTCCATCTATCTCCCTTTCTCTTCCTCCTTCTCTCCCTCCCTCTCATCCATCCATCCAATTGTCTGTGTCTGTCTGTCTGTCTGTCTATCTATACCAAATTTATATGCCACCCATCTTACTCTGCAAAACGACTCTAGATAGCATATAAAAGCTTTTATCTTTTGCATATCTGTCCTTAGATTAAGATGACAATCTTGCAAATGAAATAAAATGAAATGAATGGGTAAAAGAAAAAGGGAGAACTAAAAAAAAAAACAGGTAAGAAGAGAGAAAGAGATATTCACAAGTGCCCGATAACATTTTCAGCAACTTTTGCTGAAGGAATGAATATTTTGAGTTTCATGTTCATTTGGCATGAGGAGATCAAGAGCAGCTCACAAATGAATCACCAGGGAGGCAAGTTCTATCAAACACACAAAAAAGGGGGAGAATTGGCAGATCTCTGTGTCTAAAAAAGCCACAAAGCTTTGCTGTAGCTTCAGAGGTTGTCTTATAACAAACCATTGATCTAAGTCATGCTTAATGAGGGGAAGCTCAACAGATTTCTTCTTGGTTTTACAGAGAGTTTTTTTTTTCAGATTTTTGTTTTTTTTGAGGTGGGTAGGAACACACTGCAAATTCCCTATGGGAAAAGCCACAAACATTTTCAATAATCTATAGCAATTATTTTAAAGGGAAAGGACATTACACATGTTGCTGTATTAATGTTATGCATTAGCATTGTGCTCAGCAATTTCTTCCATTCCACCCACAAGTCTTATAGTCTTAATCTTGCTGAATTTATCATCTTGTCTTTAAAAAAAAAAAAACAACTTTGCTACTGTGGGTAGGAAAGGCACTATTGAAAAACTAAGAGGGGAAAATATAATTTGAGAACTCGGCAAATATTTCAGCTAAACATTGACTTACTCTATGTTGGTATCTACTGTCAGGTTGAGAGTCAACTTCTAGTCTAGCCCTGCTGATCTACACATGTAGTCCCCAACTTACAACAGCTCATTTAGTGACTGAGGTTATAACAGCCATGGAAAAAAAGTAACTGTTTTTCACACTTACGACTGTTGCAACATCCTCATTCCTTGATCAGTTGTACATTGCTGTTTTCAGTGCTATTTTAATCTTGAACACTCACTAAACAAATGTCGTAAGTCAAGGTCTACCTGTAAGTGGAAGCTTAACATATAATTCAGCACCTAGGATAGCTCCTCTCTAAAATACTGAGCATATTCTAGTTCTGAAGATTATCAAAGAGAAACATCGGTTTCTTTGGCCCCTCTTCTCTTGCACTTCTTCATCCTTCTGCCCAGAGATAAACCAGGTTATTCTAATGCCCTGAGAGGGAGGACAAAATTGGGCTTCTTCACTCAACTACCCACCTCAAATGTTCTCTAGAATCTTACCTTCAATATGAATAATGCAGTAGTGTTTTCCACTTCAGGCTAACTTAGGGGTGACGGAAAGGTTGCATGGAGCATCAAGCCTTCTCCTTGAAGAGAAGGGAATAACTGAGAAGCTCAATATTATTTATTTATCTGTTTATTCCATTTGTATGGCTGTCCATCTCCTCTAAGTGACTCTGAGCACTTTGCAACAGGTGAAAAACAATAAAAAGCAAGTGCCTATGGAGAATCTCCATAGGTCATGGTTATCCCAAAGGTGCTTTTTTTCAAGAGGCAACTGGACTTTCTGGTTTATCTTTGAAGATATTTCACTTCTCATCCAAGAAGCTTCTTCAGAGCTGAAGACGCCCCTTTGGGACAATAAAAAGCAACTTTAAAACCAATATACAAACAGATAAAAACTATAATTAATTTAAAAATATATAAAATCATGATCAACAGCATAATTTATTCTGCACCAGCTCAGTAGAGCTACTGAAAGAGCTCCTCACTATTGTCAGGAAACCAGGCATGGTAGCACATCCATGTCTTCTGGGTCTTATTTGTAAGAATTTATTCATCAAAACAGTTACAAGTCTGCCCAACTCACTCAGAGTGACTTCAGGCAGCTTGCAGAACTAAAATCCCTCAAGTCCCTGGTGGCAACAATCAAACCACCAAATGGACCTCTTTGATACAGGGCACCTATAGTGTTCCCTGCTCCCCTGCTCTACCTGTGGGTCAGGTAGATGTAAACTGAGTGTTGAGGATCCGACTGATGAACCCAACACAGTAAGCACTATTGATTCGATCTCTTAATCCAAAACTTTATTGAGTATACCATCATTTCGGCACAGAATGACAGCCAAACCAGCTCTAGCTAATTCCTGTGCAATTCAATATAACTAAAGTATAGAATCTTTTTCCCCCCACCTCTAATAAATGCAAGTCAATTGTCTAATTAAGTGTCGTAATATTGTTCTAAGATGATGTCTGGAAAGTCTGGTGTATACCTGCTGAAGTGACCTTGGTTCCCACAGGCTGAGTGCCTGATGGTTACAATCCACGTTCCAGTTCTCCCTCCCCTCCCCCCCCCCATAGTTTGTTGGCAAGCTGAGAAGCAGTAAAAATGAGAGCAGCTTAAGTACGCTTCAAATCTTGACACCAAGAAGATGGTCCTTCAAGTAAATTGGCCCCAAGCCAGGTAGGGCTTTCAAAGGGACAATCAGCACTTTGAATTGGACCTGGAGGCAAATCAACAACCAATACAGCTCTGGCAAGAGAAGTGAAAATATAGACTTGCACAAAACAAATCAGGCTGCTGTATTTTCAACCAACCGAACCTTCCTGATATCTTTCAAGGACCACCCCATGTAAAGACTGTTGCAGTAATCAAGATGGGACTATTTGACCAAAAGCTGAGAAGATCAATCATCTATCTTAGGTCTGGGGGGGAGGGGAACAATGTACCACTGGGCAGGTGTCGTGCCGCTGTTGGAGTCTGAATCCAAGGAGGAAGATGAAAGCTGACAGGGAGTGAGAGTGTGGCTCTGTTGGCTGTGAAGGAAACTGGGGAAGGGCAAAGTCCAGCCGGGCAGAGCAGGGAAGAGGTAGAACAAGGGAGAGGGAATTCAGAGGAAGAACCAGACCCACACCGTCATCATCCTAGGGCATGCAGGGAGGAATGGAAAAGAGAGCAACGTGGGTTGCATGGCTTAAAGGGGAGGAAAGGGCCCTGATTTCCTTCATTAGGCACACAATTTAAGAGAGATGCAAGCTGAGTGTGGCATCTGCTGGGAGCAAGCATGAGTTTATCTTGTGTTGACTTTGGTTATCTGTATTCCTGTTGTCCTCCCAACTGTGTTGAGTTATTGCTATGCCTTCAAGTCTGGAATTCTTGCTCCTGCCCTGCCGGACTAATTACCTCATTTTGCCTTGATTGGACTTATAGTTACAGTTTTTGTTGACCACATTTTGGATTTGATTCTCTGCAGTCAAAGGCTATTCCTGGGAGAGTTTTTCCTCAGCCAGAAGGTAACCAGGACATTGGGGGCAAAGTTAGAACTAATAAAGGGACTCCTGCTGATTATCTGACTGTGTTGCTTATGTGCCACGCCCCAGGTCATCACAGCAGGTACCACTGCAAAAAAGGCTCTTTTCCTGGGTCTCACCTGGTGACATTGTTTAGTAGACAGGACCCATACCACATTTCTTCTGTCTGTTTAGATTGGACAGGTGTCATGTAACCATGTCAACCACATAAGATCAGCTAAGAAGCTCCTACTTCAACTATCTATTATTATTCTCCTAACAATAGGACCTTCCTTGCCTTCTGTTCCTCAATCTGCTTGATCTACTCATTTATCAGAAAAAAAAGGGAACACAATTTTAGAGAAGTGATACAGGGTCTACCCAGGCATCCTTGGAATTTCCTCCTTTAAAAAAAAAAAGCAAATCCTTGTTACATTCAAGACAGATTTCCTGTGCAACTAGCTTTCTTTTTCTTTTTTAACTGGAATGCTGCTTCTGTTTCTGGCCAAAACTGGGATAGTCCTCATCCTTGGAGTTGCGCCATTCATTTAACCCTCCTTGCTTTCCACATATGTTCACTGAACCCGAGACTGTGCATTTGCAGCAAACTGAGTTGGAAAATTCGTGGGAGGACATTTTTTTTTGTATTTGTTTTAAATATTACTTTGTGTAAACACAAACACAGGCTTTTTGCTAACCGAAAATAGAGCATTGTTTTAAAGTTGCAGGCTGCTGTGTGGCAGAATGGCTTTGTACTCCTTTTTTAAAAAAACAACATTTAAAAATGGGATTTTCCCATCAACACCAGCATACCATTATGCTGTACTTTAGGAAATGCCTTATTTTTATTCCAGCCTTCCAAACACACCTGACTTGTCCACCTACACGTCTCCAACCCTTGCAAATCACATTTCTGCTTCTTATTTTAAGCCGGAGGGGGTGCCTTTAATTGCTATCCTGCTCTTTTTAAAATATACTTTGCAAAGCAAGACAATTAGCATGCATTCAGGGGTGCAGCTACACATGGACTTTAATCTTTAAATATTCATCCATAGGTTTTTTTTTTCTAAAGGAAAAACTATAAACACTTGGGTGGCTCAAATGTCCCAAGTCATGTTCCATAGGGGAAGTTATTAAACAGGATTGATCTTTCCTGTCCTTGGTACAAATCAATATAGCTCTTTTAAAAACGGAAAAGAAGGCTGCTGCATGGGTTCTGAAGAGCCTTTGTTATATTCACACTTTGAAAATTGAAACTCATTCTCTACACCCTTCCTATTGCCGTCCGTCTCGCCACCCCATCTATATTTGATCGAAATAAGAATCCCCGATGGTGTCAGGTTACAAACAAAAACTGCTCCATCCGTCACTCAAAACCACTTTGTATGCATATTGCATTAACTTAACACTTTCATAATACAATCCAGAATGAATTCTAATAAGCGTACATTTTGATGTAGGGGGGGAAAAAAGATAAAAGTGACAAATAACCTCATCCAGAGCCAGCCGCAGTGTTCAGAGAAAATGACAAGTGTTTGGTTCCAATTTGAAATAGGAGTAAAGTATTTCCCATATTTTAGGTAGATCTGCTTTATTTGGTATCATCAAAGATCAGTCAGGAAGCATAACCTACTCCAAAACTAGGCTTTGATTAATTCATCAGATATCACAGAGATCGTGATTTGTTTCAACTATGGTTTATTGAATGAGCCACCATGGCTGGATTCACACAGGTTCGAGTTAGCCATCAGAGTTAGCCATATCTTAACTCAGGAGTGGACAACTATTGGCCCTTTATGACCTGTGAACTTCAACTCCCAGAATTCCTGAACCAGCCATATTTATATACTGGCTCAGGAATTATGGGAATTGAAGTCCACAAGTCGTAAAGGGGGCATAGTTGCCCACTCCTGTCTTAAACAAAACTGATCCCTGTGGTTTATTAAGTTGTGGTTTGCAACTCCACATTTTGAGTATATCCAAGCATTTTGAGTATATCCATATTACTCAACAAGTAATGGCATGCTAAGCCATGAATTTTGGTTTACAAACTGTATGTTAAGCCAAAGCAAACAAATAGTGTCTTAGCACAATGTGTGAATCTAACCATTCATTAGAAATGTGATGAAGTTTTTACTGGCTTTTAATGGTTCAAGCTACTTGAACTGAGGACGAAGTCTACACAAACTAATGTTTCTCTGGGTAGGGGTAGAATATTTAGAATCAGAATAGAGTTGGAAAGGACCTTGGAGGTCTTCTAGTCCAGCCCCCTGCTCAAGCAGGAGATCCTATACCATTTCAGACAAGTGACTATCCAGTCTCTTCTTAAAAACCTCCAGTGATGAAGCACCCACAATGGCTGAAGGCTAGCTGTTCAGTAATCCCACCAAGTTTCAGTATTTAAAGATAGAATGTTTTTTAACAGAATGATTCAACCTCATTTTCAGCTGGAAATATATATTTTTTAATATGACCTACAACATAACAACTTTCTGTCACCAAATCTCTGCCCATTGACTGACACGGTTACTAGAAATGACAACTGGATAATTGCAAAGTGAGGAGAAAGGAAATTCTGTTAAAATAAATTTCCCATTGCACTGAATACAGGATCACCTTATAAGAGTACAAACTCACTTCAATTCATGTCTTACCAAGGCTCTGTATACTTGAGACCATCCTACTTGTGAAAGGATGTTAGCAAAACAACAACAACAACAACAACAACAACAACAACAACAACAACAACCTTGAGCATTTATGCAATGGGGTTCACACATTGCACAAAACCTTGGTTTATTGCATAGAATAGCCTGTAATTCAGGAGTGGGGAATTATGGCCCTTTTATTACCTGAGGCTCATAAAAGGGCTGTAATTTCTGATCTCTGCTGTAATTGGTTGGCTACACACAGTGTACTAGCTATTCACCCTAGTTTCCAACCTCCACTCATTTGGTTCATCAACAAAGAACAATCTGGACAACTAGATTATGTGAAGGAGAACTTTGCATCCATGTCTGTGTGGGCATACTCTACATGTATTACTCAAAATTGATCGTTTTGTCAGCATGGAGAAACCAGGAAGCTAAAACGTCATTGATATTTCAAACCAACATGCTGAACAATAACGTACCATCATTAGAGAACAATGGTGGACTGGATTCAGACTGAGATATTTCTTCATATCACCTGTCAAGATATTTAGATATTCATCTTTTAAGATGAAGAATGATTCTACTTCAGAGGACAAGAGTTTAGCCACAAATCCATGCTTAAGTAACTACAATAAGTTCCACCACTCTATTAACAAACTTATTTTTTATTTGATTGCCATTCCGGCTGACCCTCACAGCTCTCCATATCGAAGAATAATATTAATAAAAACAGTGCTGTTAAATGAGATGCTTGGCTTGAATCTGAAAATTTTGAAAAACGATCTCATAAATTATATTCCCGGGGTACCATCCATCCTCAAATATTTACAAGCGAGGTTGCCTCTGAATTCTGGGAACTGAGCATAATTGCATGGAAATTGACAAGGCACAAATGCCAAGAATTCTGTTAACCTTTAATATCTTGAGGGGGAAAAAAAACCCTCTCCCCTTATAATTATCTTCTTCCTTTGTCTTAAATGTTACTGATGAATATTTAGTGAGAAAAGCAAATAATAAAAAAAAAAATCCCTCCAAAATGCCTAAAACTTACACCTTTGGAGCACAAATTCACCAACTTCGTTATGAAGCCACTCATTTCAATGTTAAAAAAATAAAATAAAGATGATGATGACAAAACTCAACAGATGGGATTGCCAGCAACACCTACTAAGCCTGTTTATCTGGCCATATGTCTGGAGAGGAATATGTGCTGGAAAAGAGGATGCAATTCAATGTTGCATAGGTAACAACTGTGGCTCAGTGAGATGGCATATAATGCTTCTGTTGAAGTTGTGTCCAAGATTTGTGGAAAGGGGAAAAAAAAAACAGTCTCATGAATGCTTTAGATCAGGGGTGTCAAACTCAAGGCCCATGGGTCATATCCAGCCTGCGATATAGTTGAATCTGATCCACAGGGCCATCCTTGAAAATGTAAAGAGCTGGCCCGTGTTGCTTCAGTCTGGTCTATGGCCAATGCGAAGAGGAAACATGCCAGCAGTTTAGGGAGTGGTGTCAAGCTGGCCACGCCCAGCTAGCTCACTGTACCCAGTGAGTGGCATCAAGCTGGCCACGTCCACTCAGTCAGTTACATCCACACAGTTGGCCAGGCTCCCTCCCACAGGTCAACCTACAGACCTGATGCAATCCTCAATTCCGTATCTTCTTTATCTTTCATCTTTAATGTCAACCTATCCATTTCTGCACAATGTAGTTTTTTTTAAAAAATTACATTTTCTTCTATGGGTGGCTCCTTGTTTTTCCAGTGCTATGCATATACAATTCTTGCTGCCATCAAGACATGTAGTATTAAATATATATTACCTTTATCATATTTTCCTGGTACTATTCCTAACAGAAATATTTCTGGCTTATAATCTACGTCTTGCTTTAACATTTTTTTCTAACCATGTATATATTTTGGTCCAGTATCTTTTTTGCCTTTACACATGTCCACCACATATGATAATATGTGCCCAAGATTTTTTTTAAAAAAACTTATAATGGTTAAGCAGACATACTTTGCTGAGCCAAAATCAAACAATATTCAGCTTGTTTTAGCATAAAGTATAAATCCATCCATAGGTTGGCAGAACTGTCTAAGTTGGAAGCTTTATCTTAGACAAGTTCATTGTAGATGCCTGAAACTGGATGACTTGCATAGAGCCTGTTGATCAAATGTGATGCAAATATATAATTGCAACGTTTGCACAATGACATATTTGCATGTGTGTTACCATTTCATTGAGGTTTGTTACAGAAATCATGGGTCCAGATGTCAGCTTATGATTTTGCCCCTTCAGCACCTGCTGCAAACTGTCATTTTTGGCAGAGCAGGAAAGGAAAAAGATTGTATACATGAGAGGTAATCAAATTAAATATACAAAATTAAAATAGTCTATCACTTGTCTTTCCTTTTAGCAGCCCTCCAGTTAATCACACAAAGGCTTTGCAAACTCCTGCTCCAAGTCCAATTTCGATACGAGTGTAATAAATGCTTGAGAATTAAACCAATGGTGATGAAACTGACTGGGTTCCTGGGGATGCTTGAACCTAGACAATACATGTATTTTCAAACCCTGTTGATCCAGGGTTTTGTTAATCTTATTAATGAACAATTCACAAGGCTTAGGTTTATCTCATGCCTTAAGCCGTAAACCATGGCTTACAAGCTATAATATCTGAGACTACATCATACATCAAGAGCCGTGGTGGTGCATTGGTTAGAATGCAGTACTGCAGGCTACTTCTGCTGACTTCTTCAGTTCAGCAGTTCGAATCTCACCAGGCTCAAGGTTGACTCAACCTTCCATCCTTCTGAGGTGGGTAAAATGAGGACCCAGACTGTTGGGGGCAATAGGCTGACTCTGTAAACTGCTTAGAGAAGGCTGTAAAGCACTGTGAAGCAGTATATAAATCTAAGTGCTATTGCAAAATGCTAAAGTAGGAAGGAAGGAAGGGCCATGATGATGCAGTGGTTAGAATGCAATATTGCAGGCTAAATCGGTAAAATGAGGACCCAGATTGTTGGGGGCAGTAGACTGACTCTGTAAACTGCTTAAAGAGGTCTGTAAAGCACTGTGAAATGGCATATAAATATAACTGTTATTGCTATTGCTATGCAGTATCCTTAATCAAAACAATATTGCTCATTGCAAGGTTGACCCAAACCAATCTCTGCAAATCACAGAGTCAAAATGAGGCATAAAAAAACCTGAAGCTGTTTTAAATATTAGCAAGGTTGAGACACTTTACATTCATTTTTTTTCTCTACCCTTTTCCTGCTTTTTCCTCCTCCCCTCCTCTCCCCTCTCACAAATGCTCCAGTTTTCAACTTTTCCCACTTACAACCCTCCTCAACCTTCTTCTGGTTTGGCAACAGGGTTGTCCTCCTGATTGCAAACCAAGACGGATGGAAAAGGAATGATTCTGCCCAGAATCTCATTAATATTTGTCGCCACATTGGCATTTCCCCTCGTAATGAGAAAAAATGTCTTCAGAGGCTGAGCGGGCTTTTCAGAGCCTGTTGCTGAAATGACATGGAAAGCTCAACATCTCATCCCTCAGAAGCCGAAAAGATTTTGTTGACATGTTTCTGGTTGCAGAAAAGAAGGAAGCTTGTTCCATATTGAAAGCAGGTGGGTGGCCACAAGGTTCTACTCTGTCCAAAATCCTCTGGAACATTATATGATAGATAGATAGATAGATAGATAGATAGATAGATAGATAGATAGATAGATAGATAGATAGATGTAAAGGTTCCCCTCGCACATAACATGCTAATCATTTCAGGCTCTAGGGGGCAGTGCTCATCTCCATTTCAAAGCCGAAGAGCCAGCGCTGTCCGAAGACACTTCCGTGGTCATAATGCTAGCATGACTAAATGCCTTCGAAGGCACATGGAACGCTGTTACCTTCCCACCAAAGGGATCCCTATTTTTCTACTTGCATTTTTACATGCTTTTTACTGCTAGGTTGGCAGAAGCTGGGACAAGTAACGGGAGCTCACTCCATTACGCAGCACTAGGGATTCGAACCGCCAAACTGCCGACCTTTTTGATCGACAAGCTCAGCATCTTAGCCACTGAGCCACTGTGTCCCTGTTGATAGATAGATAGATAGATAGATAGATAGATAGATAGATAGATAGGTAGGTAGGTAGATAGATAGATAGATAGAGACAGTCAGACAGACAGATACATGATGGATAAAGGATGGAGAGAGAGAGAGAAAGAGAGATGATAGATGGATGTTAAATAGATAGATGATACATAGCTAGATATATGAGAGGGGGAAACACACACACACATACAGAAAGGTAGCATTCAAAATAAATGAGAGGTAGACCACTTTCTTTTTAACAATCTCATTTGATAGATTACTGCTTCCATATTCCTTATTAAGTGCACTTCAATAATGACGTCTCCTGATTGCAATCACACTAATAATTCCATATCAGAAGCACCGAAGTGCTTCCATGGTGAAAGATTTGCTAGCGACAACTTGCCCTGGAGACATCCAGTTGGGGGCACTTTTCATGTCCCTGTGAAGTTGCCCACCGAAGTGGTACCCAATTATCTGCTCATGGTCACCCGCTTTCTAAGTACTGGGTTGGCAGGAGCTGGAATGTGCGACGGGAACTCACCCTGCCCCACGGTAGCAATGGGTCTCGAACACAAGCCTGCCAACCATCAGCATTCTAACCTCATCAGCCACCATGCTCCTTCCTGACTGTGATGGCTTACAAGTTTTGTCACCGCATCTCAGTTTCAGGTACATGATAGTTAGAACTTGGGAAGGAGCCCTGATGCGGAAGTCAAATTCATGTTTTAGATATATGATGGTTCACATCATCTCCAATGAAAGGGAGCAGGGCTTTGAGAAGAGACTTTTATTGTGTAAAAACAGGATGGACAACCTGTGCTAGTGAATTTCTGCTAGTCCTTGGCCTGATTTCAATGGCAATCTGAATTATATTTGGACACAAATGGCCTTTTCAAGTTTCCCATCTGCTTTATAGGCAGAGAAATTGCAGGGAAGGCTTATCCAAATCTCTAGAGAAAACAGAAGGACAGAACTCCACCTTAGCTGTGAAAATAGTACCTAAGAACCCTCAAGGGATGAATTTCTTCCTAATATTTTTTTTTCTAGAGATTGAATGGGAGCTAGGGAGCCTGCTATCTGGTGAAAATAGGGCGTTGTGATAGTAACTCATGACCTCCCTAGCATTCATTCGATCCCAAGGGGAAAATATTCTTCCCTTGAGGGTTTTTAGGTACTGTTTTCATGGCTAAGGTGGAGCTAAATTAGTCTAGATCAGCCATTCTCTATCTTGGCAACTTTAACAATGTGTCGACTTCAACTCCCAGAATCCCTCAAAGCAGGCTGGGGATTTCTGGGAGTTGAAGTCTGTGTTGTGGCTCACCGGTGGCTAGTGGAGCTAGCAACAGAGTGAGGAGGTTGGGGAGGAACAGGGGCCAATCCTGGAGCCTGAGGAAGGCTCGGACGAGGGCTCTGCATCAGAGGCAGAGATGGGGCCAGGGCAGGCTGGCAATTATCAGCTGCCTTCTGAGTCAGACAGCAGTGAGGAGGGGGAGCAGCTGGAGCCAGTTCCTAGACTGTGCATGCGCAGAGCTGTCAAAAGAAAAGAACAATTATGAACTAAGGGTCGGCATGGGAATAAAGCCACGGGTGGACGGTGAATGTCCCCTTCCATAGGGATTAAAAGAGGAGCAAAAAGGAGGGGGCTTTTGTAGGAAACAATTTGTTCGTTCATTGCAGCAGTGTAAAAGATCTGTCTGTGCATCTCAGTGCTTCCTTGTCAGCACTGAGTTTGAAAATATTTACTTGGCAGCTCTCCAAACTAGATAAGGTCTGTGCTCCTAATTAGACCCTTGAAAGACTGTTTGCCAGGCCTTTGGCTGGATGTAAATGCAAGAAATTCACCTTCATTTTTTTTTTGCCGGGACAAAAAGATTGCTTAGTGCTTTTTGGGGGAAGCCTCAGTCAGAACAGTCTCCACACATCGTTAAAGTTGCCAAGGTCAAAAAACATTGGTCCAGATTATCACAATGTGCATTTGATATATATGTGCATTTGAAGATGACTAGGTACTGAAGCTTTTGCAAAATGCGGCGTTGGTGGGTCAGCCCAAGAATGCAAATTCAAAATGGCAAAGGTAAGCATGCAATCCACTCTATTTGAATAGATAATTTGCTCTTCCCTCCCATAATTGATTTTTTAAAAAAATACTCTCAAATACTTTTTGTCCCATTTTGAAAAATCTTCCAACTTTTCTTGTACGTGTACAGGTAGTCCTCAACTTACAAAAGTTCATTTAGTGACTGTTCAAAAGTTGCAACAGCACTGAAAAAAGATGAGTTATGATTGTTTTCCACACCTACAACTGTTGCAACATCCTCAGAGTCACGTGATCAAAATTCAGACGCTTGGCAACTGACTCATATTTATGATGGTTGCAGTGATCCCCTTTTGCGACCTTCTGACAAGCAAAGTCAACAGGGAGCCAGATTTACTTAACAACCATGTTACTATCTGAGTAACTGCCGTGATTCACTTAACAACTGTGGCAAGAAAGGTCGTAGAATGGGGCAAAACTCATCTAGCAACTGCCTTGTTTAGCAACTGGAATTTTGGACTCAATGGTAAGTCGAGAACTCCCGATATCAGAAAGCCAGTGGAAACCAAAGTTCTCCCATCCTTGCTCTTCGTAAAGATAATTTATTTCCTGATACATTTTATGTCCCTTTACAAGTGTGTTACTGCATTCTTTATATCACAATAAAGTGCAATAAAAACTATTTCCTTCCATTGTAGTAAATGTAGCTAGTTTTCCCCTTTACTAATGCATTTGTCTACACCAAAGTCTTCGCTTCCCAAGAACAGAGGACTCGGGCGATGACAATACCTTCAAAAAAGGCCCAATCACGGTAATATCCAACTTCAATCCGGATGACACAACAGCAGCTCCCACAAAGGCCTAAATTGGTCAGGCCAAAGGGACGAGCAATGCTTGATCGAGGCACAATGGGAATCAACAAATCTTTGCGATCTTAAGAGAAAAGGCGAATGGAAATGGGTCAACCTAAGTGCCACTGAAAAAAGAGAGGACTGTCTCTGAAAGACGACTTTTTCTGTTAAATTGCATCACGTCAGTTGAACAGTCAATAGGGGTTTTTTTTTGTACTTGGAAAATGATAAGCAAAAACAGAAAAAGCTTTGGATCAAGATCAGGCTTCCTCAACAATTGCATTCTGAGATTAAACCCAGAGTCGGTAGCCCGCAAAGAGAGAATGTTATCCTGGATCCGCCGTGCTCAGACAAATTATGCGGGTCTTGAAATTTCAACACAATGCTGTACATTACTGAAATCTGGTCTACAATTTCCCATTTCTTTGTCCAGCGGAAGAGACTCGTTCTCAAAGCGCAATTTAATTTGATAGAATGATTTTTCACAACAGCAGGAAATGGATATAACCAGTTAATCCTCCACCTACAACCGCCATTGGGATCAGAATTTGCACTGCTAAGCAAGATCGTTGTTAAGTTGCACCCAGTTTGGTGATCCATTTTTAAAAACCTCCATTGTTTAAGGGAATCACTGCAGTTTTTTAGTGACTTGCTTGGTTGTTAAGCAATTCTGGCTTCTCTCATTGATTTTGCTTTATTGGAAGATGGCCCTGGGAAGATCACAAATGATCACACATGTGATCCCTGGATACCACAACTGTCATAAATACGTGTCAGTTGCTGAACACCCAAATTTTGATCATGGGGACGCTGTGGTTGTCAACTCACTGTTTTCAGTGTGGTCATAACTTTGAACGGTTGCTGAATGAATGATTTTAAGTTGACTTATCTGTACTAGTCTTGCTCAACACAGACATTAGGACTGCAACTCCTAGGGTTCTTATCCAAAGAATAGGGCATTCTGGTAATTGTAGTCCCAATATATCTGAGGACATCCAATACAATAAATGGAATGGTACCGTGGCCTGGAGATGGAGCTCTCGCCTCACAATCAGGAGACTGTGAGTTTGACCCTAGGTAGAGGTAGATATTTCTCTCTCTGTGCACAATGAAAATATATTTACTGAACAAAACTCTGCATTGGCGATAGGAAGGGCATCCGGCCATTAAACACTCTGATATCTCCATTCAGTGGCCCAGACTCCACCCCACAAGGGATTATGGGGTCATTAAAAGATGATGATGATCAATACAATTAATAAGTATTACATCCCAAAGGTCCACCTTTTAAGTTGCTAAATGAAAACTTTGTTCACATTGACCTGCTTTTTCCAGAACAGATTAACAGAGTTCAAAAGGATCTTGTAGGTCATCAAGCCCAAGCAGGAGACCCTACACAATTTCTGAGAGATGGCTGTCCAGTCTCTTCTTGAAAGCCTCAAGTGATGGTGCTCCCACAACTTCCAAAGGTAACTTCTGTTCCATGGGTTGATTGTTCTCACTGTCAGAAAATTTCTCCTTATTTCCAGGCTGAATCTCTCCTTGTTCAGTTTCCATCCGTTATTCCTTGTCTGGCCTTCAGGTGCTTTGGAAAATAGTTTGACCCCCTCCTTTCTGTGGCAGCCCCTCAAGTATTGGAACACTGCTATCATGTCTCCCCTGGTCCAGAAACACCTGCCAGGTCACAAAACATGGATTAGCCACCTGCTTTCTGTTTAGAAGCGAGTACTTAAGAAGAGCCACATCTGTGTTTCTCCAACTTGGCAACTTTAAGACGCGTGGACTTCAATTCCCAGAATTCCCCAGCTAGCATTCCGGGAGTCAAAGTCCACTCATTTAAAAGTTGCCAAGCTGGAGAAAAAAACAAACAAAATCTGCTCTAATTCCGTCCTGTGCCCTTCATTATTTTTTGCCACTCTGTGGGAAACGCTATTAGTGTAAACCATCCCAAAATGTCCTGCCCCAAAACGCACCTGCTAATTAACCCAGTTAATTAACACCTCCGGGTTAAATAATGACTCTACCAAGCAATCAGACTTGAGGGACCCTGGGTGAAAAAGGGGAGCTTAGAAATTCCCACAAGGCTACAACCTCCAAAGAGGGGTTTTCTGGGAAAAAAAAACAACAACTTTCCAACCGCATCTGCTTTCAAAGAAGGGGTAGTTTTGCTCAATTCTCATTAGAAACTTTATACTAGAATTGATGACTTCCACCTCTCATTGAGTAGGGGTGGATGTTTGAGACATTTGAAAGGCCACTTTGTGCTATGAAGTGCAATGGTGGGATTAATTCTTTTTTACTACCAGTTCTGTGGGTGTGGCTTGGTGGGCATGACTTGGCTTGGTGGGCGTGGCTTGGTGGGCATGGCAGGGGAAGGATACTGCAAAATCTCCATTCCCTCACCACTCCTGAGGGAAGGAAACTGCAAAATCCCTATTCCAGTGGTGGGATTCAAATAATTTAACAACCGGTTCTCTGCCCTAATCATTTTGTCATACCCCTGGTGGAGACTGACTCTGAGGGAGAGGAGGAACAGCCAACAGAACATGGAAGTGTAGCTCCAGAGGTGCTGGAGGAGGCTTGGGAAGGGTAGAGGCCATCTGGGCAGTCAGAGGAGGACCCAGGCCCATCCCCTCTGCATCCTAGGGCATGCAGGGAGGAGAGGATAAGGGAGAGACGTGGTCTGCTGGGGTGGAGAGGGCCTTGATCCTCTTCATGGGCTGCAGCTGTGACAACTGGGTAAGAGGACAGACTTGTGTATGAGCTAGTGCTGGAAACAAAGCATGGAAATACCTCTAGTTTATTGTTCCTCTCTGAGTTTGGCATCCTTCCCAGTGTGTGTTTTGATATCTGTGGATGTCTTCAAGCCCTTATCTTGCCTGGTTTGTGTTGTTTTTTACTCTTTATAATTTAAACAGCATTTCCTCCTTGTAACCGCTTGTTTGGGAGTTTTTTTGTCTCCAGTCAAGGATATTTGGAGTTTGGAAGCAAAGTGAAGGAATAAAAGGGGCTTCACCCGTTTTTTTTGTGACTGTGTTTATTTTTGTATCCCACCCTGCGTCATCACAGATTTCTTCCAACAACCAGTTCACCAAACAGTTCAGAAAGTTAACAACCGGTTTTCCTGAAGTTGTGCAAACTGGCTGAATCCCACCACGGCCCTATTCCCACCGCACTCCTGGGGAAAGGTTACTGTAAAATATCTATTCCTTCCCTGCCCCAGTAACTTGCTTTCCAATTCCGTTCTCCTGTGCAGGGCATCAAAAGAAGACCCAGCTGATCAGCTGGGACTCATCTCTGTTACAAAGCCGAAGAGCCAGCGCTGTCCAAAGACGATGTGGCCGGGATGACTAAACGCCGAAGGCACATGGAACACTGTTATCTTCCCATCAAAGCTGGTCCCTATTTTTCTATTTGCATTCTTACATGTTTTCAAACTGCTAGGTTGGCAGAAGCTGGGTCAAGTAATGGGAGCTCACTCCGTTACATGGTGCTAAGGATTCGAACCACTGAACTGCCGACCTTTCTGATCAACAAGCTCAGAGTCTTGAAAGTCCACCTTGCATCTGCCCCAAAGATTTTGTATCAAGGAACAACAAACATTAACCAGATCATGTTTTACAGCACTGTCAACGTTACCCTGAAGTCATTGCCTACAAATATCCAGGCTTGTTAATAGCAGGATCCGAGGTGGAATTCTGATTTCAGTTCTATTTATCCTTGTTATTCATCCATTTCTTCTGTCTCCTAGTCAACATTTTTCACTCTGGGGATTTCAAACAGACTAAAAAACTGGCCTAACCTCTTTATGGCAGGTCAAAGGAGGTGGACTGGCCAAGCGACCGATTTTCCAGCCCCACTTCGTGTTTCAGGAAATGCATGTCAGCTGTCACTTGGCTTGTCTCTGACCCTGAGCAAAGCAAGGAGAATGTTAAAAGGCTCCTTATATATTCCTCAGAAGTGGCTGAAAGCAATTTTCCTTTCACACCTCCATCTGAATACCAGAAAATGGCAGCAATTACAGGAACAACAGTGACTGACACTCCACCTGTCTGTAAGGAGCAGTGTGGGCATTTCAAAGGGGTCAGCTGGTAAAAAAAAGGGGGGGCAGGAGGAGAGACCGGATGGAAAGTTTGGAAACAGAATAGAAAAATGTTTACATCAACTGCAGAGAGGAGGACAATGCACAAGGGGGGAGGGTCTTCTGAAAGTCTTCTTTTGCACGAGAGATGAAGACTATAGGTGTTATAACTGCTAGGAGCCAGTTTGGTCGACTGGTGAAGGCATCAGGGTAGAAACCAGGAGTTGGTGAGTTCTAGTCCTGCCTTAGACATGAAAGCTGGCTGGGTGGTTTGGGGCCAATGACAAGGAGATGGGAGTTCTTGTCTCACCACCTGGGTGAGCTTTGGGCCAATCACCAGGAGACTGGGAGTTCTAGTCCCCCCTTAGGCATGAAAGCCAACTGGATGTCTTTGGAACAATCACCAGGAGAAGGCGAGTTCTAGTCCTGCCTTAGGTATGAAAGCTTTGGGCGGCTTTGGGCCAATAACTTGGAGGTCCATTCTAGTCTAGCCATAGGAATAAAAGCCAGCTGGGTGACTTTGGGCCAATCACTAGGACACTTTAAGTTCTAGTCCTGCCTTAGACTTGAAAGCTGGCTGGGTGACTTTGGGCCAATCACCAGGAGACTGTGATTTCTAGCCCTGTCTTAGCATGAAAACTGGCTGGGTGACCTTGAGCCGGTCACTCTCAACTTGATAGAGTTGTTGCAGTGGGGAAAAAAGGAGGAGGAAGAAGAGGGTATGTTCACCACCTTGAATTATTTCTCCAATTTTGGTGGAAATGAATGGTTCCAAAATGTGAAAAATCAATAAACATCGGCTTTGATCATTTTGATTTATCTGAAAACACGATGGGCTGCAGAGATTCTCTGAGGTTGTTTTTTTTTTTCCCATTTGCAGACATTTCATTGTCTGCCCAGGTGATTATGTGTCATTTGATGTTCTTAAATGTTAAACTCCTTCCTGAGATCTTTGTCTTTCTTGTCTTTGGCTTCTCTTAGCTTCTTGGCAATTTCTGCCATTTGCTCTAACAGTATGTGTTTCCCTGTGTCTTGGTCTTGGATGGTCTGTTTTCACAGTCATCCTTAATAACTTCTTGGATTTCCTCCCACAGTCCTTCTGGTTCTCTATCAGTGAAGTTCAGGACTTCAAAGCAATTCCTGATGTTCTTGAAAAAGACAGGTGCACACTCAAGATTCATGTTGGACAGTGGTTGCCTTTGTTCTTCCAGTTTAGCTTAATTTCATACTTGCATGACCAGTTTGTGAACTATTTTGACGCACGTTGAAAACTTATTTATTTCATCAAGCCGGTCTGGCCTAGGGGTTTTTAGGATTTTAATCTGGTTTTTATCTAGTTTGGCTTTTAAACTTCTTATAAATTTCAGCCTTTTATATTTGGTCTTTTAACTGTTCTTAATTTTGTATTGTCCTCTGTATTTTAATTTGGCTGTGCCAAATTAAATTAATTTGAGTCCTGTCAGGGAAATAGGGCGGTATATAAGTACAATTAATAATAATAATAATAATAATAATAATAATAATAATAATAATAATAATAATAATAATTCATAGTCAACTCCAGCTGTTATAATTGGTCTCCTCCATCTCCTGGTTCTGATAATATAGTGAAATTGATTTCTGTGAACTCCATCTGAATACCAAGCTAAGGAACATCTTCAGTGCGTCAATCTTGAAAATAATTTTGTTGAGTTAGTTGTGCAATATAGAGTTGCTTGCCTTACAGCCAGGCACATGATTGAATGGACTGTGTGGTTGAGTGTCATTGTTTTCGGTGTGACTGACATGCCATTACCTGGTTCTTATTATGCTGACGTGGTCTCTTGCTTTTCTGGGGTTTGATTAATAGTTGTGTGTTAAAGCAGGTATGTGCATGTTGTGACCTGTGCTATTTGGACCACTGCTTGATTGCTGGTATCGTACATCTTAGGATGTCAAAGGCAGATACCAAATTATCATTATATGTTCACCGTATGTTATTAACAGATATTATTATAGAAAATATTCAATATTTCCAGGAGAGTTTAACAAAAGACATGGAAAAAAAACACACAATGCATAAAAATGTGCTTTTGTTCACTTAAAAATAAGCCAAGGGTATGTCAGGGAAGAAAACATATTCATAAATTAAATGCAGTGAGAATTGATGGTTTAAATAGTGTGTGCGGCAAAACAAGAAGTCACGGGATCCAAAATAAATGGGTGTTGAATTAACATGGACTAAATTTAAAATAATAATAATAATTATCCTTTATGAGACGGTTGGGTAATATAGAGATAATGAATTATAACTGATTGAAAAAATATATGAAAGGAGAGTGAATGGATCTATTCTAAAGGAAAATGGAGAAAGTCTGAGGAAGCCAATATGAGTTGAATCAGGCATTGACAAAGACTGAAGTTTAAAATAGAAAATGTTGGGTATAATGCATCATGTGAATACAGTGAAAACCTGGGTAGTTTGAACATTTCATTGAAAATGAAATGTGAATGCTTGCTATTTTTTTATTTTATTTCTTTATTTTATTTTGTCAAGCGATTATAACAAGTATAAACATAGTTATGAATATATGAAATGGATATGAATAAGAAAAAAAGAAACAATAGGACAGGGATGGTAGGCACATTGGTGCGCTTATGCACAACCCCTACAGACCTCTTAGGAAAGGGGTGAGGTCAAGAGTAGACAGTCTAAGGTTAAAGTTTTTGGGGTTTGGGGAAGAAACTACAGAGTCAGGTAGAGTATTCCAGACGTTGACTACTCTGTTGCTGAAGTCATATTTCCTGCAATCGAGTTTAGTACGATTAACCTTGAGTTTGTATCTATTGTTTGCTCTTGTGTTGTTATGGTTGAAGCTGAAGTATTCATTGACAGGTAGGACATTGCAATGTATAACTTTATGTACTATACTTAGATCAAACAAAAGGTGTTGTAGTTCTAGGTTTTCTAGGTCTAGAATTTCAAGTCTGGTGGCATAAGGTATTCTGCAAGGAGTAGAGGAGTGGAGAACTCTTCTTGTAAAATATTTCTGGACTTTCTTCACTGTATTAATATCAGATACATAATGCGGGTTCCAGACTGATGAGCTGTATTCAAGTATTGGTCTAGCAAAAGTTTTGTATGCTCTAGTTAGTATTTATTTATTTATTTATTTATTTATTTATTTATTTATTTATTTATTTATTTATTTATTTATTTATTTATTTATTTATTTATTTATTTATTTATTTATTTATTTATTCCATTTATATACCGCCCTTCTCCCGAGGGACTCAGGGCGGTGAACAGCTCATCTAAAAACCCCACAAAGAATACAAAAGTTAAAAAATATTAAATTTCAATCGGCTGCTTGATAAAACCAACAAAACCCCACCCCCCGCCCTTAAAACCCAATTTAGAATTAAATATGGAGACCAAATTAAAACCATTATCTCAGCCCAGGCCGGCCTGCTCAAAGAGCCAGGTCTTCAACGCGCGCCTGAAGGCCCTCAGGTCCGTGCCGGTACGGAGCTCCGGTGGCAGAGTATTCCAGAGGGCGGGGGCACCCACAGAGAAGGCCCTACTCCTTGGCGCCGCCAGACGACACATAGCGGCCGACGGCACCCGGAGCAGACCCTCTCTGTGGGAACGCACCGGCCTGTTGGAGAACGCTGGCAGAATGCGGTCCTGAAGGTAACCTGGTCCCATGCCATGGGTCACCCTAAAGGTCAAAACTAGAACCTTAAAGCGAACCCGGAGAGCCACCGGTAACCAATGCAGCTCGCGCAGGAGAGGCGTCACATGGGCGCTACGTGACGCCCCCATGATCACCTGCGCGGCTGCATTTTGCACCAGCTGGAGTCTCCGGATGCTCCCCGCAGGGAGCCCCATGTAGAGGGCATTACAATAGTCCAGGCGAGAGGTGACAAGGGCCTGAGTGACCGTGCGCAAGGCGTCCCGATCCAGGAAGGGCCGCAACCGGTAGATCCGACGGATCTGATGAAACGCCCCCCTGGAGACGGCCGCGATGTGATGTTCAAGGGACAGCCGTACATCCAGGAGGACTCCCAGGTTGCGAGCCCTCTCTGTGGGGGGCAGAACTTCCCCCCCGATAGCCAGCGAAGGTGTCAGCTGGCTATATCGGGGCGCCGGAAACCACAGCCACTCGGTCTTGGATGGGTTGAGCCGAAGCCTGTTCCCGCCCATCCAGTCCCGCACGGCCTCCAGGCACCTAGACATAGCCCCCACAGCATCGTTGGGGTGGTCCGGAGTGGAGATGTACAACTGGGTGTCATCTGCATACAGATGACACCTCACTCCGAGACCACGGATGATCTCACCCAGCGGCTTCATGTAAATGTTGAACAAGAGGGGAGAGAGGACTGACCCCTGAGGCACCCCACAAACCAGGGGCCTAGAGGTGGACCTCTCCCCCCCCCGCCAACACGAATTGCGAACGGTCGGAGAGGAAGGAGGAGAACCATCGAAGGACGGTTCCACCAATCCCCAACCCCCCCAACCGTCGCAACAAGATACTATGGTCGATAGTAGTGTAATAGTGGATTAAGTTGACATAAATTAGGTTTTTTTAATGTTTCTTTTTCTATTTCTCATCTCATATTTTTAATTCATGTAGCTTTCTATTCTTTACAGCCTTCCTGTGGCTTGAAAACTGTTGCTTAGTATGAAAGAGGTAGATATGTATGTTAACTTTGCAGAGAATGTACCAGGGACAAATACTTTCTGCTCTTAGCAACTCATTCCAGAAATATCAACAGAAACAGAATCTCCAGTTATGAATTTTAAACTTAGAAATATTCTATGATACATTGCAAGTTATGCTGTTAGTATATCCCCATCGCATATTTGAAATGTAAATACCTCAAATGCTTTCCCTACCAGGATTCATTCTCAGAATAAAGATATGTTTCGGAATGCTTATGAAGAATTACTGTCGATCTGGGTGTCTTCATGCAATTTTCTGGGAGGTAAACCAAGACACATACTATACATCCCTGGGATGCTCAGAACTTCAAATTTGAGAGGAATCAAATTCATGTGAAGTATTAGCACTGTTTTATAAAACCTTAGTAAGACCACACCTGGAATACTGCTGCATCCAGTTTTGGTCACCACATTACAAAAAACATGTTGAGACTTTGGAAAAAAATGCAGAGAAGTCAAACTAAGATGATTAAAATCCTAGAGACTAAAACATATGGAGAACGGTTGCAGGATTTGAGTAAGGCTAGTCTAGAGAAAAGCAGGACTTTAACCTTAGACTGTCTACTATTGACCTCACCCCTTTCCTAAGAGGTCTATAGGGGGCATGCATAAGCACACCAACGTGCCTACCGTCCCTGTCCTATTGTTTCTTTTATTTTTCTTATATGTACCCATTTCATGTATTCATAACTATGTACAGTATATACTTATACCTATTATCTTGTAAGCGATTGACAAATCAAAATAAATAAAATAAAAAATAGCAGTATTTCAGTATTTGAGGGGCTGCCACAAAGAAGAGGAAGACCATTTATTTTCCAAAGCACCAGAAGGCAAGACAAGAAGCAATAGATGGAAACTGATCAAGGAAAGAAGCAACCTGGAATTGAGGAGAAACTTCCTAACAGTGAGGACAATTAACCAGTGGAACAGAAGTTGCCTTCAGAAGTTGTGGGTGCTTCATCACTGGAAGTTTTTAAGAAGAGACTGGACAACAATTTGTCTGAAATGGTATAGGGTCTCCTGCTTGAGCAGGGGGGGAATGGACTAGAAGACCTCCAAGGTCCCTTCCAGTTCTATTCTGAATTGAATTGATTTGCAAAAGATGTGTTCCTGCAGTATTTTTGGAGATGGCCTCCAATGTACTCATCCATACACACAATATTTCTCATTTGATTCATCTGCCTGTATCTGCAACTGACTACTGTTATTATTAGTCCATGAAGCATGCTTGGGATCTTGTGTGGTTACTTGATTACAACAAATATAACAGGAACTCACGAATATGCACGGATTCATGGATGGTCATAATTTTAAGCAATATCTGGAGAACCTTGCAGCTCTTCTTTGAAAGGAAGGGAAACAACAGAGTTATTGTTAAAGCAAAAGTTCAGATTTAAGGGAAAGATCTTGCCATAATTAAAGCCAGTATTTTTTTTTTTTTTGAGCCATGTCAAATAGGAAAGGAGGGCTATAACGATTGCATGATACTATTTGCAAATAATAACAAGAATAAATATCATTGCACATATAAGCAAGGGATCATCCAAACAATCATTCATGCTTAACATATTGTAATGTAGAGGGTTAGAGTCTGTAGATTCATCTGGGCTCTAGAGCAGGGGTGTCAAAATCAAGGCCCAGGGCCTGGATCCGGCTCATGGGATGCTTAGATCTGGCCCATGGGGCTGCCCTGGAAACAGCGAAGGACCGGCCCAGGGTGCCTCTGCCAGCGAAAATAGAGCTTGCAAGGGCCGCAGGCACCCCAACGTGAGTGATGTTGAGTTGGCCACACCTATCCTGGCCACCCCCACCCACCCCCAAAGTCAAACACAACTATGATGAGGGTCTCAATGAAACTGAGTTTGACACCCCTGCTCTAGAGTAATCGATTCCATAGAACAGAGAATATAATAGAGTTGGAAGGAAACTTGGTGGTCTTTTAGTCCAACTCTCTGCTCAAGGCAAAAGACTCTAGACCAAGGACCTTCAAACTTGGCAAGTTTAAGACTTGTGGACTTCCACTCCCAGAATTCCTGAGCTAACATGACTGGAGGAGGAATTCTGGGAGTTGAAGTCCACAAGTGTTAAAGCTGTCAAGTTTGAAGACGCCTGCTCTATACCATTCTGGATAAATGGCTGTCCAGTCTGTTCTTGAAAACTTTCAGTGATGGAGCAGCCACAACTTCTGGAGGCGAGTCGTTCCGCAGTTTAATTGTTCTGTCAGAAAATGTCTCCTTCATTGGATCTCTTCTTAATGATCTTCCACCCATTACTCCTTGTCCTGTCCTCAAGTATTTTGGAGAATAGGTCAACTCCCTCTTCTCTGTGACAGCCCTTCAGGTCCTGGAAGGCTGCTATTATGTCATCTAATCTTTGTTAGATTAGACCAGTGGTGGGATTCAGCCAGTTCGCACCACTTCAGGAGAGCCCATCGTTAACTATCTGAGCAGTTTGGTGAACTGGTTGTTGAAAGAAATCATTAGGGCAGAGAACTGGTTGTTAAATTATTTGAATCTCACCACTGGATTAGACATACCTAATCCCAGCCATTCATCATACATTTCAGTCTCCAGACCTCTTATCTCATCTTTCTGAGATGATTTCAGATCCTGGTTTGTCATGTCAATGGGATCCAGGCTTAAAACTGGCCTGGAAACCTTGAGGTTTCTTAGCAAGTTGCATGGTTGAGGAAAGGAACTAAAACTCATCTTTTTCTACTTGAATTAGACTGTCACTGTTCCTTGCCAGCATGCAGTTTGCCAGCTTTCATGAACCCTCTCTGCTGTCACTGGCACACAGCTAGCAAATGGAGCAATCCGAAAGTTCTCCCCGGTGTGCCTTAATTGAAGTCAATGGACTTACACCAGGGAGGACTTCAGTCCAAGAACTTGGACTGGAGACCATAGCGAATCCAGCTGGCAAGACAGATGCCACGCAAACAGCAGCACAGCTCCAGAGTTCAGGAAATAGCTCTAGGGCAGAAGTGTAACTTTTTTTGCAAATGCCAAGGCAAAGCTAGAAAATGGGGCACAATATTCGAGGCAGATTAATGCTAGTAACCTCCACATCATTTTTCCTTGAAAATGCATTCAATATATTGAGTGAATAATTCCACTTAAATTGCAATTAGACTTATTGTAAAATCCTTGTTGTAAAGATCTTGTAGACTCCCTTGATTTTAAAACAATTAATTCGCTGATTTGGAACTGAAGGAGAAAAAAGTCAACAGAATTTTGAAACAGGTGGTGCTTTGAGGGTATTTAATTAAGGTAGCTGGGACATCATTTATCATTGGGGAAATCACCTTAAGCATCAAATTAACGTATCAAGGGGAGAAGCCTGATAAATATCACGTTACAGTGATTACCCCAGATTGATATCGGCTGTAGAACGGATGGGTATTGTACAAGTTTCCATTATTGAAAACACTACTATGAAATCCAATTTCAACTCAACTGGGAGAGATCAAACTTCAGGAACCTGTAGAAAAACATGATGTACTTCTTTTGGATTGCAAACACTCATAATCCATTTCTAGTGGGCCTCTTAGTTGGGGTCTTAGGACTTGAAGCCCAATTCTTGGATGACACCAGATGAGATTGTATGTGATTGTAGAACATCTGATATGTGTGAGGTAGAATTAGAACTTTCCTGTAATTCTTTGTGATCCAGGATTGCCTATCGTGGATCACAATTACCAGAATTTTCATTCAGCTGCTTCCACAATTATGTGCCAAAGGAGATTCTGGTTAGCATTTGGTAACCACCAGAGTGAAAATAACTGACCTATCATCTCTTCTCCTTCAGAACCTGCTAAAACCTACAACTTCCTTTCCAAACATTAAGAGGATGTTGCTGTAAAACAGGAAAGACCTGATCTTGGATGTTATGGATTTTGTACACATATTTACTGAATCTTTATTTTTAATATTTCTTAGGTGAACATTTGCGTGTTACTTAAAAACAAAATACAGCTCCATCCCAAAGCAGGATAGTATAAATGTATGGATAAACACACACAGAGTGCAGAGGGTTGGTTAGAAGCTGATTGACCTATCCTAATAGTTGATGTTATGGGGCAGTTATATATTTTTCCTCACATAACTTGGACTTCCAAAACAAGCAAGAATCATTTGCAACAGAATACCTTATACCACCAGACTTGAAATTTTAGGCTTAGACAACTTAGAACTATGCCACCTCGGTCCAACTTAAGCATAATATATAATCCATTGCAATGTCCTACCTGTCAATGAATACTTCAGTTTCAAGCATAACAATACAAGAGCACACAATAGATACAAACTCAAGGTAAACCATACCAAACTTGATTGCAGGAAATACAACTTCAGCAACAGAGCTGTCAATGTCTGGAATACTCTACCTGACTCTGTGGTTTCTTCCCCAAACCCCAAAAACTTTAATCTTAGGCTGTCTACTGTTGAACTCACCCCATTCCTAAGAGATCTATAAGGGGTGTGCATAAGCGCACCAACGTGTCTACTATCCCTGTCCTAATGTTCCCTTTTATTCATATCCATTTCATAAATTAATAATCATGTTTATACTTATATTTGTTATCGAATACATGCTCAACAAACAAACAAACAAATACAAATAAATAAAATAAAATAAAACTATCACCTCACTGTATAGAACACAGTGCAACACAATACTCGAGTTGTGGATGTTTACTGATGAGAGAAGGGGGCGCTATCTATTTAAAGATGCTGAACTTGTCAGCTGGAAAGCTGACAGTCCAGGTTTGAGTCCTGAGCACTGTGCGATAGGGTGAGCCCCTGTTACTTGCCTCAGCTCCTGCCCACCTAGCAGTTCGAAAACATGCAAATGGGAGTAGATCAATAGGTACCACTTTGGTGGGAAGATAACAGCTTTCTGAGTGCCTCATCATATAGTCAAGCTGGCCACATGACCACAGAAGCATCTTCGGACAACGGAAAACTTGGAGAGGGGAAACTTTTTTTATCTTTTATTGATGAGACAATGGAATGGGGTAGTTCTGTGGATAAGCAACCGTTAAAAATATATTGTATTTGGTTCAGCCCTGTTCTGCCCTGACTATTCCTACTGGAACCTATTAAATGTTGATTTACATGTTGATAAAATGCATGATTTGGCCTTGATAGAGAAGATTAGGTATCCAGGGAGACAAATTCTCATGGACTACATACAACATTCATCTAGTCATTTTGTAATCCAATCAAATCTCATTGCAGGCCATTCCTTTGCTTGCAACAGCACCCACTAATCCAATGAGAGGCCACCCCGTTGCACTTTAACAACATTTCCTGCAAGGTGACCCACGAGTGTGCTGCTCCAGTCAAGAATTCCAGCCCCTCCTCACCTCGCCATTATCCTCCTTAAATCTGACAAGGAAGTTTATTTGCTATGCTCAAATCAAGCCGCCCATCTTAGGATGCACTTGAATAGCGCCCCAGCAGTTTAGCAGAATATTTATGAGTAGGTCACCAGAGCGCTGCCAGGAGTAAGTGTGACTATCTTGGATTTAATTACAGGAAAACACTGCTATGAGCTCATTGTTACCCTTGTGAATGGTAACCATTTCAAAGTTGTGCATTGCAGACCCTGAAGACAGAATTGGGAGGTTTGTTGGATTGCTTCAAAAAAACAAGAAAGGCATTCCAGACAGTCATACCTGAGCTGTTGTGTCCTCTGCTTCTGATATCCTCCCTGATGGTCTGTTACTGGTGGTTATTTAGCACAATGTTGTTATTTACAGTGGAATTTATTCCCAGGGAGTGTCCACTTCACCTGCTGTTTGTACAGATAGTCCTTAACTATGATCACATATGAATCCTGTTGCTAAGTAAGACTGTTGTTAAGTGAGTTTTGTTAGATGTTAAGTGAATCACTGCAGTTGTTAAGTGAGTAACACAATAGTTAAGTGAATCTGGTTTCCCCATTGACTTTGCTTGTCAGAAGGTCACAAAAGGGGAAATCACATGATACGGGACACAGTAACGGTCATAAATATGAGTAAGTTGTTCCTTCCTTCTGTCCTTCCTTCCCCTCCCTCCCTTCTTTACTTCCACCCTTCTTCCCTCCCTCCATTCCTTCCTTCCTCTCATCTCCCTCCTTCCCTTCTTCCTTCTTCACTTTCTCTCATCTCCCTCCCTCTCCCTCTCAATCCTTCTGTCCCTCCCTCCCTCCCTTTTTTTTCCTCCCTCCCTTCCTCTTTCATCTCCCTCCCTTCCTTCTTCTTCCTTTCCTTCCTCCCTTCTTCCCTCCCTCCATTCCTCCCTCCCTCACTCCTTCCCTTTCTCCCTCCCTCCCTCCCCCTTCCTCTTTTATCTCCTTCCCTCCCTTCTTCCTTCCCAACTTTCTCTCATCTCCCTCCCTCCCTCCCAATCCCTCCCTCCCTTCTTTCATTCCTTCCTTCCCACTGTCCCTTAGCCACAGTAATATTGCTGTTGCATTATTCTTGCCCATTACATGTCCTTCTAAAAGACTAGGCTTGCCTGCTGGGTATAATTAGCAAAGCACAGGTTGCCAAACTGAATCAAACAAGTCACTTGTGTGGTCCAAGATTCTGTCACCAACCATGGCCCTAGCCAACTGCTGCTTTAAAGGAACTGGCATATCCCGAGGACCTTTCTCAAACAAAACAAAACAACAAAAGCCCAGATCCAAACTAAAAAGCTCTCTTTTTAACTACCAGTTCTTAGAGGTCAGTTTCTCTGCTCCAAGTTAGTGAATTTCTGCCTGTTCATTAATGGCCACTGGATAATGCACAGTAACATCACAATAAGCATGAAAGTCTCTTATGAAATGCTTCAGCAGAAAGATCATTCACTTGGCCATAGCATCTGCTCTTTCCAAAAGAAACCGAGAAGACGCCTCCATTGTTCTGAAGACACTGAAAAATTACCCTGGACATTTAGCAAATATACACTGGAGGATAAACACCTAAGATGCTTATTTTTTTCCCCTCTCTGTTTTCTGCAATGTAATGCTGGTCTTTGCATTTTTCCTATCTATCTATCTATCTATCTATCTATCTATCTATCTATCTATCTATCTATCTATCTATCTATCTATCTATCTATCTATCTATCTATCTATCTATCTATTTATCCCTGCCTATCTATCTATCTAATCCCTGCTGAACTATCTATCTATCTATCTATCTATCTATCTATCTATCTATCTATCTATCTATCTATCTATCTATCTATCTATCTATCTGTGTGTGATGACGACACATATGATTTCCATCATACATGTAATTAACCATGGGAAGAGCAAGAGCAGGAAAATAATGAAAAGTGAATTGTGATGTCACATCACCTAACCTATGACTTTCTACTTATGAAAGGTTACAGACTGTGCCCTGACACTACAATGCATAGTCTGTTATTTTGTCATTTAATTGTTACTATAGTTTGTAGCAAATGCCCATGGCCATGTAACTATAAGCCACAGTTTCCAAGTACAATGTCTGGATTACCATAACAAGCAAAATGTCGACAGTAATATGTCTATATTTAAAATTCAGCTCTTAGGAGGGTAACTTTTGTAGGCAACATCCTAAAGGGATTGAGTAAAAGCAAAGTCTGGTCTAGTAGTTAAGGCTAGAAATCAGGAGATTGTGAGTGAGTTCTAGTCCCATCTTAGTCCTGAAAGCCAGCTGAGTGTCCTTGGGCCAATCACCAGGAGGCAGTGAGTTCTAGTCCTGCCTTAGTCCTGAAAGCCAGCTGAGTGTCCTTGAGCCAATCACCAGGAGACAGTGAGTTCTAGTCCCGCCTTAGGTGTGAAAGCCAGTTGGTTCACCTTGGGCCAATCATAGCATCTTAGCCTACTCTACCTCACATGGGTATTGTTGTGGGAATATAACAGAGGAAGAAATATTAGGTATGTTCCCTAATTTGATCTATTTATTTTTTTAAAAAAAAATTAAAGGCAAGATAAAAAATAAATGAAAGTGGGGAATCGATATGTTGCTGCCTTCTAACTTCTATGCTTTTTTTTCTTTTTAATTCTAAAATCAAAATAAACACACAGGTATGGGCAAGGCACTTTTATATACCCAAACACAGCCTTAACAAGTCTTCAGCACCTCCCCATCTGTCTCAGAGGTTGCTGAGTTGCAATTCCCAATAGCCCTACCTAGAACGGCTAAAATTGGAGGACAAATCAATATGCCGTAATTGTAATTCAGCAACATCTGCAGGTCCTCAGTTCCCTGTTCCAAGTAAAGGACTGGATTATGCATGCAGGTGCAGAATAGCACATCACTGGGAGAGATTCCTTTGGCCCAAAATCCCAGGAAATGTGACAGCCAACAAAGTTATTGCTGATGTTCCAGCTGGAGTCTGAGAGTAGAAGGCTATCTTGTATATTCCTGGACATCTACCAACACTGCTGCTTACATCTGGAAACATCTGAAGTCATGCCACATTTGGAAACTTTACAACTCAATGAAGAAATGGCAGTATGGAGGAGGTGAGACTTCACTATATAGATTAGCTAGCAGGTAGAGGAATTGACCTGGACGGCACATGCAGAGTTATCACAGACAAGGCAAATATATATACATATATCGTCCCAAACAGTGAAAATAGGGTTGTTGTTTTTTTTTGTGTGTGTGTGTGAATGAATTCAGAATAATCTAATTCCTGAAACATTCCTAAATATCCCTTGAAATGTTGTTTTTCCCATTTAAGATTCCCTACTATATTTTGTTTTACTTCAGTAGATTTTTTTTTAAATCCTGCCTTTAATGCTTTTTTTATAAATAACTCAAGATCGAGAAATTAACTAACACTCCTTCATACTCATTATTTTCTCACCCAATTTTCATGCCTAAAAGGGGACTAGAGCTCACAGTCTCCTGGTGATTGGCCCAAAGTCATCCAGTTGCCTTTCATACTTCACGCAGGACTAGAACTCACAATCTCCTGGTGACTGGCCCAAAGTCACCCAATGTTCATGCCTAAAATGGGACTAGAACTCACAGTCTCCTGGTGATTGGCCCAAAGTCACCCAGTTGCCTTTCATATTTCAGGCAGGACTAGAACTCACAATCTCCTGGTGACTGGCCCAAAGTCACCCAATGATCATGCCTAAAACGGGACTAGAACTCACAGTCTCCTGATGACTGGCCCAAAGTCACTCACCCAATTTTCATGCCTAATAAAGGACTAGAACTCACAATCTCCTGGTGACTGGCCCAAAGTCACCCAATGTTCATGCCTAAAACGGGACTAGAACTCACAGTCTCCTGGTGATTGGCCCAAAGTCACCCAGTTGCCTTTCATATTTCAGGCAGGACTAGAACTCACAGTCTCCTGGTGTCTGGCCCAAAGTCACCCAATGTTCATGCCTAAAACGGGACTAGAACTCACAGTCTCCTGGTGACTGGCCCAAAGTCACCCAATGTTCATGCCTAAAATGGAACTAGAATTCACAGTCTCCTGGTGATTGGCCCAAAGTCACCCAGTTGCCTTTCATATTTCAGGCAGGACTAGAACTCACAGTCTCCTGATGACTGGCCCAAAGTCACTCACCCAATTTTCATGCCTAATAAAGGACTAGAACTCACAATCTCCTGGTGACTGGCCCAAAGTCACCCAATGTTCATGCCTAAAACGGGACTAGAATTCACAGTCTCCTGGTGATTGGCCCAAAGTCACCCAGTTGCCTTTCATATTTCAGGCAGGACTAGAACTCACAGTCTCCTGATGACTGGCCCAAAGTCACTCACCCAATTTTCATGCCTAATAAAGGACTAGAACTCACAATCTCCTGGTGACTGGCCCAAAGTCACCCAATGTTCATGCCTAAAACGGGACTAGAATTCACAGTCTCCTGGTGATTGGCCCAAAGTCACCCAGTTGCCTTTCATATTTCAGGCAGGACTAGAATTCACAATCTCCTGGTGATTGGCCCAAAGTCACACAGCTGCCTTTCATGTCTAAGGCTGTAAGTCACTGACTCCTAGTGCCTTACCCATTAGACCAAAGGAAACAAATCTTACATTTCTTGAGGAAATAATGCAGAGCAGACTAACTGCTGGATGTTAAGAAGAATAATTCCAAATCTATCACACTAGCTCAGCAAGATTCATGTGAATTCCCACTTGAATCAGCGCCCTACTGACAGGCTAAATTCTGCTTTCACAGCTCCAGAGTTTCATAGACATAAGACCTCTGCAACAGCCTCATCAGAGCATTAATAGTGATGCAGTAAAACAAAAGTGAGTTATTAAATATTGCCACCCAAAAGAGCAATAATTTATGATTTAATGATATTGGGTTATAATTTTTCCCTCATTATATGTTTATAGAGGATTCATAAAAGGCTGAAAGCCAGGTAATATCTGGCTTTTTCTTCTTCTTACAATTGCACTGGAGTGTATCAAAATATTAAAAAAAAAAAAAACTTTGTTAAAGTTAGCCAGCAATCATCTTTCTGATAGAACTTGAAATACACAAACTCATACACAGAGTATCACAATTCCAGGAATATCTACACAGAAAAAAAAACGAAACTCTCTGCTGAGTGTAATGGAACTTATTGCTGGGGTAAGGGCATAAGGGTTGTGGTTTAAAAAAGCTTAAACCTCTTCCAGGAACTAACATCCATATTTGAAATATTCAAATGCAAATCTCCAGATGCACCATCAAAAGGCAGGGAGATAGACAAAATGCCAACATGTTTCCGTCCAACATCCCCAAATGCATTGGGGGTTCTTTCAAAGTGACTGAATGCATCTTTAATGGCAAATCATCATCTTCTATTGCCATAAATTATCACACAAGTTACTCGCTGGATGAAGGAGCCAGCTTATTTTTAGAAGACGTGAGGAAAAAAAAAAAAAAACAGTTCTTGAATTCGTCTTTGAATGGGAGGGAAAGGAGTTCCGGTGTTCGGGTTGCTAACGGCTAACTATAGACCGAGGAAGGAAGACAACGGTAATGGCTAATCACGGTCGCAGTAACGGAGAACAAGTGTTACTAGCCGTCTGGGGGAGAGGCAAGCAAAAATCATGTCTGACAACTTATTTGAACTTTAGTGTTATTTCCTGGACAGTTGTTTCTTTGACATTTTCTCTTGGCATTTGAAAGAAAGGACAAAGGAACAAAACTGATGGCGAGAGAGAGCTGGATTCCTTTTACCTGGACACAAGTCATCCAAATATCCTTTCCTTGTTTTTCTTCTTTTCAAATAAGTTGCTGGCACGCTTTGGGCCAGTTCGGGCAAATGGGTAGGCATTAAAAGTTATTAAATCCTTGAAATGTACTTTAAAAGCAATAGCACTTAGACTTATATGCTGCTTTATAAGTGCTTCACAGCCCTCTCTAAGTGGTTTACAGAGTCAGCCTCTTGCCCTCAACAATCTGGTTCTTCATTTTACCCACCTCAGAAGAATGGAAGGCTAAGTCAACCTTGAGCCTGGTGGGATTCGAACTGCCCAATTGCAGGAAGCTGAAGTAGTTTGCAGTACTGCGCCACTAGGGCTCTTACGTGTACATAAGTAATGTACATGTAGAACTAAATATCTAACGAGATTCTCAGTCATCCAGGTCATGGTTATCTCAAAGGTGCATTTTCTTTCTTTGTTTTTGCTTGAAGACATTTCACTATTCATCCAAGAAGCTTCTTCAGTTCTGCAGAGGAAGACATGAACTTATTCAGTTCAGAAGTGAAGAAGCTTATTGGATGAGAAATGAAACCTCTTTAAGCAAAAACAAGGAAAGTCCAGTTGCTTTTTTTTTTTTTTAAAGTACCTTTTGGGCTAATAATGCACATATGATACAGATTCTTAGGATAATTCTTCCATCTCTTCCATTAACAATCTGGATGAACTCTACAAGATAAAAATAGGAAGGAGTTTCCTGTACAGGTGTTGAGCTGGTCTAAATATTTTGCTTAGTTCAGGATTCTATTTTATGTTTTTAACAATAGTTTTAAGGTCATGGATTCCCTGATAAGGCAACCCTTCACTTTACAAGTGCCTGCAACTTAAGAATCTTGTTCCAACATCTCCCTCTGGAAACCTCTAAGCCAAGTGCTCATGTCCGAATGTTATCACCTCTTTTGTTATTTGCAGTTTTTGGGTGAGCAGCTTGACTGCATAGGCTGGACTAAATCCAGGAGATGAATTGTCCCATCAGACCTGAGGTTGTAGATCTATCAGCTGGTAAATAGTTTTCCTTACCTTTAGGTGGAGCGCATTGTACAGAGCTGAGCCATAAATAAATAAACCGACTTGCCTTACTCTTGGTTCTTCAATTTCAGGCTGTAGATGATTGTTCATTCTACCCCTTTGCTAATTTTTGAAGAATAGAATAGAGTAGAGTAGAGTAGAACAGAACAGAACAGAATAGAATAGAATGAAATTAGGAAAGAATAGAATAGAATAGAATAGAATAGAATAGAATAGAATAGAATAGAATAGAATAGAATAGAATAGAACAGAACGTGGAAAGAATAGAATAGAGCAGGAGCTGGAAGGAACCTTGGTGGTCTTCTAGTCCAGCTCAAGCAGATCTTTTAGTCCTTGCTCAAGCAGAAGACCCTATACCATTTCAGACAAGTGACTATTCAGTCTCTTCTTAAAAACCTCCAATGATGGAGCACCCACAATTTCTGAAAGCAAACTGTTCTACTGGTTAATTGTCCCCACTGTTAAGAAGTTTCTCCTTAATTCCAGGTTGCTTCTCTCTTTGATTAGTTCCCAACCATTGTTTCTTGTCCTGCCCTCTGGTGCTTTGGAGAATAATTTGATCCCCTCTTCTTTGTGGCAGCTCCTGAGATATTGGGATACTGCTATCATGTCACCCCTAATTCTTCTTTTCTCTAGACTTAGCCTGACCAAAAACCTGCAGCCATTCTTCCTATGGTTTAGTCTCCAGGCCTTTGATCATCTTAGTTGCTCTTCTCTGAACTTTTTCCAAAGTCTCAACATCTTTTAAGTAGTATGGTGCTTCTTGGGTATCTGTATTTACTGAGAGGAGTTTTACCTTTCAAAAAGATGTGGTCTTGCTAGAATGTTAAATGAAGATGCTGTAGTTTGGCCCATGTAAATGTTTCTGTTCTCATCTAATACAAGAGCTTTGTCAAACAAGGGAAAACCAAGAAATCTAGGAGTTCAAATGAATATGAAGTTTATCATTATCATTCTCTAAAAGAATCTGAACTACTAAGGGTCAAAGTAAAAATAGGAGGTAGATAAAACTCAGTGGAATTTAATGTGGTCTGGATTTACATTTATTTTGGATGTGAAGGGACTCAAGATTGATGACACATTTGATCCCACCCTCCTTCGGGCTGAGCCTGATCATCTCATACAGATTTCAGGGAAAAGCATTAGGTACATAATACCCATTAAGCTAGAATCTGGTCTAGATTCTGCAGAAATGTAGAAAGTAGGTAAAACAGCCTGAAACGAATGGAGAGTATTTGGAAAAGTTCCTCGTAAATATATACAGGTTGTCTTCAACTTATGACCAGTTGCTTAGCAACTATTCAAAGTCACAAGAAAACCTCCCAGAGTTACTTACAACTCAGTTACGATAGCTGCCTCCTACCGAGATGATGTGACCACATATCAGGGAATTGGTAACAGGCTGGCCTTTATGGCTGTTTGCAGCATCCCATGATCCCATGATCCCATGATCATGTTTTATGATGGCTTTACCAAAACCAGCATTTACTTCTGGATTTGGGCAAAACCAGCCCATAGTAAACTATTGGCTTGCATTACAACTGTGGTGTTCACTTTACAACCATGTGGTTAACAAACACCACCAAAAAAAATGGTAAAATCAGATCAGTCACGTGGATGCTTTATAACCTGCTTTTATGATTTATAACCATGATTGGCAGACTCCATTACAAGTCATAAGTCAAAGAGTATCTGTAAGCCATATATTCAGTTCCAGGCCAATAGCTTTTCTACCATCCCTATGTCAGAGCTATATGTTATTGCAGATACAAAGCTGCTGCTAAAAATATCACCCCTAAGTCAAATCTTCTCCTCTTTATGATAACACGGAGTGTCATCAGCACTAAGCTTTATCGCGAACAGCAAGAAATTATACAGAGCAAAAACAAGGAAGCTATCAGATTATGGAGATAAGCAACTTTACACGTTAACAGGAAACGAGTAGGATTTATTAGTAAGATACTATGTGAGTGGGGCACAACAGCTCTGTGGTTAAAGATGTTGAAATTGTCAACTGAAAGCTGACAGCCCAGGTTTGAGACCCAAGCACTACATGATGGAGTGAGCTCCCTGTCAACTCATAAAATATTTCTATGGTCTTTTTAGAGCTGCCAACAGAAAGGAAGGAGGGAGCAATGCGGCAGCTTGGAAACCAAAAGTGCATTCCATAAATAGTTTTCAAAGTTAATAACAAGGTGATTGAAGTTTCTGCTGTGCAAAATTCTAACTGGAGAACATGATTGATGACTCTTGGCTATGGATGTGTCCCATTGGAGAATATGAATTATGATACACTCAGGGGGTACGGGAAAACCAGGGTCAAGGGTGACAATGAATTATGTGTCTCAGAGTCAACTACACCCAGGCAGTGCCAAACATTTTAACTCCCAATAAATCCTTTTGAAGTTTTGGAAGTTTGGCTCGAGACTCGTAATTTAATTGGGGTAACTGCCGGAATCCTGACACTCCCATCATTACCCCATCTCCTGTCCACTTAGTAGTTCAAAAGTGGGCAAATGTGAATAGATAAATAGGTACCATTTTGGTGGGAAAGAAACAGCCTTCCGTGTGCCTTGGTGGATAATCATGTTGGCCATATGACCACATAAATGTTTTTGGACAACACTGGCTCCCTCAGCCCAGAAACAGGGATATAGCAGTGCTCCCTAGAGTCAGACACACCTGGACAAGGAAACCTTTATCTTTATTATGTGAGCAGCCACCCCATCTCAAGTATGATGCATAGTTCTAATAGCCATTTTATCTGTTACACAGTTTCACAGCTAAAGTTGCCCCCAAATATCCACAGACTAAGCCAGTCTGGGTTTGTAGCACAGTAGTCTATTAAGATTCTCAGTCATCCAGCTCATGGTTGTTCCAAAGGTGCTTTTTCAAGAAGTTTTTTCTTTGAAGAAGTTTCACTTCTCATCCAAGAAGCTTCTTCAGCTAGATTCAGCAGTCCATTTGCATTTAAAAGAGAAAGACCATTTTTTTGAAGACAGCAAAGTCCACATTTTGGACAGAGAGGACCACTGGTTTGAAAGAGGGGTCAAAGAACCCATCTATGTCCAAATTGAACAGTCCTCTCTTAACAGAAGGGGAGGGATATGGCATCATCTATCATCTCTTTCAGCAGTTCCAAGAAGGCCCCATACCCATTTGCACTACTCAAGTGACCCTGAGGATACTGTACATATAAACTTCCAAGTGGCCTCAAGGGCTCTCTAAAAGAATGCAAATGACCACCTGTGTGCAAGGAGTATAAATTCTTCCATTCCCCACTGTCCAGTCAGAGCTGAAGAAGCTTCTTGCATGAGAAGCAAAATTTCTTCAAAGGAAAAACAGATAGTCCAGTTCCGTCTTGAAAAAACACAACTGTATTTTCAACATCTCAGAGTCTGCTTCTTTTAAACATTTTCTTAAAACAAAAAAGAAGGGATAGAAAACCTTCAGAACTCAAGATTTCCGTTACAGGCTAGAAAGTTTAAAAAAACAAAAAACAGTGTGTCTCCTTCCTCAAATTAATTTCCACTCAGATCTCCCTATGCAGCGAAAACTACATATAGATTTTACCAGTAGCAGCCACCGCCTCCAATAACCAGAAAGGTTACTGAGTCCAGTTGAGCTTTCCTTACCCGGCTCAGAACAGCCCGAATTAATTGATTTATTTAATATGTCTGCTGCCTGAAATCAAAAACGTCTAGGTGGCTTATAGAAATTACACATAAAACACAGTAGCCATCAATAAAATAATTAATTAGTTAATTAAAATAATAACCCCATTCAATTCTCAATTTAAAAGTAAACTACAATTTATTGAATATTGTACTGCTGCTGGTAATTAATCGCCAAATAACTTCTGGAAGAACCATCTTTTCACCTGTTTCTGGAAGGCCAAAGGAACAAAGTCAATCTTCTTTCAGAGAACAAGTGATTCCAGACAAAATGACATGGTCCAGATTTGGATTTGATGTGCTGGATGGCAGAATGTTCTGACTGATGCCAGGTAGATTTCATTTTATATTTCCCATAATAGCAATATCAATAGCACTTAATCATACACACTTCCCCATAGTGCTTTAAAGCACTCTCTGAGTGGTTTACAGAGTCAGCCTCTTGCCCCCAACCATCTGGGTCCTCACTTTACCCACTTTGGAAGGACAGAAGGCTGAGTCAACCTTGAGCCAGTGAGGATTGAACTCCAGGCTGGGCAGAATTAGCCTGCAGTAATGCATTCTAACCACTACACCACCTCAGTTCCCTAACAGAACTAGCACTTAGACTTACATACCACTCCACAGTCCTTTTACAGCCCTTTTTTAAGCGGTTTACAGAGTCAGCATATTGCCGCAACAATATGGGTCTTCATTTTACCAATCTTGGAAGGATGGAGGGCTGAGTCAACGTTGAGTCAGTGAGAATCGAACTGCCGAACTGCTGGCAGCCGGTAATCAGCAGAAGTAGCCTACAGTACTGCATTCTAACCACTGTGCCACCATGGTTCTTGTAGTCTAGTCTAAACAATCAAGATAAATAGCTTTCACCTTACCACACCAACCTTTTGGCTACTTCCAGACAATTGAGGCAACCTCAACGCATACTGTTTTTGTTTAATGCCTTTATGGAGAAGAAGATGAGCAATTCTGGAGCTCAGCAGCTATTACATTGACACTTCTCTTGATGGAAAATATATTCCATTCTTGAAGAAACTGAGTTCATCATGAAGGACTATGGCTACTTGTTACCTCAGCTGAAGCAGGTTGGTTCAGTTTTCATCTCCTCAGCTTTTCCTTTGAGTTCAAAGCTTCATCCAGAAATGTGCAAATAGGCTCAAAAATTCTAAATTTATTTATTTATTTATTTATTTGTTTAAACTTCTATACCGCCCCCTCTCCCAAAAAAGGGACTCGGGGCGGTGTACAGCCTACTAAAACGTACAAGATATACAATAAATACAGTTAAAAATAAATTAAATAATTTAATCCGGCTGTCTAATTCAGATTCAATTTAAAAGTTAAAAACTAAAAACCCCAATTAAAATTTAATTAAAAACCTAAAACACAGTTACTGGGCCAGGCCGGCCTGATTAAAAAATAAAGTTTTCACCGCGCGCCGGAAGGTCAGGATATCCGTCATAGACCGTATCTCCGGGGGAAGATCATTCCATAGGGAGGGAGCCCCCACAGAGAAAGCCCGAACTCTCGGGGCCGTCAGCCGACAACGGCCAGACAGCGGTACCCCAAGCAGGGCAACCCTGTGGGAGCGTACTGGGCGGCGGGAGGTTGACGATGGCAGCAGGCGGTCCCGTAAGTACCCAGTAAAGTCCTTGAATTAGCACAACAAGAAGTCATTTAGGGAACATCAACTCAGCTTTTTGCAGAAGTGGAGCTGGGAACCTCAGAACTAGTTTGCAAAGCCCCATTGAAAGAAAGGGAGGGAGGGAGGGAGGAAGGAAAGAGGGAAAGAGGGGGGAGGGAGGGAAGGAAGAAGGAAGGAAGAAGGGAGGAAGGGAGGGAGGAAAGGAAAGAAGGAAGGAAAGAAAGAAAGAAAGAAAGAAAGAAAGAAAGAAAGAAAGAAAGAAAGAAAGAAAGAAAGAAAGAAAGAAAGGAGGGAGGGAGGGAGGGAGGGAGAAAGAAAGAAAGGAGTGAGGAGGAAAGAAGGGAAGGAGGGAGGGAAGGTAGGAAGGGCAGGAAGGCAGGCAAGAAAGAGAAATAGAAAGACAGAAAGAGAAAGAAAGAAAGAAAGAAAGAAAGAAAGAAAGAAAGAAAGAAAGAAAGAAAGAAAGAAAGAAAGAAAGAAAGAAAGAAAGAAAGAAAGGAGTGAGGAGGAAAGAAGGGAAGGAGGGAGGGAAGGAAGGAAGGATAGGAAGGCAGGCAAGCAAGCAAGCAAGCAAGAAAGAAAGAAAGAAAGAAAGAAAGAAAGAAAGAAAGAAAGAAAGAAAGAAAGAAAGAAAGAAAGAAAGAAAGAAAGAAAGAAAGAAAGAAAGAAAGAAAGAAAGAAAGAAAGAAAGAAAGAAAGAAAGAAAGAAAGGGGAAGAAGGAAGGAAGAAGAAGAGAATGAAGAGGGAAGGAAAAAGAAGAGAAGAGAAGAGAAGAGAAGAGAAGAGAAGAGAAGAGAAGAGAAGAGAAGAGAAGAGAAGAGAAGAGAAGGAAGGAAGGCAGGAAGGCAGGAAGGAAGTCATCATCTTGGCTTTGCTCTCAAAGAACTGTTCTTTGATGCATGGCGCATCAGAAAGAGGTTATCAGTTTGCATGCCACTGCCAACTCAGACCATGTCAAACACGTTAACTACCAACCAGATTTTGTACAGGCTGAGGTAACCGCACCATTTTGACCATTTCACCAACCTACAGACCATCACCGAAACACAGATAACTCTTCCACCTGTCACGATGACCCAGCTGCCTGGCACTTAAATCCCATCTTTTGGCCAGCCAGGGTGACTACAGGGCAATTCTCGTTTAATTAGAGCTCATAAAATTTTCTTCAAATCACATTAGAGGGAGAAGCAGAGAGGGCACCGAAAAGCTGATTTGCTTTCAGTTAAAAGCTTCAGCAGTTTTCCAAGAGCAGTTTTATGAACAGTACATAAAAGAAAAAAGAAAAAGGAAAAAAAAAACAAAAAAGAAAATGGATGGCAACATTTTATAGCCTGAACATCTGGAAGCTTTATACTAGCTGAACGGAGAGAAACAATCAGGAAAAGTGGAATGCCGGGATGGAGAATAGATGGGGTTGAAATTTAAAAAGTATTAAATTAAAAAACAGAGAACCAGTAAGGTGTAAAGATAAAAGAACTGGGGACATCCAAATTAAATTCCCCTTTCTACCATGAAGGCCATTGGATGACTTTGAGCCAATCTCTTTGTCTCACATACAGAAACAACTTTATTATGGATTAATATATATATATATATTTCCTGGAAATACAGGTAATTCTTCTAAAACACTCTCTTAATAGCTTTGTAAAATAACAGGAAACGACTGCACACTTACTGTTAATGGGCACAAGGTTAAAATATTATTTTGGAGTATGGCATTTTTAAAAATTGCCCCCCGTTTCTGGTTACTCTACATCTCACAACTGAGAGAACCTAGAAAAACCACAGTTGTGTTGATGTTGAAATTACAGCATAGTTAGTTGATAACACATCCCTATGGCTGTGTTGTGACCTTGCACAATGGAAGGCTGAATAATTTGGTCCTTTATAAACTTCAGATTTATTCAGTCTTGAATCTGTAAAATACAGGTAGGCCAGGGTTGGGCTGCTGGGGGTTCACAGAGGTTCGGGAGAGCCCTTAGATTCTGTGCAGTTTGGAGAACCCCCAAATCCCACTCCTGACTGGCTCTGCCCAGCCCTCCCCTCCCAAGACTCCCTACGCAGCCCGTTTTGGATGCAGGTAAGTGCAGGACATGTGCAAAGGCTCAGGGAGGGTGAAACCTCCTGCACGGGCCTTCTGGAAGTTTGGGAAGGATGGAAATGGGCCTGTTTCCAGCTTCCCGAGAGCCTCCGGAGTCCGGGGGAGGCTGTTTTCGCCCTCCTGGAGGCTTGAAGCAAGCCCCCGGAGCCTGGGGAGGATAAAAAATGCACCCTCCTGGCTGTGGTGCAGGAGGTTGACTAGGCCACACCCAGCATGGCCACCAGCAACCGGACAGACAACGCATTGCTAAAAGTTTTGAAACCCCATCCTGAGGTAGTCCTCAGCTTAACGACCACAATGGAGCCCAACATTTCTGCTGTTAAGCGAGATGTTCATTAGGTGAGCTTTTGCCCCAGTTTACAACTTTCCTTGCCACCGTTGTTAAGTGAATCAGTGCAGTTGATAAGTTAGTAAGCCGGTTGTTAAATGAACTTGGCTTCCCCGTTGACTTTGCTTGGGAGAAGGTCACAAAAGGGACGCAGCAACGGTCATAAGTATGAAGCGGTTGCCAAGCATCTGGATTTTGATCATGTGATCATGAGGATCATGCTGCAAAGGTTGTAACTGTGAAAAACGGTCGTAAGTCACAGTTTTCAATGACATTGTCATTTTGAACGGTCACTTTTAACAAGGAAATGTTATAAGTCGAGGACTAATACAGTAGCATTGGGACCCACAAATACACGTACACACACTAAAAGATCCAATTTTCAAAATGGAAACATGAAACAATGCAAAAAGAAAAAGAAAAACAGTTCAACATACAAGAAATGGAAATAATAACACGCTCATGTATTTTAGAAAAATGTGAACGAAATCTAGATAATTCAACAAAGACGATCAAGCTGCCTTTTGTTATTAAAAATGCCAACAAAAATTTGTGTATGCTAAAGAAAATAAGTATTGTGCTCATTAGCGGGTCCAGAAATCCAGATTTTATTTTATTTTCGGAAATCCAGAAAGGCTGACCCTGAAATAGGTATTGCGGGTGGTAGGATAAGAAAACCGGGGAAAATAAACTGACCGAATCTATTTTTTTCCCGCCTTCGTGGCAAACATTCAGAAGGAAGCCAAAAGGAAAAACTGATGAGGCAATCTTTGCCTATCAAAAAGGTCAGTTGTAGGAAGACCTGGCAGTTTGCAAAGACAAGGACGAAAGTGTAACTAAGGAGACACGCCATGCAGTTGACAGGGGTCAGGCCGAAGGCAAAGGACGGCCAATATCAATCACTTGGCAAATACCCTTTTTGTAACTTCTGACCTGGCCAGGCAAACTGTTAAGCAACAAGGGAGGAGAAACGATAATGGGAGTAATGAGTACCATTTAGCTTTGAGGAAGATCGTGTGAAGTGTTAATACCGCTTTATAATGCCCTGGTAAAGCCAGACTTGGAAGTCTGCATCTAGTTTTGGTTGCCACGGTGTGAAAAAAAAGATGTCGAGACTCTAGGAAGAGTGCAGAGAAGAGCAACAAAGAGGATTAGGGGACTGGAGACTAAAATATATGAAGAACGGTTGCAGGAATTGGGGATGTTAGTTTGATGAAAAGAAGGAGTAGGGGTGACATGATAGCAGTCTTCCAATATCTCAGAGGCTGCCACAAAGAAGAGGGAGTCAAGTTATTCTCCAAAGCATCAGAGGGCAGGACAAGAAGCAACGGATGGAAACTAATCAAGGAGAGAAGCAACCTAGAAATAAGGGGAAATTTATTTATTTATTTTATTTATTTATTATTTTGTCAAAAGTTTACAATACAATAGAAATAAGAATAAATATAAGAAATAGGAACTAATAATTGGGGACAATAGGACAGGGACGGTAGGCACGATTGTGCGCTTATGCACAGCCCCTTACAGACCTCTTAGGAATGGGGTGAGGTCAAGAGAGGTTAGTTTGAGGGTAAAGGAATGGGGGTTTGAGCAGGTGACAACAGAGTCAGGTAGTGAGTTCCAGACATTTCCTGACAGTTAGACCTATTCACCAGTGGAACAACTTGTCTCCAGAAGTTGTGAATTCTCCAACACTGGAAGTTTTTTTTAAGAAGAGATTGCACAACCATTTGTCTGAAGTGGTGTAGGGTTTCCTGCCTGAGCAGGGGGTTGGACTAGAAGACCTCCAAGGTCCCTTCCAACTGTGCTATTCTATTCTGTTCTGTTCTGTTCTATTCAAAATGTAGGCAATTGGGAGACTACAGAGGGAAAAACCCTAATTGCTGAGGCCCTGAAAAGAATGCAACGAACTTGGAAAGGGATTTGGAAGTTAAATCATAGGATGAATGGTTAAAGGAACTGTTTCAACTTCTTAAAATAGCCATATTTCCCCAGCTTTGAAACTCAAACCACTGGAATAGTTAAAAGCAAGAGCTTAATGTAGATAGAACTCCTTGCAAAACTTCAAACAATTATTGTAAATTTGAACTCTTTCTGGCATGAGCCAAAAAGAGAGCTGTGAAAACGCATACAGACTCATCATATCCTGAACATAAACTTCTTCCCTCAATACAGGACATTGCATGCCAAAACAATTAGACCCGAGGACAATTTTTTGCCCCCATGTCATCACTTTGCTAAACAACTACTTCCTACAACACTGTCTCTTATGCCCTGGGATATCAAGCCATCTAATAGGGCTGTATTATTATTATTATCCTTCTCATCATTCCTATTATCTATTTCCTTAGTTTCTTATGACCATAACTTTGTTGCTTGTATTATGATTTATGTCGATTGATTATTTAGTATCCTATGACTATCATTGAGTGTTGTATGGTTTATGATGATTGTATTTTATTATTGTGATCATGGTTTATCAGTTGTTTGCATGTACACTGAAAGCTTATTCACCGGAGACAAATTCCTCATGTGTCCAATCACATGGCCAATAAAGAATTCTATTTAAAAAGTGGTTATTTTTGGCCTAACAAAGGTAGTATAGAGGAGACCCTATCTCCCAATGCTTGAACCCCCAAAACTTTAACCTTAGACTGTCTATTATTGACCTCACCCCTTTCCTAAGAGGTCTGTAGGGGGCGTGCATAAGCGTGCCAATGTGCCTACCATCCCTGTCCTATTGTTTATATTTTATTTTTCTTATATGTATCCATGTGTTCATAACTATGTTTTACTTACACCTATTATCGTGTAAGCAATTGACAAATAAATAAATAAATAAATAGGGTGTTGACTTGTTCTTCAAAGCACCAAAGGGCAGGCCAAGAAGCTCATCAGAGACAGATCGAACTTGGAAATGAGAAGAAACTTCCTGACAGTAAGAACAATTGATCAGCTTGCCTACTGGAGCTATGGATGCTCTGTCACTGGAGGTTTTCAAGAAAAGACTGGGCAACCATTTGTCCAGGATGGTATAACAGATAACAGATAATCAGAGTTGGAAGAGACCTTATAGGTCATCTAGTCCAACCCCTGCTTAAGCAGGAGACCCTACACCATTTCGGACAAATGGCAGTCCAATCTCTTCTTGAAAGTCTCAAGTGCTGGCGCTCCCATAACTTCCAAAGGCAACTTCTGTTCCATTGGTTAATTGTTCTCACTGTCAGAAAGTTTCTCCTTATTTCCAGGTTGAATTTCTCCTTGTTCAGTTTCCATCCATTATTCCTTGTCTGGCCTACAGGTGCTTTAGAAAATAGCTTGACTCCTTCCTCTGTGGGGCAGCCCCTCATATAACATCTCTTGTCTTCAGCAGATAGTTGGACCTAGAAGACCTCCAAACTCCCATCCAGGCCTATGATTCTAATTTGTGGCGTGATGTGAATTGCTGAGTTTGTTTTTACACAGATATTAATTCCATCCTTTTCATCCCACCCTTCATCATCATAGGGAGAAGTTGTTCAGTAGTAAAAAAGGCAGTGTGTTTGTTTCTCTGGGAGTGTAAATGGAAATGGACCTTGGCAGACAGGACAACGGAGAGAAGACTCCACAAAGCAAAACTGACAGTAGCAGTTGAAAAGATCTCCTCTACTTCGCGAGAGAGACAAGAAGGACAAGACGGATGTGTTGGTAATCCCTGAGACATGGAAAGAAAGAATAACAGCAACCGTAGGGGTTTTTTTTGAATTGTGTGAAAGCTCTGAACTTTTCTGCAGAAGCCACCAAGTGATTGTATTGCCTCTGGTTCCTTGAAGCTCTTGCCATAAACATCTGTTATTCTTTACAACATTTGATCAGAAAACTCAGCACAGAACTTAAAGGAAGAAACCAAAGTTCTATATATAGCAAATGCCTTCTCTATAACCTTGGGAGTATTTTTCTAATTTCTAATTATCTAGGTCTCATGTTAAGATGCAACTACTGCAATCTAAATTGAAGTATCTTTAGGCTGTTCATCTCAGCAATTTAAGGAGAAGAGCTATTCTATGGCCTAAGATGCTTGAAACAAAATTGCCCTTTTTCATTTGAATAGGAGTGGAGTGTATGCCTCATCACAAAGAGAATACAGTTTTCTGCTCTTCGTTCCTAGCTCTTCCAGATTTTGACAATATATCCTCCATCTTCAAGCCCTGTCTTCAAGACTAAGTAATTTAAATTATTTCCTCACTAACAACCTCCAACAAGATTTCTCTAAATTAGGTAGGAAACTTGATTCGTCCTAATGATCATAAATGCAAAAATGCTGTTCAACTGATTTAAAGAAAGAGTACAGAGGACATATATTTTGCCTTGTCCATATTTCACTTCAACTTTGAAAAAGAAAATAGTAAAAGCCCTCTCTCTTCAAGGTCAGTCTGAGCAACTGGACTCACTTGGGGCTCTTAAAATAAATTTCTGCCGCCAAATTTCTTGAGAGGTTTCTGCTTTCATCAGCAGAAAACAACCCGAGTCTCCTTCTCAGTTGTTTGAGGAAAACCTCTGTAGAAAAGGACTCCAGGTATCTAAAGGGACATGAGTTTGTTCCAGCTTTGCAGCTATGATTTCAGTTCCCATAAATCACAGTGAAGTCCTCACTCTCCCAAATGGAATGCCTGAAGAGCACCATCCTGGTATTATTGTGAAAAGTTTTTAAAAGGTTGAGCAATGGATTCAGACTACAATCTTTTGATTCCCCCCCCCCCCCTTTCTTTCAATGAACCACTTAAAAGCAGGGCTGGGCTGCTGGGGGTTCGGAGGGGTTCGGGAGAGCCCCTAGCTAAGATTCTGTGCAGTTCGGAGGACCCACAAATCCCACTCCTGGCTGGCCCCGCCCACTGATCCCCTCCCCTCCCTCCCAGGAGTCCCCACGTGGCCCGTTTTGGATGCAAGTAAGCACAAGGCGCACACAGAGCTCAGGGAGGGCCTCTTGGAAGTTCGAGAAGGCCGGAAATGGGCCCATTTCCAGCTTCCAGAGAGCTTTCGGAGCCTGGGGAGGCCATTTTCACCCTCCCGGAGGCTCAAAGGAAGCCTCTGGAGCCTGAGGAGGGCAGAATGCCCCCCCTCCAGCCGTGATGCAGGAGGCTGACTAGGCCACGCCCACCATGGCCAGGCCCACCCAGCAACCAGTCAGACAAACCATTGCTAATTTACATTGCTTAAAACCATAGGATTCGTATCTGGGTTTCATATACTTGTGCTCCACAACTGCAAGTTTATGGATCTTACTGGTTAGTGCAGTGGGACCTTCTACTGAGTAAACATCCCTAGAGTTACAATGCAGAAAAGTATTCACGCTTCTAAGGGCACCTTGCATTATTTCTTCTGATTCTTCTGTTTTGGGCATCCTGAAATATTAAGGTGTGTGCCTTGCCCTGCAGGTTGCTTTCTTCCCTGTAGATTGCTTTTCTTTAATATGACAAAAATGGTGGTCGGATTTTGGAAATATGCACCTATATTTAAATTTGAATGATGAATCAACACACTTGCAAAAGGCAGATGATTAATCTTTCTTTGAGACGTCCTTGGTGATCTCTGAGCTTGTTTGTTTTCTTGACATGTCGTTACCCAAACTAGGTAACATCTTCAGTGCTAGGTAACACCATCAGGACTAGCAGTGATGATGTTACCTGGTTTGGGTCATGAAATGCCTGCAAGAAAACAACCAAGCTCAGAGACCAGCAAGGACCTCACAGCTCAATCCTGAGCTAAAAATATTCTCCTTTAATGTAATTTTTTTTTCTTTAATAGGTGCATATCCTTAATTTTGCATATTGGGTAACAATGAGGTAAAAAAAAATGTTGCATGTAGACCACAGACCAGAGGTGGTATTCAGCCGGTTCTGACCAGTTCTGGAGAATCAGTAGCGGAAATTTTGAGTAGTTTGAAGAACTGGAAAATCCCACCTCTGACTGGCCCCGCCCCCATCTATTCTCTGCCTCCCATTGAGTCCCAGCTGATTGGCTGGGCCTTCTTTGGTTGCCCTGCACAGGAGAACGGAGCTGGAAAGCAGGTTAGTGGGGTGGGGTGAGAATGGGGATTTTGCAGTAACCTTCCCCTGCCGCGCCCACCAAGCCATGCCACATCCACAGAACCGGTAGTAAAAAAATGTCAATCCCACCATTGCCACAGACCAAAGAAGGAAGATTATTTCTTTACAAGAATACAATTTGGAACCTGTGTGTATCTGCAATCTATTTGTTCACCATGCATAGCACACTATGTGGGTAGAACCAACTGTAGTTTAGCTGAGAAGCCAGTTAAACAAATCAAAATTTAGTGTAACATATGACCCACCCACCGTTACAAAGCAAAACATTGGCTTAAATTGTACTTCCAACTGGACAATTTCCAAAAGTGCAGTTTTGTTTTACAACCACTCCCAGAAGTTCTTGGTGTTTGTTCCCTCTTCCATAAAATCAGTCAAAAAAGAAGATAACTTGAGGAACAGAGGAAGAAGAAGAAGGAGGAGGAGGAGGAGAAGCCTTGGGCTAATTCAACCTCCCGATCAAATCAATCTAATTTAGCGCTGGGTCCATTTATCTGGAAGTATTGGGGATTGAGCCCTCTTTCCATGCTCTCAGTCCTTCCAAAGACCCATAAACATCTCCATTGCAAAGCGATTCTATGACAGAGGGAGCAATCACATGGCTGGACATTTTACAGGCTAATTTCCCCGTTAATTTACTGATGCAGTAATAATTGCTATTGCGGCAGTATCCAATTCTAACTCAGACAAAACCGAATGTCCATGGATTGGGAAGAAAACGGCCAACCCTGCCCAGCTTGGCTGGCTATTCTCCAAAACCAGCCAATGTTCTGCTCACCATCTGGACAGCAGATGCGTCTGCTTTTCGCTCCAGCAGCATCAATGCAAGACGTGGCCTGCTGCGGATTCAGCCTTGATTAGCGCACATTATAGAGCACTCGGCTTCACCTGTGGACTCCTCCCTCGCCCCTTCCAGCCTCTTCCCTTTTGTTTGCTTCTCATTTACAATCTATTTAGTCATCTATTAAAACTTTTGCCAGCTGCCAAAGCACGGGAGGCTTTCCTGGTTGGAAAACAGCGGTGGTGGCAGGCTTGGCCTGCTCAGGGTAGAAAAGGAAGGCTGGGACATTCATTCTGGATGAGATGAAGTGTTCGGGGAAAGCTTCATGAAAGAGCAAACCCAACGTTTGAATGGAGAACCTTCAAAGTTGGGGATATCTTCAGGGACAGATTGAAGCGCTATGTTGGTTTTATATTGAGCTGGGGTGGCGCCGTGGTTAGAAAGCAGTATTTTTGCAGACTGCTGGCTGCCTGCACTTTGAGTCTCACTGGGTCAAGGTTGACTCAGCCTTCCGTCCTTCCGAGGCCAGTAAAATAAGGACCCAGATTGTTGGGGAAAAATATGCTGACTCTTAAAACGCTTAGAGAGGGCTGTAAAGCACTGTGAAGCAGCATATAAGTCTAAATGCTATCGCTATCATCTCCATCAAGCTTATGTGGCCCTATCACTGAGCCCAGAATGCAGGGGTAAAATTTTAAAATTAACCCTTTTAAAATCCTTGTGGGTTCCACCATGTTGCCCCTTCTATAATTTTCTTGGGAAACTGTTGCATTGTTATTTGGCAGGATGTGAGCCCAGTCAACCTAGGAAGTTTCATAGTTGGGGTCTTCTGAGGTATAAATGGCCTGCAAATTATCCATTCATTCATTAACATGAACCAGAGCACAGTTTGCCACCGGGCAGTTCAGTTCCTGATATTTTCTCTCTAAATTTCAATGAGACATCTTGTCCATTAAAACTGAATCTGGGATTTTCAATTTATGAGGAAGGATTCTACGTTTGTGCTATCATCTTTGCAGCTTTCTGCCATCGTCCTCAGTTGTCTCCTCCATGTAGAATATGCACATTTCCCTCTAGTATAAAATTACATTGGCCAACTCTGAAGAACCAATTTGTTTATCAGCTAATCTGTTGGATATTAAATGAAAACAACATAACAAATTGCAAGAACAGAAATTAACAGATTATAATACATTTACAGCTCTCTAGCTTCTAAAACCTTTTTCCTTGTTCTCAGGACTTTTCACAAGATTCCCCTCTGCCTCAATCTGAATGTCCTCCTTTGGTTCTGTTGGCTGTCACAGACAGTTTCACTTCCTCCATGGGTTGCCTCCTTTATTTATTTGGTTTTTTTTTTTAATCCCACTTTTATTATTGTTTACAAATAACTCAAAGTGGGGAACATACCTAATACTCCTTCCTCCTCCTATTTGCCCCACAACAACAACCCTTGAAGGTGAATTGGGAGGAGAGAGAGCAACTGGCCCAAAGTCACCCAACTGGCTTTTATGCAAGAGGCAGGGCTAGAACTCACAATCTCCTGGTCACTGGTCCAAAATCACCCAGACAGTTTTCATGCTTAAGGTGAGACTGGAACTCATAATATCCTGGTCAAAGTCATCCAGCCAGCTTTCATGACTAAGGTGGAACTAGAACTCACATACTCTTGGTGATTGGCCCAAAGTCACCCAACTAGTTTTCATGCCTAAGACTGGACTAGAACTCACAGTCTCCTTAAAACCACTCGACCAATCATTTCATATCCATTCCAACCTCTCAATTAACATTCTCACAAAAGTTCATAAAAAAAGCTCTCAAGAGGAGCATGCATCCAAATACCAAGTCAGATCTCTTGTTTCTCCCAGGGACCAGTCCATTATTTTGGAGTATCCCTAAAAGTATATTAATGTCAGGAACCCCTTTTCACTCTTGTTTCTTGAGACACATTTGCAATTCTTCTAAGCAAGGAAGTGCTATCAGGCTTACATTACAGCCAGCCTGTGGTATCTTCCTCCACCATACATTTGTCTTAGTCTCTTGGAAATCTATCTAAGCAAATCATAGCGTGAGTTCCTGAATGTCATAAATGAGTTTTGTTCTCTTCAAAGACATATTTCCCTTTGTCTCACTGGAATCTGTTGTCAGTCAGTTTCAGCGTGGGTGCCAGACTCTTCACAGGGAAGACAAGAAAGGGGGGTGGGAACCCCTTCTATTTTCTGCACAGTAGGCATAATACTCTAAACCTGTATTTTATCCCATTATTTTCTCTAAAATAATAATCAGGGAAAAAAAAACACGCCACAATTTATAACAAAGCAGAGAGGAGAAGGTGGATTCAGACAGGCACAAATCCTAATTACTTCAGTTCAGGAGCCCATTTTCCACACATCTCTGAAAAATACTCCCAGAGCACTTATCTGGGTGAAATGTCCAAAACTTGGCCTGTCCAATCATTACACAGTGCCCATAAATATCAACCATATAAAGAGAGCTCTGTGTTTTGATCAAAATTACCTCAGAAACAGAATGGAACTCCAGTCGGTTGACATTTACTAGATGTTGACACCATTCTCCAAAGAAGAAGAAAAGAAAAAAATGAGAGAGAGAGAGAGAGAGATTGAAGGAGCATTACAATTTTTATTGTAAAAAGAACCCCAGGAGAGATTTTTTCCCATTAATTCACATGGGGGTGCCTCCACAATTGCTTCTTATAAAGAAGCTAACAACTAGGCTGACTTCTTGCTGTCAATCCTGCTTGCTGTGGAGATTCAAACCCGTACTTTTGACAGCTGGCAAATTGCCCAGCAGGACATCCAGTGCCTTCTTCCATCCCATGAATATAGTTTTTTTTATCTTCTTCCATTCAATCATGCCTGGATAAATCCCTGCCGTTTTCTTGGCAAGGTTTGCTGTTGCCTTCTTCCTAGGGCTGAGAGAGAGTGTCTGGCCCAAAGTCATCCAGGTGGCTTTATGTCTAAGGCAGAGCTAGAACTCAGTCTCCTGAAGATTGACCCAAAGTGACCAGTTGGCTTTCATGCCTAAGGCAGGACTAGAACTCACAGTCTCCTGATTTCTATCCCGGTGTCTTCACCATTACACCAAATGGCTCTCTCAATGAACATTAATAGGCTACAAACTCAATTCTTAAGCTCCGCTCTGCATGTGCCTTTCCTTCTATTCCTTTTTTTCTTTTTCAGAAAAAAATGGATGCATTTTTAAAACCCAGGTAAAATCCTGCATAGCTCTGCTTCTTCCTGTCATTAAATATCCAGCCTCATCTCAGCAACAGGCTACATATTAAGTGGTTTACCAACACTCTTTTGTTTATCCTTAACATTTGCTTTTAAATTCCTTTCTGGGATCACACAATAGACTATGGTTTGATTACTTAAGGATTAGTGTGCTATGATAATGCAGACCTTGTGTATTAACTATGTTTGTAGTACTGAATTAAGTCCTTCCTTCCTTCCTTCCTTCCTTCCTTCCTTCCTTCCTCCCTCCCTCCCTCCCTTCCTTCCTTCCTTCCTTCCTTCCTTCCTTCTGTCCTTGTCTGTTTCCTTCCTTCCTTCCTCTAACATTTCTTAAGCCATTATTAAATATCAGAAACCACAGGGACAGCACCTTGTGCTTCTAATTCATCTTCCAAATACATCATGAGCCTGAAGTGGGAATTTTAGGGTAGATTTAATTGACCTTTACAACTGCACCCAGTAGATTGGTTTAAACATTATTAAACTGCAAGAAAGGTTATCAGAAAATCTAAGAGACTGTTGTTTTCTGATGGACAAACTATGGAAAACAGGACAAAAACAGATAAGAAAAGAGGGAGAAAAATGAGAGGAAGATGGTTAGAGATTGTACAGGGCTTAGTCTCATTGAATGACTGATACAGACAATATTCAGGGTCTGGTAGAATCTTGCCGAGAAATTGCCAAATCAAGACTGGGAAAGAAGATACATTCTGCAGGAACTTTATTGTGGACAATTATGTCTGGTCTATATTTACAAATTGAGATTATATGAATGAACATATAATGGAACTATATGTCTCAATCATCCTGTTCATGTAACTATAAATAATGCCTGCCCTCCTTTTGAATTGAAAAATTCAATTGACACATACAGTTCTTCTCTCCTATTACTCAACTCATGGTAGAAAAGAGACCATGTGTCAAAAACCCAAAAGTCCTACAACAGTTTCCTCTATTGTTCTTCAGCTATAGACAGAATCTTGCCAAACTAAAGCAACTATTTGCATCATGAAAGATATACTCTGAGAACTTCTGGGGAGGAGCCATCTTAACCCTCTTCCTCCCAACCAAAGAATCTTAACAAATGGCAACTTCAAATCTCAAGAAATAAGTGTTCTGTCCTACATATTGGCAAAAAAAATCAGAAAATAAAATACAGGCTGAAAAGTCAAGACTTTGTTGATGAACCAAACCCTGTCAAGGATCTTGGAGTACTCATCTCAAATGACCTAAGTGCTAGAGCCCACTGTAACTACATAGCCAAAAAGGCGTTAAGAGTTGTTAACCTAATCTTACGTAGCTTTTTCTCTGGTAATATTACACTACTAACTAGAGCATACAAAACATTTGCTAGACCAATACTCGAACACAGCTCATCAGTCTGGAACCCACATTACGTATCTGATATTAACACAGTTGAGAAAGTCCAGAAATATTTCACAAGAAGAGTTCTCCACTCTTCTACCCGTTGCAGAATACCTTATGCCACCAGACTTGAAATTCTAGACCTAGAAAACCTAGAACTACACTGCCTTCAGTCTGATCTAAGTATAATATATAAAATCATACATTGCAATGTCATACCTGTCAATGAATACTTCAGCTTCAACCATAACAACACTAGAGCGAAGAATAGATACAAACTCAAAGTTAATCGCACCAAACTTGCAAGAAATATGACTTCAGCAACAGAGTGGTCAATGTCTGGAATACTCTACCTGACTCTGTGTTTTTTTTTCCCTCAAACCCCAAAAACTTTAATCTTAGACTGTCTACTATTGACCTCCCCTCTCTCCTAAGAGGTCTGTAGGGGGCGTGCATAAGCACACTAACGTGCCTGTCCTAATGTTTCGTATGTATGCATGCATGCATGCATGTATGTATGTATGTATGTATGTATGTATGTATGTATGTATGTTTTCGTAGATTTTCATGGGTATAGGTATGCAGGTCTTGGTGTGTTCAGGTCTTTTCCCGTGTAAGATTGAGACTATCTGGGTAAGGTTTCGATGAGATCTCACTCTCCATCTTCAGGCTGGTGCTTTCGGCTTTGTGTTTGTGCGAGCAAAGACCCAAACACACCAAGACCTGCATATATATGTGTGTGTGTGTGTGTGTGTGTGTTTATGTATGTATGTATGTATGTATGTATTTTCCGAATTATATATATCATAATTTGGATATTTTCCGAATTATATATATATTATATATATAATTTTTCTTATATGTATCCATGTATTCATAACTATGTTTAAATAAATAAATAAATAAACAAACAAACTTATTTTATTCCTCTGGAATGCAGCCTTCCCTCTTCCTGAGAATCCAGACTGCATTCCACCATACCATGCTACTTTAGCAAAATAAAAAAGAGTCTGCAAAAGATTAGATTCCCGATCAAATAGCTAACTTTTAAGGTTCATTTAAATTTAGTTGTAGGCTTGTGCAAATTCCTTTCAATTTAGTAGTAGGCTTGACTCAAACAGTCAGTCTGTACATTGAGTAGATCTGATTTGAATAATCAGTTCAATTGAAAAAAAACATTGATCTCGGTACCCGCATCAATATGAAGCAAATTACTTCACTCGGGCTGATTCAACCTGAACCAACGTAGGTGTTAAAAACACATACACACATGAGCAAAAGACATTCAGATCGACTGAAATGTAATTAAGTAAATTCATAGGTATCCAATTCATGTCTGGCAATTCAAATTGAATAATTTCTTCAATCTGAAAACCGAATTCCATTTAGAATTGTAATCAAATCGTCTTCTAATCAGATCTTTAAACTAAATATTCACACAGCTTTTCTCAACCGGATGGAAGTTGCAGGCATTCTATGCCATATTTTTAGAATTTTTTGAAGCAGTATTTTCACATTCAACCTGAACCAACATTCTCATCTCTAACCTAGCTGAAATAATAGAGTGAAGACTCCACTTCCTGGCCTACAGACCAACAGATCCACTTAAGTGTGTGTCTAAGAAAAAAAATTCCTGTCAATCCTTATCAGCCATACTGAGGTGATTGTGGGCCAGAATTTGCAACAGCTTTGTGTGTTCATGTCAAACCTTTCTTGGCTAATATTAAAACTTGAGATCTAACCCAGCATCTTAATCACTAAAGCACAATGGTTCTTTTATTCTGATTTTCTAAAGGAATATGGAATGAAAGAGCATGTTGTATTGGCTAAGGAGAAGGAGAAAATGAAGGAGAAGGAGAGAGAGAAGGGGAGAGGGAGGAGGAGAGGAGGAGAAGCAGAAGGAGAAGAAGGAGTAGGAGAAGGAGAAAATGAAGGAGAGGGAGAGGGAGAAGGAGAGCAGGAGAAGCAGAAGGAGAAGAAGGAGTAGGAGAAGGAGAAAATGAAGGAGAAGGAGAGGGAGAAAGAGAATGAGAGGAGGAGAAGAAGAAAGAAAAGAAATTAAAGAATATAGCAACAGAATGTTAAGCTAGGTAACATTAGCAGAACCCAGGTAAAGCCTTAAACTCTGTTAATAATATGGATTAATAATAAAATTATAACACAGTCAGGTGAAGCAGAGCTGTCTGAATTTCCCATTGAAGAGCCAATTATATCTAGGCTGAACTCTGGGCACTGCAAATGCCATTGGATGACATACATACAGCCAAACCAGAATGTGACCTTTGAACATCTTGAGGGAAATGTTTCCTTGATATCAAACTCCAATTTCAATGTTCTGCACCATTATCCTCCAGTCAGTAAAGTGATATCAAACAGGGGAAATATATGCAAAACTACATCTGAGAAATTCCTGATTTGAGTTGCTGTTAGGAAGGAAGGAAGGAAGGAAGGAAGGAAGGAAGGAAGGAAGGAAGGAAGGAAGGAAGGAAGGAAGGAAGGAAGGAAGGAAGGAAGGAAGGAAGGAAGGAAGGAAGGAAGGAAGGAAAAGCCATACCTTAGTTCCCTATGGGAAACTTGCATTTCTATAAGCCAACTGACCATCTGCATTGCTGTAACTCTGACTAAAAATATAAACCAATAAAGTATAATGGGCTGCAGTGATTTATTAAGAATTGGTTATTTGTTTAGTTTTTGGAATCTCAAAGAGCAAGACAGCTCCACTCCTGGTTTTATGATTCTCCCAAGACCCCTCCATGCAATTATTTCTTGTCTTCTCAGAGCCCATACATTATTTTCTGTAATAATATGTTTTCTGAAATTCTTTTCCATAAACTACTATAGCAGGCAGCAAGAAACCATATTATTATTGATATCATGTCACATCAGTAGTAAAATGACTTATGGAAAATGGACTGTGAATAGAGACTGTTTCAATTTAAAACATTCTGACCTTTCAGATTATTAAAGGAGAGAGGAAAGAAACCTCAAAAGAAGTATGCAGTGATGTTATATTAAAAAGGAGGAGAAAAAGAAAAAGACAACACGAAAGAAAAAAATATTCGGGATTTAGATAAGCTGGACGTCTGTTATTTCAGTGTAAACAAGACGTGGGGATCTTATAACCAAGACTGGGCTTTTTTGGGGGGGGGGAGGTTGGGGGAAAGCTAATGTTTGCATACTATTACAAATATTTGCAATTTTGTTTTATTATTTTTGTCTCTTTTTCTCCATCCTCCCTCCCTCCTTTCTTTCTTTCTTTCTTTCTTTCTTTCTTTCTTTCTTTCTTTCTTTCTTTCTTTCTTTCTTTCTTTCTTTCTTTCTTTCTTTCTTTCTTTCTTTCTTTTCTTCCTTCCTTCCTTTTTCTTTTCTTTTCTTTCTTTCTTTCTTTCTTTCTTTCTTTCTTTCTTTCTTTCTTTCTTTCTTTCTTTCTTTCTTTCTTTCTTTCTTTCTTTCTTTCTTTCTTTCTTTCTTTCTTTCTTTCCCTTCAATTCATTATGGACTCTTAGTGAATATTAATCGTCCCTGCATTTTTCTTGGCAATGTTTTCCTGAAGTGGTTTCAATTGCCTCCTTCCCAGCGCTGAAACAGGGAGACTGGCCCAAGATCCTCTGCTGGCTTTGAACTCAGAGTCTCTTGGTGATTGGCAAACAAGACATCTATCATCTATCATCTTCACTCTCTCTCTCTCTCTCTCTCTTTCTCCCCCTCCCTCTATCTCTCTCAATACAGGCAGGGGTGGGATTCTACCAGTTCAGACCAGTTCTATAGAACCGGTTGTTACGATTCTGTGCAGTTCGGAGAACCGGCAAATCGCGCCACTGACTGGCCCCTCCCCCACCTCCTGTTGGATTTCTGCTTTCTAGCTAATCTAAATCACTGTTGTACTGCTTTGCCTTCGCCCAGGAGGCTTCCTTGAGGCCCAGTCAGGGGTGGTATTCAGGGGGCTGGGGGAGGGCGAAGTGGCTGGAGAGCAGAGCCGAACCTTCCTTAGGACTGAAGCTTCTATTTTTCAGTGCAGACTCAGGCAGCAGATTGCAGAAAGGTAGATCTCTGAGTGAATCTGTGATTCTGCAAGTAACTCAATCTGCTTTGCCTTATTTTGGGTAAAAAGATGCTCATATATATATACATTGCCAAGATACTCTCAATCTTACACGGGAAAGGACCTGAACATGCCAAGATCTGCATACCTGTACCCGTGAAAATCTACAAAAAATATATATATGTATATATATTCGGGTCTACGAAAACACACACACACATACACAAATATACATACACACACAATATTTACGTAAATATTGTAAATCTTTACGTATAAGCCACACCCACCCAGTCACATGACCACCATGTCAACCCCCCAGTCAGCAAGCCATACCCACCCAGTCACATGTCCACCAAGCCACGCCCACAAATTAGGCCACGCCCACAGAACCTGTTGTCAAGAAATTTGAATCCCACCCCTGATTACAGGTTGTGTCCCTCACGGAAGGTTTTTAAGAAGAGACTGGATAGTCACTTGTCTGAAATGGTATAGGATGGTGATGGCGAATATGTGCTGGAAGTGGCACACAGAGCCATCTTTCCAGGCACTCCAGCCATCACCCATTCTTCCGGGTTCTGGCACATGCATGTGCACGGGTCAGCTGGTCTTCGCATGCACGGGAGTGCCAGAAACCGGAAGAGCAGCTCCCTACCACATATGCATGTGCCAGCCAGCTGGTCTTTGCGCGTGAATATGTGTTAGACACCGGAAAACCAGGTGGCCGGTGCACATGTGCGCACCAGGAAGCTGAGCTTCCAGTTTCTGGCACTCCTGCATGTGCCAGAGATCTGTTCTTCTGGTTTCTGGCACGCATGTGTGCATTCCCATTTTGGCACTCGGTGCCGAAAAGGTTCGCTACTACTGGTATAGAATAGAATAGAATAGAATAGAATAGAATAGAATAGAATGCTTTATTGGCCAAGTGTGATTGGACACACAAGGAATTTGTCTTGGTATAAATACTCTCAGTATACATAAAGAAGGAACACTCGCTAAGAATCAAGAATCATAATGTACAACACTTAATGATAGTCATAGGATACAATCAACATCAAATCATACTAGGAAACAGAGGATACAAGCAACAAAGTTACAGTCACAAGTGGGAGAGGATGGGTGATAAGGAGTGATTAGCAGATTAACGGTAATAGTAGTGTACACTTTGTAAATAGTTGAACAGTGTTGAGGGAATTATTTGTTTAGCAGAGTGATGGCTTTCGGGAAAAAACTGTTCTTGTGTCTAGTTGTTCTGGTGAGCAGTGCTCTATAGCGTCGTTTTGTGGGAAGGAGTTTACTCTACTCTACTCTACTCTACTCTACTCTACTCTACTCTACTCTACTCTACTCTATTGTCTTATATTATAATCCCAATTCTACACAATCATGAGATGGGAATTCAAATTAGCTTCTCTTTCCTAGACGTCTGTTAGAAAGCGCGATGGCATCAAAATGATCATGATGTCATCCCAGAGTAGTGTCAATTGTGTGACACGACTGATGCAGATTAGAGAATCACCTCATTTGCAAAATGGCATCATGAGGTAGGTGATATCCTTAATCCTGTCTAGCACCTGTTTCATGGAAACTAATTAGTGACACTTTTTAAAATTACTTTTTTCACTTAACAAAGGTACTGAGAAACAAGTTTCGCCATACAGATGCTTAGATCATCAGTGTCTGATTAACAATGATGGTGATCTCCAGAATTGGTTTTTAACTGAAATGATATGGAATGTTCTTAAATCATATGAGAGTCCTGGTGGCGCAGTGGTTAGAGGGCAGTACTGCAGGCTAACTCACTGCTCACTGCCAGGAGTTCGATCCTGACCAGCTCAATGTTGACTCCGCCTTCCATCCTTCCAAGGTGGGTAAAATGAGGAGCCAGATTGTTGGGGGCAAGAGGCTGACTCTGTAAACCACTTAGAGAGGGCTGTAAAAGCACTGTGAATCGGTCTATGAGTAAGTGCTATTGCTATTTTATATGTAAATAACATTTTATCAGGATTGGTCTCAGGTTTTGTGTTTGGTTCACATAGCAAAGAGTTTGTTGTCTGTGGAGAACTCTATTTAATTATTTATATTTCATATTTCTTAACCATCTATCTTCCCTCAGAGTTTAACAGTATTTACTGCCCAGTAAGTCTGCAGTTCAAACCCATATTGCAGATATTTTCCCCTCACCTCTTATCTGTACATCCAGGATCAGCAATTTCATTTTGAGGGAGAAAATAGCAAGACAGCAGCAGAAATTCTTTTTAACAGGAATTCTTTTTTAAAAAAAAAAAAATATTAAGGGAGGTAAAAGTAATACAAATTGGTTCAAATCTCGGTTCAATCTGCCTCTATGTTTATCTCAAAACCGATGTCAGATTCCTCACTTGTGGGACATTTTTAATCAGGGATCAGCTTTTATTTGCCTTTTGGTCTGAGACCACTGCTAGGTAGTGCTTATTGGTCCAGAAGGCTGAACACAGTGTTCCAGCAAGCAAACGCCTCTGCAACAATCTTTTTCCACTTGATGGCAACATTTGATAGCTTGTGAGCCACGAAGGAAAGATTGATGGTCATGCTACATCTATGCATCTGAAAGCTGAATTTCCACTCTGTAATATCGCAGCTATTGCAAAGGTATATTGCTCTATGGTCCCTGTCAATAACAGCCAGGAATCTAATGTCAAGATGCAACTAGCAATATTCGGAGCTGGCTCGGTCCAGCATTCAGACTAGAGGAAATGGGGTTAGTTTTGATTTTTCTGTGTCTAATCTGGAATAAAAATAGGAATGGTGCCATTGATTTAGAGAAGTAATGGGACTCTGTTTTTTTTTTTTTTTTACTACTGGTTCTGTGGGCAGGGCTTGGTGGCCATGGCAGAGGAAGGATGTTGTAAAATCTCCATTCTCTCCCCACCCCACTAACCTGCTTTCCAGTTCCGTTCTCCTGTGCAGAGCAACAAGAGAAGACCCAGCCAATCAGCTAGGACTCCGGAGGCTGAGAACAGAAGGGGCAGGGCCAGTCAAAGGTGGTATTTGCTGGTTCTCTGAACTACTCAAAATTTCCACTACCAGTTCTCCAGAACTGGTCAGAACCTGCTGAATGCCACCTCTGATTTAGAGTCATATGGAGGGAGTATAACTTTGATTTGGGAAAAAAACCCAATAACAACTGGATTTTTTTGCATGTATAGGTCTGGATTGATATACAACAAGTTTCTCCCAACTTGGCAGTATTAAGACTTGGGGACTTCAACTCCCAGAATTCCCCAGCCAGCAATTCTGGGAGTTGAAGTCCAAAAAGCTGGCTGGAGAATTCTGGGAATTGAAGTTCACAAGTCTTAATGTTGCCAAGTTTGGAGACCCCGATATCATGATAAATGTGATCCTGAGATTCCTTGTTTTTGATATAGTGGGTTGTGTATACCCAAAGATTTCATGTTTTGGGGGGGGGTTAGCATGATGGGTCCATGCAACCTAGTCAACAACCATGGCTTAATGTAATATGTGAATCTTGGGATTATAGGATTCTGAGGTTTAAAAGGCTGGACTAATTTACACCTCTGTTCAGTGGTGGGATTACAAAAAAAATACTACCAGTTCTATGGGTGTGGCTTGGTGGGCATGGCAAGGGAAGGATACTGCAAAATCTCTATTCCTGCCCCACTCCAGGGGGAAGGTTACCACCAGTTTTACGAACTACTCAAAATTTCCACTACCGGTTCTCCAGAACTGATCAGAACCTGTTGAATACCACCTCTGTCCCTATTGCTTTTAACTTGTATTCAGTTGAAATAATTTTATTCTCTCAGCAATAACCCATAAAACAGACCAGTATTATCTTGTAACATGCAGATTTCAAGATGGAGATCCTAGCTGAGATAGAGAGATCTGATGATAAGAGTTAAAGCCTTGTAATTGTTTTCAGTTTTGTTTAGCTTTTCTTTTTTTCTTTTTTTCTTTGACTCATTCTTCAATATTTCTCTCCCCCCATCTCATATGCATAACTATCTTTTCTGTAATAATTGATTAGTGTCCTTCCTAAATAAATTGCTTTGCTCAAGGGGGAAGTTGAAAAGGAAAAAAAAGTAATGAAACATTCTGTGGTAATAAAAAAGATCCATCTCATGGCTAGCCCAATATAGACCCTCAAGAACAAACAATCTGAGCTGTAAATAATGACTCAGAACTTTAAGACTTTCCTGGCAAGTGTTATTTTCATCAACAACTTTCCCTGTGATTCACGGCTAACAACATAGCAGCCTTCAAGACATCACTCAATCTTCATTGTGGGTAACGTGACTTCTCCTTCACTCCTTCACATCCAACAGGCCATAAAATGATGCTTGATACTATATTTATGCTCCCAAGTGACTGAACTACCCATTAAGTCCTTCCTTAGGCATGAAAACCAGCTGGGTGACTTTGGGCAGTCACTAGGAGACTATGAATTCTAGTTCCACCTTAGGAATGAACTAAGACTGGGTGTCTTTGGACCAATCATCAGGAGACGGTGATTTCTAGTCCCACCTTAGGCATGAAGGCCAGCTGGGTGACTTCGAGCAATCACCAGGAGATCGTGAATTCTAGTCTCACCTTAGGAATAAAATAAGACTGTGTATCTTTGGGCCAATCATCAGGAGACCATGAGTTCTAGTCCTGCCTTAGGCATGAAATCGGGTTGAGTGACTTTGGGCCAATCACTATGAGCCATTTTCCAAGCTCTCAAAATGTAATCACGTTACTAGGAAGACAGCCATCAGAACTTCAAATCCAGGTTGTAAGTAGCATTTGGGGGTTTGTTGTAACTTTGAACAGTTACTAAGCAACTTGGATTTACCTGTAGTATAGTACTTAGCCTAGTTATCTCTCCAAATAAAGACAACACTAAACAAGGGTGGTAAAAGGCAACCTGAAGATGATAGGAAATATTCTCAGTTGTTTTTCTTTTAATTATGGGATGTTTTGTAACTAGACACAGTCACCAAAATGGTCATTTTGGGGAAATGCCTATGGGTTGTTTTTTTTTTCTCCAAATTTCCAAACGTGCCAGAGGTTTAACCCTATCTGTACTTCTGATAAAACTAGGCCGTTTTGGAAAAGCATTGGGGATTTTAAAATGTGCTTTAAGAAGGAGTGAACTTTCAAAATTTTCCTATCACTCACATGAAAACCAAGCTGGAGAAAAGAGACTGTACCTTATATGTCCAATGCTACCATAATCATCAACTTTCACAGACCACTCTAAGTAAAAGAAAACTGGGAGCTATTAAGAGTAAGGTACTCCATCAAATACAGTCTGAGTGCCCCGTATATTACAAAAGCTCAAGGAAGGAGAGGGGAAAAAAAATAAGACACACATTTCATCTGGAACCTCTCTGGTTCCCATTTTAATTCCACATCTCACAATTCAAACTGTGACTTTGCTAATCAATTAATTTATGAGGCTGCTGTTAATAAGAAATTATAGGACTCTGTCTAATTAATGAAGCCACTAAAGCATTTTGTCAATCAATTATTCTGACTGAAGCCATTTATTTACTTTAAATAAGAATTTGCTCGATGAAGTCGTGAATATTTTTGGTTTTGCTACCACTTTCGAGTAATTTAGCAAATTAGAAATAAATTAACCCCAGGGAATGACTTGGGACAAATTGCTGCCAGGGAAGCACAAACCAGGCACTGGTACTAAGCAAACTGACTCCTTCTAAAATCCTATGGGGGAAAAAGGCTCACAAAACAGTAAATTACAGCCTAGGGAAAGAATGATTGGAAAGGAAAGATTGGTGTAGATACTGATAGCTTTATTGATTCATTTGCTGGGTTTTCTCCTGTCCTTATTATATTTATCAATAATTCAAGGTGACAAAGATACAGAATAACAGAATTGGAAGGAGCCTTGGAGGTCTTCTAGTCCAACCTGTGTTCAGGCAGGAAACCCTACACTATTTCAGAAAAATGGTTATCCAACATCTTTGTAGAAACTTCCAGTGTTGGAGCATTCACAACTTCTGTTGTTCCACTGATTGATTGTTCTGACTGTCAGGAAATTTCTCCTTAGTTCTAGGTTGCTTCTCTCCTTGATTAGTTTCCACCCATTGCTTCGTGTTCTGCCTTCAGGTGCTTTGGAGAATAGCTTGACTCCCTCTTCTTCAAATAAATGCCCTTCAAATACATGATGTAACAACTTTGTTGTAGATTTTCTGGGTTTGCAGTCCCCAAAAATATGGAAAATTCCATTGAGGAGAAGTTTAACTGGAGTCTAAAACATATGAAGAACAGTTACAGGAACTGGACATGGCTAGTCTAGTGAAGAGAAGGATCAGGGGAGACATGATAGCTGTTTTCCAATATTTGAGGGGCTGCCACTGTGAGAAGGGGTCAAACTATTTTCCAAGGTGCCTGAAGGCCAGACAAGGAATAATGGATGGAAGCTGAACAAGAAGAGATTTGACCTGGAAATAAGGAGAAATTTTCTAACAGTGAGAACAATCAACCAATGGAACAGAAGTTGCCTTCAGAAGTTGTGGGAACTTCATCACTGGAGGCTTTCATGAAGAGACTGGACTGGCATTTGTCAAAAATGGTGTAGGGTCTCCTGCTTGGGCAGGGGGCGGGTTGGACTAGATGACCTACAAGGTCCCTTCCAACTCTTTTAATCAGTAATAGTTAGAATTGAAGAAGCTTCTTGGATGAGATATTTTCCAAGGAAAATAAAATTAAAAAGGAAAAAAAAACAAGGAAATCTGCTTGCCTTTTGAAAAAAAGCATTTTTGGGACAACCATAACCTGGCTGATTGAGATTCTCTGTAGACATTCCTCTCAGCTTGTGGCTGTTGCTCACCCTCTTCCAGTTATTCATTAGGACACTGGGAAAGAGTAGTTGCAAGTAGCCAGTATTTGTTTCAGAAAAGGAGAAGGAAACGGAAGGTTTATGTGATGGAGGAGGGGTGGGACAGAAGGAAGGAAGAGAGAAAAGTCCTTGGACATAAATTCTTGTTCCTTCCATGGATTCAAATGCTAATAACATTTGACTAATCAGTAATTTGTGAGCAGGGGTGGGAGAGAGAGGGGTTGCCATCATTCATTTGCGTGCTGTGCTTTATTACTGTACATTTTACACATTGGTGAACAGAAGACATTGCTGGCTCTTTCTATCTTTATTCCACAATTTTATTCTCCTTTAGCAATCATTCATTCATACAAGTAGAATAATAGTCCCAGGAGGAAAGGAGGGAGGGAGGAAGAAGAAAGAGAAAAAGGACATGTGTAGGTCTCTCTCTTTTGGGTGTGAAATAGAGAAGCCATATTTCACAATTAGAGAAACAGAAATAGGGACTCGGGAAGCCTTTGCAAAGAAGTATGAAGAATGGAGTACATATATACACAATATACATCAATGGTGGGATTCAACAATTTTTACTACCGGTTCTGTGGGTGTGGCTTGGTGGGTAGGATGTGGCTTGGTGGGCGTGGCTTGGTGGGCATGGCAGGGAAAGGATACTGCAAAATCCCCATTCCCTCCCCATCCCACTAACCTGCTTTCCAGCTCCGTTCTCTTGTGCAGGGCAACCAAAGAAGACCAGCCAATCAGCTGGGACTCAGGAGGCAGAGAATAGATGGGGGCGGGGCCAGTCAGAGGTGGGATTTGCCAGTTCTCCAAACTACTCAAAATTTCTGCTACCGGTTTGCAAGAATCGGTCAGAACCGGCTGAATGCCATCTTTGGTATACATACAACGAAATTCACATAACACCAGACCCAACATGCACACACACATGACAATCCCTAAACACCTCCCCACCTGCCAAAATTCTCCACTCCCTAAAAACACCCAAGCATCCACACAGCAGACCAAGTAATATTGTCCAACAGCTCACTGACGGTGGTCCTTAAGTTCATTGTTAAGTGCAATTATAGTTCTGGGATAAACACTGTTCAGAAAACGTGTGGTCCGAGTTTTAATTGTTCCGTATCTTCTGCCAGAAGGCAACAGTTCACGAAGATCACGAAACAGTTCACAAAAGCAGGATGGGAAGAGTCTCTGAGAAAGTTGTTCCTCAAATAATGAGATGCAAAGATGTCGTCCAGGGCTGGTAGCTGGAGCCTGATGATATTCTGGACAGTTTTAATTATTCTCTGTAGAGCATTTTTGTCTGCTACAGAGCTGCTCCCATACTATACTATACTATACTATACTATACTATACTATACTATACTATACTATACTATACTATACTATACTAATCTTTCTTTCTTTCTTTCTTTCTTTCTTTCTTTCTTTCTTTCTTTCTTTCTTTCTTTCTTTCTTTCTTTCTTTCTTTCTTTCTTTCTTTCTATCTATCTTTCTGTCTGTCTATCTTTCTGTCTGTCTGTCTATCTATCTATCCTTTCATTTAGTAACTGTTCAAAATGACAATGAAAAAAATGTGACCAATTATGACCATTGCAGCATCTCTACATTTATGTGATCAACATTCTGGTGCTTGGCAACCAGAATATATTTATGATGCTTGCAGAGTCCTAGGGCTATTTGACCGCCGTGTAATTGACATTATTAACCACTGTCTTGCTTAGCAATGGAATATCTAGTCCCAGTCACGGTTGTAAATCAAGGACTATCTGCAGTAACCTGAGATAGTTGCCTGGTCTAACTGAAGAATAGAGATGTCCTTTTTAAGATCTCACTGAAGAGTCCCCTTCATTTCATTGACCATGTAGAAAGTTAGCACCCACCCCTTTCCTAGTAGACTGAAATATTTTGAAAAATATTAAAAAGGCAGAATATTATATTTCCCTAGATGAGAAATGAAGAAACATGGTTTTTTAGAGGCAGTAAGTGGACTCACTCTTAATAGCCCCCACTTTCTTAATAGCCCTCAAAGATGTCAGCACTTAAGAGATAAAGAGATAGATAGATCTATTCATAAGCAAATTCCCTGCAGCAAGGTCTGAACAAGGGTAGGATTAGCCTTCAGCCACAATAGGAATTGCCCAACAAGCCCCTTCATTGCATCAGCCCAAACTTCAACCAAACATAGCTCAGACAAACTCATAGGATTTATACATGGCCCCATGAGAGTCTGACAACAGCCAATAGATTACATGTTCTTGCACAGGAACGGGAAGTCCAAATGCGAAGCCCAAAAGAAGGCATAAATACCTCCCACTCTCAATTGCATGTGGTCAGCTTCCCAGAACCTATGTGGTTCTGCTCCATCAATAAATGTACCGTCTTTCCAATCAGCCTCCAGCCTCCATTTTGTTTCTAGTGCCTTTCTCCTGGCTTGGAACTGGACCTGGATATTTGTTCCAACTACCAGTTCATGGTTGAAGGGGCAATAAATATCAAGTATGGAGTAACTATTGTTTAGAGTTCAGATATGTGATGCATGCAAGACAATCCTGATTTGACCTTTGGCATTTGAAGGTAGAGCTCAAAAACCTTCTACAAAGAGAATAGTTGCCAGATGATAAGACTGGTCTAGATGCAACCATGGACTGACTCAGCCTAAAGAGGTGCTATGTTCCTACAGGATGAAGGCAGAAGAGATAGAGCTAATCAGGCAAATGATGATTGAAAACCATGATGAGAAAGACTGGAAGGATCAGGAAACAAAAGACTAAGTGAGCAATACCCATCTATAAGAAATTATAATTCTGAGATGAAGGAACTAGATTTCTCTTAAGCTTGTATTCAAAGTCCTCTTTTCTTCCACACTAGTCCAACTGAAGCCACTGAAAAGTGAGGAAAGCCACACTTAACAACATAGCCAAAAAGGCAGTAAGAGTTGTTAACCTAATCCTGCATAGCTTTTTCTCCGGAAATATAGTACTACTAACTAGAGCATATAAAACATTTGCTAGACCAATTCTCAAACACAGCTCATCAGTCTGGAACCCACATTGCATATTCGTCATTAATACAATTGAGAGAATCCAGAGATATTTCACGAGAATAGTCCTCCACTCCTCTACTTGTAACAGAATACCTTATGCCACTGGACTTGAAATTTTAGATTTAGAATTATGCTACCTTCGGTCTGACCTAAGTGTAGTATATAAAATTATCTATTGCAATGTCCTACCAGTCAATTACTATTTCAACTTCAACCACAACAATACACAAGCACAATATAGATACAAACTCAAGGTTAATCGCACCAAATTCGATTGCAGGAAGTACGACTTCAGCAACAGAGTGGTCAACTGGAATACTCTACCTGACTCTGTGGTTTCCTCCCCAAACTCCAAAAACTTTAACCTTAGACTGTCTACTGTTGACCTCACCCCTTTCCTAAGAGGTCTGTAGGGGGTGTGCATAAGTGCAGCAAAGTGCCTACCGTCTCTGTCCTAATGCTTCCTTTTTATTCCTTTATTCCTTCCTTTATTCAGTTGAGGACCTGTATACTGCACGAGTCAAAAAGAGGGCTGTGAAAATGTATCCTGAACATAAAATGTTTCAACCCCTTCCCTCAAAATGGCGCTATAAAGCACTGCAGACCAGAACAACTAGACACAAGGACATTTTTATCCCGAAAGCCATCACCTTGCTAAACAAACAATTCCCTCAACACTGTTCAACTATTTACAAAGTCTGCACTACTATTACTGTTAATCTTCTCATCACTCCTTATCGCCCATCCCCTCCCACTTGTGACTGTAGGACTGTAACTTTGTCACTTGTTTCTTTACGATTTATATTGACTGTTTCCTCATATGATTTGATTGCTTATTGTACCTATGACTATCATTATGTGTTGTACCTTATGATTCTTGGCTCTTGACGAATGTATCTTTTATTTTAGGTATATTGAGAGTATTTGCAGAAAAAACAATTACCACCCACCTGCCTTCAATCGAGGACCTGTATACTGCACAAGTCAAAAAGAGGGCTGTGAAAATATTTACAAACCCCTCACATCCTGGACATAAACTGTTTCAACTCCTTCCCTCAAAACGACGCTATAGAGCACTGCACACCAGAATAACTAGACGCAAGAACAGTTTTTTCCCAAAAGCCATCACTCTGCTAAACAAATAATTCCCTCAACACTGTTCAACTATTTACAAAGTGTACACTACTGTTACTGTTAATCTTCTCATCACTCCTTATCACCCATCCTCTCCCACTTGTGACTGTAACTTTGTTGCTTGTATCCTCTGTTTCCTAGTATGATTTGATGTTGATTGTACCCTATGACTATCATTAAGTGTTGTACATTATGATTCTTGATTCTTAGCAAATGTTCCTTCTTTATGTATACTGAGAGTATTTACACCAAGACAAATTCCTTGTGTGTCCAATCACACTTGGCCAATAAAGTATTCTATTCTATTTGCACCAAGACAAATTCTTTGTGTGTCCAATCACACTTGGCCAAGAAAGAATTCTATTCTATTCTATTCTTCTTATTCATATCCATTTCATGTATTAATACTCATGTTTATACTTATATCTGCTATCTACATGCTTGACGGAATAAATAAATAAAATAAATAAAAATAAGCATGGGGTTCAAAACAAAAGTCACTCTTAACTCCTGTTTCAGTTTGTTTGTTTGTTTTAAACCATTGCTTGCTATTTCCTTTCACCCACTCCAGAAAGGGGAGAACTGCCAAATCCATGCAGACAGGTGGTGTGATGGAACACTCGACAACACATCACCATGAAGGCAGCAAAAGTAAAATACAGTCACATAATCCCTTGCAAAGCCTCTTAAGCGCTTATATCAGGGTCGGCTCAGTCAGTGCTTAGTCAACCTGTCTTTTTAAAACATTCCAATTTAGACCTTTGTACTGTCACGTCAGCTGAAATGCAGATGGGTGAAGAAGGAGGATGGCAAACACTGATAAAGGAGCAAACACACACAAACACAAAACAACCCAACCAAGTAGGAATGTGTCATATTTTTCATTCCCTTTCTATCCCTCAAGGGAAGCAATTTTCCTTTCCCTCTCCCTCTCTCTCTTTCTCATTCTCTCTCTCCTCTCTTTATTTTCTCTCTTTTCCTCTCTGTCTCTTTCTGATTTTTTCTCTCCTCTCTCTCTTGCTCTTTCTCATTCTGTCTCTTTCTCATTCTCTCACACTCTCTCCTCTCTTTCTTTCTCATTCTCTGTCTCTCTGTCTTTCTCTCTCTTTGTCATTTTCTTTCTCCTCTCTCTCTCTTTCTCATTGTCACTCTCTCTGTCTCTTTCTCATTCTCTCACACACACTCTCTCTCATTCTCTTTCTCTCCTCTCACTCCTCTTTCTATCTCTCTCTTTCTCATTTTCTTTTTCCTCTCTCTGTCTCTCCCTTTGTCTTTCTCTTCTTTAATTTTCACTTTTTAAACTGGAAATCTCTCTCTCTCTCTCTCTCCCATGTGTGCCCAGTAGGAGATAGGTTTTCCTTCTCCCTTCTCTAATCTCATTAAATTTACAGGGAAGATAAGGAATCTACTATATTCAGTGGATTAAGCACCTCAAGTTTCACCAGGGATAAATATGTTCCAGTGGATTATCAGATGGTAGGCAAAGATAACAGGATATTTATTAGCAGAGTTGCTCATGTGGCTGGGATGGGAAATCTCTTCACAACCAGGAGCTCAAACTTTTCAGAACAAACTTCTAGAAGGGAGAGAGGTAGGCTAAGTCTTTATAAAACCAGTCACTCACTTCTGAGAATAGGCAATTGTATAAATATTTGGGAAAACATCTGGAATTTATTTATTTATTTATTTTTAACCCACCTGTAGTATTTCTTTTATAAATAAATCGAGGGAACGGACATGTCTAGTACACCTTTCTCCTTGTAGTTTCTCCATAACAACTATCCCGTGAGGTGAGTTAAGAGAGAGTGATTGGCCCAAGGTCACCCAGCTGGCTTTGTGCCTAAAGCAAGACTAGAACTCACTGTCTCCCGGTGATTGGATCAAAGTCACCCAACTGGTTTTGTTCCTAAGGCAGAACTACCGTAGAATTCACAGTCTCCTGGTTTCAAGCCTGGTGTCTTCAGCAGGGGACAAATAAATAATGTTGACTATCATAATTTAGTGTAAATGGGTCAAAGTTATCAATGAAAGCCCAAGGATGTCAATGTGGGCAAGCACTTCAGAAGACTGGAAGGATGTGTGTTCACCTAGTCCACGGGTATCAAACTCAATTTCATTGAGGGCCACATCAGGGTTGTGTTCGACCTCTGGAGGGCTGTGGGGGCATGTCCAGTGGGGTTTCATGTTGGGGATGCCTATGCTGCCTGCTGGCAACCCTCTGCCAGCAAAAGTGGGCTCCCAAGCCCCGTTTTCACCTGTGACAGCCTCCTGCAACCCCCTGCCAGCAAAAACAGAGCTCAGGAGTCCCTCCAAAGCCCCCAGTCCCCACAATAATCTTTTTTGCTAGCAGAGGCACCCCTGGATAGTCCTTCACTGTTTCCAGGGCAGCCCCATGTGCAGGATCTAAGCACTCCATGTGCAGGATCTGACCTATGGGCCTTGAGTTTGACACCCCTGACTTAGTCTGTCCTTTCTCTATCCATTACTCCTGGTTAGAAATGATTCCACACTAGTCACATATTTAGACGGTGAGAAAAAAAATTATCCAGAGACCCAGAGAATGGTCCTTCAGACAGGCAGATAATGTATTCATGCACCTCCTTTTCTACTGTTCAAGCCATGGACCACAGAAGTAGGATAGATCCTATAGCAAGCAATACCAACTGGGAAGATGATCGCATTATAAAGGCATCTCTTTAGCTCTGCCATTCTCTCGCATCTTTTTCCAAGGGTTTGTTTGATATGTGTCGGGAGCTTGTGGAGCAAAGATCATTCCTCTTTGAGCATCAGAATATTTATGGACTGTCATCTGCTTAAGTATGGATAGAAAGCCTATCAGTGAGGCAAAGAGAAATAAGATCCAAATTAGCCATTATGTATACAATTCATCTTGCTTCAACAAGTCATTATCAAATGGAAATGAAGCTAATCTATTTGATGGCAAGGGGGCATGAATCATCCAGGATCTGATTTGACTTTTGCAATTTGATTTGGATTGCCCAGTTCATTTAATTCAAATCTTCAACTGAATCAACAAGTTGAAGTTACTTATTTAATTGATTGTTACTCAGCTGCAATCTAACAGATCCTTGGGTTGCTTACAAGTACATTAAAATAAAATTTCAAATATAGAAAGGGCTAAAAACCAGTTCAAAGCACTGAATTATTGACCACTTTTGAAACACTGACCTGGAGAAAGGTGTTTTTGGGGGCCTACAGAAACTTGCATGAAATCAGTGCCTCAATTCAGAAGTGCTTGAATTCAATCCTGTGCATTGAATCCATTTGATGATTTCATCTGACAATCTGATCCAAACAATCAATTCCACCTTATCATTCCATCTCATAATTAATAGCAATTACACTTAGACTTATATACCACTTTACAGTGCTTTACAGCCCTCTCTAAGCAGTTTACAGTGTCGGTCTACTGCCCCCAACAATCTAGGTCCTCGTTTACCCATCTTGGAAGGATGAAAGGCTGAGTCAACCTTGAGCCTGATGGGATTCGATCTGCCAAATTGCAGGTAGCCGGAAGTCAACATAAGTAGTTTGCAGTACTCACTCTAACCACTGCACCACCGAGGATTAAATTAAACCTTTTCTCTGCTCAACTGTAAGTATCTTTTCTTTTCCCCATTAAACTTAAGCATTAAGTTACACAGTTAGAACCCAATCCTGCGTACCTCAATGTCTTCTAGAACAGGGGTCTCCAACCTTGGCAACTTTAAGACTTGTGGACTTCAATTCCCAGGGAGTTGAAGTCCACAAGTCTTAAAGTTGCTAAGGTTGGAGACCCCTGTTCTAGAACATGGAACATCAGAGTTGGAAGGGATCTTAGAAATCTTCTAGTTCAACCCTCTGCTCAAGCATTTATAACATTTCAGACAAATGGCTATCCAGTCTCTTCTTAAAATGAGGACCCAGATTCTTGGGGGCAGTATGCTGACTCTATAAACTGCTTGGAAATGGATGCAAAAGCACTGTGAAGTGGTATATAAGCCTAAGTGCAATTGCTAAAAGCCTCCAGTAAGGGAGCACCCACAACTTTTGAGGACAAGCAGTTCCATTGCTTGATTATTCTCACTGCCAGTAAATTTCTCCTTACTTCTAAGTTGTTTCTCCCCTAACTTCAACTTCTAACTTCAAGTTATGTCCATTTGTGCAAATTTGACAATGGTGTCCACCTCCCTCTTCCATTTTTCACTCCTTTAAAAAAGTGGACTTAAAGCTTAAGCAAAGTATGACTCTTCCAATATGGTCCTTTAGACCTTTGGAATTTTGAGAACCTCCATTTGCAGCCCATGGGATATGACAATGCTTGGACAAGATCCAGAGGTAGATTGCATGCACACAGGCCTATAAATCATATTTTGCATATTTGCATAAATACATATGGAATGGTCTCGTATTGAGTCATTGATCGATTTGCCTCCGTGTTCTCTACCCTGATTTGCAAGACAACAATCTGGGAATCATTTAAAACCTGAACTCTTAGGCCTTGCCAAGGGAATGCCCTACATACGTGCCCTACCACGTCCCCCCACATGTGCTCCACCAGGCACCACTGTTTGCACAAGGGCCCCAGCCTAGTTTGGCATGCCTGCTTGCCTTCCAACAGCGTTTCAGGTCTCTTGCTCCCCAACTAGGAATGGAGCCAATCTCACGCCATTTGCTTCTTATCTTCCCTCTGCATACCACTGCTGCCAATGCCACTGGCAATTTTACATGTAAATGAGTCCATCCATCACTCGGTCCCTCTGCTGTGTCTCACTTCCAAGCCTGCAACAGAGTTACACCATTAAATCTCCTGACTCTATGATATACATCATGACACATTTGACAGCTCAGCCAGTCTGCTCCTTGCAAACCGCAAACTGGCACTCCATTCTGTATCCTGCCTAAAATCGCTGCAGGAAAGCTTGCCGGTTAGTACAATGTATGGTGATTTTCCCCTCTCTTAAAATTAACTTCCCTGTCAGTCTCCAGTTGCCACCTCTAACTTCTCTTGTTTGTTCATTTAAGCATTGCACTTAGCTGGTTTTGCTGCGGGTGACAATGTTCAACAGCTAATCTTCCCTCGAGGACACCTTCCAGATTTTTGGGGACTGCAAATCCAGAAAGTCTATGACAAGGTAGTAAAACCGTGTATTTGAAGGGCATGTATTTGAAGCCTTAGTAAGACCACATTTAAGAATCCTGCATCCAGTTTTGGTCAGTACACTATAAAAAAGATGTTGAGACTCTAGAAAGAGTGCAGAGAAGAGGAACCAATGATTAGGGGACTGGAGACTAAAACATACGATGAACAGTTACAGGAACTGGGCATGGCTAGTCTAGTGAAGAGAAGGAGACATGATAGCAATCTTCCAATATTTGAGGGGCTGCCACAGAGAGGAAGGGGTCAACCTGTTTTCCAAGGCACCTGAAGGCCAGACAAGGAATAATGGATGGAAACTGAACAAGGAGAGATTCAACTTGGAAATAAAGAAAATTTTCTGACGGTAAGAACAATCAACCAATGGAACAGAAGTTGCCTTTGGAAGTTGTGGGAGCTTCATCACTGGAAGCTTTCAAGAGGAGACTGGATTGCCATCTGTCAGAAATGGTATTGGGTCTCCTGCTTGGGTGGGGGGTTGGACTAGATGACCTACAAAGTCCCTTCCAACACTGCTAATCTGTTAATCAAATCTGGCAAGAAGGGAGCTCTCTTTAGGGTTGAGTTTCATTTTTTGTTTTCTTCTACTTCTTTTTTCTCTGTCTTTTGATACATGCCACTGGTTCTGGAAATGTATCGCAAAATGACAATAGGATGCTACTTAGAGGGTGACATTTTGCAAAAGCCAGAGCAAAAGAGAGAAGAGGTTAAAATAAAGGTATGATCTGGTTTCTATTGTAAGAAGATCTCCCAGGTAGTAAGATGTTATCAGAAATAGCATTAAAATCAAAGCTGTGATATCTGCATTTACTTGGGAAACTTTTGAGACCAACAAGAATTGAAAAAGGAGATGTTGGAGAAGGAAGAATCAAAGAATAGCAACTATAACATGGTATGCTATCTGAGCTGGGATAAGATTTTATCAACATTTGTATTTCTCTATAGGACCAAATAAAGGAAACATTTTTGGATGGAAAGATCATATATAACTCCACCTTATTGATTTAAATATAAAGAATGGAAGATAGGCTGAAACAGTTGGATTTATACTATTTCTGGCATGAAATGCAACATTTTCTGGGCTCTACATATCACCTGAATATGTGATAAGCTCTTGAGAAATATTTTGAGAAGTTCAGGAATGGGGACAATTTCAAAAGAGAGACATTATTAGCCATCAGTAAATCTATGCAAGCTTTCTTATTTTTGTCCTGCCTCTCCCCACAACCCCAAAAATCAAACAGCAAAGTGGAGAAAACTGTTTTAGCCCATTCTTAAATAGACTCTAAGTTTATCTACCACACTTGCTCTTCTAACCTGCAATGATTGCCAAAATATATACAGAAATTTCAAACCATTTCTTTAGTCCCCAATGGACCACACCCATAGCTTTTCAATGCATCAAAGACAGCCTTCCAATGAAAAGTAGACCAGGGTTAAAGTTTCTTTTTACTCGCATTACAGGAACTAATTGTGAAGCAGAAATGGGCTTTGTAGACAGTGAGGCCTTCTTCATATTTAAGTCACAGATGAATCATTTCCCTAATCACACATCCTTCAAATATGTTGGGATACCAGCTCTCAAAATTCCCAGTCAACCTGTTTGGAATTCAAATTAGGAAAGAGAGTTGTGAAAATATTTTCAGACTCCTCACATCCTGGACATAAACTGTTTCAACTTCTATCCTCAAAATGACATTATATAGAGCATTGCACACAATGGTGGGATTCAATTTTTTTTACTACCGGTTCTGTGGGCATGGTTCTGTGGGCATGGCAGGGGAAGAATACTGTAAAATCTCCAGTCAGAGGTGGTATTTGCCAGTTCTCCGAACTACCCAAAATTTCTGCTACTGGTTCTCCAGAATTGGTCAGAACCTGCTGAATTCCACCTCTGATTGCACACCAGAAAAACTAGATACAAAGACAGATTTTTTTCCCTGAATGCCATCACTCTGCTAAATAAATAATTCCCTCAACACTGTCCAACTATTTACTAACTCTGCATTACTATTACCATCAATCCTCTCATAGTTCCTATCACCCATCCCCTCCCACTTGTGACTGTATGACTGACTTTGTTGCTTGTATCCTTACGATTTATATTGAATGTTTCCTATTATGATTTGTCTTCTTATTGTATCCTATGACTATCATTAAGTGTTGTACCTTATGATTCTTGACAAAGGTGTTTTCTTTTTTTGGACACTGAGAGCCTATGCACCAAGACAAATTCCCTGTGTATCTAATCACACTTGGCCAATAAAGAATTCATTCATTCATTCATTCATTCATTCATTCATTCATTCATTCATTCATTCATTCAAGATAACTGCTGTATTACCCATGAGAAGGTAAGTGGCCAGGCTTGGTTCCAATGGATTCTAATAGAGGAAGTTCATTACTTAGTGACCATTCAAAGTTACAATGGCACTTTAAAGAATTGAGTTATGACCATTTTTCACACTTACGACAGTTGCAGCATCCCCTGTGGTCACACGATCAAAATTCAGATGCTTGGTAAATGGTTCACCTTTTGGTGACCTTCCAACCACCAAACTCAATAAGGAAGCCAATTATTAAGTTAGTAACACATTTAACGACTGTGTTACTAACTTAATAATTGCAGCAATTCACTTAACCGCTATGGCAAGAAAGGTTGTAAAATGAGACAAAATTCATTTAACAACTGTCTCACTTATCAACAGAAATTTTGGGCTCCATTGAGAGATCATGAGTTGATGCATTTTTATTTTTCTTCCCTTATGCTTAACTGAGAAATAGTCTGGAATTAGCGGTTCCAAGAGAGGCATTGGCAAAAGGGAAGAAGACAACAAAAGTTGAATTTTTTTTTTAAGTTTTGGGGTGCTTTTCCTTCCCTTCCCAGGACAACCATGCAATAACGTATCCTTCTTTACCGCAAGATGAATGGGCATCTGTACAGGTTATGAGTGAGGTTTTATTGCAGATCCATAAATCCGTGTCAGAGGCCCCATCTGGAGGGAGTTTTAATTTAAAGAAGAGCGATGGATGTAGGAAGACAATAAATCAACAACTACAATAACAGGGGAAAAAAATAGTTGCCGCATTCACACAGGCATTAACCTTCCATCAACACAAACATCAGGGCAGCGAGGTATAATTTCACAAGCAAGGAATTGTCTGGCCTTGGAATCAAGGCAACAGGAGGGAGGAACTGACCCAAAGTCTTGGCTTTGTGGTGGCTTTGTTGCAATCATGGGGAATATGATGTGCATATGCTATATAAGATTTATTACTGTGCCATTAAGCAGAATTGGTGCATGCTAGAGGGAGACAGCAGAGTAAGAAATATGCAAATATAACTGCAATCCATATGCAAGGTGGCTGGTTTTCTATTTTAAGAATGAAAAAAAATTCTAATTTGGCAACAGGCTTCTTTGGATACGATCAAGTCATCATCAGCAGGAGCTGTGATGACGCATGTGGTTAGAGTGCAGTACTGCAGGCTACTTCTGCTGACTGCCTGCAATTTGGCAGTTCAAATCTCAGCAGGCTCAAGGTTGACTCAGCCTTCCTTCCTTCCGAGGTGGGTTAAGTGAGGACCCAGATTGTTGGGGGCAAGAGGCTGACTCTGCAAACCACTTAGAGAGGGCCATGAAGCGGTATATAAATCTAAGCCCTGTTGCTATTTGAGAAATGATCTTCTATGAAACCTGGGGCTGCCTCTACAGGTAGTCCTTGACTTACAACCACTCATTTACTTGCCATTCAAAGTTACAATAGCACCCAATAGCACCCAAAAAAGTCATTTCCCCCCCAAAGGTCATTTCACACTTATGAAAGTCCTTTTGGGCTCAACAGTGGTCATAAGTCAAGGACCATGACCTGTATTGTATTCTTCACATCTGGACATACTATGAAGAAAGTCCACCTCCTTGGAACCACAGGCAGGCAATGCTTTACCAGGTGGGACTTGAAATGCACCAACTTAACTCTTTTAGATCTTGTCTCTGCAGAACAGAGAGAAGAGGGGAAAGTTGTTCCTATAAGTTAACATACCTTAAGCCACATAAACTCAGTTTAGGAACTGGAATAAAGGGAGGAGAAAAGTATATGGAGGAATATTGAGGAAGAGTAGCTGGGGTACAAATAGCTGGAATGGAATTTCTCTCTTGGCAATCTCTGTTTGAAAATCTGTCCCATCTTGTTTAGGAACAATGAGCTTCTCAAGCATGCAAGTGTCTTCAAACTTAAAATCCATTCAGAAGCTCTTCTTTATTTACCTTTCCCATTGAGCCTTACTTGAAAATTTTGCATTTGACTTTATAAAACTCTTGCTTTGTTTTCCCAAGGCCTGTTGTTGCTCTAAAACAGAGTGGTGTGGTGGCCTAGAGGTGGAGCTCTCACCTCACAATCAGGAGGCTATGAGTTCGATCCTAGGTAGAGGCAGATACTGTATTTCTCTCTCTGGGCACAATGAGAATATATCTGCTGAACAAAACTCCGCATTGGTGACAGGAAGGGCATCCGGCCATTAAACACTCTGTTGCTCCATTGAATTGCCCAGACTCCATCCTGCAAGGGATTATGGGGTCATTAAAAGAAGAAGACGTTGCTGTTCTAAAACAGGGATCTCCAAATTTGGCAACTTTTAAGACTTGTGGACTTCAACTCCCAGAATTGTGGCTGGCTGGAGAATTCTGGGAGTTGAAGTCCACAAGTCGTAAAATTTGCCAAGTTGATCTAACAGATGACAGAGGACTAACCAACTGATCCTTATTCTTCCACCATCAGCAAACCCTTCCTGAGAACTGTCCATCTGTGGTGGGATTCAGGAGATCCAACTTTCCAAAGGGAGAGAGCCTTGCTTTAGTCCCAATGGACTGCAATGACATTTAACACATTCAATAATTATCTCAATTTTATCTGTTGGAAAGATACGTGCAGAACGAAGTAATTATGTGGCATTCTTTAATGACAGAATGCCTTGTATGGGATAATAGTATTATTGAAGGCTATGTGCTATTTAGTTACAACCAGCTGTTTCCATCATATTTAAAGATGAAAAGGGGTGCAGATGGATAGTGTGTTTATTTCCAAAACATCAATTTTGCAAGTGTTCACCCATTTTATCCTATAAAAAGTTTGCATCAGAACCTATACTTAAAATGTATATTTTGAAAAAAAAATTCTGTTCAGTATATATACACTTCTAACTTTTGCAAAGTCTTTGCCGAAACAACTCCTTGTGGAAGAGACATGAATGTGACTCCAAATTAGTGATTAATGAAGAATTCCAAATTAGTCCTTAATGATGCCACATCTACATGGAGGGAAGTAAGCAGTGGGATACCACAAAGTTCCGTCTTAGGCCCAGTAGTCTTCAATATCTTCATAAATGACTTAGATGAGGGAATAGAAGGGGAACTTACCAAATTTGTGGATGATACTAAACTGACCAGAATAGCCAACACCCTAGGAGATAGGCTCAACATCCAGAGGGATCTTGATAGACTTGAACAATGGGCCCTATCTAACAAAATTAAATTCAGTGTAGAGAAAAGTGGTCTTACACTGAGGAAGAAAAACCAAAAGTACCCATATAGACTGGGTGAAACCAGGCTTAATAGCAGTACCTGTGAGAGGGATCTTGGACTCTTAGTGGACAACCAGCTAAATATGAGTCAATAGTGTGCAGTGGCAGCCAAAAAAAGCCAATGCAATCCTAAATTGCATTAATAGAGGGATACAATCAAGATCAAGTGAGGTACTAATACCACTCTATAAAGCCTTAGTAAGACCATATCTAGAGTACTGAATCCAGTTTTGGTCCCCACACTATAAAAAAGTTGTTGAGACTATAGAAAGAGTGCAGAGAAGAGCAACCAAGATGATTAGGGGACTTGAGGCTAAAACATACGATGAGTGGTTACAGGAACTGGACATGGCTAGTCTAGTGAAGAGAAGGACCAGGGAAGACATGATAGCAGTCTTCCAATATTTGAGGGGCTGCCATAGAGTGGAGGGAGTCAAGCTATTTTCCAAAGGACCTGAAGGCCAGACAAGGAATAATGGATGGAAACTGATCAAGGAGAGATTCAACCTGGAAATAAGGAGAATTTTTCTGACAGTGAGAACAATCAACCAATGGAACAGAAGTTGTCTTCAGAAGTTGTGGGAGCTTCATCACTGGAAGCTTTCAAGAAGAGACTGGACTACCATCTGTCAAAAATGGTGTAGGGTCTGCTTGGGTGGGGTGTTGGACTAAATTATCTACAAGGTCCCTTCCAACTCTTTTAATCTGTATCTGCGATCAAGTTTTTTGAGGACAGGGCAAAAGTATTTGGACAATAGAGATTTTCTGTTACTTTGAGAACATTTTAATGGAATCTGATATTCACACAAATTACAATGCATAAATCAACCTTTGAATTTCTTTTTGCCACCTTTAACCTCAAATCTTGTGCTATAATTCTCCTCTTGTAATTCAACATACAAAAAAGGACAGAAGGAATCTCTGAATCCTATTTGGATCAATGCAGGAATTTTGGAAGGTGCCCAATTCTCCTTATTTAAGGAGAAATTACATCTTACTTGCAGATTCATGGGAGTTTTCATCAGATTTCAAAGCTGGAATCCACTCATATTGCAGGTCTAAACTCCCCCAATTCAAACTGGAGACAAGGCTGAAAGGCAGGATAATAAAACCTAAATAATGATGTGCGATCAATTGAGTGCAATGATTTTATTTGCAACTACATGAGGAATCCCCATCAAACCATGATATCTCACCACCCCACTCCTTTGTAATAGCTGTCTGTTCCTTTGTCACAACTGTTAAAAACATCAAGAGAAGGACTGGCTCTGGGTGCAGAGGAACATGGCCATTTAAAGATCATTCTGTTTGGATTCAAAAATCTGCAATATTGCCCATGTACATGAGCATGAATCACATATATATTACCATTGTGATAGTAATTTATACAGTGCTATCAATAAACTTGGCATTTTACACAGTAATGTAAACAAAAAGACAGCAAGTGGGCAGGTGCCAATCCACTAGCAGTAAAAGAATACCTAAGAAGGCCCAACTAAAAGGGGAAAAGTATGACAAATAATGGCAATAAAGCATAGGTTACATAAAGCTGTGGAAATATACAGATATAGAATTTGCTGCTTTGCTAAAACCTGGCCTCAAGTTCCTCAGAATGAGGTGGACTGATCCATAGTCACCCATTAGGCTTTTGTGCCTAAAATAGAGGAATAGAAATAAAGGAATAGAACACAAGAGCCTTCTGGTGACTGGTTCAGACTTGCCCAGCTGGCTCTCATGGTCAAGGTGGGACTAGAACCCAACATCTCCTGGCAATAGATCCAAAGTCATCCAGGTAGTTTTCAGACCTAAGGCGATAGGCCCCAAACCACCAAGATAGCTTTCAGATTTAAGTAGAACTCTGTCTCCTGGGGATTGGCCAAAGTCAACTAGTTACTTTTCATGTCTAAGGCAGGACTAGAACTCACAGTCTCCTGATGATTTGCTCAAAGTCACCTAGCTGCCTTTCATGTCCAAGGAGGGACTAGAACTCACAATGTCCTGATGATTGGCTCAAAGTCACCCAGCTAGCTTTTATGCTTAAGGTGGGACTAGAACTCACACTCTCCTTGTTTCTAGGCCTAACTCTTTAGCCTGCCTACCAAAGTGGCTCTCTGAATTGTTTCAAAAATTGATAACTCTTCAGTCACAGAGACACCCCAAATGTTTCAACAGAGAAAGACCAAGCCAACATCTTCGTCACCCTTTTGCATTCAAACTCATTTGCCAAGTATGTCTTTTGGCTGCCCTCTCACTGATGCTTTTAGTCATCAGTGAACTAAGTCACCTTCACATATACATTGAAGCTGAACCCCCTGCCACAACAATTCTTCTCTCATCCTTAAGAGTCCCACCAGCCCACAAAGATCAGTGTGTATTTAAAAGTTGAATACAGCCAAATGTCACAAGTGAGGATGTAGGATGAGAGTGTTAGCATTCTACTCTAATTAAATGCTTTAGTTGAGTCATATCTGTTGGGAAACAATATGGCCTATATATGGCTGGCATATGTGCAAAGAGTCTTTTTCGATGCTTTGCTCTTTTGTCCAGTCTTTCACGGGTCAGCAAAGCAAAACGCTGTGATATCCTTGCTGTTAATTTGTGGCATGCATGGAGACTTTTTCAGAAGAGGATTAGGTGAGGAAAGATATCCCAGCATATTCACTTTCTGGGTAAATCAGGAAAGAAGACTTATATATTTATCTTCCTTCCTTAGAGTTGAGCTTAATAATTAAATGGGGAAATTCCCATGGAATGTTCTTGGTATCAATATGGGAGTAATTTGCTGGTGTTTTCAGTGACATTTTTTTTTGATTGGTTCTGGAGGTGTGTGTGTGGGGGGGTCAGATCTATTTTCCAAAGCACCTGAAGGCCGAATAAGAAGTAATGAATGGAAACTAATCAAGGAGAGAAGCAACCTAGAACCAAGGAGAAATTTTCTGACAGTGAGAATAATTAATCCATAGAACGACTTGACTCTAGAAGTTGTAGGTGCTCCAATACTGGGGGTTTTTAAGAAGAGATTGGACAGCCATTTATCTGAAATGATATAGTGTCTCCTCTAGAGCAGGTGGCTGGACTAGAAGAACTCAAAGGTCCCTTCCAACTGTGTTATTCTGTTATCCCATCCTAGTACTAATCAAGTCCCAGTCAGCTCAATTTCAAATCCTAGGGTAGGTCAGCCAGGCATCACCAACTCCTGAAGCAAAAATAAATTCTCCTTCAAATCAAATTAACCTGTACAATCAACTCCTATGAAGATTCCTAGTTTACATCTAGAAACTGTGAAACCTACATATAAAACATGGAAACCAGATTTAAAATGAATCACAGTGGCTGCTGAGGTGCTCCTTGTCTTCTCTCATTCTTTAGTGATGGTGGTTAAATTAAATCAAATCAAATTTGTATTATAGTCGCAGAACAATCACTTGGTTGAGTTAAAGCAGCTGTAGAAACTGGATAAATAAATAGATTGCTGGTGGTATTTCTCTCATCTCTTTCTACTGATCTTTTTCACCCAATTCTAGAATTCAGCTAGGAAGCATCTGTGGATGAAATAACACCACTGAGTGATGATTATTTTCTTTGTAACAATAGAGATCACAGAGTTGAACTGAGTATGAAACAACTGTCTTGCATGCAAGAGAGGTGTTTCCATTTCTTTTGGAGGTGTTATGAACTCCAATCAGAGAGTTTCAAGTTTGAAACATAATTTTCAGGTTTAGATATTGATCAGAACAGTCTATTTTTAAATGTGGATAGGTGTGCTCGAATTCAAAACAACTGTTTTGGGCTTAAAAAAAATAACACTTGGAATGGTGTGGCCATTCTGAATTTTAATACAGTTTTTTTTACAGTTTTTATTATTATTACTCTCAGATTGACATGGAAGTTATCTGGAACACATGTGTGACAGGATAGTTGCAAAATGGATGATTCCTCAAACTTATTTCTGATCAAAGTAAGCCACAAAAAAAAAAAAATACAGAAGGAACAAATATTCTAAATCGTCTTTTAGATGCCTTTTTTCCACCTTTCTTCTAGCCCTTTGATCATGCCATTTCTTTCAACCTCTATCTTGATTCTACAAAGCTCACCATCTTTCTTCTGACTGCTGAAGCCATTTGAGACAAACCCTAACCTTGCACTCAATAGCAGGAAAATAGTATTTTTCAAATATTTCGCTTGTTAAACAGCAAGTGAATCCAGGGCATTAACAGCTTTGGAGTTATGATTAAAAGTATCAGCTGAAAGAAGGTTGGATAAATATTACTTAATACAGCGATTAATATGTACTCTTAATTCAATTTCTTTTTATTTTTCCCTTTTGGCCTCTTTACCTGTTTTCTTTGATTAAAAAAAATATCTTCCCCAGCTCATGATGTGAATGATCCCCTTTAGGAAGGTTAACACTAACATAGCATGGTTCTTCTGTTATAGCTTGGAAGCAGCTTACCACCATATTTCATTCCAAGAAGACACCAGGCTAACAATCAGGAGACTGGGAGTTCTAGTCCCACCTTAAATGAAAGCTATCCAGGTGATTTTGGGCCAGTCACTCTCAGCCCAACTCACCCCACAGATCTGTAGTTGTTGGGATAATAGGAGGAATAGAATAGAATAGAATAGAATAGAATAGAATAGAATAGAATAGAATAGAATAACAGAGTTGGAAGGGACCTTGGAGGTCTTCTAGTCCAATCCCCTGCTTAGGCCCCTATACCAGTGGTGGTTACCTTTTTGGGCTCCTGTGCCAAAAATTGCGCACACGCCAGCACGTATGCACTCACGTGCCAACCCCCAGAATGCACACCGTATGTGCGCACAATCCCCTACCACCCCATTACCTGCACTGTACCTCACAGCTTTTTGGCTGGTTTGAAGCCTTTTTCAGCCTCCCAGAGGCTTAGAAAAAGCCTCTGCAAGGCTTTTCAGGTCGAATAATAGGTCCATTTCATCACTTCCTGTAATACCGGAAGTGACAAAATGGGCCTATTATTTGGTCTGAAAAGACTTGCATAGGCCTGTTTTGTCACTTCCGGTATTACAGGAAGTGATTAAATGGGCTTATTATTCAACCTGAAAAGCCTTGCAGGCTTTTTCCAAGCCTCTGGGAAGCCGAAAAACGCCTCAAACCAGCCAAAAAAATCAGCTATGAGGCACGCATATGCGCAGTGAGGTAAGTTTGCCTGCGGCTCGCATGCTGGCACAAACAGCTCTGTGTGCCACTTGTGGCATGCGTGCCATAGGTTTGCCATTACGACCCTATATCCAAGGGTGGGATTCAGTCGGTTCTGACCAGTTCGAGTGTACTAGGTGTTAAATTTACATCTGATTCACTGAACCGGTAGTTGAACCAATTGACTGTCCTCGCCCAACTTTCCCCACCCCTCCCAGGAGTCTCCACGCAGTCCGTTTTGGATGCAGGTAAGTGCAGGATCTTCACGGAGGCTCTGGGAGGGTGAAAAATGGCCTGGAAGTTCCGGAAGCCTGGAAATGGGCCAGTTTCCAGCTTCTGGAGGGTCTCCAGAGCCTAGGGAGGCTGTTTTCACTCTCTCAAAGGCCCAAGGGAAGCCTCTGGACTCTGGGGAAGGCAAAAAATGCCCCTCTCCGAAGTCCCAGTAGACCAAGCCCACCATGGCCACATCCACCCAGCAACCGGGCAGAGAACCAGTTTTTGAGATTTTTGAATCCCATCCCTGCCTAATCCATTTCAGACAAGTGGTTATCCAGGAGGGGGGAAGTGTGTTGGATATGTTCGCTGCCTTGAGTTATTTCTAAAAAATAATAAAGGTGAGAAAGAAGCAAGACAAAACAAAACAAGAAGTCACATAACAAGGAACTGACAACCAATCATAGATAAACCACTTTGTGGTTTAGATTAGAGACAGCTGCAATCCAGATGGACTCAAGGAATGGAGAAAGTGGCTCCTGGATCTCATCATCCCTGGTATGAGCCACAACCTTGGAAAATTGAAGTTGTAATGTATAGCATGGTGGTGTCAGATTTAGAAATGATAGCACTGTCCATGAGTCCATTTTGGTTTTCTGTTCATCTTTCTAATGCCCTCACAGTTTGGATAGCGAAACAAAAGATGCTCCCAGTTCAGAAGTTGGCTTAATATTCTGGCATCTGAAATCATTTGGATTTCAGGACTCCATAAGCTCTTGGGAATGTATAAAACAACAAGGTATGATAGTTGAGAAGTTTTAAAACCTACCTTCTCATATGTGTAGAGGAGTGTGGAGTATTCCCAGGTCAATGAGTGCTCACCATTTCCTTTTTTATTTGCTTTACTTATTAGTTCCTTTACTAACTTTGCTCTCTTCTATAGATACGAGATGTAGCACTGCTCTTTTCTGTCATGCTCTAAAAGAACATTAGCAATTACACAAAGAGGTTCTATTAAGGGATATATTTCCCCTTGTTCAAAGATAGTGCTCCATTCAATCCTGGCACAGATCAGAAAAATGTACTGTTCACAGGCCCATCATTCAGTGCCACAGGATTGGCTTTTCATGATGAACAGAACAGAACAAAATAACAGAGTTGGAAGGGACCTTGGAGGTCTTCTAGTCCAACCCCCTGCACAGCAGGAGACCCTATACCATTCCAGATAAGTGGCTGTCCAGTCTCTTCTTAAAAACCTCCAAATGATGGAGGATCCACAACTTCTGCAGGCAAGCTGGTTAATTGCTCTCATTGTTAGGAAGTTTCTCATTAATTCTAGGTTGCTTCTCTCCTTGGTTAGTCTCCATCCATTGCTTCTTCTGGTGCTTTGGAAAAGAAGTTGACCCCCTCTTCTTAGTGGCAACCTCTCAAATATTGGAATACTGCTATCATGTCACCCCTAGTTCTTCTTTTCACTAGACTAGACAAACCCAATTCCTCATATGTTGCAGGTTACAGGTTTCATATGCTGAAAGCCTTTCTTTCAATCTCCAACTAGGGTGCAAAACTTTCTGCTTGAACCCTGGAGATAGTATCTGAAAGAAATAGCTGGACTTGATCACAAGGTTTGATTATATCTTTAGCCTTTTTCTTAGCCCTGTACTTCTTGACCGGCATTCTTCTATGTTAAATTTCTTATATTTTCTTCGACATTTATTCTTCCTTTTCCCACAATCCTTTGCCATGGCCCCGCTGGCAGAGGCTGATGGAAATTGACACTCAACCCTTCAGGAGAATAAAACTCCGTAGCCTTCCATCAACCATCTATTTTAAGAGGTCTGCGAGAGGCAGAAATCCAGGAAGCTATGAATCAAACCAAGTGCTTTCAAATCTGCCTCCAGATTCCAAGCAGGTCACAGAAAAAGAGTTTGCACCTCTCATTTGATATAAATGGTGTAGTCAAGATAACAAGAGCATATTTGAATGGCAAAGAATAGATTATTTTGAAGTCCTAACCCTCTTTCTCACTAGAACGAGAAAAAGAGAGGGGGAAAAAATAAACAAGTATATTTAGTGCCTTTTAAGAGTACGGCTAGGTACAAATTATGGCAATTTCCAGCCGCTGAAATAAAGCACCCAACTCTGCGCCCTCGTAGTGGGCCAGGCTATTAATTCAAACATTTGTGCCTGGCAGATTATGGTGGGCAGCCGAGATTCCATTAGACGGGCCAATTTCAACTGCATTTCCCTGATAAACAGACAGGAGTCTGCTCCTAAATGGAGCTTGATAGATTTGATTAGGACAGAGTTTTCACAGGTTGTGATTTCAGCCAGGAAAATTGCTGTTTGATGTGCGAGGTAAAATAGCCTTTGAAATCTGCTTCTGAGGGAGGAGAGGCGGGACAGTGATGGAGTATCCAGACATCTACCCAATTACTATCATCCGGCTCCCAGGGCTACGAAATGTCATGAAAAAGACCAGGTTTTGAGAGAGCATCACCTCAATAGTGATGCATTAGAAGGCCTTAAAAAAAATAGGGTGGAAAGATGTGTTATTGAAAACAAGCAGAGATGGTATCCAGCAGGTTCTGACTGGTTCTGGAGAACCGGTAGCAGAAATTTTGAGTAATTCGGAGAACCGGCAAGTACCATCTCTGGCTGGCCCTGCCCCCATCTATTCTCTGCCTCCCGAGTCCCAGCTGATCGACTGTCGACTGTCTTATTTGGTTGCCCTTCACAGGAGAACGGAGCTGAAAAGCAGGTTAGTGGGGTGGGGAGGAAATGGGATTTTGCAGTAACCTTCCCCTGCCTTGCCCACCAAGCCACGCCCACCAAGCTACCCCACCCCCACCAAGCCACGCCCACAGAACCGGTAGTATTTTTTTTTAATCCCATCACTGAAAACAAGGCATAACAAAATCCAAAGACGATATCCTTTCTCATTCTCCGTAAGTCCATCCTTGACTGGGAGTCTGTGGGAAAGAGACAAGGGGACAAGGATGTTCTAACTTCTACTGAAGGCCTCTGTTCACTGACTCACAGGGTTCTCCCCCATTCCAAGTGGCCTAGTTTCTGTCGGGAACTTCATATGGTTTATTATCTATTGGACTTCATGCAATTAATTTGGAGCTAGAATAAAATAACCTCCTAGGACTTACTTAGAGTTCCATAAATAAGAAAAGTGTCACCTAAGGAACATGCGGGGAGAAAAATAAGTGAGCAAAATTATGTCTGTCGGGCTATGAAAGATAGCAACATGTGGGTGTGAAAAGACACTTGGTTCAAATCTTCTAGAGATTTCCCTGAGCCCCTTCCCAGTTCCTGAACTCGATTCCCACAAAGCTTTTAGCAATTCTGACAACAGGGACAGGGGATATCATCCTCCAATTCATTGGAAAACTGCAAATTCTGCAGATCGGAACCAAAAGGTGGCTCTAGATGTATTTATGACTTTATGGATTGTATATCCCATTATTTGTTCATTCATTGATTGACTGGTGGATCAGTCTCCTGCCTTTCTGATATAGTGAGCCTGTCTGCAGACCAATTACGTTTCTTTCAGTCTCCTTGAAGCACAGAGGACGAGTATGGGTTTTTACTCAGATGTGGAAGGTACGAGTGGCTCAGAACAGAGGTGGTATTCAGCAGGTTCTGACCAGTTCTGGAGAACTGGTAGCGGAAATTTTGAATAGTTTGGAGAACCAGCAAATACCACATCTGGTTGACCCCGCTCCCATCTATTCACTGCCTCCTGAGTCCCAGCTGGTTGCCTGAGTCTTCTTTTGTTGCCCTGCAGAGGAGAACAGAGCTGGAAAGCAGGGGTGGGGAGAGAATGGGGATTTTGCAGTATATCCTTCCCCTGTAATGAGGTGGAAATGGAGATTTTACAGTATCTTTTCCCTGCCAAACCCACCAAGCCACGCCCACAGAACCAGTAGTAAAAAAAAAATGAATATCACCACTGGCTCAGAAGCACAATATTACTCTTCTTGTAGAGCTCAAGTCAGGAGTTCTGTCCTTGATGTTTTTATTTGTTAGATTTACATCCCACTTTTTCTATTGGAGTTCAAATGAGTGTATGTAGGTTCTATTTTTCCCTGTGAGATAGATGGAATTGAGAGAGAGAGAGAGAGAGAGAGTAATTGATCAAAATCATTCATTGAGCTTCTGTGGCTGAGAAGAATTTGTGAACCTTCTGATCCATAATCTGGATGAGAGATTTAAACCAGATGAAGATGTTGGAGCCTAATTTAGAATCCAACACTTCTGCTTCCATTGTCACTGATGGAAATGCTCTGGAGGACACCAACTCATTTGGAACAGAATTCATAATTATGCATGATGTTTGCCCAGATTCCCAAAAGACTGGCATTCAGTGATGATCATTTCCCACCCTACCCCCCCATCACGTCAATTGCAACCCGACTAATACTTGAGCAATTTCTGGCTGCATTTAAAAGCTTACCACTTTTCATTCTGGTTCCAACTGCCCTTTTTCCATCATGGCAAATAAACACTTTTCAATATCCATTTCAGAGCATTGCCACTTTGCTGAACTTGTTATCCAAAAGCCGGGATTGTTTCTAAATACAACATCGGGCATCTTGCCTACCTATTATTAGATGTGTCAATGAATTATGAGGCCGATAATTAATGAGGCTATCCCCATCACAACGTAGAGAAATTATGAATAAATACAGGGTTTTGTCCTCGGCTACAGAAATATTTAACTGCAGGCATTTCGATAAAGGAGTACCATCATTATACTCTACAAAGGGTTGCTAGGTTATAACTGAAAGGAAGGTTACTACCTAGAGAGGGACGGTGAAAGTGAAGTCCAATAAATCAGAGTTTGCATTCAATTTCCAGCATTTCCAGGATCAGGTCAAGTTCTTCCATGCAAGGATGAATTTTAGATGAATCTAATGGAAGAGTGTGTTGTCTGTCTGTCTGTCTATCTGTCTGTCTGTCTCTGTCTGTCTCTGTCTTTCTCTCTGCATGTGCAATGTTAACTGTTCTGTCTGAAGGTAAAGGTAAGATACCTGTTTCCCAACATCAGAGGCCTGTGGCCTCCACACCCAACCAGCCTACTTTCTATTCAAAGCTATAAAGTGGTTGGGTTGGGTTAAGTTTAGCATACTGTATGATTATAGCTTGATCAAGAACCCAGGATGAAAAACTCCCAGCCACTGTAAATCACAGAATGGTAGACTAGATAGCCTTAATTCAACTTCAGAGATAGCAATAGTAATAGCACTTAGACTTACATACCACCCCATAGTGTTTTACAGCCCTCTCTACGCGGTTTACAAAGTCAATGTATTGCCCCCAACAATTTGAGTCCTCATTTTACCCACCTCAAAAGGATGGAAGGCTGAGTCAACCTTGAGCCTGGTGAGATTCAAACTGCCAAATTGCAGGCAGCCGGCAGTCAGCAGAAGTAGCTTTGAGTATTGCACTCTAACCACTGCGCTACCATAGCTCATTTAACAGATACATTTAAATGATATTAAGTAGTGTTTTGCAATTCTAGTTAGAATTAACTACCATTGAATATGGGATGGTGGTGTCTAAACAGATATCATAGCATGGCACATTGATTTCAAATAATTTTAATACCTTGTTGTTTGACTACTGCACCACTGTGGCTCTTAAGTTCTTCTTATGTTCTCATGGATTGGATTAGAGGACCTCCAACATCCTTTCCAACTCTTATTCAATGTTGGCTGTCCACACATTGAGGAAAATTGCACAGATGGTACCCAGATCGTCAATCTCAGTCTTTCTCTTTCCAGATTCTCTCACACACTCCCATTCTGTTTCTTCCTCAAAAGAGTGATTCTGCCTAACAAGACAAAACACTAGAACACTTTCCCCCCAATGTTCCATTGGTTTGGATGCAATAAAAATAATCCATCACCCCAGCATTTTATCACTACTCGCTCCCGGTGCAGTGCAGCAACAACCTTTAAAAAGGAACTTTTAATAAGGTTACTTCTTACATTTGTGTGGAAGAAAAATAGACTCTCCCTGCTTACTTGAAGCACAAGTATGGATGTTTAAGGCCAAGGTCTGTTTACAAATTGTATTGATTAGGCATGATTAGACAGGGAAAGCCACATGTTCATTTCTCGTTTCCTTCTTTTGGGGAAAGATAATCCCAGCATTACTTGGATGCATCTCTTCTATTCCTATGTCACTGAAATCTGATTTTTTAAAAAAATATTTTGTTTTTAATTGTATTTCTCTGTCAAGTGCTAGCAGATAAGAATTCGAATCTGCAAGTTGAAACAACAATATGTGTCTAAAGTAAATGCAAAAAGCAATGACCAGATCGCAAACACAGTCAGAAGGACAAGATAAAAGAGTGAAGAAGAGGGCATGAATGATACTATTAGAATCAAATGAGTTTCTAGTAACTAATCCAATGCACTGAAGACGTTACCTAGTAGGGTAACCAAACATCCGCAAGAAAACAACCAAGTCTGTATAGCACCAAGAATTCCATAGTTCAATCCTGAACCACATGTATCCTCTTCTATTGGAGACAGGAAGGCGTTATAGTTCAATTGAATCCAGGGCTGGGCTGCTGGGGGTTTGTAGGGGTTCGGGAGACACCCTAGCTAAGATTCTGTGCAGTTCAGAGAACCCTCAAATCCCATTCCCGGCTGCCCCCTGCCCCCCCGTTTTGGATGCAGGTAAGTGCAGGGTACACACGGAGGCTCCAAGAGGGGGAAAAATGGGCTATCAGAAGTTTGGGAAGGCCTGGAAATGGGCCTGTTTCTGGATTCCAGAGAACCTCTGCAGCCCAAGGAGGCTGTTTTCGCTCTCCCGGAGGCTTGAGGAAAATCTCTGGAGCCCGGGCAGGGCAAAAATGACTCCCCCACCCCCGAATGGTGCAGGAGGCACACTAGGCCACGCCCACCTAGCAACCGGGCAAAGAACCCTTTGCTAAAATTTTTGAAGCCCACCCCTGATTGAATCCTAACACTCTTAACGGAGAGGCAGTTTCTGTAAGCAACACCAGAAGATCCATTTTTGGATTCCAATCTCTCCTACTGTCAGCTTGGTGAGCAGGCTAAGATTCCAATAGTATTTATCTGCCAAGGGAGATGCAGTTTATTTATGCCAGGCTATGATTCAGCACGTCCTTTCTAACTCCAGGCAAAGAAAGCCCCCTGCCCTGTCTCCCTACCAGCTTTCTTTAAATTCAGCGATTTCTGAATTTCTGAATTTTGCTCAACAGAGATGACAATACGGTGAAATCATTGTGAGTGGAGAACAAGGTCCTTGCAAAGTAGTTAGCTACACGATCACCAACAGGCATGTGTGGAGCTCCTCTTGTAACCCTCTCTCCCTGCCTTCCCAGTGGTCTATTCAATCCCAAAGGAAGACATAATCAGGCTAGCGACATTGGTAGATGGCAACTCTAGTCTTAAAAATGTTGGAAAACGTCATATCCTTCTGCCAAAATTCAGGGAAATTGGAAGGGAAGGGAAGGGAAGGGAAGGGAAGAGAAGAGAAGAGAAGAGAAGAGAAGAGAAGAGAAGAGAAGAGAAGAGAAGAGAAGAGAAGAGAAGAGAAGAGAAGAGAAGAGAAGAGAAGAGTTGGAAGGGACCATGGAGGTCTTCTAATCCAACCCCCTGTTCAGGCAGGAAACCCTATACCATTTCAGACAAATGGTTATCCAATCTCTTCTTTAAAACTTCCAGTGTTGGAGCATCCACAACTTCTGGAGGCCAGTTGTTCCACTGGTGAATTGTTCTCCCTGTCAGGAAATTTCACATTAGTTCTAAGTTGCTTCTCTGCTTGATTAGTTTCTACCCATTGCTTCTTGTCTTGCCCTCAGGTGCTTGGGAGAATAGGTTGAGCCCAGGGGTTTGATTCAAACTTTTTAACAACTGGTTCTGTGGGCGTGGCTTAGTTGGTGGGCGTGGCTTGGTGGTCATGTGACTGGCTGGGTGTGGCCAACTCAATATCACTCACATCGAGGCACGCATCTCCTCGCCTGGCCTATCATGACTGTGGGGATGCTGCAACAGTCATAAGTGTGAAAAATGGTCATAAGTCACTTTTTTCATTGCCATTGTAACTTTGAATGGTCACTCCACACAAGCAAAGTACCAGCAAAGGAGGGGAAAAAAACTCCAGAGAAGTTCCTGAGACAGGAAGTCTAGTCCTGCCAAGAATGTAATAAGGGTTAACGGAGAGGCAGTTTCTGTAAGCAACACCAGAATGTTTCCTTCCTGCCTTCCTTACAGGATTAGGCCAGCAATTTCTTCTAACAACTGGTTCTCCGAACAGTTTAGAATATTAACAACCGGTTCCAGCAAATAAGTGTGAACTGGTAGAATCCCACCCCCGGTTGAGCCCCTCTTCTTGCATCTAATTTCTAGTGGAACTTTTGGTGTCATTTTCAGAGTCTGGAAGGTCAATATAATGAAGAGGATCAAATCTTAGCCCAGAAAGATTGGTTGATTCTTCTGAAAATGACCAGGAAGTACTGAGACAGTTATTCCATTGGTCTAACTTGCATTTCAAGTTTGTTGTGAAACTAAATGGGGATAAATATAATCCCATTGCCTAAATTGTCCTCATTCCATCTAAAGTAACATATGGTAACCTAAAGAATACCAGTTAAGAAATAAGTCACATAAAATTCAGTGTGACTCATGCATAAATTAGGAGCTGTTCCTCCCACTGAAATCGACCAGGTTCTATATTATGCCGTTAGCTTCAAAAGCCCTTAGTCACAAAAATAGATTAGCTGATCCAAGAACACAGTTTTACTGAATTCTGACTAGATTCAGGACATTAAAATTAATTTATTCTAGCATGTTTGGGCAAAATGATCATTTTGATTTACAGAAATAAGCAACGTAATAGGTTTTGACTTTATTGGAGAAGGCAGATCACTAAACCACAGGATAGAAAGTATTCGTGATGAGCTGAAATGATTACCATTATCATGCTTGCATTTTTTTTTCTTCCTGCCTTTTTGCATAATTATTTCTCTCTCCCCCCCCCCCCCCCCCCCCCCCCCCACCTCCCACACAACTTCTTCCTTTGGTGATTTTCTTTTGCTGATAATTATTAAGAATTTTATCTGGTTCTGTCCAAATTGGTGTTTTTGTGCAATCTAAGATAATTGTACAATTCCCAGGGACAACATATCATAGTCTAGATATGTCCAGTTTAATGAAAAGAAGTACGAGGGATGATATGATAGCAGTGGTCCAATATTTGTGGGGCTGCCACAAAGAAGGGGGGAGGCAACTTATTCTCCAAAGCATCTGAAGAAAGAACAAGGAAGCGATGGATGGAAACGAATCAAGGAGAGACCCAACCTAGAACTAGGGAGAAATTTCCTGACAATGAGAACAATTAATCAGTGGAACTGCTTGCCTCCGAAGTTGTGGATGCTTTAACACTGGAGGCTTTTAAGCAGAGATTGGAAAGCCCCTTATCTGGAATGGTATAAGGTCTTCTGCTCAGGCAGAGGTTGGACTAGAAGACCTCTAAGGTCCCTTCCAACTCTGTTATGCTGGTCAATGCAGGTTAAGAAGTACAGGGAGCCAGAAAGGTTAAAGATATAATCAAATGTTGTGAGCAAGTCCAACTGTTTCTTTCAGACACTATCTCCAGGGTTCAAGCAGAAAGTTTTGCACCCTATCTGGAAATTGAAAGAAAGGCTTTCAAGCATATGAAACCTGTAATCTGCAATATATGAGGAATTGGATTTGTCTAGTTTAGTGAAAAGAAAAACTAGGGGTGACATGATAGCAGTATTCCAATATTTGAGAGGTTGCCACTAAGAAGAGGGGGTCAACTTCTTTTCCAAAGCACCAGAAGAAGCAATGGATGGAGACTAACCAAGGAGAGAAGCAACCTAGAATTAATGAGAAACTTCCTAACAATGAGAGCAATTAACCAGCTTGCCTACAGAAGGTGTGGATGCTCCATCACTGGAGGTTTTTAAGAACTGACTGGATAGCCACTTATCTGGAATGGTATAGGGTCTCCTGGTAGTGCAGGGGGTTGGACTAGAAGACCTCCAAGCAGGGGTGTGATTCAAATTTTTAACAACTGGTTCTGTGGGCATGGCTTAGGTGGTGGGCGTGGCTTGGTGGTCATGTTATTGGCTGGGTGTGGCCAACTCAATATCATTGACATTGAGGCATGCATCTCCTCGCCTGGCCTTTCATGACTGTGGGAATGCTGCAACAGTCATAAGTGTGAAAAATGGTCATAAGTCACTTTTTTCAGTGCCATTGTAACTTTGAATGGTCACTCCACAGAAGCAAAGTACCAGCAAAGGAGGAGGAAAAAAACTCCAGAGAAATTCCTGAGACAGGAAGTCTAGTCCTGTCAAGAATATAATAAGGGTTAACGGAGAGGCAGTTTCTGTAAGCAACACCAGAATGTTTCCTTCCTGCCTTCCTTACAGGATTAGGCCAGTAATTTCTTCTAACAACCGGTTCTCCGAACTGCTTAGAATGTTAACAACTGGTTCTAGTGAATAGGTATGAACTGGCAGAATACCACCCCTGCCTCCAAGGTCCCTTCCAACTCTTTTATTCTGTCATTGCCCAGCATTGCCAAGTCATTTTTCTGACCTCGTGGTTTAACAAGTAAACAGAGGCTTTCCATGGCTCATATAAAGCTGATAAAAGGATGAAATAATTGCATCTGAGGAGCATAACCACTTCTTCTTAAGAGGCACAGAATTTTGCCTTGTGCACTCAAAGACAGAAAGCTTTGAAGGAAGAGGGGGAAAAAACCCTCAGCAGACATTATTGAGATTCAATTCCTAATTGCTCAGCCAGCTACAATGCAGCGTGGTGTTGGAAGCATTCACTTTCCAATCCAGCCCACATCAGAAAAACAATACAATATTCACTCTCTGTTCTTTCTTCCAACCAAACGGAAAAGAATGATTTTTGCAAGTGTTGCAAACCACAGAAAGATGTGCAGCCTCTGCTGAAAACAGCAGATGTCCAGTATTTTATTAAAGGATTCTGCCAAGTACTGTTCAAGATACAACATTTCGAGTTTGACCAAAAAGGAAACAGCAGGCTACAGGAGAGAGAAGAAAAGAAACAATGCTGGTTTTTAAAAGCACCATGAGACTTTTGGTTGTTTTGTAGGAAAAGAATTCTCACCCGATATTCTTTCAACCAACAGAGACAAGAAAAGCTACTTTTCAGGATATGCTAAGTCAGCTTTCCTTCAACTTACTTGTAATGGTATCTCGCTTCTATTTATTGTCAGGAATTCAAGACGCTGTGTTAAAAATTTCTGTGTTCTCTGTTGGCGTTAAAGTATTGACTGGCCATCGGTGATGTGTCACAGGACTCCTTCAAGGCAGAAGAGAATATATAATATGCAATCCCCAGTATTGTGTCAGAGCTGACGAAGAAACTTCTTGGATGAAAAGTAAAATATCTTCAAGGATAAAAACCAGAAAGTCCAGTTGCCTCCTGAAAAAAGCATCTTTGGAATGACCTGGATGACTGAGAATCTCTACAGACTTTTAACTATACAATTTGGGATAAACACCCTTTGAATTGTGTGGGAGTAGGAATGGATTTCCAGAGGGGAAAAACTGCAGACTATAGGAGCCATTTGCACTATTCAGATGACTCTGAGGACACAGATAAACCTCCAAGTGGCCTCGATGACCCTCTAAAAGGATGCAAATGACCAGTTGTCTGCAAGGAATATAAATCCTTCCATTCTTCACCATCCAGTCAGAACTGAAGAAGCTTCTTGGATGAGAAGCAAAACGTCTTCAAAGAAAAATAAGGAAGTCCAGTTGCCTCCTGAAAAAGCACCTCTGGGACAAAAGTATATAATATCTTTACCTTTAATAGAGAAATATACATGTATCAAGCATATTTACTTCAGAGTCTGATTTAAAAGATTTCAGTTGTTGAAGAGGCCTAAGAAAAGATGAAAGTGAAGCTCGTATTTCCCACTGACAGCCATTAGAAAGCCAAAACTGGGTTTATATATATATTTAAGTTTTGTTAAGCTTTTAGCAGAATTGAACAAAATGTGCTGAAACCACAGAACATTTTTCAAGAGGCAAATTCTTGAATGGTTAAAGATTATGAAGGTGTCCATTTGTTTTTCTGCTTAATTTTTCCCGTTTATAAAACCTGTTTTTAACATCTGAAAAGAATCAGAGACATGCAATTTGGTGTACATATTCCTAAGCCCGCATCAGTTTTGCAACTAAATAGTTTTTGGAAATAAACATCCCGCTAGGAAACATTTTAAAAATAATTTCAGGGATATTCATTTTTGCAGGAATATATTCTCCTATTGGTGAACTATGACCGAAATTCAGAAAACTGCAAGTTTTAAAATTATATGTTCTGCTTTGGGTATTGATAGGAAAATGCAGAGTGAAATGAGATGGACGCTTAAAAAGAGAGCTTGTGAGAGTTTGTCCCCAATTCTAAATGATTCTAATCTCATCCTTTGTAGCATCACACAGGCTTGCTTAAATGTCTGTCATTCAGCAAAGCTGTTGAGATCAGAACAGAACGTCTCTTTTGTGTGCTTTATAAATCTTTGAAGAAGAAAAGAAGAAGAAGAAGAAGCAAGCTCGCTCGGCTGTCACATTTTTAAAGAGTTTCCACACCAATCAAGAAAGGCATTTTGCACACGCATAGAATAAAATACAACAGCTTATGAAAATAAACCATTGGCTAATCTCAATAGCATTTTCCTCCTAGGATGAATTCACGTTGGAATTAATTTATATCCCGATTCCTAAGCCAAAGGATTTTAAAATAAGTCCAACCATTTTCTTCTCACCTGGCCTTGCACAGATACACCTTTTTGACACGATAACCCCTCACCTACCGGTGTCACTCCCCAAAACCACTGACCTCCCCCCCCATTAACCTCCCATATATACTTCATAACTCTTCCCTGAATTACAATGAGGTTTTCTAATTAGACTAATTAATTTTGTGGCCAAGTTAATAAGAACTGTCTGCAGTTGAGAAATAATTGGACTTTGCAAATAGCAATTTTCCCCTCCCCTTCTCTCCTCTCCACTTTCCATGGAGAACAGTGATAGGATGTCTTAATAATTCAAAATTAGCTCCTGGTTTTGTTTTGTTTTTTTTTTTTCTCTCCAGATGATGGCTTCATGTTACAAGAATTATTTAGGTTTTTCATTAGCACCTAGACGACAGCCTCCCCCGTTTTGCAATGACAACAGAAAGCTGGCAGAGGATGAGCAAGGGAGGAAACCCAGGGTGCATTAGCTCTACAGGTCAATAAATCTGTTCAGGAACCAGCATGCTGTGGAACTCCTACATTAAAGATGATCAGTTTTCTGGCAGATTAATCTCTCCAATGGGCTCTGCTTCTTTGCAACATACTCTTTATAGCCGAATCCATTGTTCTTCAGTCCTGGACTATGAAGGATGAAAGATAAGACATAGAATCAGAGAGTTGTAGGGCTAGATGGGGCCTTGACCAATATTGTGGACCGCCAATAGCCAGTGGAGCTGGCAGCAGACTTGGACAGTGAGGAGGTTGGGGAGGAACATGGGCCAGTCCTGGAATCTACGGAAGGCTCGGACGAGAACTCTGCATCGGAGGCAGAGATGGGGCCAGGGATGTCTGACAGTTATCAGCTGCCTTTGGAGTTGGAAATCAGTGAGGCAGAAGAACAGCTGGAGGCTGTTCCCAATGTGCGCATGTGCAGAGCTGCCAGGAGAAGGGAACAGCTAAGGAACAAGGGTCAACTCAGGAGTAAAGCCACAAGTGGACAGTGAATGGTCCCTCCCATAGGGAATAAAGAGGAGCCAAAGGGGAGTGGGGCTTTGCAGGAGACAATTCATTCAATTCATTAGGGTAAAGATCTGTTCCTAACTCCTGGCCAAGAATTGTCTGATATAGAGTGGCGTTTGGAAGATATCAGCCTGGCAACTTTCCCAGCCTGATAAAGGTCTGTAGTTGTACAATCTCTTGAAAGACTGTTTGCCGGGACTGTGCTGGAAAGTGAATGAGAGGAATTCACTTTAACCTAAATAAAAGGGGTTTTATCGGGACGAAGAGTCAGCTTCATGCTTTTGGGAGCCTAGGTCAGAACAAAGGGAGAAGTCCTTATACTACCCTGGACAATCTTTTTGAAAATCTCCAGTGATGGAGCATCCATAACTCTATTCCAAGTTGGATCTTCCTCTAATTGGCTTCCACCTATTGCTTCTTGACCTGCCCTCAGGTGCTCTGGAGAATAAACCAACCCCTTCTTCTCTTTGTTAGCCTTCAATTATTGGAAGACGGCTATGTGGTATCCCCTAAGCCAAGGGTGTGAAACTCACGGCCCCAAGGGTTGGATCTGGCCTGCGGGGTGCTTAGAGCTAGCCTGTGGGGCTGCCCTGGAAACAGTGAAGGACTGGCCCACGGTGCCTCTGCCGGTGAAAATGAAGTGTGCGGCCCTCCTGAGCTCCGTTTTCGCTGGCAGAAGGTTGCAGGAGGCCGTCGTAGCCGAAAACAGCTGAGCTCAGGAACCTGTTTTCTCTGGCACAGTGCTCAGGCCACCACAGACGCCCCTGACACATGTGACATTGAGTTGGCCATGCCCACCATGGCCACACCCACTCCCCCTCAAGGTCAAACACAACTCTGATGTGGCCCTCAATGAACCCCTGCCCTAAGCCTTCTCTTCATTAAGTTAAACATACCTAGTTCATCCCTCATTGCATTCAAGTGCTGTCTAATGTCAAACTCCAAAATAAGAATGACATTGTCAGGATTCTGGCGATTGCCCAGATTAAATCATCAGCCTCAAGCCAAGCTTCAAAAGAATCCAGAAGATTTATTGTCCGGCATTAGTCTGTATGAAGCAACTCTGGCATATGTAATTTATAAACCTGTGACCCTGTTGTCCCCCTCCCCCCTGGATGTTATCATAAATCAGATACTTCAATGAAGCACATTCATGGGCTCGGTGTCATTAATCACGTTCTCGAATTAAGGATTTTCATGTGGAATGTACTTCTGGTTTTAAGCCTGCTCCTTCCTTCTCCTCCCGCCCTTGTTTATGGCAACTGTAAAACAGGCAGAGGAATGCTTTATGAGTTGATAGACAGATGGTGATACTTCCAAGCTGAGTTCTTTATACTTTCACACCTATAAACAAAAACTAGCATTTTACTATCTGCATCTATGGTATAGTCTGGGAACTGTTACGGGGGAGCTGTCTTCAGCCTCTTTCTCTTACACTAATACCTAGACTGAGTTGCTTCTTACTTCCTCAAGAATGCACCCATCCCATGGGGACAAAATATTGGTCATAATAGAAAGTTATCAGACGGGGAGACTGTATGGAATAGAAAGCACAAATTAACAAAATCAGCAACGTACAAAGAAAATGCATATAAAATTTTCTATAGGTGGCATTTACCCCCTTCGAGATTAGCAAAAATGTACCCTAAAATGAATCCTATATGCGGGAAATGTAAAGAAAAAGAGAGAACATATTTTCATATGAGGTGGTCCTGCCCAGAGGCTCAAAAATATTGGCTTAAAATCCAAAATTGGCTATAAGAAATCACCAATGAACAATTAGACCTAGAACCAGAACTCTTCCTATTTGGGATTAAAAAAAAAAAATACGTAAAAAGCATACAATACTTATTATTGCACGTATTGACTGCTGCCAGGATTGCCTTTGCCCAATGTTGGAAACAGCTATATACACCTGTAGAGAAACTGGTTATATAAAAAGCTATGAATTGTACTGAAATGGATAAACTAACGCTAAGTTTAAAAGATAAGGAAACTTCAATATTTTATAAGGTATGTGACCAATGGTATAGCTGGGTAGATCGGAGACAGATTAAAGATAGGTAATTGTTAAATATAGACTATAGATAGAATAAGAATATAATTATGCACAAATTAATTTCTGTAAATATTGCACAAATGATTGTTATATGACAAGAACCACAAATAGCTGTTATTGAGTGATATATTTTTTATGTTTTTAATGTAATAAAAATTCAATAAAGTTTATTTTTTTAAAAAAAGAATGCACCCATCCGTCATGGAAGTTCATTTCACTCACTACATTACATCACTCCTATGACTCAACCAACTCCAGCATCCATGACAGTGCTTCATCAACAGGCATAATGGCAGTGGGTGGAAATGTCATAAATCATGCCTAATGGGGTTTGGGATCCTCATTCAACTTTGTGTTGTTGTTTGCCTCAGCACTCAACATATATATATATATATATATATATATATATATATATATATATATGTTGGATAGATAGATAGATAGATAGATAGATAGATAGATAGATAGATAGATAGATAGATAGATAGATAGATCTAGCCAACAATCCCCATCCATTTTGCAGATTTTCCAGGTTTGATGACCCCATTTCCTGCTATTTTCTATTGCATTTTTTTTTTTAGAACAAGGAAGAAAATAAAGGCAGTAAGAGAGATCTTCTGTCCAATGGACAGAAAGGAAGAGAGAAATGCTAGTGGTGCCACTGAAGTCCAAAGATACTTGGCAATATGTCTTTCGGGGAAGAAGTGGCTGTGAAAAACTAGGTGGCAATATATTTTTGGTAGTAACAATGCTTAGTAGCAGTGCATTTGTTGAGTTTTTACAAGAAAGAAAGAAAAGAAAAGAAAAAAGAAAGAAAGAGGAAGGGAGGAAGAAAAGAAAAAGAAAAGAATAGCAGTAGCAGTAGCACTTAAACTTATATACTGCTTCACAGTGGTTTACAGCCATCTCTAAGTGGTTTATAGAGTCAGCATATTTTCCCCAACAATCTGGATCCTCGTTTTACTGACCTTAGAAGAATGGAAGGCTGAGTCAACCTTGAGCCTGGGGAGATTTGAACTGCCAAATTGCAGGCAGCCGGCAGTCAGCAGAAGTAGCCTGCAGTACTGCACTCTAATCACTGTGCCACCATGACTCAAAAAAACCACAAACCCACTGGTGGGCCACATAAAGTTGTTTGGCAAGCTACATGTCCCCATGGACCAGATACTGTGCAGATCTAGTCTACCGTATGCTTTATGGCTGCCCACATTTCTTTCCAAAAACAAATGAAGAACTCTTGCTTGTTTAAATTCTAATAGCCCAGTTCCACTTTTCTTCCCAGTAAGATTTGCAATGGAGTGAAGATTTGATGAGGGTCCTCCCTTTTGACTGCTTATACCCCTCTAATTCTGTAGTTGCCAAATAGATATGGAAAATGTTTCCTGAAGGTACATATGATATACTTCCAAGGCTATGAAAATACCGTCCTGTGACATTTCTCAAATATCAGCTGTCAAGTATCAAAATAAAATATCATGGGTTGAAGGTTGACAAGAGAGAATATCTGGGAAGAAAATGCAGCAAAAATCTGGCAAAATATGGGAAGAGACTATTGTAAATCAAAATTCCCAGAGACAGAGACAGCTTTTTGTTTAAAGAAGCACATTGTCTCAATTGAAGGATCAAAATGCGGTTGACAGTTCCTACATATTGTGATTGTAGTGAGAGATCTGGGGAGTAGGTTGGTAAGCGAGTTGATTAATTAATGAGAGAGTGTCTTTAAAGTGCTTAATATTGGGTTGATTTCAAGAATATCTAATCCTACTGACACAAAGACAGTTTTTCCCCCATGCCATTCCCACAACACTGTCAAACTATCTAAAAAGGCAACATTATCATCATTATTCTCATCTTCCCCATTACCTATCTCCTTCTTATGACTATAACTTTGTTGCTTACCACTATTGTTGTATGTACGGTGAGAGCTTACACACCGGAAACAAATTATTTGTACGTTTAATCATACTTGGCCAATAAAGAATTCTATTCTATTCTGTTCTTCTCTTCTCTTCTCTTCTCTTCTCTTCTCTACTCTATTATTCTATTCTATTCTATTCTATTCTATTCTATTCTATTCTATTCTATTCCATTCCATTCCATTCCATTCTATTCTTATCCCTATCCCTTTCCCTATCCCTATCCCTACCACTACCCCTACTCCAGTCCAGTCTAGCCCAGTCTAGTCCAGTCCAATCTACTCTACTCTATTCTCTATTTATTCCATTCCTGTTCCAATTCTATCCTATCCCAGCCTATCCTATCCTATCCTACTGGTGTCCCGGACATTGAACAAAACTCTCAACAGAGTTCCAATGAAGACAACTCACTAACTTCATTTCCTCCTTTATATTTCTTTTAGAAAATGACCTGTTCGCAGCTGTCACAGTTGGAAAAAGACAGGTAGATATCAAGCAGGGAGAGAGAGTCAGTGGATGCTGGAGGCCATCCTGATAGACTCCGATTTCATTTCACAGCTGCATGCTCATCGTGACATCGCCAGTCCATCTGGATCTGTCATCATATACATTACATTGTCCAGGGAAGAGTTTGTTGAGAGTGCAAAATTTAGCCCAGAGTAAAACAGGAAGGAAGAAAGGGGGGGGGGGGGGAAGACTTATGGTAGAAGAAAAAATGACACACGCTCCCTGAGGCCAAGGAAATAAATGTAGCAGAAGTAGGGCTTATTTGCTACCTGAGATTAAATAGTCCAATTTTTCACCTTGCGGTGGCTGTTTGATTACAGAGGTCCTTGATTTCCCCCAGCAATATCATATTCTAGCCTCTCCTATAAGGCCTTGCTAAATGGATCGACAGAGGCGTTGAGGTTTCCTTTGATACATTATACATATGCATGAAGCCAGCCTTTCTATGAAATGAAAGGAGAGGTTTTGGAAAGATCTTCATCTAGAACAGGAGTTTTCAAACTCGCAGCATCACAGCGACATCATGTGACCTATCACGACTTTTTTGCCCCTTCGCTAAACTGGGTGTGGGCATGGCCAGCACATGATGCGGGCCGCAAGTTTGACAGCCCTGGAGGGCAATTTTGAAGCTCCAGCAAGCACTCCAGTAAGCACTCATGATTAGGATGGAGGAGTCCACTTTCACTAGATTGGTGAAGTTAATGCAATTAATCTAGACCAGAGTTGTCCAACCTTAAAAATTTGAAGACCTGTTGACTTCAACTCCCAGAATTTTCCCATGGCTGGCTGGTGAAATCTGGGAGTTGAAGTCCACAAGTCTTAAAGTAGCCAAGATTGGACACTACTGATCTAGACTAGGGATGTCAAATATAAGGCCCGGGGGCTGGATTTGTCCCAAGGGGTGCTTAGATCTGCCCACAGGCCCACCCAGAAAACAGCGAAGGACCAGCCATTGGTGCCTCTGCCAGTGAAAATGGAGTTCAGGTAGGCCATGCATGGCCCTTCCCAATCTCTGTTTTTTCTGGCAGAGAGCTGCAGGAGGCCATTACAGCCGAAAACGGAGCCTGGGAGGGCCATCATGGCCAAAAACAGAGCCTTGATAAGTGACCTCGAGTTGGCCACACACCCTGCTCATGCCTTCCCCAGCCCCCTGAGGTGAAACACAACCCTGATGTGGCCCACAATGAAATCAAGTTTGATACCCCTGATCTAGACCAAGGTTGGTTCTCTAGCGAACTTTATTTGTACTTCCTGAAAGGAGCAAGCCCATCACTAAAAAGCAGTAGCAAAACTGGAGAAATATGTTGGCTATCTCTACAGATCCTATTTTAGAAACCATTCCTCAGATTTCCACAGAAAGGCCATACATCTCCTCCTAATGAGAAACAGTACAACCTATATGCCTGCTATCATTAAAAAGAAGGGAGAGAAAAAGACAGATTAGTAAGTTCTTTAAGCAGAAGAAGTCTTCGTATAGGGGACTGTCCTCGTTAAAGCCCAAAAGGACACGTTTGTCAAGAAGCTATGCAGAATGTAAACATCTCTCTCAAGCTAAAAGAACAGCAGGAAGAAACGCCTTGATTACTCAGATAAACCAAGTTAGCTACTACCCAGTGACTAAAGCAATGTAACCACACCGTTCCTGCGAACTCTCTCACCTCCAAGTTGAATGTCTGTTCTCAAAGTGGAAAGACCAGCAATTCCCACTCATTTCAAATGGACTTTGAGACTTGTTGTATAATAAGATCTATATTTTACAGCTGCATTTAGTTCAGCTTCAAAGTCATCCAAAGTTTATACATTAGCAATGCCAACGGGGGTATTCTGGGAGTTGAAGTCCATATATCTGAAAAAGTTGGGATAATGTGCCGTACAGGTGTGTCACTCGGACATCTCACAAAATAAAGTGCTTCCCTCAAAAGTCCTGTACACCAGGGGTGTGATGCTACTGGTTCTGCCCGGCTCTATAGAACCGTTAGCTCTGAAGAGCAGCAGATACCGAATCAGTTATGTGTTTGCTGCTCTTTGGCCCACCTGCCCTCCTGGGCTCTTACCTGTCCTTTATTTCTGGCTTTTTCAACCTCAGCTGCTTTGCGCAGCACAGTTGAGGTTGAAAAAGCAGGAAAAAAGAGGCTTTTCAAATGCTGCGCACCTGCGCCCTGCATTTTTCAGCTGTCTGGGCAGCACAGCTTAGGGTTTTTTTATGCGCACGCGCAGCAAAACTGGTAGTAACACCGGTTGAATCCCACCCCTGCTGTACACCATTTTCAATTAGGCAGGAAAAGTAAAGATTTGAGATGCCTTTCTGAGCCAAGGTAATTGTTGATGGGCTGGTGAGGTAAATTGCAAAGCCAGAGGTCTTAAATTTTGCTCACCCCAAGAAAATCACTTAGAAGAGGGATTAATCTCCAAAGGCCTTGGAATTAACAGATAAACAGAGTTGGAAGGGACCTTGGAGATCTTCTAGTCCAACCGTCTGTTCGAGCAAGAAACCCTGTATTACTTTGAACAAATGGTTTCCTCAATCTCTTATTGAAAACCTCCATGGATGGAGTAGGAGTACCTATAACTTGTGGAAGCAAGCCGTTCTACTAATTAATTGTTCTCAAGGTCAGGAAATTTCTCCTTAGTTCTAGGCTGAATCTTCCTTTAATGATCTTCCACCAGATACTTCTTGTCTTGCCCTTATTAGGGGGATAATGCACAAAGTAAAATGGATACTTGGATATATCTGTGCACAGAAACTGTAAGAGTGCAGAGGGAGTTTTATGACTTTTCATCATGGTGTGAGTTGTCTCCCTGCTTCTATGCACCTGTTCTTTTGCATTTCCTCCCCACTTCTCTCCACCTTCCTCTATCTTCATTTTTGCATTACAAAGAGCTGTATCAGTTTTCCTTGTTATCTGCCTACTGTCTGTACATCAACCCTGATTGCTGGTGATGTTTTCTTAAGACTCCCTTCTCTATGTATTTCATGAGCCAGCATAAGGAGCGGTTGGCAGGCAGTGTCATTTTTGGAAGATTCTCTACTGTGTCACACACCCACGCATAAAAACGCTTGCCAATAGTTCAGGTGCACTGTGTAAAAAGGCACGCCATTCATACTGGGGGAGTGCAAAGCAGCCCAGATCTGACTTGAAATTGTCAAATGGGTTCAGAATCATCTTATTTTGGAGTGACCTGTCAAATTAATTTCCCCGTTTGGTTCAACAATGCTGAGCAGGCAATTGTGACAAATCACCTTTTAAGATGAACCTTTCAGTCAAATCTTGGCACAACTTTAATCAATATTGCAAGGGCCCGGAGTACATACAGCATGTGTCTATTTTGGGTACCCACAGATTTTGCAGAATCATTGAGCAAGACCTTGTACAGTCAATGAAGATTAAGAACAAACGTTTTACACATACTAACTTGTGCATGCCTACATAGATACACATGGTGCACCCACACATTTTGCAGAATGGTGGAGAAAGGCACTACCCAATGGTGGATTATTAAGAATGAACATTTTGCACATGCTAATGTGAGGGAAAAAAAAACTGCAGACAATTATAAGTGAGAGCTTCTTCAGTATCTCTAATAGGGTGAAAGTTTTCAGGGTGGTACCTCGTTTGCAAAATCCCTTCTCCAAGTGGCTTTCTCCTTAGTTCTAGTTCTCCAAGTGCAGAAAAAACAATTGCTACCAACCTGCCTTCCATTGAAGATCTGTATACTGCAGAGGTCAAAAAGAGGGCTGTGAAAATATCTACAGACCCCTCACACTCTGGACATAAATTGTTTCAACTTCTACCCTCAAAATGACGCTGTAGACACTGCACACCAGAACAACTAGACACAAAGACAGTTTTTTTCCGAATGCCATCACTCAGCTAAACCACCAATTTCCACAACACTGTCAAATTATTTACTAAGACAGTATTACTATTATTCTTCTCATCCTTCCTATTACCTATCTCCTCCCACTTATGACTGTAAGTGCTTGTATCTTTACAATTTATATTGTTTTTATTTGTTTCCTAGTATGATTTGATTGCTTATGAGTAACCTATTTTGATTCTTGATGAATGTATTTTTTTTCTTTTTATGTACACTGAGAGCTTATGCACCAAAGACAAATTCCTTGTGTGTCCAATCACACTTGGGCCAATAAAAGAATTCTTTCTTTCTTTCTTTCTTTCTTTTTCTTTCTTTCTTTCTTTCTTTCTTTCTTTCTTTCTTTCTTTCTTTCTTTCTTTCTTTCTTTCTTTCTTTCTTTCTTTCTTTCTTTCTTTCTTTCTTTCTTTCTTTCTTTCTTTCTTCTCTCTCTCTCTCTCTCTCTCTCTCTCTCTCTCTCTCTCTCTCTCTCTCTCTCTTTCTTCCAACTCCCATAATCCCTCACCCTTGCTAATTATCTAGAATGGATGGCTGTTAGAACCCATCTCATTGCTCACAGAGTGAAGGAATATAACAAGTTAGCCTTGTGAATGTCTCAAGAGGCTCTGTTGTATATATGGCCAGGAATCATTGCACATGACTACAGAATCATCAGGAGACAGAGGCATTCTAATTAATATAAATTATTCCATCTTTGCTTTTCTGGAATTATTTAAAATAATGTTCATGCATTAAGAAGGAGGGAGGGAGAGAGAGAGAGAAACTGAGAAAGCCACCCTAGATGTAAAAAATAACCAGCAGCACATTAATTACTATTATAAGACTAATTGTTATCTGGAATGTAGCATACTCAACTTTATTACGTAGGCTATTATGAAGACATGGAACAAAAATACCTCGTGGCTCTTAATAATTTAAATAACTAATAACAATTCGTAATTGAAATGGTCTCTTACTGATACAGCCAATAGCAGCATCTTTGCCACCATATCCGGCTTAAGCAAGATTATAAAATGCTCAGTAAGGCATTTAAATTCAGGGTTCCCATTTTCCTGCCCCCCTAATATTTTCTTCTTTCTACATAGAATGCCTAAGGCAAAAAGCTCCCCCATAGAAGCCCCAACATATTTGAAAGGGGAAATGAAGTCCGTCCTTCCTTCCTTCCTTCCTTCCTTCCTTCCTTCCTTCCTTCCTTCCTTCCTTCCTTCCTTCCTTCCTACCTACCTACCTACCTACCTGCTTTCTGCTTCTAACTTTGTCACTTGTATCCTTACGATCTATGTTGACTGTTTCCTAGTATGATTTAATTGCTTACTGTACCTTATGACTATTACTAAGTGTTGTACCTTATGATTCTTGACGAATGTATCTTTTCTTTTATGTATACTGAGAGTATTTACACCAAGACAAATTCCTTGTGTGTCCAACCACACTTGGCCAATAAAGAATTCTATTCTAAAAAAGTAAAAGGAGAAAATAAATGCCTAGCAAATTTCTGAATGACCTCTATACATAGCAGAACTAAAGGGGGAAATGAATTACAAATCAATCTCAGTTGTTGTTGGTAGTTGTTGGTGATGTTTTAATAAAGGTTCTGAAGCTTACTTTCCTGTTTTCTTAGATGAGTTAGAGACCTGGTGACGCAGTGGTTAGAATGAAGCATTGCAGGGTAACTCATTGCCAACTGCCAGGAGTTTGATTCTGACTGGCTCAATCTTGATTCAGCTTTCCATCCTTCCAAGTTTGGTAAAATGAGGACCCAGATTGTTGTGGGCAATATGCTGATTCTGTAAATTGCTCAGAGAGGGCTGTAGAGCACTATGAAGTGGTCTATGTGCTATTGCTAGCCCTATTGCTATTGTGAAATGGAACATTATGAAATCATGAGCTACCCAACTGATTCACAACAGAAATTGTGTTTCTAATATTGTCTACAAGACCTTCTCTCTCTCTCTTTGTATGTATATGTTTGTGACTGAAGGTATAGATATAGGTATGTAGGAAATGACCAGGATGAGCCCGAGGGAGGGGTCAAGCATATCATCAGTCATGAGTCTCTGTGCACCCACAAGAGATCTAAGTCCCATAGACCTTCAACTTTTAATTCACACATGACACACCCATCCACCCATCCACCCACCCATCTTCTACCTCCTATTACACACCCAAGCACACATAGAGGGATGCTACTCTTCCCTAATTCTTTCATGAGCTCAAGGAAGACAGAATTTTGATTCCACAAATCTGAAAAGAACTGAGGGTTGTTTTTTTTTTTTTTTTTAAAGTCAAATAATGGAGAACTGGGAAGCAAGGTAGAAGACTGCAGAAAACATTACTTCTGGTGAGCAAGAAAGACGGGGAGGCTTAGAGAATAGTTCCTTTTGGATTTCTTGCGTACATCTGCCTTCCTCAAAAAAATGTTCTCAGCATATCTGGGACACCATCAATCACCATGGACATCATGCAAGATAAGACAACCAATGAACCGAAGAAGCTTCTTGGATGAGAAGTGAAACATCTTCAAAGAAAAACAAAGTCCAGTTGCCTTTTGAAAAAGCACCTTTGGGACAACCATGACCTGGATGACTGAGAACCTCCATAGAAACAACGGAGGCATTGGTTGAATACATTGAATGGTACCAGGTTGGCAAAGGCCAAAGTGAACAGGCAATTTTGCAATTTGAAATTCAGTTTGCGCAATTTTTTATTCCCCCTGGGTGTGTTAGAACAATGGAAAGTACATTGTGGACTTCTTTTTCATCCTTTCCCAACTCTAATTTCCCCCCACTTTATCCTGCATGTACTATATAAACCGGGCAGAATTTCTCTCAAAATAGACTTGGGTTGCCTTTTAAAGCTTTACCTCAAGGCCGGAATATACACATGCCAATGCCAACCTGATTTCAACATCCTTCTTGGCTCCAAACTTACTTTCTTTTCTTCCCAGCCTCCTACTGTTTTCCACAAAGGTCATGGAAATGATTCATACATTACCTAGCCTCTTTTGCGTGGATTATGTTTTGCTGAGAGCTGCGCCTGCCCTCTGTTTCAGCTGCCTCAACCAGGATCAATCAACTATTACTTTAACACCTTTTCACAGCCGGCTGCTTTGCCACCGGCTGCCTGAAGCGCTGCATCACTTTATGGATGGCAGAAAGAAAGGTGGAGAGGGAGAAAGGGCCAAGGGGAAAAAAAGGAGAGAAGAGACATGTCTAGTGAAGAAGGGAAAGTGAGTTCAAGTGATGGATATTCTTGAAGATTGATCGGCCATCTTGTTTCTTGTTTTATTTTTCTTATATGTATCCATTTCATCTATTCATAACTATGTTTATACTTATATCTTATAATTGCTTGAGAAAAATAAATAAATAAAATAAAATACATAAATAAACTTGGTCTACTTGGCCTAATCATTGTTTCTGCTGATATCTATCTCCTTTGCAAGATGGGATATCATGACAGAGTCATGACAGAGGTAAAATACAGAACATGAAATAATAGAGTTGGAAGGGACCTTGGAAATCTTCTAGTCCAACCCCCTGGTCAAGCAGGAGATCCTATATCATGCCAGACAAGTGGCTCTCCAGTCTCTTCTTAAAAGCCTCCAGTGATAAAACATCCACAACTTCAGGAAGCAAGTCATTCCACTGATTCATGATTCTCACCATCAGAAAATTTCTCCCAAAATTAAAGTAGAATACAAACTGGATTTTTTTTTAATTACGAATCAATTTAGAGAAATATAACAAAGCTATAATATATCTAATAATACATGTAATCACAGCTGCAAGATTAGTTTATGCCCCAAAATGGAAATGCAAGGAAATACCAGACGAAATAGAAATAATTAAAAAATTTGGACATGCGCAGAAATGGACAAATTGACACAAGAATTAAAAAAATAAGGACGAACCCGAATACTATAAACTATGGGAAAAGTTTTAGCACTGCTTGGAAAAAAGGAAGGATCAGGAGTATTAAAAATGACTAATATTAATGTATATATTATATATTATGTATGTAGAATGTAAATATGTATTATGTATCATTCTTCATATGAATTAATGATGTAAGACAATTAGGTGTGTCAGAAGGATTATATCACATTCATTGTTTTATTTTTTTTTCCTTTTTTGTTCAGTAAAATTTATTTAAAAAAAAATTAAAAAAAGAAAGAAAATTTCTTCTGAGTTCTAGGTTGCTTCTCTTCCATTCTGTAGGCCAGACAAGGAATAATGGATGGAAACTGAACAAGGAGAGATTTAAACTGGAAATAAGGAGAAACTTTCTGACAGTGGGAACAATCAACCAATGGAACAGAAGTTGCCTTCAGAAGTTGTGGGAGCTTCATCACTGGAAGCTTTCAAGAAGAGACTGGACTGCCCTCTATCAGGAATGGTGTAGGGTCTCCGCTTGGGCGGGGGTTGGACTAGATGACCTACAAGGTCCCTTCCAACTCTGATTATCTGTTATCATCCATTGCTTCTTGTCTTGCTTTCTGGTGCTTTGGAGAATAGGTTGACCCACCCTCTTTTTTGTGGTAGCCCCTCAAAATATTGGAATACTGCTATTATGTCGCCCCTAGTCTTTCTTTTCACTTGTCTAGGGATACCTAATTCCTGCAACTATTCTTCACATGTTTAAGTATGGAAGCACCATCTTTCAATGGCACAATTAAGAACTGGACCTCCACAAATTAAGTGCATTTTTTAAAAAAATCTGAATTTAATGTACTAAATATGTTCACACCGAGGCTGATTGGCCATCTGATGGGAACGCTTTCCCTCTGAATAGTATTGAACCTGATGTCTTAAATCAACCTTTGTGGCCTATAAAATATAACTTTACTGAATTTTAAATGTAATTAGAATTACATTTAATTTGTGACCTGCTGTTGATATGTATATTCTTAATGTGCTTAATTATTTATCCTCTTCTTTAAAGGTAAAATTATAAATCGGGGTCAACCTTGGGAAGAGATTTTGGTGGTTCGCTCTTATGTTTCCAGAAAAGGTGAAAGTAATTCCTGCTTGATGTTTGTTTTTAACTATCTCTCATTCACGTTTTGTGTATTTATTGGATTTATTACCCACTGCAGTCCTGAGACTCTTGGCAATTTATAGTAATGAAACATTAAAACAAACAAATAAGCAATTAGATGCTGGCAGTCCCTGAGCTTAAAGACTGTCATTCTTCAGGCTTGCCCCAAGTGACAGGGCCAATAGCTGGGTTACTACCAAAGGACATACACACTCAACAAAGCTATACAAATCTCTTGTTTTGTATATTTCTGTCCTTGCATTAATCTACACAAACACATATACACACACCCCTAAGCATCTACAGATATAGAAACAGTATTTATTAAATATTTAATAGCGTATCTACTCTCTGAATCAAATTCTTGGGAGTCCATCTCAACTCAAGCAAAGTTTCCCAACTTTTTTTAAACAAGATTTATTGACGAGAATAAGACAAGATTATGTACATCTGCGCAATGGAGCTGCTTTTGCAGAAATGGTGTAGGGTCTCCTGCTTGGGTGGATGGTTGGACTAGATGACCTATAAGGTCCCTTCTAATTCTGATTATCTGTTATCTGTTAAGAAGTTACTGTATTTCTCAACTGCTTAAGGTTACAGAGTTACCCAGTCTTTCCTTAATAGCCTTGTATGAACTGTAAAGAGAAGGCTACTCTCTGTTAAACGGAGAATATCCATGTGGATAGGAAGTGAATCTTTTTCAGACTCTGAATATGCCATTTATCTATCTTTCTTTCTTTCTTTCTTTCTTTCTTTCTTTCTTTCTTTCTTTCTTTCTTTCTTTCTTTCTTTCTTTCTTTCTTTCTTTCTTTCTTTCTTTCTTTCATCTATTAATCTATCTATGGACACATATTTGCAAGCTAAAAAGAACAGTGTCACCACACTCCGACTATAATAAAATCTGGTGCTAAATCTGTTATGTGCATTTGCAATTCAAGTTATTGCATACAGATATTAACAAAGACTGGAATCTTGTTCTGTATCTGATCTCATATTGATATAATATGGATATAATATGTAGTAGAACACTGGCAAGCATCAAGAATCTCCACTTTTCCCAACTTGATGCTATTCAGTAAAAGGAGACTATTTTTTTTAAGATCTTTACTTGGACTATCCCTATTTCTATCCAGCTCAGTTTAGCTTGTTACAAGATGTATTTATTAATTTTGACCAAATATTTGTTTTGATCTGATTTCCTTGAAACATCTCCAAAGATTGCTTCAGTCAGCAATCTTCATATTGGTTGTGACATCACATTTCAAGCAAAACTCATCTGCCATCCATAAGGTGAAAACGAGAAAACCAACAGGGCAGTAACCTTCTACTCTACTGAAATCGTTAGCTTGATGATCTAAGATTTGTCAAAGCTATTTCTTCCGCTTTAATTTGCTAAGTGTGTATTCAGGAAGCAGCTTTCTCACCAGAGACTCCAAAGTGGTTAATGCTTATGTAGATTATGCTACAATGCAAAAGAGATGCAAACAAGCATTGAGTACAGATTCATCTTTCGTTCGTATCTCATACGTTGCTGAGCTGGTGAGCTCCCCCCTTCATTGAAAGGTTGTGCGCAGATAAGCACATTGTGCTCAGAAGTCACTTTTATTCTACAGATGTCTGAATGTGATGGATGCTAGGCTTGGATGCGTAGAACATAGGAACATAGAATAATAGAGTTGGAAGGGATCTTGGAGGTCTTCTAGTCCAACCCCCCGATCAAGAAGGAGACCCTGTACCATTCCGGATAAATGGCTGCCCAGTCTCCTCTTAAAGGTCTCCAGTGATGGAACCACCCACAACTTCTGAAGCTTCTTGAATTAGTTAATTGTCCTCGCTGTTAGGAAATTTCTCTTTAGATCTTGGTTGCTTCTCTCCTTGATTAGTTTCCATTCATTGCTTCTTGTCTTGCCTTCTGGTGCTACCTTCTGATGAATGACAGTTTATTGTATTGACTACAAAGTAGCTAGGCTTATACAACACCCCAATGCATAAATAAGTAAACCACAACTTGTGTTCGTGTAGTATACATTTCCCCACTTTCCAGCAAAAGTTCAGGACCCATTTTTTTTTTCAGATAAACCTGGTATTAATCCAGCTTGCAACAGGAATTGACAAACCAGCTTGTTATCTGAGCCTGACATTGTGCGCTAAAAGAGATTTTTTTAAAGAATATTATGTCTTACGTCTGTGTATATTCATCCATAATTTAGCTGTATTATTATTATTGTTATCTGTCTCATCTTCTTTATTAATTCTTCTTATTGGTATCATTATTATGGTTATTACTCTGATTTCTTGTGTGTCAAATCACACTTGGACAAATAATTCTATTCTATTGTATTCTATTCCTATTCCATTCTCTATTCTATTCTATTCCATTCCATTCTTTCCTAATCTCATTCTATTCTATTCTATTCTATTCTATTCTATTCTATTCTATTCTATTCTATTCCATTCTCTGTTCTATTCTATTCTGTTCTATTCTATTCTATTCCATTCCATTCCATTCCATTCCATTCCATTCCATTCCATTCCATTCTTTCCTAATCTCATTCTATTCTATTCTATTCTATTCTATTCTATTCTATTCTATTCTATTCTATTCTATTCCATTCCATTCCATTCTTTCCTAATCTCATTCTATTCTATTCTATTCTATTCTATTCTATTCTATTCTATTCTATTCTATTCTATTCTATTCCATTCCATTCCATTCCATTATTCTATCCTATGCTGTCTCGTCCCATCCCATCCCATCCTATATCCCAGCTTCTTCCAGGATCTCAAGGTGAGTTATGTGAATTCTCTTCATCTCCACAATGTTACAACAGCAGTCCTGTGTGTGAAGGCGGTGAGACCAATAAAATGTGACTGGTCCAAAATGACATGGCTAAAAATAGACTGGAATAGACGCCATCACCCCATCCCAGTCCAGCATCTTAACATCATCTTGGCCTTAAGAGTAACCCTAACTTTCCAAAGCACTGACCTAGCCGTCCAGCTAGTTAAAAGTTGCTTAATTAAATGCCTTCTCTTAAGTAATTAATTAATCAGTTGACTGTGAACATTTTTTAAAAATACAGCATCTCAGCACAACCTGCGTTTTAGACTCGGTGACAGTAATTTGTTTCCCTTGAGCAAATATGCAGACAAACCAGTTACTGCCAGGTAGGAAAGACAGGCTCTAATTGCCCCGAGCAATGCCCCATGGCACTGATTATTACAAAAATACTAAACTCCCTCCCATTAACCTGCAATTAATTAAGGTTTCACTTCAGCAATGACATTATTCTCTCTGTCCCTTCCCAGCCCCCAGCCCTTGCAGGACTATTACCACTAAACTACCCCTCCCTGGAGAAGGTGGGTGGAAGATGCAACTCATTCCTGGAACAGCTTATTGCTAAAAGCCCCGTGGGAAGGATGGGAGAACACTATTTATTTGTGTTTAATAATATTCACTGTAGTGCATTTACCATGTTTATATTGCTTGTAAGCTGCTTTGAGCAGACTTATCCTGAAAGAGAAAAATATAAACAACTGCAGCAAAATAAATATACAACTCATCAGCCATCACAATCTCCCTTTCTCTCCCACCCACCCCCCATTTCCCCCCTCTACTTTCTACTAGAAGAAAAGAGAGCAATGTGTGTATATGTGCATACACCCACTCACTCTTACAGAAAGGCACATCTGCCCATACAGGCACATTTAGAGCATGGGAGAGTTTTGCAGGTATGGGAAAGAATGACTGACATATTCCAAATCAGATCAGTTACGTACTACAGCATTAATTGAATGAATGCTAATTACTATTTGTTGTGGTCTTGCTGTTTCTGGAATTGTGGCGGTACACATATAGATAGGCTTACTGAGTTGTTAATATTTTTGGGGACACTAAATTTCTGGGATTGCTTTAATCAAATTGACAAAATGTGGAAACTTGACTGCCACACAGATTCTTTTTTTTGTCCATTTTCTCCTCCTCCTCCTCTTCCTCCTCCTCTTCCTCCTCCTCCTTCCTTCTCCTCCAGCTTCTTCTTCCTCTTCCTCCATCTCCTTCTTTCTCTTCCTCCTTCACCTTCTTCTTTCTCCCCCATCTCCTTCTTCCTCCTTCTCTTCCATCTTATTCCTCCTCCTCCCTTCTTCTCCTCTTTCTTCCTCCTCTTCCTCCACCACCACCCTTGAATGGTCTCCAATCTACTGGTATTTTGGTGAATCATATTCTTCTTCATCCTCATCCTCTTCATCCCCTTCCTCCTCCCCCTTCCCATTTCCCCTATTTTTTTTTTCATCTTTGGTGTAAATGTAGGAACATCATCTTTAATTAAGGATTTATTTTCCTTGCAGGTAATTATGCTAATTAAGCTCCCATTGATTTCAGAACCACAGGATTGCAGTCAAAATAAAATGTGTCAGGATTCTGGATTGACAACAAACCCCCTCGCAAATATAACCACCCACCACTTATTTAAATTGGCAAAGTTTGGCTTTCTGCAGTCTCCAAGGCCACGCGAGGAGGAATAAAAACATGGCTGAACTTAGTTCAAATGGAGAGAAGGGTGAGAATTTAGTTCAAATAGTCTATAATTAAAGCCTAGCTGGGAGACAATACCAGTTGAACTCCTTGCACACGCATATATTTCTTTTTCCATCCAAAAATTAATTGGAAGAGCAAAAGGAAAGCATTTAACAACTGAAAATAAATAAGGAGGGTGAGTGGGTGAGGAAGTGATGAAAGATTTTGCAGCCTCCAGAATTTTGGCTTGCCAGAGAGAGGATTAATATTTCTGTCAGATATATATATATATATATATATATATTATATATCTATATATATATATTCACAGCTACAGTGAACGTTCTTTGCAACATTGGAAAACATTGGAAAGTATTTCCTGATTTGATTCCAGGAGGGAAAAAAGGTTTTAACAGAGGAGCTGGCTGCATTAACTCACTCATGTATGCATACTCACACGTACACCAACCTGGTTGAACCATAACTCTATTAATCTTCTCCCCTTTCCTTGTCCTAAGGGTAGGACTAAAACAATGTTTGATGCTCTTTGTTGGTCTCTGGAAGCTAAATCAAATAAAAAATGAGGATCGCTAGCAAGAGCTGAAATAGCTTCTATCTTATGAAAAGAGATCACAAGCGAAATAAATAAAAGAAGAAAAGGATGGCGGAGACATGCAGAGGGCAAGTGTGAATAGACAAAAAGAAACTCATTCTCCCCACCAACTTTCTCCAGTTCCTAATATTGTTCGTGTCTTATCCTCCAGTTAACTAGAGACCTTAAAGTTGCTTTCATGTTGCTTGGAGCAAATAAGTTTTAAAGCAAGTGACATTCCTAATATTGTCAAATAATAACTCCTGGAGATGCCTAATATGGCCAAGGGCAAGCGAGACTGGCTATAATAGCTTGGTGGTATCTGGAAAGCCAAAGGTCTCCCATATTGGACTTAAGGACTTGGCCTAAAATAGCGGTTGCCAACCGGTGGGCCAAGGCCCACTGGTGGGCCGTGAGAAAATTTTGATGGGCCACAGAGAAATCTCACTCCAGAGTACCCTCCCAAAGCAATTAATCCAGGCTGCGCAGAAACACAAGGCTGCACCGCCCACATGGTCCGCGGGAACCCTCCCCGCCCACCCACCAAACAACACCCACCCACCAACCCGGCAAACTTGCCTGCTAAATTGCTATTTTTCCGACCATCATCTGTTCTGCTGTGCTGGGAGATTTAGATTAGCTAAGAAGCAGGAAATAGTTGGATTTCTTGCTTTCTAGCTAGTCTTTAGATCTTCGGCTCTGCTTTTAAGCACAGCCGAACCTCCCTTAGGACTGAAGGTTCTATTATTCAGTGCAGACTCACGGCAAGCAAATTTTATGTGACAGACTGAGTAGCCGATGGCAGATACAGTAGATAGATAGATCACTGAATGATTCTGTGAGCAACTCGATCTGCCTGCCTGCTTTGCCTGATTTTGGGTAAAAATTGCTCTTTTTAAAAATAAAATATTCAATATTTACATGCATGGTGTGTTGTGAGTTAATTTTATGAGTTTGCTTGCAAGCTAATTTTATGTGACAGACTGAGCTAGCTGATGGCAGATAGATAGATATCTGAATGAATCTGTGATTCTGTGAGCAACTCAATCTGCCTGCCTGCTTTGCCTGATTTTGGATAAAAGTTGCTCTTTTTTATAAAAAATTGAATATTTTTTTTTTATTACATTTATATGCCGCTCTTCTCCGGAGACTCAGGGCGGCTTACAGTCTATGGAGCACCATGCTAGGTGCTCGGCAATAGCCTTCATTCCATTGTATATGCCTGCTTATTACTAGGACTTTTTTTTGGCCCCCTCCAAGCGGCATTTTTACAAAGTCAGCTTATTGCCCCCAACAATCTTGGGTCCTCAATTTACCTACCCCGAGAGGATGGAAGGCTGAGTCAACCAAATATTTATAATATTTACATACAAGCTATGCCCAGCCAGTCACATGACCACCAAACCATACCCACAAATTAGACCACACCCACAGAACCAGTTAGTGGTCTCTGGGATTTCAAATTATGAGCTTGGTGGTCCCTGTGGTCCAAAAGGTTGGCAATCTCTGTCCTAAAAGAGTCTATCTTTGAATCTTTTAGCTGTGGTGGCGCAGTGGTTAGAATGCAGTACTGCAGGCTACTTCTGCTTGACTGCCAGCTGCCTGCAATTTGGCAGTTCAAATCTCACTAGGCTCAAGGTTGACTCAGCCTTCCATCCTTCCAAGGTAGAAAAATGAAAAGTCTGATTGTTGGGGGCAAGATGCTGACTGTGTAAACCACTTAGAGCGGGCTGGAAAGCACTGTGAAGTGGTATATAAGTCTAAATGCTATTGCTATTGTTAAGTGTTATAATAGCTTGTGATATCCAGAAAGTCAAACGTCTCCCCTATTGGATTTAGTCACTTTGCCTAAAAGATTGTTTTCCCATCATAGTTTGAGGAACCACTGCTCAGGTTTACTATTCAGTAGATCATCAGAAACATATCCTTTTCCAGCCTCCTACCTACAATATCTGCAGCTGAGGAGCCACGTAATCGAACAAGGACACCAGAGCAGCCATGATGATGATGCCAAAGTGGCATACAGCCCATGGCTATATTTTTCTCATTAATCTTCAAAGACCTTGAATTAAACAGATTAACAGAGTTGGAAGGGATCTTGTGGGTCACCTAGTCCAACCCCCTGCCCAAGCAGGACCCTACACCATTTCTGACAGATGGCAGTCCAATCTCTCCTTGAAAGCTTACAGTGATGAAACTTCTGAAGGCAAGCTGTTACATGAGTTAATTGTTCTCATTGTCAGAAAATTTATCCTTATTTCTAGGTTGAATCTCTCCTTGTTCAATTTCAGTTGGAAGCTTTCAAGAAGAGACTGGCCTTCCATCTGTCAGAAATGGTGTAGGGTCTTCTGCTTTGCAGGGGGTTGACTAGATGACTTACAAGGTCTCTTCCAACTCTGTTAATCTGTAAGATGAAAGGGCTCTAACGTTCATTCTATTTGTGTAGGAATCATGACCTTAGCAGGTGCTGCTTACCTCCTTGCTTTCTGCAGATGCATTCTGCACTTCTTTGAAGGATTTCCAAGCGACTTAGACTGAAGGCAAGCAAGATTTGGACAAACAGCCGCTAGCATGTTAGATTAAAACCAGGGGACCTGAGGCTGAACTAAAGTCTCCTTAGTAATGAAGTTTACTGGACCAGCCCTAATCTCCCTGACTGAAACCTCTTTGCAGGATTATTTTAAGGATGAACTAAGTCAATTCACCAATCTGCCAAATGGCGCTTCTCAGAGAGATGAAAATGCAAGAAAAAAATCAGCCTGCGAGGTAAATGTCACAGGAAATAATATTACTATGGGATAAACTAAAAAGCATTCATTCCCAGCCTATTTCAGAGTCAATAAATCGATGCTTGAGAATGATAGTGCTTACAGTAGTCCAAGGTGGTATCACAAATGTGGGCGGAAGCTCGTACTGATTTGATTGATTGAAAGAAGAGAAACAACAAATCTCAAGTATTTCTTGGGCTTATAAATCACATTTGCCTCAATGGGATTTATGATACATTTCAAAAAGACTCCACAGCATTTTAAAAAGGAGGCTCAGATCATTGGGAGTAATCCTATTGATGTCAATGAGACCACTCAGTTGTAAACACTGGAAAAAGGGCTTAGATTCCTGACAGTTTTGCTCACTGTCTCAGAATAATCTGATTAATTAAGGCCCTTTGATGAACTTTCCCCTCTTTTAAATATTAGAGCCAAAGCTGTCTTTGGTTAAGGGGAAGTCAGTGTTCCCTCAAAAGCTATTTTGTCCTCAACAAGTTACACAATCAGCACAAACCTGGAATATGCAGTGATACTATAAATCATTGTGTGCACTGATGAAATGCATTTTCTTTTAAAATTCTAAACTGAATAAAACTATTGAATAAAATAAGAAGGCTCAGAAAGATTATGTCTTTATGTAGTTCTGGCTCTATTCCACCCATTATGCAACTCATGTGGTCTTGATAAAAGATAGGTTGGAGGGAAAAGAGGAAAAGAAAATGTTTCAGAATGGAGAATTTAATTTGTACCAATAAAAGGAAATATCTGTAGCTCAGGGTAGAGTCCTTGGTGCTCTCTGAGCTTGGTTGCTTTCATGCAGATGTTTCCTTTCCCAGCTAACTAACATCTGCAGTGCACTGTACTGCATCTTCACATACTTCATGAAGATATACTACAAATGTATTGCGTCTTTTTTATTCTAGCCAGCTGTGATGACCCAGGGTGGGATACAAAATAAACACAGTCACAAAAACAGGTGAAGCCCCTTTTATTCCTTCATTTTCCTTCAAAGCTTCAAATATCCTTGACTGCAGACAAAAAACTCCCCCACAAGCAGTTATGAAAAGGAGGAAATGTGGTTTAAACTAAAAATCCCTATAAATTATAAAGAATACAAAAAATATAAACCACACTGAAGCAATTAAGGGAACCAGGCAAGATAAGGGCTTGAAGATGTCCACAGATATCAGAACACACACTGGGAAGGATACCAAACTCAGAGAGGAATGACAGACTAGAGATATTTCCACGCTTTGTTTCCAGCACTGGCCCATACGCATGTCCATCCTTTTAGCCAGTTCTCAGAGCTGCAGCCCATGAAGAGGATCAAGGCCCTTTCCTCCCTGTAGACCATGCCATTCACATCTCTCCCTTATCCTCTCCTCCCTGCGTGCCCTAGGATGGAGAGGGGATGGGCCTGGGTCTTCCTCTGACTGCCTAGCCAGCCTCTGCCCTTCCCCAGCCTCTTCCACAACCTCTGGAGCCACACTTCCACTTCCTGTTGGCTGTTCCTCCTCTCCCTCAGAGTCAGTCTCCAACAGGGGCATGACACCAGCTAATGAAATGTCTGAAAAAAAAATAACTATGCTCAGAGACCACCAAGGACTTCAGAATTGTACTTGTATCTGCTCACTCAGCATATTTCTGTCACCTAGATCCCTGCAATTAGGATGATTTCCTAGCAAGTTGGTCAGTTGTAGCCTTTAGCCATAAAAATGGACAATGTTTATGCTTCTCCTCTACATCTGCTCTTGAAACAGAAGGCAATAAATACCTAGGAGACTTCAAAACACTCACATTTAAGTGGCAGAGTATATCCCAAAGGTGCTTTTCAAGAGGCAACTGGACTTTTGGGTTTTTTTCTCTGAAGATGTTTTACTTCTCACGAAAGAAGCTGGGTGAGAAGCAAAGTGCCTCCAAAGAAAAAACCAGAAAGTCCAGTTGCCTCTTGAAAAAGCACCTTTGGAACAACCATGACCTGGATCTTCATAGACATTTGGCAGAGTATATGTTTTGGAGAACTGCAAGAAACAGTCACCAGGAGCCAACCCTGACTCCAAGTCACCCAAATAAATACATAAAAATCCAGAAACAAGCTATAGATTCCATCTGGGACCACCTCCAAGGAGATTTTATTTATTTTATTTATTGGAGAAAGATTTATATCTATGTTTTTGCTAAGTGAATGTCTGTCATTGAAGTGAGCTAGATGGCTTGACTCAATTAGTCACCTTTAGAGACCATTCCTCCTAAGATTCAGAAAAGCTTCAATTTAAAATTATTATTATTATTATTATTATTATTATTATTATTATTATTATTATTATTATTATTATTATTATTAGTCAGTTGCTTACAAGATAATAGGTATAAGTAAAACATAGTTATGAATACATGGATACACATAAAAAAAATAAAATATAAAAGTAACAATAGGACAGGGACGGTAGGCACATTGATGCGCTTATGCACGCCCCCTACAGACCTCTTAGGAAAGGGGTGAGGTCAATAGTAGACAGTCTAAGGTTAAAATTTTTGGGGTTTGGGGAAGAAACCACAGAGTCAGATAGAGTATTCCAGGCATTGACCACTCTGTTGCTGAAGTCGTATTTCCTGCAATCAAGTTTGGTGCGGTTAATCTTGAGTTTGTATCTATTGTTTGCTCTTGTGTTGTTATGGCTGAAGCTGAAGTATTGATTGACAGGTAAGACATTGTAATGTATAATTTTATATACTATACTTAGATCGGACCGAAGGCAGTGTAGTTCTAGGTTTTCTAAGTCTAGAATTTCAAGTCTGGTGGCATAAGGTATTCTACAACGAGTAGAGGAGTGGAGAACTCTTCTTGTGAAATATTTCTGGACTTTCTCAACTGTATTAATATCAGATACGTAATGTGGGTTCCAGACTGATGAGCTGTATTCGAGTATTGGTCTAGCAAATGTTTTGCTGATTACATTGCTGAGGATAATTGGGATCCACTGGAGCCAATAGTTGATCTCTGCAGCCAAGCCTACCCTATAGATGACAAAGCCATAAGATAGGAATTTTGCAATGAAGTGAATCTGGTTGGTTTACTTCCACCTGACTTCACGGTAAAGTGGAACACTAGCATCAAAGACCTCTAAAGTTTTTCTCACTACTGAAAGTTTCCCTTAAAGAGTCACAGTGCTACAGTTCTTAAAAAAAAAAAAAAAGCTTACATCAAAGCAATTTACATTTAGAAAGTCAGCATCAGGGCAATTGATGGTTAAAGAATGAAAGCAGAGTGATTTACATTAAAATATTCTTGGGCAATTTACGATGTTACATAAATTACCGAACGGCAGATGGAAAGCATCCATATGTTATGAGACATTATAAATATATATATATTACAAAATTTCCCATGCTTTTTGTATAAAAAAAAAGAACTAACAGTCAAAGGAGAGTTTTAAAAAAATTAGGAATCATTCACATTAAAATAAACATTGAAGCAAACAAAATCTTTAACTGTTCATATATCCCTATGTAGTAACAGTATCTAAATTCTAGCAACTGTTAAGTTCTACAGAATAACAGAGTTGGAAGGGACCTTGAAGATTTTCTAGTCCAACCCACAGGAAACCATATACCATTTTAGACAATGGTTGTCCAATCTCTTCTTAAAAGTCTTCAGTGTTGGTTGATTGTTCTTACTGTCAGGAAATTTCTCTTTAGTTCTAGGTTGCTTCTCTCTTTGTTCAGTTTCCATTCACTGCTTCTTCTTCTCATTTGATCTATGAAGTCTATGAATCTCAGTCATCCAGGGCATGGTTGTCCCAAAGGTGCTTTTTTCAAGAGGCAACTGGACTTTCTGTTTTTTCTTTGAAGACATTTCACTTATTATCCAAGAAGCTTCTTCAGCTCTGACTGGACGATGTGGAACAGCAGTCAGAGCTGAAGAAACTTCTTGGATGAGAAGCAAAATATCTTCAAAGAAAAAACAGAAAATCCAGTTGCCTCTTGAAAAAAGCACCTTTGATCTATGAAGCCATATTAATTTTCAAAATTTGTTATAGGAAACATTGTCTCCCAAAGGCATCCTTTAGTATAAAATATCCTCATGAAAAGAAATCTAGAATTTCAGAAACTGCAAATTACAAGTGTATTATTGGTGGGTCACTCTTCTGTAGTAAAATTTGTCTTTATCCTACTATTAATGCAGTTATACCCCACTCCCTTATTTATTTATGTTTTAATTTGCAATGCTAGTAGAGAGAATTGTAACTGGTACAATATAATTTCAAAAGGATAAACCACAAGAGAAAACTTGTGGACTTTGAGTCTGCTAAATGGGCAAAGTTTTAAAAAGTTAGGTCAGGTTGGAATGGCAGATTGTTGTATGACATATAAAGTGCAGAAGGTTATGAAATCAAGAATAAGCTCTTTAATAACACAGCAGGGGAGAATTTTAAATCATGCTTGCTGTCCTTAAAGCTGTCCATTATGTATCCAGCTGAACATCTAAAAAACAGCCTAAGGTTATATCTGCGTGGGAATTCTGAACACACATGAGCAAAGTGCATGTTTTCAGCAGTAAGAAAGACTGCCTATGTAATTGAACTTATTTCTGCTAAATCCTTTTGATCAAAAAGCCCCCATTTGGATGGATATGCTGGAAAAAGTGACCAGGAAGATGCCAGAGTGATTAGTGCCATCTTGAGGTGTTTCGAAGATAGAATGTTATCTTGTCATAGCAATATAAGTCAATGCATATAAATATTAAATATTCACTAGTTGACATACAACATATTAATAATTTATTTATTTATTTATTTATAAAATTTCTATACCGCCCTTCTCCCTAGGGACTCAGGGCGGTGTACAGCCAATCCAAACCCCAACAATAATACAAAAGTTAAAAGAAGATTAAATTAAATATTGGCCGAATAAGAAAAAACCCACCCCACACCCTTAAAACCCCAATTTAAAATTACAGAGCAAATGGAGACAAGTTAAAACCACCTCAGCCCAGGCCGGCCTGCTCAAAAAGCCAGGTCTTCAGCGCGCGCCTGAAGGCCCTCAGGTCCGTGCCGGTACGTAGTTCCGGCAGCAGAGTGTTCCAGAGGGCAGGGGCCGCCACAGAGAAGGCCCTACCCCTCGGGGCCGCCAGGCGACACATGGTGGCCGACGGGACCCGGAGAAGGCCCTCCCTGTGTGAGCGTACCGGCCTGCTGGAGATCACTGGTAGGATTATAACAGATCATTTTTCTAATCGATAAGAGACGTTACATATCAACATTGATATGTTTAGTGTGGTATATGATTTTGCTATAAGCCAGGCTTAGGTTGAGTCTGAATGATTGACGTGGTGTACAAATATTGGAATAATTAAAAACATCAGAGGTGATGAGTCTTGACTTCACATTGGAGCATGAGAGAATATCCTTATGAACAAATTTCTCTCCATAGTTGAAAGACCAAATTTAATAAAGGGAAGGAAGACCTGATTTTGATGGGCAACATTCTGAACAGAATCTTTGGCCCAATCTTCAGCTTCTTGGCTTCATATGGGAGCATGAGAAAATTTCCTTATGAACAAATCTTTAAAGGAATTAAGGAGAAACTTCCTAACAGTCAGGACAATTAATCAATGGAATAGCTTCCCTTCAGAAATTGTGGGCGCTCCATCACTGGAGGTTTTTAAGAAGAGACTAGACAGTTTGTCAGGGTTCCAATGGATGCCCTAATTAAATCAGAGCCTCGAGCAAGTTTCAAAAGAAATCCAGTTATTTATTAGGAGCAACATGTTGGCATACAGTATACCCAAATGAAGTCAGCTCTGCCTCACATAATTTACGGTCCACCTATGACCCTGTTTCCTTACTCCTCCCAGGGTGTGTCATACATCACATTCTCCAACGGAGCACTTTTCCAGGCTGTAGAAATTATGCCTCTCTGGTTGGTCCCAGTAGCCTGGGATACAGCCTTGAAGAAGGTATGGCAACTCGAGAGCAGACCAGGAATGCCTTACGAGTTGACAGAGTTATCTGAAATGGTATAGGTTCTCCTGCTTGAGCAGGGGGTTAGACTAGAAGACCTCCAAGGTCCCTTCCAGTTCATTCTATTCCAAATTAAATTCTTCTCCATAGCTGAAAGACCAAATTTAGTAAAGGGAAGGAAGATTTGATTTTGACCGGCAACATTCCAAACAAAAACTTCAGCCCAGTTTTCAACCAACCTGTAAAAATATCTAGGGAGCTTCTGAACCAATCAAACCCATGTATGCAAGAAGTCTTGATGTATTACACTCCCTCCACCTATCCATCTTTTTGGTTATCATATAGATGTATTCTCTTTTGTGTTCTTTTTCATTGTCTATTTTATTGTTCTATTATTTCATTTCTGTTCTGTTTATGCTCTTTTTATTTCTTCCTTTTTATTGTTGCAAGTTGCCCAGAGTAGCCCACTGTGAGATAGATGGCAAATAGATTTAACCAATTAAAAATAAATTCCTAAGATGTCCATTACCAACACAAATCTTAGTTAATCACAACACAATCATGATGGGGGTAGAGGATCTAATCAAAGACAACAATTAATCAGGGGAACAATTGGCCTCCAGAAGTTGTGAAGAGGGTTAGGGAGAAGAGATTAGATAACCATTTGTCTGAAGTGATGTAGGGTTTCCTGCCTAAGCAGGGGGTTGGACTAGAAGACTTCCAAGGTCCCTTCCAACTGTTATTGTATTCTAAAGAAGACTAGCAAAACTTTGATCTCAGTGGATCTACCTCGCTGACTATGCATCAAAAGCTTATAGTCCTAGCACCACCTTCAATGGACAATTGCACTATGTTCTTATTTTTTTTTAATATTTCTGATTATTGTTCTTCCATTTCTCAAATGTCAAACGCAGTTGAATAAATTCCATCCTGATCTAATTAGAGTTTGAGCTAGTTAGACGGAACATTCTCAGCTATTAAGGTGAGAAACCTCATGGGCCAGATTATTCTCCTGCAGGATCGTATTTCCACCCTTGCCTTTTCCTAGGAGGAGAACAAAATCAGTGATTTGCTGTAATAATAATAATAGCTTCCATAATTGTAATAGTAGTATTTCACAGTCATAGTCATCTACACAATTAGTGTCGTTCATCACTAGCCTTATTAATTACCAGCAGAGATGGCCGCAAGGCAAAATACTTTCAATCTCATTTGCAATTTGGATGTGTTTGAGAATCAGCACAAGGAAGAGGGGAAAAAAAGAGGATCGTCATCTAGCAACATAAATCTGATATTGGCTGATCTTGGCATAAGCAGGAAAAAAACATCAGAGCAGATGGGTTGTTTTTTATCAGCTCAGGCGAGTGTTTATATACTTTCCTGGAATATTTTTCTTGCTCTTTTGAATAAGAGAATTGTTGGAAGGGACCTTGGAGGTCTTCTAGTCCAGCCCCCTGCTCAAGCAGGAAACCCTATACCACTTCAGACCAATGGTTGTCCAATCATCATCATCTTTCATCTTTTAATGACTCCATAACCCTTTGTGGGGTGGAGCCTGGGCAACTGAATGGAGCCAGCGGACTGTTTAATGGCCGGATGCCCTTCCTGTCACCAATGCAGAGTTTTGTTCAGCAGATATATTCTCATTGTGACCTGAGAGAGAAATACAGTATCTGCCTCTACCTAGGATCGAACTCACAGCTTCCTGATTGTGAGGCGTGAGCTCCACCTCTAGGCCACCGCACCAATCCAAAGGTTGTCCAATCTCTTCTTATAAATCTCCAGTTGGCAAGATGTTCCACTGGTTAATTAGGGAAATTTCTAGGGAAAATTTTAGGGAAATTTCTCCTTATTTTTAAGTTCTCTCCTTGATTAGTTTCTGTCCAGTGTTTCTTCTTTCTTTCTCTCCCTCTTGTTTTCCAAATTACTTAAACATCAAGTATACAATGCCACAAGAATAAACTTTGAATGGATTCAGAACATGATTTAAGAGCAACGTAACAAAAACTTGGATGCCCTGATTTAACAAAAATCATAAAAATATATGTTGGGACTCAGCAGCTCAATCCCATTGAGATCAGGTGTGTCCAACCTGTGGGCCACAGGACACATGTGGCCCTGGAAATCTATTAATGTGGCCCCACAAGATTGCAAACTTTTAACATCCTTATGTGGTTTCTACTGATAGTTACATTATATATTTTAGAGGTGGCCCAATAGAATTCCTTGTTATTCAATATAGCCCAGGAAGTAATACTAACACTTAGAAACAGCAGTTAGACTTATATACCACTTCATAGTGCTTTACAGCACTCTCTGTGAGATTTATAATGTCAGCATATTACCCCCAACAATCTGGATCCTTATTTTACTGACCTTGGAAGGTTGGAAGGCTGAGTCCACTTTGAGCCAGTCAGATTGAACTCCAGATTGTGGGCAGAGTTTGCCTGCAATACTGCCTCCTAACCACTGCACCACCGTGGGTTTAAAAAATTGAACATACCTGCTCTAGATCAATCTAGGGGCCTCAGGGTGTGACTTCCAGATCTCAGTTCTAAAGGGAAAGCTGAACTGATTTTGATACAGCATCCTTGACTAGAAAGCTGCAGATATGATCCATTTGGGCTTCCAGAAGAAAGTGCTGAAAAAGCTTCTTGGATGAGAATCGAAACATCTTCAAAGAAAAAAACAGAAAGCCCAGTTGCCTCTTGGAAAAGCACCTTTGGGACAACCATGACCTGGATGACTGAGAATCTCATAGATAATGTTCTAACCTAGGCTTCCTTAGAAAGCATAAAACACAATTTTATTCTGGCAAAACCTCTTTTATTTCCATGGCTGTGAATTATGTTCATTCACAGCCTGCAAGGTTTCATAAACAGTCTTTCAGGGGAATGTTTATAAACACCCACCTTATCATACTTGGGAAGCTGCCAGAGAACTAATTGCCAAACGCAGGGCAAGGCCAAACTTGACACAGAGTCAAACAGAACTTTTCAAAGCTTGAATCCACCAGACGAACTAATTGCTTCCTGCAAAAGCTCACGTCCCATTCGCTCCTCTTTTATGTCCTATGGGAGGGGCCAATCATCTCTGAGGTGTGGCCTTACTCCTGAGTCAATGCTGCTTTCTCAATTGTTCTTGTCTTTTGGTAGCTCTGCGCATGCGCAGGCTGGGAACCCATTCCAGAAACTCTCCCACCTCACTGCTGTCTGAGTCTGAAGACAGCTGATGATTGCCAGCCTGCTCTGGCCCCATCCCTGCCTCCGATGCAGAGCCCTCGTCCGAGCCTTCCTCAGCCTCCAAGACTGGCCCAGGTTCCTCCACAACCTCCTTGCTACTGTCCGACTCTGCTGCCAGCTCCGTCAGCCACCATCAGACTATAACAGATATTTAGAAGTTCTGGAAATATACAGTTTTTGCCACTAACTGCATTTCTTTCTTCTACATATCCCTACCATCCTTCACTTAAGGGGAAATATCCAATCAACCAATGGAATTTGCTAAGAATAATCTTGGTAAGATGCAATAATTTATTCAACAGATTTCACTGACTTCAAAACTGTTTCAGTCTATCTGCTCTGAATGAACCTGTCCTCTGTCCCAATAAAATAACCATGATCCTCACTTACATTGATCTATAATCACTTGTAAAGTAGTCTCCTGTTCTACAATCTTCCTAGGAAAAGGGAGTATATCTAAGTAATGTTTCCACTCCATCAAATCCAATACTTGAGGGTTTCATAGACGTGCCTAAATGTAATTCTGGGGCCAGTATGGAAGAGATGTACCACTGACATTTTCCAGGTTGGTTTTTTTCTCCCCCGCCCCAATTTTCCACTCCAGCTGACAATGCTGGGTTTTTCTGATCGTCTCCAATTAACAAGGTTCAACACTACTTAACCTACCTAACTGGATAATCATATTCAGAGCCTGCCACCAAAATGGATTGCTTGAGTGCACCCTGGTAAAGAGACAGAGAAAAATCATGGGACACCACAATGACTAATGAGCTTTCATAGGGAACCATGTGGGCTTTCACAGGCAAGCATCATCATCCTATCCCCAAGAGACCCAAAAAGATAATGAGTATAATTTTTTAAAAAGTCAATCAGAGGAAAATCTTATTCTAACATGTGAGATTTCTGTAAACAAAGGCCACGGTGGTAATTATGTTTACAATTTTGGGGTCCAATGCAAAATTGACTTGTTTTGTGTCAACTTGTGTAGCATTAAGCTTCATGGCTCATTCAGAGGATTAAACAGCCACTGTGTTAGTTATAGCATTGAACAGAAATTTGCTGAACGGCATTCAGGAATCCTAGCATGAAGCATTTAATACATCACTAACACTCCAAACCCACCCAAAGCATGGAGCTCTTTATTTGCTCTCTGTTTACTAGAAGAAAGTACATAAGATCTATGTGTAAAATACAGTTAGTTTAGAGATTACTTGGAAGGGAGAGACGGTAAGAATTGAGTCTGTAATGGTTTATCATCTCCAGGGTTTGCAAAGCTGAGAAATTCCATTTCCTGATGTAGCTGAGAGAAGGGAGAAAAGCGCTCATTATGCAAACCCCAGCCAGTGTAAATGTTGCCTCTAACAAGATTTTGGGATAGGAAGAAAAATATCCCAAATCACAACAGTGATTTAAAATGCAAACATACATTAGACTTGTGGGTTATCCAAGAACAGTAGCTGTTGGTGAGCTCTAGGCTCTGCCCCAAGGCAGTCACATGCCTCTCTATGAAACCTTTGGGTAAACAACCACATGGCCTTTAAGCGATTAAGTTCATTTATTTGCTGCTGTCGTTCAATGTCATTTTAATTTGATGAAAGCATTGTAGCGATTGCCAATTTGAGCTGGACGTAGCTTCTTAAATGAAATCCCCAGATGAGTGGGATGGTGAAAGAGAGCAAAGGCAATTGGGGAAAGATTGATCCCGATCCATTTCTCTGTGACTATCTGGAAAATTAACAAGGAAAGCGTCTGGGGTTTATAGCTTCACCAAAGCCACAGCTGGAATTAGCTAGCTTAAGAATATGTTAGTGGGTGTTTGTAGAGGTTCTCAGTCATCTGGCCATGGTTGTCGCAAAGGTGCTTTTTCAGGAGACAACTGGACTTTATTGTTTGTTTTCTTTGAAGATGTTTCACTTCTCATCCAAGAAGCTTCTTCAACTCTGACAGGATGGTGGGGAACGGAAGGATTTATATTCCTATTGCCTCCTGAAAAAGCACCTTTGGGAATTTCACTAAGTTGTTGGTAAGTTAATAGGTTAATTAAGCAGGGATATGTGCAACTTTAAGGATGAGGTATAGGGGCGGGGCTGGTATAGTGTTTGTCTCATGAAAAATGTCTTATGAAGAACAGTTGCAGGAATTGGATGTGTGAGTTTAATTAAAAGAAGGACTACGGGTGACATTATAGTAGAGATCCAATATTTGAAGGGGTGTCCAATATTTGAGGGGGTCAATCTGTTCTCCAAAGAACCTGAATGTAGAACAAGAAGCAAGGGATGGAAACTATTCAAGGAGAGAAGCAACCAAGAACTAAGGAGAAATTTCTTGAGAACAAATAATCAGATTGTTCCTAATTCTACCTTAGAACATTTAATCAGTGGAACAGCTTGTCAACAGAAGTTGTGGGTGCTCCATCATTGGAGGTTTCTAAGAAGAGATTGGAAAACCATTCATCTGATATGGTGTAAGGTTTCCTGATTGAGCAGAGGGGTTGGACTAGAAGACCTCCAAAATCCCTTCCATCTCTCTTATTTTGTCTTAGACTAGGTGCAAAGTGGAGGGAACTTGAGTAATCAAGCGACGCTACATTTCCTACAGTTGAATACAACATTGGGAAAATGTTGACATTATCCAAAGTTACTGCTACACACGAAGTAAGAAAACAACACCAAACAAACAAAAGTAGACAAATCTTGGGTATAGTTGAAGGATATTGATACTGTCCTACTGAACCTTGATCAACTCTAACCCTGTTTAGATATTTTAGACTGACTATATTTTTCTTTTAATGGACTTTTGCTGATCAAGACCAACTAATAAGTCTTTAAAGATTTATTTACAGACAAAAGATGAGATATGGGAAGAAGTCTTTCATTTTATTTTCAGAGAAAGTGATACTTTACTATGTTGAAAGTAAACTAATATAAAGTGGGCTTATTTGATTAAGGTTAAAATATATCTGTTACTTCTGTTATATTATTGATGGACTTTTGCTAATTAGGAATGAATGAAAAGGCTTTAAGAACTGTTTATAGGTAAGAGATGAGTTAGGGAGGAAGAGAACTGTGGTTGTAGTATCAGAGAAGAAGTAAGTTACTGAAATTGTACAAATGTCTTGCATTTTCCCTCTTTCCATTTTATTTTATTTTTGCTTGCAACACCATTAACCAAACATTTCTAGATGTATATTATAAGGGGAAACTAAGACAAAAAAATATCATCTGAAAATTGAGCAGGTAGCTTACACACAGAAAAATATATACTCCAACTTTCCACCTCTTACTATCAAACCTTCTGATAGCTCTTGCAATAAAATTCTGATTTATAATTTATAGATAAACTTCTCCTACTGGTTCTCTTTTTCTTTTCATTTTCTCAGGAAACTCCAGCACTCAGGCCTTAGTCAGCACATCAGAGAAAAAGGTACAGATGTTTCAAAGGCCCCAGTTGCAAAACTGGGCAGCCAGGAATAAGCTAAGCTAAGCAGGTTTTTAAAAAAAATATTTTTGGCACACAGTGTGCAAGCTAACTCTGTAACACTTTAAAGCAAGCTTTGTCAATCTCCCAGGTATATCTTTAATTTAAAATTAACAAGGCAGCTCTTGCACCCTTAATAAATAACTATTGATTACTTTCCCTCCCCTTTTCTGCTGCAGTCTTCTACTTTTTTAAGCACCTGGATGGAGACGCCTTATGGTACCTATGGATAGCAACCTGACTCAAGATGTACTATAGCAATTAAAGTCTTATTAAGTCTCTAGATCCAGGGATGGCTTCAGCGGGACACTTGGTTTCTTAATTAAGTGAGGCTTATGTAAGGGTTTTAACGAGTTTAGTTCTATATATAAAAAGTGCAGTGTAACTTTCTTAGGAGAATCGGTTGCCAAAGTGCTGGACTAGAATAACTCTAAGGAACCAAATGTGTTTTTTTTTTTTTTAAATAAAATAAAATCTCAAAATCAATGCAAGGGAAGGTAGGTTTTGGATCTGCAGTCTTTCAAGCTGTGGTGTCTTGAGCCCTGCCTTCATCTATTGACCCATGACTCTACAACTGGATACACACAAACATTTAATCTAGTTAACTCAGTTAACCCATTTTCTTGGTTGGTGCAATATCAAACCAGTTGGTGCAATATCAAACCACCACAAAGACGTGAATGAAGGAGAAAACGAAGGAAACTTAAGCATGGAATACAAACGCAGTTGCTGAGTCTTCGAGTCTTTTCTTTTTACAACCTGTAGTCCTTTAATTTGGGGTCATGTTGAGGTGACTGAATGGGGCTGAGCATTTACTGGCCAGATGCCCTTCCTGATGCCTATGCAGAGTTCACAGCACATATTTTCTCTTTGTGCCCTGATAGAGAAACCTGTGTCACTGCCTAGGATTGAACTCTTAATCTCCCAAGTGGGAGGCAAGCGTCTGTACCTCTAGGCCACTGTGGCGGTCCAATAAGAGCTTCATATATTCATCTGCAATTGCTCAGAAGGAAATCTACTTCCATACTATCCTACATCTAGTGTTCTAGTATTTTCCCAATGCAAGGTTGAGTTTGAAACCACTGAAAGCACACACTGAAACACACCTTTCAAATCAATGCTACTCCTCAAATCAATAGTTCAGCTATCTAAAAATATGTTTTTTTCCTTAAAATGGAATGGAATGGAATAGGATGGAATGGAACAGGACAGAACAGAACAGAACAGAAAGGAATAGAATAAAAGCTATAAAGGACCTTGGAGGTCTTCTAGTCCAGCCCCCTGCTCAAGCAGGAGAACCTATACCATTTCAGACAAGTGACTATCCAGTCTCCTCTTAAAAACCTCCAGCCCACGATTTCTGGTGGCAAGCTGTTCCACTGGTTAATTGTCCTCCCTGTTTAGGAAGTTTCTCCTTAATTTCAGGTTGCTCCTCTCTTTTATTAGTTTCAATCGTTTCTTGTTTTGCCCTCTGGTGCTTTGGAGAATATTTTGACCCCCTCCTCTTTGTGGCAGCCCCTCAAATATTGGAATCCTGCTATCATGTCACCCCTAATTCTTTTTTTCTCTTCTCTAGACTAGCCAAACCCCAATCTTGCAGCCGTTCTTCATATGTTTTAGTCTCCAGGCCTTTGATCATCTTAGTTGTTCTTCTCTCAACTTTTTCCAAAGTCTCAACATCTTTTTTTTTTTTGTAGAATTGGCTGCAGATGGTTACATCATGCTTGTCCTTTCACTGCTGTTCTTTAATAACAAGGGAACAGGAGAAAAAGTTGAAAAACCATCCATGAAAATTATAACAATCTGAGCCCTGAAAAGAAGAGGAAGAAATATTTGGAAGGAGTTGAGATAGGTGGCCTCCATGTGGACGTCACGACCTTCTGGTCCACCAAGCCAAATTCTATCTTTGGAATCTGTATGCCAGTCATTTCTTTGTTCAGGGCCACCAATTTCAACCAACTCCAGTGGCCTCTGACGTACTTTGCCAGCTGCTGGTTCATCTCCAACTTCCTTCACTGGAAGAAAGGGCAGATGCTGACACTGAGTCATAGAGGCCAGAGCTTAAGCCGACTTTTTTCATCTGTTGCTTTTATTAAAAGTAAACAGAGGGAGCGCTGAAATCCCTTTTTTTAGACATCTCTGCACCTGGCAATCACCCATTCACATTGGCAGAACGTGGGGAGATTAAAACAACCCTGATTGCTTTCTGTTCTTCTGCTCTCATCCGCCCTGCAGCTTGTGACTTCTTCTTCCTCTTTTTTACACTCCTCAATCAGCTAGGAGAGTGATGGTGACATTAGGCATTTAGTGAAAGGGAAGTTTGATGAGTTTATAAATTATCAGTCTTTCGAGAGGAGCAGTCAGCTATTGCTCACGATTTATCAAAGCATACATGCTTGGTTTTTCCAATGAGAATTCCCAAAAAGTTCTCCATTAGGTTTTTGGTTCTGGCCCAGTCTCGATTCTCCAGAGATCTCTAGGGCTACATGCTAGGAATCAGCACTTGTCCTTTAATGACTGGCTTATGTATTTATTTAAATAATTAAAACTCATTTTTAAACTTTAAATAATTAAAAGGTCCACTGTTCAAAACAAGCTGTAATCCCCGCATAAGCTTTGGACTAAATATAGAGCAGAGCAACAACTTCAAAAAAGGTTTTGAAGATCCAGTTTGGGAGTGCAAGGGTACACCATAGGGTAAAATTAGGGGGAAGGAAGTGTCACTTCTTTCTGACTTAGCAGTGCTAAAACTAGTCCACAATTCTGTATTTAAGAGGCTGTGCATAAGCTCCCTTCCAAAGTGGAGGTCCGTATCTGAGATTCTCAGTGAATGACTAAGTTGCATGGCATGATGAGATGATATTGATGCATTTGATGTTTGGATGGAGGCCTCCTTCAATAATAATCATCTTCTCCTTCTCCTTTTTTTTCTCCTTCTTGTCATCTTCCTTTCCTCCTCCTCCTCAGATTACATTAACAGAGTTGGAAGGGACCTTGTAGGTCACCTGCCCAAGCAAGAAACCCTACACCATTTCTGACAGATGGCAGCCCGGTCTCTTCTTGAAAGCTTCCAGTGATGAAGCTCCCACAACTTCTGTAGGCAACTTCTGTTCCATGGGTTGATTGCTCTCACTGTCAAAAAAATTTCTCCTTATTTCCACGTTGAAACTCTCCTTGTTCAGCTTCCATCCATTAATCCTTGTCTGGCCTTCAGGTGCCTTGGAAAATAGCTTGACCCTCTTCCTCTCTGTGGCAGCCCCTCAAGCACTGGAACACTGCTATCCTGTCTCCCCTGGTCCTTCTCTTCACTAGACTAGCAAGCCCAGTTCCTGCAACCGTTCATTGTATGTTTTAGCCTCCAGTCCCCTAATCATCTTCATTGCTCTTCTCTGCACTTTTTCTTACAGCCTCAACATCTTTTTTATAGTGTGGTAACCAAAACTGGATGCAGTATTCTAGGTGTGGTCTTACTAAGGCTTTACAGAGTGGTATTAGTACTTCTCTTGATCTTGAGTGTATCCTCCTCCGCCTCCTTCCTCTCCTTCCCCTTCTCCTCCTCTTTGTCTTTTTTGCAAAGCACATAGAACAGCAAGCTTCTTCCAATGAATCCTATCTACAGTGGGGTCTTCCCCATCTTCCCGTTTGATGTCTACTGTCCATAAGTCACCTTTTAACATCAGACACCAACTTTTGCATGGTCTACTTTGCCTCCGCTTTCCCACTGTTGACTTCCATGAGACATTGATGTTCTGGCAAGCAAAAGATATGGCGCATTCGACAGTCTGTCCTGCAACGTTCTGGATCCACCTTGCACAAAGTTTTGAATATCTTGATGGGAAGGAAACAGAGGGATAAAGAGATTGGATGGGTATTCTGGAAGCAGCAGGCCCAATACATTCGGAGACCACCAAGCTGACAATGCCTGAGTTAATATTTTAATCTTTGTTGTCCTTCTCATATGTTTGTGTGCCTTTCTTCTGACCATTGCCCTCTTGAGTGATTGGGAGGCAAGCTGCACTGGGTATCTATACGTCTGTTCCCTCCTCAATATGTGTATCCCACTGCAAAACAGCCTTCATTAACCCACTCTGGCTGTTTGCGCTTTCTTTGATGTCCTGATTCCTGCCGGTTGATGGAGTGAAAAGAAAGCTGGTCATGCAATATTAGTCAGAGTGTTGACCCTGGGAGACTGACTGTCAAATAAAGACATTACCAAGTAGGAACCTGAAAGTCTTGTGCTTGCTTTTCCATGACAGAGAAGCAGGGAGGGAAAAGATTTAGAAAACACAACATAAAGACACTCATCCCGATGCTGATATGGAGCTGGCATGGGCTAATCCAAGGGTCAGCAACCTGCGGCTCTGGAGCCACATATGGCTCTTTCATCCCTCTGCTGTGGCTCCCTGTCTCCGGTCAGCTCCACAATTGACAGGGCTTTTGGTTAGGACAGGTAGAGGAAAAAGGACACTGTGCTAGGAGGAGACTCTATGGTGGGGGGAACCAGAGTTCCTGTCAGCTCCAGAATTGAACAGGGGGGCTTCTGGTTAGTCCTTTGTGACTCTTTGACTGTTTAAGGTTGCCAATATCTGGGCTAGAATGGGGAATTCTGTAGAAGGAAAAACCAGGAAGAGATGAAGGTCAGAACAAAAATATTAAGAAGACATGGACTATTTAGTTTCTGCAGGGGAGACCCTGGTTTTCTAAATTATTCCATATTTAATTCCAAACCAGTATTGGATCATTCCTAGATAGAAATCATTCCATTCTCAAGGCTGACTTGAGTCTTTCCTGATAATGTCAAGACTCCAAGGAGAGAAGGACATTCATTTGATAAAATATAAGAAGATGTGAGAGCCAGTTTGGTGTAGTTGTTAAGGCATCAGGCTAGAAACTAGGAATCTTTGAGCCAGTCACTTTCTCTCAGCCCTAGGAAGGAGGCAATGGCAAACCAGTTCTGAAAAAACTTCTTAGACAACATAATATAAAGAGAGGAAGAAGCATGGAGGAATTTAAGAAATGTGGAAGAAAATACTTGTGAAGCTTTTTGGATAAAACATACGATGAACGGTTGCAGGAATGAGGTGTGTCTAGTCTAGTGAAAGAAGGACCAGGGGAAACATGATATCAGTGATTGAATATCTGAGGGACTGCCACAAAGAAGAGGAAGGGGTCAACCTATTTTCGAAAGCACCAGAAGGCAAGACAAAAAACAACAGATGGAAACTTATCAAAGAGAGACTCGACTGAGAACTAAGGAGAAATTTTCTGACAGTGAGAACAATTGACCAGTGGAACAGCTTGCCTCCAGAAGCTGTGGGTGCTCCATCACTGCAGGCTTTTAAGAAGAAACTGGACAGCTACCTGTCTGGAATAATATACCTGCTTGAGTAGAGGGTTAGACTAGAAGACCTCAAAGGTCCCTTCCAACTCTAATATTCTATGTTCTATGCTCTATAATTCATTTCTGTCCATCATAACAGCTAAAAAGGCTCAAGTGACTGGCTGCACCCCATCTCTCTCTCTTTCTTTGAATGGCCCCTTTACTCTTCCCAGTTCAAACCAGGATAAGCTACTAGGCCTACTTGCAATTCCCCTCTTACAACTGGGATCATTTGAATCCGAACCAGAAAAAAGCTGCAACCTGGCCTATTGATTTCACAGTCCCTGACATTTATGATTTCTCCTTTATCCAAATATTACACGATTGAGATGCTATGTTATTTTCTCCTAGAATGGCGCACATACTGTCAAGTTGCAGAAGGATGCCCAGAGTAACAGGTGTTTCTTTTCAACCTGTTCCACTCTCCACATATGCTCCTAAACATGTTTTTTTTGAAAATATATCAATTTCATTCTAAAACTCTGATCCCTTTTTTTTTTTAAAAAAGCTGGACTTTTAATTCAGCTTGTATTAAGAAGAACACAGCTCTGATTTTTAGTTGTACATTGTTAAAAATAAAAAAAGAAATATTCTTCTAATGTTCTTCTTATTACTTTAGATTAATAAATTTAGAGAGTGCATCAGAAATACAACATGATAAGTAGATGCAAAGCAAAATAGAAGTATTGTTTGGGGCAGGAGTCAGCAACCTGTGGCTCTGGAGCTGCATGTGGCTCTTTCATCCCTCTGCTGTGGCTTCCTGTCACCAGTCGGCATCACAATTTTGAGAGGAATTGCTTTTGGTTGAGGGGGGAAAGCACAGCACGCCAGTAGGAGACTCTATGGTAAAGGGGCGGGTTTTCCATCAGTTCCACAATTGATAGGGCTTTTGGTTAGGAGAGTTAGAGGAAAAAGGATGTGGTATTAGAAGGAGTCTCTATGGTGGGGGAACTGGACTTCCGGTCAGAATTGAACAGGGCGCTTCCAGTTAGGACCTTTGTGGCTCCCAGCATTTTTTTCCCCTGTCCAAATGGCTCTTTGAGTGTTTAAGGTTGCCAACCCCTGGTTTGGGGCATGTAGTACAGGAGAATACACACCAATGAAAATAATATACAACTCCCTCCAGTGGTGGGGTTCAAATTTTTTTACTACTGGTTCTGTGGGCGTGGCTTGGTGGGCATGGCAGGGGAAGGATACTGCAAAATCTCCATTCTCTTCCCACTCCTGGTAGAAGATTACTGTAAAATCCCATTCCCTCCCCACCCCCCTAACCTGCTTTCCAGCTCTGTTATCCTGTGCAGGGCAACCAAAGAAGATCCAGCCGATCAGCTGGGACTCAGGAGGCGGAGAAGAGATGGGAGTGGGGCCAGTCAAAGGTGGTATTTGCCAGTTCTCCGAACAACTCAAAATTTCCATTACCTGTCCTCCAGAACTGGTGAGAATCTGCTGAATATCATCTCTGACTCCCTCTATTCATTGCTGGCATGTAGCAGTTCATACAACACCAACGATAAAACAGTGTCACCCCCCCCCCCCAAAAAAAAAAAAACCAACAACCCCAAAACATTTTATCTCAGATCCAGGCCTTCTCTTCTGTTGAAATGAGAAATGAATCTGCATTTATGAAAATCTGCAACTTAAACTTCTATCGTGGCTGTCCAGAATACTAATATTCAATGCAAAATCCTGCTGGGCTCAACTGTTTGGCCTTGACACCCACATCTGTTATTTAGCAAGAAATGCTATGCATAAGAAGAAATTTATTAAAGTTGGCTCTAGCTCTTTCAACAACCCACAGAAGATATGAAAATCAAAGTTGGCCATGACTACCTCTTTCCAAAGATCAGCATTCCCCATGATGCCTGTTTTTAACCCTTTATTTCCTTTCACTTAAAAATGCCAGGAATGAAATATAAAATCTTTTGCCCACAAAGTATGTAAGGGTGCATGCACAGGGTCTAGGACAACTCACCAAGGGCAACTCATGACGTTTTCATCGAAATTATTGTAACGCTTGTATTTCTGGGTTGTTGGCCTTATTGGCCACTGTTCCATTGAATTAAATTAACTTTTGTCTTCGTTGAATTGCCCTTGGTGAGTTTCCCACGGTGAGTTGGCTGTGGCGAGTTGGTCACAACGAGTTGTCCCATTCTGGCATACATATCCCTTCCATCCAAACCCAAAAGGACAAATTGGTTCTAGAATGGCTAATTTGATTTAATTTAATTTATTGTCAATGCACCTCATATAACAAAATCAAACACCATCTTCAGTGTACATCATGACCATGAAAATAAACACAAACACACATCCTTCACCCTCCACATATTGAAGCAAAAATCCCCAACACCACACCAACACTGCACTATATAGTAGAATTCAAAAGAATTCTGCCCTGGGATAGAAGCTGTTTTTCAGCCTATTTGTGCTTGTTTTTATTATTCTGTACCATCTGCCAGATGGTAATAGTTCAAAAAAAGGTTCCCAGGATGAGATGGATCTTTGAGAATGTTTTGAACTTTCTTAAGGAAGCGGGAGCTATAAAGTTCTTCCAAAGAGGGGAGAGGGCAACCAATGATCTTCTGGGCAATGACATTAACCCTCTGGAGTGCTTTTCTATCTGCCCCTGTGCAATTGGCAAACCATACAGAGGTGGAGTAAGTTAAGATGCTCTCTATGGTGCAGTGGTAGGTTACCAGCAGTTTTCCATTCAGTTGTTGTTTTCTGAGAAGTCTCAGGTAGTATAATCTCCACTGGGCCCTTTTGACCAGTGCTGCAATGTGGGCACCCCAGGTGAGGTCCTTTGAGGGAGTCCTTGACTTACAATAGATCATTTAGTGACCATTCAAAGTTACAATAGCTCTGAAAAATGTGACTGATGATCATTTTCTCAAACTTATGACCGTTGTAGTATCCCCATGACCACAAGATCAAAATTCAGTAGCTTGGCAACTGATTCATATTTATGATGATTGCAGTGTCCCAGGATTACACTGATAAACTTTTTCCAACCTTCTGACAAGCAAAATCAATGGGATTCACTCAACAACCACGTTACTAAGGTCATAAGTCGAGGATTTCTTGAATTAATATTTAATTTCTGCTGGGGAGAAAGCCTTCAGAAGCGAGTATATTCTTCGAAGCGATGATTTGTTTCTGCTCCATCGGGGGGGGGAAATGCTGTAATATGTGCCTGAGATATTCCTACCATAATTTGATTTCTTGCATGACTAAATTATCAGATTTTTGGAACAGAAGAATTCTAAGGTAGCGTTACTAAGACTGCAAGATCAAACTGAAAAACAGACTTTGCAAGAAATCTTCTGATGAACTTTTTTTTTTAGAGCAAGCTACTCACTTCAGTACTTATTCCGACACTTTCCCACGTCAGGACTTAGTGCCTTTTAAAAATAAATAGCAGCTTTGTGTATTTGCATCCATGTACATAACTAAGGTTTTTTCAAGTACCAGATGTCATTAAATGTAGGTATGATTTAAAAAAAAAAATGGTCCAAACCTTGTAATCTCACTGTAGGTTTGAAGCATTTCACGTAGGCTTGTAAAAACTTCACTTTTGAAAACTTGACATTTCATACAATGTTTGACATTCTTGCCTGAATCATTCTGAAATCTCAGCTAAGAACATTCTAATCTTCAGAAATTCTGGCTATTTTTATTTTATTTTTTTACAAATAATAATAATAATAATAATTGTGGGGTTGCCAAATGCCAGAGAAGCATGTTATGGACACGTCGCCATCAACAGCAATGAATAACAGGCAGTGAACGGAGGTGTTTAAAGCCATTTAAAAGTTGATAAATTTTCAGAAAAAAAGAATCCAGGGTGAAATATGAGTCAGGCAGTAAGAAAACCTGTGAGTCATGGTGACCCATCCAGGACACAGAATTTGTGTCTTTTAATTATTGACTCGTCTTGATTTTAAGACATTTACACGGATTGCCTGTCCTGCTTTACCTCAGTAGATAATAGCGCTGATTAACTCATTTCTTCACAGAACAGAAAATGGACAAATCTACAGAAATCCTTTTATCTGGTGATTCAGTTTGTAATTATTTGCTTTGAGTTCCTTGCCACTTCTTCACCTATTCTGACACTCCTCAAAGAGACGGTGTGGCAATAGTCCACTCAGTTTCTTCACAAAGCATTGAGGGTGTCTACCTCCATTCAATCGCTCCCCAAATTCTTATGACCTCGCTGCATCTTTTTTTTTTTTCCTGTCTGGTAATATGGTCCTCATAGCTACAATTAGGTGGCCTTCGAACCTAATGCCATACTTGTGCAGCGGTTCCAAATCTTTCCCTCAAAGGAATTATCCGTTTCTTTCATGCATCTGCAATTTTATTTTATTTTTTTATATAAAAAAGCTGTAATTAAAATAATTACGAGGTTGCAGTCATTCCTCTGTGACCATAATGGAGGTTCTTGGATAAAGAAGAATTGAGGAGGTATGCAAAAATCAAATCCAGCATGGGAAAAATACATAGAAAAATGTTGTTCCTCTCTTAATATTAGAAAGATCTTCTGCTGGAGCTAAGGGAAAGAGTCCAGAATTTGTACCTAGAATGAATGGGCTGGAAGGGACCTAAGAGGTCTTCTAGTCCAGCCTCATGCTCAAGCAGGAGAACCTGCAATATTTCAGATAAGGGACTGTCTAAAGTCTCTTCTTAAAAGCATCCAGTGTTGGAGAACCTACAATTTCTGAAGGCAAGCAGTTCCACTGGTTAATTGTCCTTATTAAGAAATTTCTCCTTAATTCCAGGTTGCTTCTCTCTTCGATTAGTTTCCATCCGTTGTTTCTTGTCTTGCCTTCTGGTGCTTTGGAGAATAATTTGATCCCCTTTTCTTTGTGGCAGCCCCTCAAATACTGGAATACATGTCACCCCTAATTCACCAAAGGACTGGGCAAAGCACCACATCTTCATAGACCTTCAGAATTCTGGTAGACTGGAGAACCATTCAAACTGGGGGGAGGGTGCAGAGGAGATATTGCTGCTCTGTGGAATTTGTTACTCAAATGGTGGCAGGGTGCTTGCACATTGTAACTTTCATAGGATCATAGTCACCCAGACCATGTTCTAAACAGATTAACAGAGTTGGAAGGGACCTTGTAGGTGATGTAGTCTAGCCCCCCACCCAAGCAGGACACCCCACATCATTTCTTACAGATGGCAGTCCAGTTTCTTCTTGAAAACTTCCAGTGATGAAGCAGCAATAATGTTTGAAGGCAACTTCTGTTCCATTGGTTGCTTTTTCTTATTGTCAGAATAGAATGGAATGGAATAGAATAGAATAGAATAGAATAGAATAGAATAGAATAGAATAGAATACTTTTATTGACCAAGTGTGATTGGACACACAAGAAATTTGTCTTGGTGTAAATACTCTCAGTGTACAATAAAGAAGGAACATTCGTTAAGAATCAAGAATCATAACGTACAACACTTAATGATAGTCATAGGGTACAATCAGCAATCAAATCATACTAGGAAACAGTCAATATAAATCATAAGGATACAAGGGACAAAGTTACAGTCCTACAATCACAAATGGGAGGGGATGGGTGATAAGGAGTGATAAGAAGATTAACAGTAATAGTAGTGCGGACTTTGTAATAGTGGAACAGTGTTGAGGGAATTATTTGTTTAGCAGAGTGATGGCTTTCGGGAAAAAAACTATCCTTGTGTCTAGTTGTTCTGGTGTGCAGTGCTCTATAGTGTCATTTTGACGGTAGGAGTTGAACCAGTTTATGTCCAGGATGTGAGGGGTCTGTAAATATTTTCACAGCCCTCTTTTTGACTCTTGCAGTATACAGGTCCTCAATTGAAGGCAGGTAGGTAGTAATTGTTTTTTCTGCAATCCTAATTATCCTCTGAAGTCTGTGTCTGTCCTGTTGGGTTGCAGAACCAAACCAGACAGTTATAGAGGTGCAGATGATAGACTCAACAATTCCTCTGTAGAAAATTTCTCCTTATATCAAAGTTGACCTAGTTTGATAATTTTTCCAAGGATTCAGACAGCAGTCTTCCTGATCTTCTTGAAAATTGGATCAAGGACCTTTGCCTGTAGAGCCTGTGATCTGGTAACCAACTTATTATGGTATGTCAACTTGCCTATTTTTTACAGACTCCTCATTAAAGACCCTAGCTGTATCTTCAACAATGCACATAATCCTCGACTTACGACCATGACTGAGCCCAAAATTTCTGTTGTGTTAAACAAGGCATTTGTTAAGTGACTTTTGCCCCATCTTATGACCTTTCTTGCCACCATTGTTAAGTGAATCAATGCAGTTGATAAGTTACTAACCTGGTTGTTAAGTGAATCCGGCTTCCCCATTGACTTTGCTTATCAGAAGGTTGCAAAAGATGACCCCGTGAACCCAGGATATTGCAACCGTCATAAATATGAGTCAGTTGCCCAGCATATGAATTTTGATCGTGTGAGCATGAGGATGCTCCAAAGGTCCGTGTGAAAAACATTCATAAGTCCTTGTAACTTTGAACGGTGAGTGGTGTGGTGGCCTAGAGGTGACGCTCTCGCCTCACAATCAGGAGGCTGTGAGTTCAATCCTAGGTACAGGCAGATATTTCTCTCTCTCTGGGCACGATGAGAATATATCCACTGAACAAAACTCTGCGTTGGTGACAGGAAGGGCATCCAGCCAGTAAAAACTCAGCTCCATTCAGTTGCCCAGACTCCACCCTTCAAGGGATTATGGGGTTGTTTAAAAAAATGAAGATGATTGTAACTTTGAACAGTCACTAAATGAACTGCTGTAAGTCAAGGACTACCTGTATATCTCTCCAATATTTTCTCTACATCTGCACAATTTACTGCGTAGAAATCTCCCGTTGTGCATTTGCCTCATCTAACTGCACGCATTTCGTAAACCTCATAAAGATTGGAAAATGCATCTTTGTGCATTCTTAAGCTAAGTTGTGCCGCATACATTTCCAGGAATTGAAATCTGGAGGAAACGGTTGTTCCATTGGAACCTTAGCCTGTGGCAAAGGGTTGGATTGGGTCGAGCTGTAACTGAATTCCCAAACATGCAATTCTTCACCAATCCCCTAGTTAGATGCCAGATGTCCTCCCAAGGGCCAATTTTTCAGGAATTTAAACTACAGTGAGAAGGTGACATTATTCACCTTCGGCAGAAGGTTTTCTCAGGAGCTGTGCCATCACCTCAAATTAAGGGGAAAAATTATTTTGTCACCAGCTGGTCTTGCCATTGAATTACCCATCAGGTGTCACCATCATGTTTGTGTTAAACCGGCATCCAGATGGGGCTCTTTAACACAGCTTCAATACAACACCATGAGCCGTTTTAAAAAGTTGCCTTTAAAATGTCTAATGTATGCAAATAAATGTGGCTTTTTATAATCCAGGCAATGATCAGCGACAATATCCCTTGATATTCAAGCCTTTTCATCAAAATATGGTTTGGGTTACAAACGTCTTTTCTGAATTAAAGGTTCCTTCTCCCAGTGGGGAAAACAAGATGGCTTTGTATAAATTCAAGCTGGTTTTTATATATATTCTATTTCTCTCATTTGGACCAAATTAAAATGCTCTCAGTAGCGCTCTTTCTCATATGCTCTAAATTGCATCATTAGTTGGTGCAATTGAAAAGTTCCTTTCTTGGAAAGTTCTCAGGCTATCTGTTCTTTTGTATTAATGTACATAACACACACACACACACACACACACACACACATACACACACATGTACAGTCAGACCTGGTCACATACAAATCTACTGCTAAAGTCTCAGCAGCCTCTTGCAAGTATATGCCCCAGGATCTTGCTCATTATATCTTCAGGATACGATTTGAAGCTGAGGTCAAGAATTCCACCGTTAAAGAACAGAAAGGCAGATTTTCTTGCATGTAAAAAATAATAATGCACCGAAAATTTGAAGATGTAGAGGAACTGAACGTCAGCTGGATTGACATGGTTTAAATTTAGACAAGGGGTCCAAACTTTTTGGACTAGGACATTTGATGACAATCAAATGTTGAGCATCAAAGAGCCGCAGTGGCACAGTGGATAGAATGTAGTACTGCAGGCTACTTTTGCAGATTGCTGGCAGCCCACAGTTCGGCAGTTCGATTCTCACCAGGTGTGATGACTCAGGGCATGGCACAAAGGCAACATAATCAGAGAATAAGACAGGGTCCTTTTATTAGCTCCAACTTTGCCCCCAATATCCCAGTTACTTTCCAGTCTGGAGAAAAACTCTCCCACGAACCTTCAACAGCTGCAGATATTCCAATTCAAATGTTGTAAACTGAAAACTTTAAACTATAAATCCAACAAGGCAAGATAAGGCAATAAATCTGGTGGGGCAAGATAAGGAGTTCCAGAAGTGAAGTAACATGGCAGTAAATCAAGCCAATTGGGAGGATGCCAGGAACTCAAATAAATGCAGCCAACACAAGATAAACTCAATGTTTGTTCCCGACAACCACCCCACCCATTTGCCTCTCTTTTAAACACCATCCCCAGATGTGCCTTGTGAAGGGAATCAGGGCCCTTTCCTCCCTCATAAGCCATGCAACCCACGTTGCTCTCTTCTCTGTTCTTCCCTGCATGCCCTAGGATGAAGAAGCGGTGGGGCTTATTCTTCCTCTGAACTCCCTCTCCCTTGTTCTACCTCTTCCCTGCTCTGCCTAGCCTGACTTTGTCCTTCCCAGTTTCCGCCACAGCCACTCTCCCACTCCCTGTTAGTTGTTCATCTTCCTCTTCAGATTTAGACTCTGACTGGAGCATGACACCAGGCTTAAGGTTGACTCAGCTTTCCATCTTTCCAAAGTCAGTAAAATGAGGACCCAGAAGGGCCTTAGTGGTGCAGGCTGTTAATCATCTAGCACTTAGCTCAATTGTCTGCAATTAGTGCAGGTTCGAATCCCACCAGGCTCAAGGTTGACTCAGCCTTCCATCCTCTCGGGGTAGGTAAATTGAGGACCCAAGATTGTTGGGGGCAATAAGCTGACTTTGTAAAAATGCCACTGGGGGGGGGGGGGGGCAAAAAGCCCTAGTAATAAGCAGACATATACAATGGAATGAAGGCTATTGCCGAGCACTTAGCATGGTGCTCTAAAGACTGTAAGCTGCCCTGAGTCTTCGGGGAAGGGCGCCATATAAATATTTTTTTAAAAAAAAAGATTCTTGGGGGCAAGGCACTGACTCTGTAAACCGCTTAGAGAGGGCTGTAAAGCACTGTGAAGCAGTATATAAGTCTAAGTGTTACTGCTATCAAATAATGTGCTATTGGACATATCCTGGATAATATTGAGCTCCCACACATGTATCAGTTCACACACTTCTATTTGGGAGATGTATACAATTTTTTGAACCTATGACGCCATAAGAGAAAGTACAGATTCCTTATACCATGTTTCTCCAACATGGTGCCCTCCAGTTGTGTTGGACTGCAACTTCCAGAATGGTAAGCTGCTAATAGACGGTGTCACTTTTGAAAAATATGTTTGTGTGTGGCACAACCCAGAACGATACATTGGGCTACAAACACTAATTGTGAGAATCAAAATGGTGGTTGGATCCGGAGTGATAACTTTTGATGAAGGTATGTACTAGCAAGTTACATCAAACCTGGTAAAGACACAAAGGCAATGTCTTAAAAATATTTGACCCCACAGGATCCTTGTAGGTCCTGTAACTTTCTCCTATTGTGCCCCCGTGCAATTCTCTAAGGAGTGCAATTTCTAAGGAGAAATTTCCTGACTGTGAGATTAGCCAGTAGAATGACTTGCTTCCAGAGGCTGCACGAACACATCAGGGCTAGGTTCATCCATGTGAATTTACAGGCCACTCTTTTGAAGACAACACCGACCATATTCTGGACAGAGAGGACCGCTGGTTTGAAAGAGGGGTCAAAGAGGCCATCTATGTCAAAACTGAACAGCCCTCTCTTTCAACAGAAGGGAGGGATACGACATCATCTATCTCCTGTCTACAACACAGTCCTTTCAACATTTGCAAGAAGGTTCCACACCCATTTGCACCATTCAGGTGACCGTGACGACACAGATAAACCTCCAAGTTCCCTCAATGACTCTCTAAAAAGAATGCAAATGACCAGCTGTCTGCAAGGAATATAAATCCTTCCATTCCCCACCATCCAGTCAGAGCTGAAGAAGCTTCTTGGATGAGAATTGAAATGTCTTCAAAGATAAACCAGAAAGTCCAGTTGCAAAGCACCTTTAGGACACCTATTATTCTATTTTCTACATTCCCTTGCCACTACAGTGTCTCTTATGCAGCATGAACGCTGTCATTACTGCCTAAGTCTCTCTTTAATTTCTATCCTTCCTTCCCTCCCAACTTTTAAAACAACAACTCTGAAGCTTCCTTCTCTCTCTGTCAATTTTCCCACTGAAAAGCTTTTGTGCTGTACCGCTGTGCAGGGACAAAAACGGGCTTCAGCTGGCATTTAATGGCCTGGAACGTTCACTCTCCAGTGCGTTAGGATAAAGCTTTCGTACAATATTCCAAAGCTTGTGTTTTAACTTTTGGAGCGGGTGAGGAAACAGAGACGAGCCATGAAACTAGGGACGACAAACACATTATGCAATTATGCAGAATGGTACGAAAAATATATATATCAGGCATTTACCCATAACTTTCTGATGCTCGAAGCAATTCAACAACTAGCATGCCGACGTTAATTCAAGGAAACAACTATATACAGGTAGTCCTTGACTTACGACCACAATGGAGCCCAACATTTCTGTTGCTAAACAAGATGGTGGCTAAGCAAGTTTTGCTCGATTGTAGGATCGTTCTTGGCACAGTTGTTAAATGAATTGTTGCAGTTGTTAAGTGAATCTGGTTTCCCCTTTGACTTTGGTTTGATGGCAGCAGTGCCTCAGATAGAAAGTCCCTACAGAGAGTGGTGAGGACAGCCGAGAAGATTACAGGAAGCTCACTTCCCATTATTCAGGATGCTGCTTATAAGCACTCTGTGCTTAGAGCTCAAAGCATTGTTAGAGGCCCCACACACCCATTTCATGGTCTGTTTCTGTTGCTCCCCTCTGGGAGGACGTTTTGAACTATTTCTAGACGGACTTCCAGATTCTGGAATAGCTTTGTTCCCTGTGCCATCCGCCTGGTAAACTCACAAGATTTATTTTTCTTGCCATGTACATTTATACATCCAAACTAGACTGTGTTTTTTCTCTGTGTCATATAATATTTTTGCATTTGGATGTGTTCTGAATTTTCCCATATAAGCCGCTGAGAGCCATTTTGATCATGGCAACCCTGAAATACTTTTGCATATAATAAATAAAATCTTTGCAACATTACTGCAAATGAGTTTAGAGGACTATTTCTACTGCCCAGATGATGAGAACAGATCCGGCTTCACACATGAAATGATTCAGAATGAGTTTCAGCTCAATCATGCTCGATTCCACAAACCCTAATTAAGCAAGTCGATGATAAATATGAGGTGTGAATACCTTGCAGACCCAAAAAGCTTTGGATTCCTTTCTTTTAACTAACTATTATCATCCACAAAGAAGCATGAGATGCAGGTCTCTGGAGCTGTTCAACAGGCCTTTGGCCATTTGCAGAGCAGAACAAAACCCAACACGATTGCCTAGCAACTATAATGTGTCTTATGATCACCAACCAAGTTGGACAAAATAGCCAGCCTAAAGACTTTCCTTTCCTTTCCTTTCCTTTCCTTTCCTTTCCTTTCCTTTCCTTTCCTTTCCTTTCCTTTCCTTTCCTTTCCTTTCCTTTCCTTTCTCCTCCTCCTCCTCCACTTCTTCTTCTTCTTCATCATCATCATCGACATCATCATCATCACATCAGCATGGAAATGCATCCCTGTGTGCCACAAAATGGCATTCAATGAGGCTCGGCATGTCGAACAGCTGCTGAAATGGGCCTTGCTCCCATCTCTGGCTTTGACTCGTACCTCTGAGTCACAACAGAGACCAGTTGATTGCAAAGACTTCATCTCCGGATCTGCTGGTCAGGAGAGCTTCCTGCCAACCGTGGTTGTTTTATTCACTGATGGCCAGGCCGAGAGGGTAGAGGCAGCTGTTCCTTCCTGCCTAGCAGCCACTTTAACACCAGCCCAACATCTGTTTCAGCCTGCTGCCAGCCTGCCTCCCTGCTGCTTGAACCCTATATCTGTCTAAACACCTGCCTGTTCCTTGAATCATTAATCTGGAAGGTCACCTGGTTGGATCTGAAGATGGAGAAGAGCTTAAACAGCAGGAGGAGCATTGCATAATAAGGGGAAAGCCACAGGGATGAATGTCTGGTGTTAAACCATCCCTTTCTGTTTATATTAAGAAAGGAATTCAGAATCTCCACCTATTTAGGACCTCAAGGGCTTTGGAAGGCATGTTTTTCAGAACGTCTTCCTAGTCCCTTAGCCTTCAATGCATGTGGGGAGCACTGACTTGTAGGCTGTAGCTCGGCTACCATTGTAGTGCAGGGGTGTCAAACTCAAGGCCCATGGGGTGGTTAGATCTGGCTCGTGGAGCCAGCTGGAAACAGCAAAGGACCGGCCCACTGTACCTTTGCTAGCAAAAATGGAGCTACGGGGGACCATGTGCAGCCTTGCCAAGGTCCGTTTTTGCTAGCAAAGGGCTATCAAAACAAACCAAAAACAAACCAAACAGAGAAATGTTTCCCCTTTTGCATCTGAACAAAGAAAAAGATGGGAAGAGATCAAGGAATTGCCTGCAATTAGTGCAGGTTCGAATCCCACCAGGCTCAAGGTTGACTCAGCCTTCCATCCTCTTGGGGTAGGTAAATTGAAGACCCAAGATTGTTGGGGGCAATAAGCTGACTTTGTAAAAATGCCGCTTGGGGGGGGGGGCAAAAAGCCCTAGTAATAAGCAGGCATATACAATGGAATGAAGGCTATTGCCGAGCACTTAGCATGGTGCTCCACAGACTGTAAGCCGCCCTGAGTCTCCGGAGAAGGGCGGCATATAAATGTATGGTAAAATAAATAAAATAAGGAAGGAAAAAGAAGGAAAGAGGGGAAGGAAGAAGAAAGGAGAATGAAGAGGGAAGGAAAAGAAGAAAAGGAAGGAAGGAAGGAAGATTATAATGAGAGTGAGGGAGGGTCTCAGGGAAGCCCTGCCTTAGCAGTTGGCCACCACAGGTGCCCTGACATGAGTCCCATGTCACGCCCAACATGGCCACGCCCACTCCAGCCACACCCATCATGGCCCTCCCCAGTCCCCACTACCCCCGGCCTTCCGAGGTCAAACACAACCCTGATGTGGCCCTCAATGAAATCAAGTTTGACTCCCTGTTCTAGTGGTTTCTACCTGCTACATCAATTATTTCCAGCCTTGATGTTAAAACATTGTTGTTTCAGGCTGGATGAAGTTATATTTCTCACCCGTTTCATAGCAATACTTGGAAGAAAACAACCAAGCTCGAAGAATCTCACAGAGCAACTTTTTTCTTGAAAAGCTGGCACCAGAGAGCCTTCAGTTTAAAGATGTCTGTGAGTGAAAAATGGAAAGCCTTTCTTTTTCTGATTCAAGAAAAAGAATGACCAGAACAGTGAGCCAGTGGTGGCTGGAAGTTAGAAACCAGGAGCCTGCAAGATGGGAGACAGAAGTAAGACTGCTGCTGACAAGTCTTTCTCTCTAGGAGGATGCCTGAAATGCACCGTGCTTCTGTTTAAAATGCCAAACCCAGACGGTCCACACCAGGGGTGGGGTTCAAAAGTTCCCACCACCGGTTCTGTGGGCGTGGCTTGGTGGGCGTGGCTGAAGGGGTGGGATTGTGCGATTGCATGCGCACCAAATGCACAGTTTGTGCACGCGTTAAAACAGTAAAAAAAACTAAGCTACTGCGCCTCTCAGCTGTTTAGCACAGCAATCCGTTCTGCCATGCCAAACAGCTGAGAGGTTAAAAAGGACCTAGGAGCAGGTGGGCCCAACTGCAGAGACTCGTAGAGAGTCAGAGCGAACCGGTTCTCTGCCAGCTGATCTTCGGCGCTACCGGTAGGCCAGAACCGGGCCGAACCAGTAGAATACCACCACTGGTCCTCACCTTATAACCACAATCGAGTGTAACATGTCCATTGGCTAAGTGAGACAGACGGTTGCTAAATCAGGCAGCGGCTAAGTGAGGTTTGCTCTGTTTTACGCCCTTTCTCACCACAGCTGTTAAGTGAATCGATGTGGTCGTTAAGTTAGTAATGTGGTTGTTAAGTGAATCTGGCTTCCCCCGTTGGCTTGGCTTGTCAGAAGATTGCAAAAGTGGATCACATAGAAACCCGTTTGTCAAGTGTCCGGATTTTGATCGCATGATGATGGGGATAGTGCAAGGATCACTTTCTTCCCAGTGCCCTCGTAACTTGGAACGGTCACTAAATGAACCGTGGTCAGTTGAGGACTACCTGTGTAATTTAAATGGGGCCGACGCACACCCGCGTGACGCAAGCCAGGGTCCTTTTCTTTGAATGACGCAATCCCTAATACCAGCTGCCACCTCTCCTGCTATTACACCTGTCTGTTTTAGCTCAACCCCGACGGCCTGAATTCCAGGAATCTTTTCACACCCGTCCATCTGTTCAATAAAAGAGACGCGCTTGTGTATTTGACGAGGGTTGCAGAAGGCGGGAGAGATTCTTGCCAGGCTCTTTTGCTCTTGAAGTGACGGCGTGAATGCATCAACACTGAAGAAGAGGGGGGGCTTGGAGAGTGGAATATGACAGAGGAGAGCCGCCCCAGATAAACCCATAATTCTGCCATCTCCAGGCTGCCTCTCGGAATAAGGACAGTGAAGGTTAGAAGAAGAGTTAGTGCTCCGGTCTGGAACTGCACACAAATAAATTGTGCTCCCCTTAACTTATCTCTTTTGTTCTAAAGTCTTCAGCAGCAATGATAGCAGGGCCAGAGGAGACGTGGTACCGGAGTCTCTTTGGCCCTTTCCTGCCATCTAGTGTCCCTCTTTTGTCCAGCTTCTGTCATTTAAACAGTTCTCCTTAGGAAAGGGACACAAACAGAAAACACACTGTGATGGGAGAGAGTCTAGTGGTGAAGGCAGCAAGCTAGAAGCCAGGAGATGGTGAGTTCTAGTCCCGCCTTAGGCACGAAAAGCAGCTGGGTGACTTTGGACCAGTCACCAGGAGACTGGGAGTTCTAGTCCTGCCTTAAGCACAAAAGGCAGCTGGATGTGTTTGGGCCAATTGTCAGAAGACTGGGAGTTCTAGTCCTGCCTTAAAAGTGAAAGCCAGCTGGGTGACTTTGGGCGAGGCACTCTTTCTCAGTTCACCTTACAGAGTTGTTGTTATGGAGAAAATAGGTGGAGGAAGGTGTATTAGGTATGCTCGCTGCCTTGAATTAATGATGATGATGATGATAATAGGATAAAAATAAGTAAATAACAAGTAAATATGGCCAGAAGTTAGGAAATGATCCTCAAAGCTGGGGAGAACCTCAGGTCATGAGATGGACCTCAAATGAGACAATCTCTAACTTGATCAGTATGAACAAACCAGTCAAAATCTTCCCAAGAAAAAGAACCAAGAGAATACTGGGGGCATACAGTACATTTTCCTGGTCCTAATCAGTCCTAATCAGCTCACTTGCCACATCAAGGGAAGAAATGGTTCTTTGGGTATTTGAACCTGCTTTCAGGCCACTTCCAACTTATCCTTGCTTGAACCTCAGTTCAACTATAGAAGGAACATGTTGGGTGGAAATGACTTGTTCTACCAAACCTGAGCCATTTCATACTAGGTGAAGCCAAGCCACAACCTGGTGTGTCATACTTGGTGCCTTCCTGTAATCAGTACTTTTAATCAGAGCTGTCATAAGACATGTTGGCCGGATGTTCTGGAGATTGTGGTCTAAACATAAGCCCAATGAATGAAAATGGCAATAGCCCCAACACTTAGACTTATATACAATGGTGGGATTCAAATAATTTAACAACTGGTTCTCTGCCCTAATGATTTATTCCAACAACCAATTCACCAAACTGCTCAGAAAGTTAACAACTGGCTCTCCCGAAGTGATGCAAACTGGCTGAATCCCACCACTGCTTATATAACGCTTCACAGTGCTTTACAACCCTCTCTAAGCATTTTATAGAGTCAGCCTATTGCCCCCAATAATCTGGGGATGGAAGGCTGAGTCAACATTGAGCCAGTCAGAATTGAACTCCAGACTGTGGGCAGACTTAGCCCGCAATCCTGCATTCAAACCACTGTGCCACCACCACAACTCTTTTGCAAAATACTGTGTAATAAACATTAAGTCTAAAAGCTTATTGCCCACCACATACTGATGATTCCATATTTGCTCATGCAGCATATATTTATATAACGGCTTTCAAATATTACCCACAGCATGTCAACTGTACTGCTAATCCCTTTTCTGATAATCTCCAGAATGAAATTGGGAAATGGATAATCTCCAGAAACGAAATTGTTTATTTCCCCCCTCTCCACTGTCTCACTAGTTTTATTCAACGATTTTCACTATATTACTCCTAGAGCAATACCATTACCTAGATCATTACCAATTCAGATTTCCCTGAATTTAGGATTCGTCGCCACCATCATAAACCAGCATATAACTCTGTTGTAGTTTAGTCTGTGAAAATAATATTGTTTTCTTCTAGGTCTTGTCGAACATGTTATAAAAATGAACACAACTCGGATACACAGAAGAAGAGAAAAGCCAAGTATCAAAACCAAGCAACCACCATTGGACAATGATGCTCAAACATCTTAGCTTCAAAACTCTGGTTTGAAAAGCAATTCTAATTCCTAATCAGTGGCTTTCTCTCTTTCCAAAGGAGGCTTAAGCATTTTTTAAAGATAGAGAAATACTGACACCTCCTGTCTCTGTCTGTTCATTACAGGGAAAGGAATATGCCTGTCTCTTTTGGAGAGCTAGGGAAAAAAATAGCCAAATAAAAACAGAACACATGATGACATTTAGAGGCTGGCCCGTTTCCAATTTATAATGCTATTACAAAAAATGCAGTGTTAAGTCTCCTCACTCCCATATTCTACTTTGAAAAGAAAATTGCCTGGAAATTTGTATTTTCAGTGCGTCCAAAACACAAATCCTTGCACATATTTTTAGTGATAAGTGATAGGGGTAATAATGTAGCAATGCACGTTTTTACAACTGAGAACTGCAACACGCAATTAACAAGAGGAGGCAACAAGGAGCAGAATAAGCTTTTTTAGGAGATGCAGGTTAAATTGTTTTTTCTTAAAAATGGTTCTTTACTAAGTTCCTTAAAAACAATATGTGGAATAAGAAAGTACAGATTGTCTTTGAATTATGACCACAATTGAGCTCAGAATTTATGTTGTCAAGTGAGAAATTAGTTAAGTGAGTTTTGCCCCATTTTCTTCCTGGTTTTGTTAAGTGAATTACTGCTGTTGTTTAATTACTAACATAGTTGTGTAGGAACCCCACCTCCCAGAAGAATGAAATATTTTGAGGAATACTAAAAAGGCAGAATAGAATATTTCCTCTAAATGAGAAATGGGGAAAAATCTTAAAGGAGCAGAAACCAGCCCCAGTTTCCCTGCCCAAGCAGAAACTGAGGAGGCCAGCTTTTACAAATACAGATTTGGTAATCCATTCAGAAAGGCTAGATCAGACAGAAACTCCAGCGACAAACAAAAAAGTTAACAAAATGAGCTCAGACAAACACCTAGGATTTGCATTTCCCCTTTTACTTCTTCCTAGAGTGCAGGGGTATCCAACCTTGGCAACTTTAAGACTTGTAGACTTCAACTCCTGGAATTCACTAACCAGAGTGGCTGGCTGTGGAAATCTGGAAGTGAGTCTGGAGGCAGGCTTGCCCTACAGTAACAAACTAATGAGCTGGGATGGAATGAGGGAGGAAGAAGCTGTCCCAAAATCACCCAAAGAGTATCTGTGGCTGAGGATGTATTAGCATCCTTACTTCTTAGTCCACCTCCTTAACCACTACACCACACTGGCTTTAGAGAATCATATTTCCAGTAAGAATAGGTGATAAAATGGGGATGGACAACGGAGTTTTCTCCATTCTGTATGCATTATAATTTGCAACCCAGAGAAATTCTGTGTGACAGAAACTGCATTTTAACAAGCTGACTCATTTATCTCCCAATAGTGTTAAGTGCCTGGGAAGTTCTATTCTTTTTGGGGCATTCTAAGAGAAGGATTCTGTCAGGGTGGTTTGACCATTCCAAGTTCCATAATTTATCATTTGTTAAATGAATCTTTCATTCCTTTTATCTGATAAACTCTGAGGGTTCAAACAGTGAAGGTAGACATCGGTTCCCTGCTGGGAGAACTTGATCAAACCATTTTTTCCAATGATGCTAATGAGGCCACTGGCTAATTAAACTAAAAATGATTAAAAGAACATAACACCACTAGAAGCTAAAGCCTCACTTCATCAGAAGAGTTTTATCTGAAGTATGCACATCCACTCATGGCTTACCTCCTTTTTGAGTGTAACATAGACAATCTGTGATTTGATTCATTAAGACCTGTGAGATGACACTGTAGGACAATGTTTCTCAATGGTTTTTGAATCAGAGCTGCAGGAACAAAATGATGGGGAAAAGGTCTATTGGTGTTTTTTTTTTTCCCATCTGAAGAGAAAACACACAATTAGTGGGGAATTCAGTCTTCACCACCTTTGTTTTTCAGTTTTCTTGTTTTCTCAAATCTCTGAGAAATGGTTGACATTTGGACCAAAAAAAGGAGAGAAACAGTAAACAGATTTTTCTAAACAATTACTACTGCAAGATCTTTTGCTTAGGTATGCATTATTATTATTATTATTATTATTATTGTTGTTGTTGTTGTTGTTGTTGTTGTTGTTGTTGATGATGATGATGTTGTTGTTGTTATTATTATTATTATTATACACAATAATGACAGTATACACAGCAAACCAGATAACCATGGTGGGTTTCGTATCACAAATTGCTAGTCGAACACTTCCCAAGTGTTTATTATTATTATTGTTGTTGTTGTTGTTGTTTATTATTGGTAATTAGAATAATACATGACTCTAACTCTAACCGTGTTTGGAATGTTGTTGTTCAGTTACTAAGTCATATCTGATTCTATGACCCCATGGACCTCACCCTTCCTCCACTGTCTCCTGGAGTTTGCCAAATTCATGTCCATGGTGTTAATGACACTACCTAACCATCCTCTGCTATCTCTTTCATTGAGTCCCGTCTTCTCATGTGATACCCAAAGTATTTGAGCTTCATCTTAAGTATCTGTCATCCCAAGGATGCTTTTCAAGAGGCAACTGGACTTTCTGGTTTCCCTCTAAAGATGTTTTGCTTCTCATCCAAGAAGCTTCTTCAGCTCTGATTTCTATTCCACCATCCAGTCAGAGCTGAAGAAGCTTCTTGGATGAGAAGCAAAATATCTTCAAAGAAAAACCAGAAAGTCCAGTTGCCTCTAGAAAAAGCACCTTTGGGACAACTATGTCCTGGATGACTGAGAATCTCCATAGAACAGAGGTGGTATTCAGCAGGTTTGGACCAGTTCTGGAGAACTGGTAGTAGAAATTTTGAGTAGTTCAGAGAACAGGAGAATTCCACCTCTGACCGGAGATTTTACAATATTCTTCCCTACCACGCTCACCATGCCACGCCCACAGAACCGGTAGTCAAAAAATTCGAATCCCACCATTGCCATAGACATTCAATTTCTGTCCTTCCAAAGGAGAGTCAGAGTTGATTTTCTTTAGGACTGACTTGTTGGATCTTCTTGTTGTCCAAGAGACTCCAACCCATAATCTGAAAGCATCAATTCTTCAGTGCTCAGGTCTTCTTATGGTCCAACTCCCATAGCCATACATTACTTTGGAAAACCATAGCTTTGATTTTAAAAATAGGAATGGTCCCCTGTTTATCCAGTGAATGCAAGGGTAGAGATCCTCAGCTAAACCAGTAGACCAGTCCCTGGAGACTTTTTCTATTGTCCCTTCAGGATCTTCATAGTTCCGGGAGAAAAGAACCTGTTGGCAGTTTATTTATTTATTTATTTATTTATTTATTTATTTATTTATTTATTTATTTATTTATTTATTTATTTATTTGTTTGTTTGTTTGTTTGTTTGTTTGTTTGTTTGTTTGTTTGTTTGTTTGTTTGTTAAATAGTTTTATATACCGCCCTTCTCCCGAAGGACTCAGAGCAATGAACAGCCAACTAAAATATATATAAATTACAAATACAATTAAAAGAGAATTAAATTATAGGCTGCCATTTAAAAAGTTAAAAACCCCAATTAAAAATAAGCTAAAATTATCATACCCCAACCAATCAATCCTAAAACCCCTTATTTAAAATCCCATTTGAAGTTAGCTCAGGCTGGCCTGCTCAAAGAGCCAGGTTTTCAGATCACGTCTGAACGCCCTCAGGTCAGTGGTTGTCCGTAGCCCCGGGGGCAGCCCATTCCAAAGTTGCATGTATAGTATGTCAAAACTTTACTATGCACAACCCCACAGAAGCTTGAGCCCACAACATGACTGAGATTTGGATTTAGAAGAAAAATTTTCAATTCAGCAAGTATTACCAAAGCTGCAATTAGAAAAAAAAAAAAAGGCAGGAACCTTAGAATACCGAATCAGAGAGGAAATATCTTTTATCCTCTTCCCCTGCAGGATTTCCTAGATGGGGTTAAATTCTGACTTTAGCTTCTTCTTGGTCTCAGTATATTTCTCTCTCATTTGAGCAAGGAAAATCACCTCGACAAAAGCAGGAAATATTCCCAGAATGTTTAACATCCTTGTCATCTCCCCATCGGAAGTTAAGGTGGTCTTTCCTAAAACTTCCTGCCTTGTTTGGGCATATTTTAAAAGGCCTGAAAACCTTTGGCAACTATTAATTTACTCCTGAAATATGTTTCTTTTCACTTAGCAGGAGGTTCAGCCCCCGAAAGTTATCTGCCTCCATCTATTAAAGAGCTTCTTACTAGAGATTCATTTTCTTTAAATTCACTTTAGCACACCACAAGATGGAATGAAGACATAAGTGAGATTACCAATTGGCTTCCAACTCATCCTTTTGGGGAAATGAGGATTGGTGTATATATAAAATAAGACCGTAACAGCAAGAAATTGGAAAGTTGAAAAGAAGTTACTCAAGTTTGCTACTTAATTCATTTACTTGTTTATTTATATCCTACCTTTATTACATTTACAAAAAGCTCAAGATGGCTAACACACCTTCCTCCTCCTATTTTCCCCACAACAACCACTCTGTGAGGTGGGCTGGATTAAGAAAGAGTAACTGGCCCAACTGACTTTCATTTCTAAGGTGGGATTAGAACCCATAGCATCCTGGTCATTGGCCCAAAGTCACCCAGCTGGCATTCATGAGTAAGGTGGGACTTGAACTCACAGTCTCCCACTTTCTAGACTGGTGCTTTAATCACTTAGACCAAACTGGCTCTCTATGCTTGGAATATGGGAAGAAAATGATACCCAGGAAATCCCAAGCTACGTTTTTCTTTCAGATTCTTCTTGACATGATATCTATCTATCTATCTATCTATCTATCTATCTATCTATCTATCTATCTATCTATCTATCTATCTATCTATCTATCTATCTATCTATCTATCTATCTATCTATCTATCTATCTATCTATCTATCTAAAAGCAAAATACCACTCATGTATCATCACAAAATCTCCAGAACCGTAAACATTGCAAACTTGAAATTTTGGCATTTATGTTCCTCTTGGCTTCTAGGTGTTCACTAAGAAAGGATTTTTCGAAATGACCATCAGAACATTAGTACTTCATATATTATTATTAACATGCTCTGATGCTAAGGAGTTCTACTCCCCCTCCCCACCTGAAAAGAAATCTTCCAAACACAAATAGAGGAGAGGAATTTCAGTTTCACAGCACCAAGCAGCTTTAGCACAGAACAATTGAGCTAAGCTATGCCCAGGCTCCTTGCTGTCTCCTTCTTGCTCACACAGCAAATACAGTTTCACTTTCCAAACAGCCCTCAACTCTCTCACACAGGACGCTAGCCAGATGAATACTGATGGATGCTGATAGGCAGAGGCAGAAATTTTTCCCCCTTATTTTCCTCCCCCAAAATTAATCTCAACCACATAGTTTCATAGTGGAGCACAGGTATCGAGCTTGTTGTTAATAAAGTAAACATTATGTGGTGATTTTAAACTCGTCATTGTTGAACCGAGATAAAAGTGCTCTGTTTCTCGTAATGGAAACTCCCATGCTTAATATTCAGTTCATTATTGATTATCTTACAGAATAGTTCAAGGTTTTTCTTTTTGGGGAGACTCCCCCTCACTATTTTAATGCATTAAGTAATTTCAATATGATGTTACATATATTTTTTTCAATCCGTAATTTGGGATGTTTAAAGTGCTGAAATGTCTACGGCAGTATTTTTAAGCATTTTTCTTCACGCTGGTGAAAAATAAATACCCTCAATTTGTCCACAGGGCACATGCATTTAGTTTAAATACATGGTAGCTGAGAATTGAGTTACTTTTATTGCATAGCAATCTTTCCAAAGATCTCTTTCCCTCTTTTCCCATTAAATTCCAAGCTGAAACACCACAAGGCACATCAAACCAGGAAATATAAATAGCCAAGAAGGACACAGAATGATGGAGGTTAGTAGAAACAACTTTTCAGGTCAACATCTTAGAACAATTAAGTAATCTTGAAAGAAATTTGAAAGAAATTCTAAAGCAATTTGAGGATAAAGGCGAAAACCAGAAACCTGGTTATTTTTGATAAAAGGAAATACTTGAGAGGTTGATAAACAGTTCTGGCACCACTTTATAATGGTGAACTCATCACTTTAGCAGTGAATAGCTAAATTCTGAATTTGCATGGTGAACACTTTATACATTCTCCAAAGAAAGTCTGCCAAAGAAGAGTTGCACAGACAATTCATGTTGAGGGTCTACCTAATCAAACCCTTTGGGTGAACCCATACAATCAATCAGAATAGAGCTGGTGTCAGGTCCGTGTATCTGCCATTCTTCAATGGAAGAAGAAAGGAGGTGGGGAAGTTGGTACAAGCAATCCTTTTTGATGTAACCTGACTATCTTAAGTCTTGTATTGAATCTGTATAACTTGCACATGATATACAACTGGTGGCTGGAGCCCAGATGCCTGGAAACTTGTCATCTCTTGGAGAGATAGCAAGAGGAGAAGGGGCCATAAAAATTCCAGCTCCAAAAGAAATTTTCTGGGAAACTTTTCTAAACTACGTTCCCAGAAAAGGGGGCGGGAATTAACATGTTGCTTCTTTGTATTGACTAAATCCACATCAGAATAAGGGGAGAGGTTCTAACTCCCTTTATCTATGCTATATGCCTGGAGGCATATTAGACCCTGCTTTGACTAGTACCTGGATAACTTCCTGTTCACAATAAAGAATTCCTTTTGAAGTAACTAGTTTTCAGAAGTTCATTCTTCTTCTAGTCCAGCCCCCTGATCATGCAGAAGAACCTATACCATTTCAGACAAGTGGTTGTCCAGCTTACTTCTTAATAACTTCCAGTGATGGAGCACCTACAACTTCTGAAGACAACTTCTGTTCCACTGGTTAATTGTCCTCACTGTTAGGAAGTTTCTCCTTACTTCCGAGTTGCTACTTTCCTTGATTCGTTTCCATCCATTGTTTCTTGTCCTGTCCTCTGGTGCTTTTAACTTTTTTTAAAAAATAAAATATAACATCAGAAATCACAGTTTTGGGTACTTTTGTTTGCCTAGCAAACAAAGTCAAAGCAAAGGCAACTTCACTTCCATGTGCAAACCAACTCATGGTTTCTCCATATCAACATAGCTCATCGGACAACGTGCTCTGGGATAAAACCAATTTTCTCCCAAGTTTTCACATTGACAAGGAAGATCAATAACTGTGGTTAAGCTGGCATTTAAAAATGCTCAATTGACATTATCGATCTTTAGATTAAACTAAGCAACTTCGAGATACTTCTCAGATTCCTAGGAACGTAATATCACAGCATTAGATGGGTATATTTTGTAATAGGTTGGAATCTATTGATCCTTGAAAATGCATTGCAATCCATTTCTGTCTTTAGCATTATTATAGTTTATCACCCAATGACACCATTTATTGATAAATTATGGGAAGAAATCTTAGCAATTAAATGCCCATATCAAATGCCTTTTCCTATATTACTTCAAGACATCTCAGCTTCTCTCTGGACTCGATCAAGCGCCTGGATTTACACGTCACACTAAATAATTCTACAACTTCCTTTGTTTTGTCTTGGTGGAATATACAGGTCATCCTCGACTTATGGCTATAATTGAGCCCAAAATTTCTGTTGCTAAGTGAGACAGTTTTGCCCCATTTGAAGGCCTTTCTTGACAAATTGTTAGGTGAATCACTGCAGTTGTTAATCTGGCTTCCCTATTGACTTTGCTTGTCGGAGGGTTGCAAAAGGGGATTACATGATCCCGGAACACTGCAACCATCATAAATATGAGTCAGTTGCCAAATGTCTGAATTTTAATCACATGTCCATGGGGATGCTGCAATGGGCATAAGTGTGAAAATGGTCACAAGTCACTTTTTTAAATGCCATTGTAACTTTGACAGGTCATTAAATGATCTGTTGTAATTTAAGGCTTGCCTGTACTCTGATTTGCAAAGAACTGTTTGTGACCTAGGAAGGGCTTTTAACTTTGTGGAGGTTTATTCAGTAGGCCAGAATTAAACAAACTATTACTTAGTCCAAGGAACCCATCAGGTCTGGATAAAATTGCTCTGATGCTCACCTAGGCGATCCAAAGTAGGTGTGAGAGATTGACTGATTGACCAATAGATCCATCCATCTATCCATCCATTTATCCATCCATCAATCCATCCATTTATCCATCCATCCATTTATCCATCCATCCATCCCCATCCATCCATCCATCCATTTATCCATCCATCCATCCATCCATTTATCCATCCACCCATTTATCCATCCATCTATCCATCCATCCATTTATCCATCCATCCATTTATCCATCCATCCATTTATCCATCCATCCATCCATCCATCCATCCATCCATTTATCCATTCATCAACCATCCATTTATCCATCCATCCATCCATCCATCCATCCATTTATTTATCCATCCATCCATCCATCCATCCATCCATCCATCCATCCATCCACCTACTAACTCACTCTAAGTGATTCTGAGCTGCTTACAAGAAATAAAAACCCAATATACAATATCAATAATAAATATCCACTATAACTCCCCACACACAACTATAGTCAATCCAACAAGCCCCTTGATTGTTTCCATCCCACTCTGGGTTCCTGTTGGCAAAACCAGGTCCTCAGGACCCTACAAAGGAGTGTCAAAGTGGGGGCCAATCTAACCTCTGGGGCCCCCAGAGGTTACCAAGCTGTCATTTTCATCAGCCCATAAGTGAACAGTTAATTTCAGGAATGATGAAGTTACGGTTCAATTTTTGGAGCGCCCCTAACCCGAGTCTAAAACATGAAAGGAGCATGGCTGTTTTTTTTTTCCCCTTCAAACTATTGTTTCCTATTTATGGAAATATGTTCAGATTTGATTAATAGCTATGCCATTAATAATCAAAGATATCCTAAAGTGAAAAATCCATTGAGTAATTCCACCCTTCGTTTACACTCCTAAACTGCGTACCCAGAGCATTATTTTTGCAACTCTATGCGCTCGATCGAAATAGCTTTGGAATCAAATCTAGCAAAGCTTCACAAAGGCCAAATAGCAGGATGTCGGTTATGAAAAAAACCTGGGCAAAATAAAACACAAAATTAGTGGAGAACATGATGTCCAAATTAGAAACTTCTCATTGTGTTTGCAAAGAATGTGACGCTTCTGCAGGTTAAAAAAAAATCTATAAAAATCCTATTTGATTTTAAGATTGGGGTGGATACTATTTATACTTGCAAGCTCAAACATCTATTGTATAACTGTTTGTAATTAAAAGACCTTAAAGTAATTAAAGGATGAATTTTGTAATGTTAAACTTCACTTACAGGATTCCATTTTGCCTTTCAGGCTGTGCTTTCAAAGAGCAGGGAATCTCAGAGGCATCTTTGCTGTCTATAAGTGTAAATGCTTCATTCTCGACAAGAGTGTTTTGGATGAATTTTGGCTTTTCTCAGACACATGGGAACACTGAATTCTTGGCTGAGAAATTGACATTACATGTTCAGATGCCTGAAGAAAGACAGACTTTCTCTGATGCCAGTTGGAAGACTTGCGAAGTTCCCGCGTGGTGTAAGAAGCAGCCTGAAATTGCAATTCTCAAAATTTGCAGCTAGCGGTTATGAATGCCCATGGCTGGTTCTCAGATTGTCATGCCCTCATCAAAGCCTGAATATGCGGAGGAAGGGGATCCGGAATTGAAACCAATGGAAATCGATGGGGAGGCTTTGTTGGCATGGGAGGAAAATGGGGAGGAGCAGGCCCAGTCAGACCAGGGCTTTTCAGGATCTGGATAGTTTGTTCAAGTTTAAGTTTAATTTAATTTATATATCGCCCCCTCTCCCATTTGGGACTCGGGGCGGTGTACAGCCAGATTTAAAAACAATACAGAGAAATTTAACATTTAAAAACAAATTAAATAAGTGGCTGAAATTAAAATAATAAAAACAAGGGCATATAAAACAACAAATTTAAAGCCCTCCAATATTATTAGGCCAGACCGGCTCATTGAAAGAGATGGGTCTTAAAGGCACACCTGAAGGTTCGCAGGTCAGGGATAGTCCATATCTCCGGGGGCAGCTCGTTCCAAAGGGAGGGTGCTCCCACAGAAAAGGCCCATACCCTCGGGGCCGCCAGCCGACATCGTCCAGCTGACGGCACCCCAAGAAGGCCCACCCTGTGAAAGCACACAGGCCGACAGGAGGCCGATGGTGGCAGAAGGTGGTCCTGTAAGTACCTGGGTCCCAAGCCATGGAGCGCTTTATAGATGACCACCAACGCCTTGAATCGCACCTGGAAGGCTACCGGAAGCCAATGCAGCTCGCGCAGGAGCGGTATAACATGGGAGCTACGAGAAGCCCCCAGAATCTTGTAAGCAGGGAGGAAGGGGGGCAGGATGACTAAGGGAGGCTAAGCAGTGAACATGGAAGACAGAGTTCAAGTGATAATCCAGGACCACTCCCTCCTGATCCTTGAGCACGGAGAGTGGAGAGAAGGTGAGAACAGTGCAAGCTGACCTGACTACTCAGGAAGAGAGTGCCCCGCCCCTCTCCACAAGGCACACCTGGGAACTGAGACTTAAGGAGATGCTGTGGGGAGCGGCATTTATTGGGAACAAATGTTGAATTCCTGGAGTATTGATTGCCGATGTTTGAACTTTCCTGGATTCCTTGCATTCTTTCTGTATTTCTTGCTTTGCAGCTATGGTGTTCACAAGGTTGGGCTGGACTATTTGCAGCCAGAGGCTGCTTGTGTGTGTGTATGTGTGTGTGTGTGTGTGTGTGTGTGTGTGTCATCACTTTGCTCTGAGACTTGCCAGAAATGTGGGAGCATTTGGGTAAAATTTGGAGCAACAAAGGGGTGGCTTGAACTGCCAACTGCCTGTGTTATCTGTGTGCCATGCTCTGGGTCATCACACAGGTACTTTAATTTGGATTTTGACTTTTGAGCAGCAATCTGGTAAGGCGAGCCTTCAGCCGCGTTCATTTCATACCTGTTGCCTTTCTCTGTTCAAACACTGAACTTGATATATAAGATAGCATCTTTGGACAAGCACATACACACCTCAACTTACGACTTGCTACATTGACTTATGACTTGCTACATTAAGTGAGTTTTGCCCCATTTTACAAGCTTTCTTCTCAACGTTGTTAAGTGAAATCCCTGCAGTTGCTAAATTAGCGACACAGTTGTTAAATTAATCTGGCTTCCCCATTGACTGTGCTTGTTGGAAGGTTGCAAAAGGGAATTACATGACGCCCAAGACCCTGCAACCATCATAAATATGAGTCAGTTGCCAAGCGTCTGAATTTTGGTCATGTGACCATGGGGATGTTGCAACAGTTTTAAGTTTGAAAAGTGGCCCAAAGTCACTTTTTTAGGTGCCTTTGAATGGTCACTTAAACAAACAGTTGTAAGATGAGGACTACCTGTATTCCATTTCCTGATCCTGCATTATGTCTATTGCAAAAAGAAAAGGACACCTTATTATACAGAAAAATAGGAATATTTTATGGAAAGGGTGGGATTCAACTGAATGTTGTCCCTTTATAACAAGAATGGCTACAGCGACCGTATTTTCTTAGATTAAAAAAAAAAAACAAGGACAACAAACCTGAGAAAAGGGGACAAATTGGAAAGAGGTTCATAAGAATAAAAAAGAAAAATGTTTATAACTTTGCTTTTAAAAGGGAAATGCAAGAGCCAAATGAAAAAGCTTTACAAAATGCCCATTCTATTAAAGATATCTAAAAACCATAAAAAGTGATGAAGCTATAAAGAAACAAGTATTAAAACAATGATTCCTGCAATCAGACTGTGCATTAAGGAATACCAATTATTCCATAAAAGTGAAATGACCAAACTAAAGGAGAAACATGCATTCTGCAAATAAATAAATACATCTAAAGGGCAGATTTTAGCAAACAAGCCAGCAATCCTTGGGGTTGCAAACAACAGCTATGTTTATCAAAACCTCTGACTGTTGCAACCTGTGTGAAAAACTCTATGATTTTGGACCTGGATTGGACAAAGACCTAGAAGAACTCTATGACCTTTCATGATGCTTCTACCTGCTCCTTGGAAGTTTGCTTACTTGGATCTTGCCTGTACATTATCAAGAAATCTGCAAACTGTTGGAAATTGGGGGTGCATCTACATATACACCCTGCTTGCTGCTGTTGCAATTACTCAAGCCAAGTCAAACCTTTGAGGTGTACCACCCATGTTTCCCCAAAAATTAGACCCGGTCTTATATTATTTTTTGCTCCAAAAGACTCATTAGGGCTTATTTTCTAATTGGGTCTTTTTTTCAGGATAATACAGTACTAAATGCATGCATCTGGCTGACGATCTCAACTAGGACTTATTTTTGGAGTAGGGCTTATATTATGTACATCTGGAAAAAAAATCATGCTAGGACTTATTTTCTGATTGGGTCTTATTTTGGGGAAAACGGATTGTCTAGTGTGTGTAAGTGACTGTGAGAAAAGACACTTAGGACAAGACAGTTGGAGACCTCCACATTGATCATTCCTGATAGAGATCATGACTACAATTAGCAAGAATACCGAATTGCTGATTTTTTTCAACACAAGTCCAACTGTCTTCTATTCTTCCGATGCCTACTGTTGAGGAAGCACTTCCCGCAGGAGAAGCTAATTAATTTACACTTCATAAGGAGGAAACAACTTGGTTGAGTTAATAAATAAATAAAAATGAGAAGGTCACCTGTGTTGTACATACAGAATAGAATATAATAGAATAGTTTATTGGCCAAGTGTGATTGGACACAAAAGGAATTTGTCTTGGTGTAAATACTCTTAGTATACATAAAGAAGGAACATTCGTTAAGAATCAAGAATCATAATGTACAACACTTAATGATAGTCATGGGGTACAATCAACATCAAATCATACTAGGAAACAGAGGATACAGTGACCAAGCCATTAGCATACACCTGCATACTAATAAGAAGAGGAGAAAGAGGCAGGAGAATTTTAAAAGGGTTGCCTCTCCACACTTGCTAGAAAGTTTCAATTCATCCATGTCGCTCTTCAACATTCCTTCATACCTTTAGCTACAAATGATAGATGGCTATTTATAATTAATCTTTTACAACACCATTTTAGTGCAGGAAAAGTTGGGTGGAACTTGAGATTACAGGACCTACGACCATGGTTGAGCCCAGAATTGATGTTGCTAAAAGAGAGAAATTTATTAAGTGAGTTTTGCCACATCTTATGATTTTTCTTGCCGCCTTTGTTAAATGAATTGCAGTAGTTGTTAAATTAGTAACACGGTTTTGTTAAGTGAATCTGGCTTTCCCCTTTACTTTGCTCATCAGAAAGTTGCAAACACTGGGACACTGTGTCATGGCCCTGTCAGACTCTGAATCTGAGGAGGAAGATGAACTGCTGACAGGAAGTGGGAGTGTGGCTCTATTGGCTGTGGAGGAAACTGGGGAAGGGCAAAGTCCGGCTGGGCAGAGTAGGAAAGAGGTAGAACAAGGGAGAGGGAGTCCAGAGGAAGACCCAGGCCCACCTTCTCTTCATCCTAGGGCATGCAGGTCGGAACAGAGAAGAGAGCAACATGAGTTGCATGGCTTATGGGGGAGGAAAGGGCCCTGATTCCCTTCATTAGCCACAGCTGGGAAGAGAGTTTAAAAGAAATGCATGCTGAGTGTAGCAGCTGCTGAAAACAAATGTAAGTTTATCTTGTGTTGACTTTAGTCATCTAGTGTTCCTGGAGTCTTCTCAACCTTGTTGAGTTATTGCCATGCCTTCACATCTGGAATTATTGCTCCTGCCTTGTCAGACTAATTACACCATTTTGCCTTGATTGGACTTATAGTTATAGTTTTTGTTGACCACGTTTTGGACTTGATTCTCTGCAGCCAACGGCTGTTCCTGGGAGAGTTTTTCTCTAGCCAGAAGGTAACCAGGACACTGGGGGCAAAGTTGGAGCTAATAAAGGGACTCTTACTGATTATCTGACTGTGTTGCCTTTGTACCACGCCCTGGGTCATCACACACTGCTTGTCAGAAGGTCACAAAAAGGAATCTTGTAACCCCCGGATGCTGCAACCGTCATAAATATGAACAGTTGTCAAACGGCAGAATGTAAATTACATGACCAATGGGGATGTTGCAATTGTCATAAGTATAAAAAAATGACCATAAGTCACTTTTTTCAGCGCTGATGTAACTTGAAATGGTCACTAAAGGCGCTGCTGTCTGTCAAGGATTATCTGTAATATGGTTCCTCTAACTTTTCCATCTAACTTGCTGAAACAGAACTGTGAATAAACAATGAAATGGACCCTGCTTATATAGAACCTGGTCAAGCTGAATATTTATGGGTATCCAATACCAGAATGATTAAGAGCTAGTGATTAGGGCACCAAGCAAGACACTGTGCATTCAAGTCCCAGCTTAACATGAAAGCCAGCTGGGTGACTTTGGGCCAATCACCAGGAGACTGGGAGTTCTAGTCCCGCCTTAGAAAAGAAAGCCAGCTGGGTGACTTTGGGCCAATCACCAGGAGACTATGAGTTCTAGTCCCGCCTTAGAAATGAAAGCCAGCTGGGTGACTTTGGGCCAATCACCAGGAGACTGTGAGTTCTAGTCCCGCCTTAGAAATGAAAGCCAGCTGAGTGACTTTGGGCCAATCACCAGGAGACTGTGAGTTCTAGTCCCGCCTTAGAAATGAAAGCCAGCTGGGTGACTTTGGGCCAATCACCAGGAGACTGTGAGTTCTAGTCCCGCCTTAGAAATGAAAGCCAGCTGGGTGACTTTGGGCCAATCACCAGGAGACTGTGAGTTCTAGTCCCGCCTTAGAAATGAAAGCCAGCTGGGTGACTTTGGGCCAATCACCAGGAGACTGTGAGTTCTAGTCCCGCCTTAGAAATGAAAGCCAGCTGGGTGACTTTGGGCCAATCACCAGGAGACTGTGAGTTCTAGTCCCGCCTTAGAAATGAAAGCCAGCTGGGTGACTTTGGGCCAATCACCAGGAGACTGTTAGTTCTAGTCCCGCATTCAAGTCCCAGTGTCAGATCCGTGTATCTGTCATTTCTTCAGAGGAAGAAGAAAAGGGGGGGGGGGACTGATAAAGAAATCCTTTCTTGATGTAACCTGAATATATTTAACCTTATATCGAATTTGCACACCCACACATGATACAATGGAGGGAGGGAAGCCAGATGGCCAGAACCTAACACCTCTGAGCGGCACAGCCAGGAGATGAGAAGACCATAAAACTCCACAGTGAAGTGCTCTGGGCAATCTCCAAAAACAGTCTGTTCTAAAAAGGAGGTGGGGGGGGGGAGTTAGGTACATCTTGGGAAATGTATGTGAGAAACAACCTTCCTAAAGGGGAAAGATCCCCTCCCAGAGGAGCTGGGAGGGGAATTAACATATTGGCTTTTGTTTCCCTAAATAAACATTGAGATAAGGGGAGGGGTTCTAAACTCCCTTATCTATCCCTGTATGCCTGAGGGACCTCAGACACTGCTTTGAACTCCTACATGAACTGTCTCATCTCAATAAAGGATTCCTTTTGATATGTTTGATTTTCAGAAGTTCATTCTTGCTAATTGAATGGGAAAAAGTTCTGTAGCCTGACATATGGGCTTAACATGAAAGCCAATTGGGTGACTTTGGGCCAATCACCAGGAGACTGGGAGTTCTAGTCCCATCATTAAAGCCAGCTGGGTGTTTTTGGGCTGGTCAGTCTCAGCCCAACCACCTCACAGGGTTATTGTTATGGGGAAAATAGAAGAAAGAAGGTGTGTTGGGTATGTTCACCACCTGGGGTTATTTGTAAAAATAACAAGAGGCTGGACATGAACAAAAAATCAAAATTAAATGAAATTTAAAAAATAAAAACAGTTTCAGCAATACTGCAACAGAGTGCAGGATGACGAGATCTCAACAATGTCTCCTTTTCTTGCCAAGTTCAAGGTATTATGTCTTCATACCCGTTATTTGAAAACTAAATAAATAAAAATAAGGGGATCACCATCAGCTTCTGGAGATGTTATTTATATCGAGGCTATACCTGGGCTTCTTTTGATTTTCCTAGAAAGCACAAAGGGCTGGAAAATTCATCTGAAAGCCGATTCCAAACTGAATATCTAAGCTGAACTGACTTTCCAAATTGAACTGAAAATAACCTGTTTGCAGTCCTCAAACGAATGCCACGCCTATTTGGGCTGATTCATTTGAATCCGTGCAGAGACAGCTTTATTGCCCAGCTGGTTCTGAAAGCTTGAATCAAACCCACCCAGTTCAAACTTTCTTCATTTCGATCTATCCACCTCAAAAAAAAAAAAAAAGGAAGCTCAGGAGTGCATAAAGCAGAATGGATAGGAATAGAAGAAAAGAGAAGGGTGTGTTTGGTTGGGTTGGCAATAAGCATCTTCACTGCAAAACAGAGCGAAAGAATCCAGAATTCAGAAATCCCTCTTTGCCCTTATTGTTGATTGTTAGTTTACGCTAGCTTTTGTGTGTACGTTTTGGAAAAAAAAAATTAATACAATAATTATAAGGGTGGAGAAAAAGAGAACCTCCTTAAAACGTAAATAATAATAGATCAATCGGCAGTCTCAAGGCGGGTGTTGTTCAACCACCAGCCACGAGAGGCCGCCCCAACTCTAACATTCTCAAGCTCGCCTTCCCTGCCCAATTTAAATGCAGCTCCTTCTGTCTTCTGCGGTTTGTTCTGTGTATATTTATTTTCAATGAGGTCAAGAGTATCAAAGTTGTAAAATAACTTATTTTTCACTTGCTTTCTTCCCAGATCTCGTAGAAAGAGCTCCTGAAGTCAATTATCTTCTGATGGGGTCCCGGGCTGCCTGTCTCTACTTCTTTCTTTCACTCATTCCTTTCCCCTTCTCTACTCCTCGCCACCCACCAATAAACGGATAATCAATGAGGATGGCTGCAGACTGGAATAGTTTTCTCTCGGCACGCCTTTCCCCCACCCACCACCACAACCTGCATTATTCACACACACACACACACACACACACACACATACACCCGTCTTTTATTGAAGATGTGAAATCTTTGCAAAGATTCAGCCTTTAAAAAAAGCAAGTCATCTACAAAACCACCAAGGACCCACACTGTATAATGGACATTAATACAATTGAGCAAGTCCACAGGTATTTCACAAGAAGACTCCTCTGACCTAAACTTAGTACACAAAATTGACTGTTACAATGTCTTACTTGTCAACGACTACTTCTGCTTCAACTGCAACAACACACAGGCAAACAATAGATACAAACTCAAAGCAAACTGCTGCAAACTCGATTGCAGAAAATACGACTTCAGCAACAGTGGTCAACGCCTGGAACTCACTACCTGACTCTGTTGTTACATCCTCAAACCCCCAAAACTTTAACCTTAAACTATCTACCGTGGACCTCACCCCATTCCTAAGAGGTCTGTAAGTAGCGTGCATAAGCGCACCAGCCTGCCTACCGTCCCTGTCCTACTATCCCCATTTATTCGTACTCATTTATTAAGTATATACTTATACCTGTTTATACTTATATGTTTATATTATATGTTCATACTTACACTTGTTTTCTCATACATGTTTGACAAACTAAATAAATGAATAAAATAAACAAATAAGGAATTTCGAATGGTTAGGGTCTGGGAAAAGACCCTTTTCTGCTGTGGCCCTTGCTCTTTGGAACATCGACTGCTGAAAGTAAAACCTACCACCATCCTTCTGTCCTTCCCTTAAAAACTGGCTGTGTCAGTGGGCCTAGCTGGAGAAGCTGTAAACTGGAGATGCTTTGTGGAGGGATAGAGAAGGCACTACCTCCGCTATGCATGAGTCTTTGGGGTTTTTTATAACCTTTATTTAACTCTTGGGATTTTAAATTAATTTCAGCAATAACAGTACTACTTAGAATTCTATACTGCTTCACAGTGCTTTCCAGCCCTCTCTAAGAGGTACACACAAAGTCATCACATTGCCCCCAATAATCTGTGTCTTCATTTTACCAAACTTGAAAGGACGGAAGGCTGAATCAACCTTGAGCCAGTCAGGATCGAACTGCTGGCAGTTGCCACAATTAGCCTGCAATACAGCATTCTAACCACGGTCCACCATGGAAGGAAGGGAGGGAGGGCAAGGAAAAGATAGAGCATCAGTCTTAGCAATAGCACTTAGACTTTATACACTGCTTCACAGCGCTCTAAGTGGTTTACAGAGTCTGCATCTTGCCCCCAACAATCTGCCTCCTCATTTTACCCACCTCGGAAGGAAGGAAGGATGAGTAAACCTGGAGTCGGTGAGAATCAAACGGCAGTTGGCAGAGTTAGCTTGCAATACTACATTTTAACCACTTTGCCATCATGGTCCTTCCTTCCTTCCTTCCTTCCTTCCTTCCTTCCTTCCTTCCTTCCTTCTTTCTTTCTTTCTTTCTTTCTTTCTTTCTTTCTTTCTTTCTTTCTTTCTTTCTTTCTTTCTTTCTTTCTTTCTTTCTTTCCTTCCTTCCTTCCTTCCTTCCTTCTTTCCTCCCTCCCTCCCTTCCCACTTAGCAACAGCACTTAGACTTATATACCACTTCACAGTGCTTTACAGCCCTCTCTAAGCGGTTTATAAAGCAGCATCTTGTCCCCAACAATCTGGGTCCTCATTTTACCAAACTTGGAAGGATGAAAGGCTGAGTCAGCCTTGAGCCGGTCAGGATTGATCTGCTGGCAGTCAGCAGAATAAGCCTGCAATACTGCATTCTAATCACTGCACCACCACGGCTCTTTTTATATTTATAATCATTTTATGTCTTTATTTTTTACCACATTGTAAGCTGTCCAGATTCGCTTTGGATGGTGAGATGGGCAGCCTATAAATATAATTAGTTAACTAACCAATCCATCAATAATTTAAAGAGGGCTACATCAAAGATCAGAAAACCAGGGGCAGGTTTTGAGATATCAAGAGTCAATGTGATGAGTGGTTAAAATGCAGGACCAGAACAGATGGGGAACAAATAGGACTTGGCTAAGAGTTATCTAGAGGATATTGTCAAAAAAATCAAGGCAGCGGGTGTGAAAGTGTGGTTGGAACCCTTAACATGCATTGCATGTCACACAAGTATTGTTTGTGCTTATCATTTTGAGTTTTATTTTTTAACGCTTATGCAGAAGTTTTCTATCTATGACAATCCATCACAAGACGCTCCGATTAGTCAATAAGCTATCAATATTTTCAAGAAATCAATTAAAGAAGCCCTGATAGAAAACCAATTAATTTGGGGCTGGTTGCAATTAGTTTTTCACACAGCATAACTCCTAGGAGTATTCCCGAAGGTGCTTTTTTCAAGAGGCAGCTGGACTTTCTGGTTTTTCTTTGAAGACATTTCACTTCTCATCCAGGAAGCTTCTTCAGCTCTGACTGGCTGGTGGGAAATGGAAGGATTTACACTCCTTGCAGAGAAACTGGTCCTTCCATTACCCACCATCCAGTCAAAGCTGAAGTAGCTTCTTGGATGGGAAGCAAAACAACTTCCAAGAATAACCAGAAAGTCTAGCTGCCTCTTGAAAAAAGCACCTTTGGGACAACTATGACCTCAATGACTGAGAATCTCCATAGACTCTTAGGGGTTATTTTGCAAGGGGGGGGCGGGATTGGGAGAGACATTATGTGCTCCATATGGAAAAACATTCATCCAATCAATCACAAAGTTTTGATCAGGGGGGAAAAAAAGGAAGAGAAGCCCAAAAGGAAAGGATTTTTAAAAATGTATGCTGATTTCAAAACGATGGAATCTGCATTTCATTGCCATTTTAACATAGATTGCAGATCAGGAGCCAGCAACCTTAAACACTCAAAGAGCCATTTGGATCCGTTTCTCACAGAAAAGAAAACACCGGCAGCCACAAAACCCTTCCCATGCCTAACTATTTCCTGAGCAGAAACAAAATTAGCATATGTAGTTGTAATTAAACATTCTGTTTTATTCTAAAACTTTTCTTTTCTTGGATTTATCCATGGTTGGCCTACGGGGGTCAAAAAAGCTCAATAAATCAATAAATACCTGCCAGCAGGTATTGCGCATTGGCAATTGTAATGCATATTTTGAGCAACAGGGAGCCCCAGCAGAGAGATGAAAGAGCCACATGCGGCTCTGGAGCTGCTGGTTGCTGACCCCTGTTGTGGTTAGAAATGGGAGGTTTTATATCAGGTGTAGTGATGTACTTGGAGGTAGAGATCAGGGCTGTTCAACTTTGCCTACAGTACTTGCTGGGGTATTCTGGGAGTTGAAGTCCACATGCTGCAAAGTTGCCATGGTTGAGAAATGTTGCTCTATTGCCATCATAACTGCCCAAGGAGCTGCTGATACAGTTCTACAGAAGAATTATTGAGTCTGTCATCTGCACCTCTAGAACTGTCTGGTTTGGTTCTGCAATCCAACAGGACAGACACAGACTTCAGAGAGTAATTAGGACTACAGAAAAAACAATTACTACCAACCTGCCTTCCATTGAAGACCTGTATACAAAAAGAGGGCTGTGAAAATATTTTGAGTCAAAAAGAGGGCTGTGAAAATATTTTCAGACTCCTCACATCCCAGACATAAACTGTTTCAACTCCTTTCCCCAAAACGATGCTATAAAGCACTGCACACCAGAACAACTAGACACAAGAACAGTTTTTTCCCAAATGTGATCACCCTGCTAAACAAATCATTCCCTCAAATAGCTGTCCAATTATTTATAAAGTCTGCACTACTATTACTGTTAATCTTCCCATCACTCCTTATCGCCCATCCCCTTCCACTTGTGACTGTATGACTATAACTTTGTCACCTGTATCCTTAAAAATTTATATTGACTGTTTCCTAGTATGATTTGATTGCTTTTTGTACCCTATGACTATCATTAAGTGTTAAACCATATGATTCTTGATGAATGTATCTTTTCTTTTATGTACACTGAGAGAATATGCACCAAGACAAATTCCTTGGGTGTCCAATCACACTTGGCCATTAAAGAATTCTATTCTATTCTATTCTATTCTATTCTATTCTATTCTATTCTATTCTATTCTATTCTATCACATATTGCTCTGAATTGCTTTCAGCAACCAATTTCCCATCTTTATGCAAAACATCCCACAACCTCTTCAGGCTTACTTCAGTGGGATATTTTGATATTTTGCTTAATAAAGATGCAGAAGAGACAATTTCTGCCACCCTTCTGTTGTTGTGGTACTTTGGGCCTCATGATTAGAGTTTCAAAGCACAGTGTAAATTTAACGACACGATAAAGAGCTCATTATAGTTCCCCCAAACTTGCAAGTCAGGGAAGAATAGAAATTAATCCTTATTAATTGTTCCTGCTCTGTCTCAATTCCATCTTTGCATTAAGAGTTTTTGCCACTCGGTGTGGAAGCTTGGGAGAAAAAAAGGTAAATTAATCTGTTCCCTACAGATTAACAGAATCTTTGTGGGCATGTGAAAAACATTTTCATTATTATTTGATTCAGTTAATACTACTTTGCCAAAATGGAACGAGAGACACCTAACATCATATACAAGTAGTCCTTGACTTACGACCACAGTTTCTGTAGCTGAGAGAGACAGATGTTAAGTGAGTTTTGCCCCATTTTACAACCTTTCTTGCCAAAGTTGTTAAGTGGATCGCTGCAGCTGTTAAGTTAGTAACCCAGTTGTTAAGTGAATCTGGCTTCCCCATTGATTTTGCTTGTCAGAAAGTCACAAAAATGATCATACAACTCCAGGACACTGCAACCGTCATAAATATGAGTTAGTTGCCAAGCGTCTTGAGTTTTGATCCCATGAGCATGGGGATGCTTCAAGGGTCGTAAGTGTAAAAAAAGGACCATAAAGTCACTTTTTTTCAGTCCTGATGCAACTTCAAGCAGTCACTAAATGAAATGTTGTACTAATGGTGTTTGGCCTAGCTATTTCTGTTCTCCATTCATTCTATTTAAAAAAAAGGATGCGGGAGGGAAAATGGCAGTGCAATGGCACAAAAGAAGTTGAAGCAAATACTTTCTAAGAATGACTCTGGGTTCAAGGGGAGGCCCAGAGGCACTGTCGGAAAAATAAGCTATGTCTTAGGATTGTTGGTCTGAGCTCCGAGCTTGGCAATTTGGCTGCAAAAAATTTGTCACCATTCGAGGAGACGTCGCCGGCGTGCTTTAGATTGTGCTCATCTGGGAGAGCACCGGCCTTTAGATACCGTTTTATGTGATGCAAATTAGTGTGGATGTTGTTTTGTTTGGCTCCTTCTGAGTCACACTCTGACTTTGGACTGTTTTGATGAGCTGGCTGTCGTTACCGAGACGTGGCCTTTGGTTTTAAGTACCGTCTGTGCAACGTAAATTAGTGTGTTGTTTGTTCGGATACTGCTGAGTCCTGATCTGGTTTCGGTCTGTTGGAATGGCTGGTTGTTGTCACTGAGACGTGGTCAGATTTCTTGTGACCTGATGGATTGTGATCTTTTGTTCTTGTGTGGTGGGGGTGCCTGTTTGTTCGTTTGTTTTAAATGCTATTGTTTTAAATGTTATTGATGCAGTTCTTTCGTTCTTAGAGATTGGTGGACTGGATCGATGATGTCAATATGTCTGTTTATATCCAGGGTAGATGCTTTGCTTTGCAACATAACTACCTTCCCATTCATAAGTTTTAATAAAAGAAATCTTAAAGATAAATTCTGCTAGGGAAGGAGGCTAGTGAAAACTTTATTTTTTAATCAGGCCGGCCTGGCCCAGTAACTGTGTTTTAGGTTTTTAATTAAATTTTAATTGGGGTTTTTAGTTTTTAACTTTTAAATTGAATCTGAATTAGACAGCCGGATCAAATTATTTAATTTATTTTTAACTGTATTTATTGTATATCTTGTATGTTTTAGTAGGCTGTACACCGCCCCGAGTCCCTTTTTTGGGAGAGGGGGCGGTATAGAAATTTAAACAAATAAATAAATAAATAAATAAATAGTGAACACCAAGGACCAGTTTAATGGTATCAAACCTTTGAAATAAGCATCCAGAAAAGAAGCACAACGATTGTTAGGCTACATCACGGGTGTCAAACTCAAGGCCCGTGGGCCGAATCCGGCCTGCGAGGTTCTTAGATCTGGCCCATGGGGTTGCCCTGGAAACAGCAATGGACCGACCATGGTGCCTTTGCCAGTGAAAGGGGAGTTCAGGAGGGCTGCACATAGCCGTCGCAAACTCCATTTTCACTGGCAGTGAATTACAGGAGGCTGTAGCAGCTGAAAATGGAGCTCGGGAGTCTGTTTTCACTGGCAGAGTGCTCGGGCCACCACAGGTGCCCCCAACATTAGTGATATTTCCTAAGACGTCTGTAGGGGGCGTACATAAGTGCACCAACGTGCCCATCGTCCATGTCCTATTACAGCCCTCTCTAAGTGGTTTACAGAGTCAGCCTCTTGCCCACAACAATCTGGCTCCTCATTTTACTCACTTTGGAAGGATGGAAGGCTGAGTCAACCTTGAGCCAGTCAAGATTGAACTCCTGACAGATAGCAGAGTTAGCCTGCAGTATTGCATTCTAACCATTGCGCCACCACAGCTCACATACCCTAACCAGGGAGGGGGGCAGAGTGCCCATCCTAGGGAACATCAGCCAGACTTAGGAATGGCAGTTAGTTTGTAACTTAGATTTCAAAAAGGAAATCATGCTTGAAACTGTTATTAAAATGTTAGTACTCGGCAAAGGAGGAAGTAACCATGGTCTGTCTCCTTCAGTAAGTCCCTCTAACCTTATTCCTTCTCTAGTCTGTTTTTAATTCTATTCTTATCGCCCCTATATTGTTAAAACCCTTCATAAGTTTAGAAAGCATTTCTGGAGACTGCATGCATAAAAAACACTGTATAAAATAAAACTGTCTTGTACAATAATTGCACCTGGGAGGCACAGAGACAACAGTAACAGAGTACCACAAGTTGATTCTTTGAAGCTGCCTATTATAAGAAGGAACAACAAAGGAAAATGCAGGCGTACTATTTTAATGCAGCAGACTCAGAAAACCATTTCCCAATTCACAAGACAGAGCCAAGTGATTTTTCTACTGGTCCCTCTGGGCGACTTTGGGCCAATCACCAGGAGATTGTGAGTTCTAGTCCTGCCTTAGCTATGAAAGCCAACTGGGTGTTGGGCTAAACACCAAGAGACAGTAAGTTCTAGTCCCACTTTAGGTAAGTAAAAATAATAAAGGCAGGATACAGATAAAGAAAACAGTTGAAATAAGGGCAGCAGATAATAATTTAGGGAAACCCTAAGTTTTTCAGAGGTACAAAGCTAAATTTTAGAAGAAGCTCTGGAGTTTGAGGGATGTGGAGAAACTATAGGATTGAACAAAGCTTGGTTTCTGACGTGAAGATGAAATTGTCCCTGTGTGTTTTATCACCGGATTCCATGTATTAAATCAAATCAAGCACCTTCAAACTGAATCAGCAATTCGATGGATTTTTGCACATGCATGCAAATTCCTTCTCTTAAATGTAATCAGTAATTTGAATTGAAATGCCTGAAACATGTGATGTGACTCAATGATTCGAACTGAACTGACAATTCAGAACGAAACAAAGAATGAAAGGACTTAGTTTGCTGAATCTCACCAATGATTTGAATCAGAACTTGGATGAGATTCCCATTCCGACGAAAGTAGAAACTAGCTCAATGGGAAGTGAGCATTTCCGGCACATTTTTTGGAGGGGGAAGGAACTAAAGATGATTGATGCTAAAATAACCCTTCTACCAATCTTTCTCAACCTTAGCAACTTGAAGCTGAGTGGACTTCAATTCCCAGAATTCTCTAGTCAGCTTTGCTCGCTGGAGAATTCTGGGAGTTGAAGTCCAGACATCTTAAAGTTGCCAAGGTTATAAAGCCCTGCCAAAATTGTGAAAGAATCCAGATTTTTTTTCAATATATCCCAATATCTAAAGCCGGGTTTCTCAACCTTAGCCACTTGAAGACGTCTGGACTTCAACTCCTGGAATTCCCCAACCAGAATTCAACTCAATTCTGAGAGTTGAAATCCAGACATGTTTAAGTAGCCAAAGTTGAGAAACACTGGCCTAAAGGACTGACCTGCCCCACCATTGATCCTACCAAGCTCTATCTACATGCATATGTCATAGATTTCATCTTGACTTCCATCAAAATTTGTAATTTGTAAAGGGCTGCTGATAAAATGTGGAGATGCCAAAACTAGGCAATGGATTTCCTCCCTAGCTTCATAATTAATATTTGCATCATTTATCTTTTGTGGAGAGATTATTTTGACTAACGAGGTTCTGGGCCACTAATTCATTGCTATTGCCTTGTCACTTTCTTCTCCTCCTTATTACCCAGAAATAGACTCATTAGTCAGAGTTCAGTAGCAGGGAGAAATTGTGTTCATTAATTTAATCCTTTCTTGTCTCTTCTGAGCCAGAGCTAATCTAGAACCAGAGGTTTTTAAATGGAGACTGAAGAGCAGTTGGGTGTCCAAACTTTTTTTCATGGTGTCGTGACTTGTCCATGCACTCAGGAAACTGAAATCACCCCCAAATTGTGTCCATGTGCTGGTTAATTTGAAGACTGTCTAAAACAGTGGTCTCCAAAAACTGGCTGAGGAATTCTGGGAATTGAAGTCCACAAGTCTTAAAGTTGGAGACCCCTGTCTAAGAGCACTCATGATTTGCAATGTTTCAGACATGACTGTCCACAGATTTGAGTCTTCAAAAGAAAGTGGTTCTTACTCTACAGCAGCAGACCTCTTAAAGGCAATGACAGCAGGCAGAGAAAGTCTTCTGTATGTTTTTTATAACAGTAATTAAATGTAATTAAAAATAAGCTACTGGTTTCAAACTAGATAAGACACTGGGTGAAATTTGCACACAAGGAATACAGGATTCTTCTATATTTGTTTGAATGGGCAGCCTTATACATTTGAAAAATCAAACAAAAAAAAAATAAAGTTCTTAGTAATGTTGTGACCATGCATATTACTCTGTCTTTCAATATACAATAAGCTTTCTATTTATCTGCCACTTCTCTCATTCCCCAGGCAAGAACCAGGCCACACAACTTCTTTTTCTTCAGCTAAATTGTCAACACTATGATGGCATTTTCTGCTCATTATTATTTCCTATCCAAGTTGTTCAGTAACTAAGGGTCACATGAAGGTTTGTACACAGACTTAAATGTTTTTCCGCTACACCCACTGAAAGCAATGGGATTTCATTTAGCCATGGCTAACTTCTCTCTTAGCTACAAACACAATGGGACATGAATCCAAGCCATGGTTTCAGCATTTCTGCTGAACAGGCCAGATGACTCTGCATTATTTCCAGGCTGTGTGATTGTGTTATGGCCCTTCCTGGTTTTCCTTCTGCATATCCATGACAACTATTGAAAATTCCCTTGCTATATTTAGAATGTATATTCAAAGAAATAGGTCATTTTTCTATTCATGGATACATAGATGATAAATAGATGGATGGATGAATGCATGGATGGATGGATAGATAGATATCCATGAATAAATACATACATACATATACAAAGACACACACACACATGCAGTATATTAATATGATCTATCTATATATATTCATATAAAGATCATAGTAAAATAACTGAATAGTCACAACATATCCCCATATCAGATTTATTTCCATGTCATACCCTTAATGATGGATTATATAGCTCTCTATTTTTTTATTAAATACCCTACCTCCTCATGCAATTCTCTGCCTGAGGTCCAACCTGATCATATACTTAACAAGCAATCAACCAGTGGAACAGAAGTTGCCTTCAGAAGTTGCGGGAGCTTCATCACTGGAAGCTTTCAAGAAGAGACTGGACTGCCATCTATCAGAAATGGTGTAGGGTCTCCTTCTTGGGCAGTGGGTTGGACTAGATGACCTACAAGGTCCTTTCCAACTCTGTTAATCTGTTAAATCTGTTAAAACTGTTTTGTCCTCACCCATTTCAATGTTTCCCCCCACTCTTCCGCCCACCAGCCCCCAATATTGGTACATGGAGCCAGAGTGAGGAAGAACCAAAGGAAAAAGAAAACCCAACAAATTATCCACCTCCTCCATGATCTACAATCATTTGCAGAGCTGGAATAGAAAGAAAATCGACAAGTCCAACTTTACTGTTCTAAACAAGTAACATTAATTAAGAAAGGGGAGAAAAGAGTGATTTACAAAAGGTAAAAGTTTCCCCTGTCAAGTTGTGTCCAACTCTAGGGATCGATGCTCATCTGTTTTTTGGCCGAGGGACCAGCATTGTCCGAAGACTTTTTCATGGTCATGTGGCCACTATGAGTATATGCCGAGGCGCCTCGAATGCTGTTAGCTTCCCACCAAAGTACTACCTATTTATCTACTTGCGTTTGCATGCTTTCAAACTGCTAGGTCGACAGAAGCTAGACCAAGGATGGGAGCTCACCCCGTTCTAGGGAGCTCAGATCTCAAACCTACAACCTTTCAGTCAATAAGCCCAGCATCTTAAGTGCTAGGCCACCATGTCCCTTAAAAGAATGATGAGTGATGCCAAATTGAATCTCAAAGATGTCTTTTTTTCTCCTAAAGGCAACTGGACTTGTTTTTTCCTGGAGTAAGAAGAGAATGTTTAGCTTCTCATCCGAGAAACTTCATCAGTTCTGATGGCGAGAAGATGGAAGGCTCTTAATTGCTAAGCCAGCATATCCCTTAAGAGTGATGACCGATGCCAAATTGAATATTAAAGGTGCTTTTTTTTTTTTCTCCCAAAGGCAGCTGGACTGTTTTTTTTTTCCTTGAGTTAAGAAGAAGAAAATATTTTGCTTCTCACCCGAGAAGCTTTTATCAGTTCCAATGGAGAGGAGATGGAAGGATCAAAACTGATGGAAGCCTTTTGGATGAGAAGCAAAATGTTTTCTTCTTCTTCCTCAAGGAAAAAACAGTCCAGTTGCCTTTTTTTTAAGGAGGGGAAGCATCTTTGAAACAACTGTGACCTGGAGTACTGAGAATCTCCACTACCATCCAAACTGAAGATCTAAAAAAGTGACAAAGATAAGTCATGGTTTACATGTATGAAAAAAGCTGTACATTCCCCTTCTGGCATTCAAAAACATAACATTCACAGGCAAATAATTCCTTCCTTGAAGCCAGCAGAGTTGCTGACAGTTAATGCCTACTAGGACAATAATTTTGGGAAGGGAAAATCTTCCACAGCCTAGCAAGCTTTGGGTAACAGTGCCTAAATGTACTCTTCAAACAATAACTTACAATGACTTACCTGTCAATGAATACTTCAGCTTCAACCATAACAATACAAGAGCACACAATAGATACAAACTCAAGGTAAACCACACCAAACTTGATTGCAGGAAATACGACTTCAGCAACAGAGTGGTCAATGTCTGGAATACTCTTCCTGACTCTGGTTTCTTCCCCAAAAACTTTAACCTTAGACTATTATTGACCTCACTCCTTTCCTAAGAAGTCTGTAGGGGGCGTGCATAAGTGCACCAACATGCTTACGGTCGCTGTCCTATTATTTCTTTTATTTTTCTTATATGTATTCATTTAATGTATTCATAACTATGTTTATCCTTATACCTATTATCTTGTAAGCAATTGACAAATCAAATAAATAAATAAAATAAAAATAAATAACTGTGCCACTAACTCTGAATTCTGAGAAGGTTCTCGACTTCATTATGAGGAGTACAGATGCATTCCAAAGATGCATAAAACAAACGGAATTCACCCTTGCGCAAGAGCAACATTTTCGACAGAGCAAAGGCTGAAAAATCCATTCGAATTTTCTATTCTGTTTCCCCAGGGGGGGGTCTCCCGTGGCCACAAACCACAATCTAACATTGCAGAACACGTCGCCCAAGCTGTAAATGCTAAGCAGGGCTTGCTGAAATCCACTGTTACAGAACAAAGATCATTTAGAAAAACACATATACCATTCATTGGTGGATCTCAGTGGGAGGGGGAAAATGTGCAGATTGTTTCCACTGGGTCTTATTATAAGGTATTATGTGCTCGCTAGCATATGAATTTGCCCAGTGAGCAATGCTCTCAAAATGTCAGAGCTTGCTGTAGCGCACAGGTGAATTGAAAAAGAGAATTGGAATAATAATTATATAATTTTAAAAAACAGAAACTAAACCCATGGGAATTGTCAAGAGGAAGGGGGGAAAAAAACAGAACTGTTGAAACATGGAACTGATTTTGAATTGTGACCAAATTATCAACCTGTACTTCCCTGGTCAGATTTTATTGGCATTGATAGATGATGAATTGCCAGTTTATGGCCACTACAGGGCACTAATGTCCTGTATCCAGGGTTTTTGTGCTTGCATCCTTCTGCTGCTGAAGTCTGCAGTCACCCACATGCCTCCTAGCCAGACTGCCGGCAAGATTTCAGCTCAAGATAAATTTGCAATTAATTCGGAGGTTTTATTCCAGGTAATTTTTAAAGGCAGCCAAATGAGTTTTCCCTACAAACAGCAAGTTAGCAGTGGTTTTGGACTAATAATGACACAACATTCTCTGCTATCTGACTGTATCTTCTAATTTGCCTCAGCAATTTCTTTCTTTAATCCTCTGTGTCTATTTATTTATTTATTTAGAGTATGGCATATTAGGGAGCCTCGGTGGCGCAGTGGTTAGAGTGCGGTACTGCAAGCTACTCCTACTCCAATTTGACAGATCGAATCCCACCAGGCTCAAGGTTGACTCAGTCTTCCATCCTTCTGAGGTGGGCAAAATGAGGACCCAGATTGTTGGGGGCGAGATGCTAACTCTGTAAACCACTTTGAGAGGGCTGGAAAGCACTATAAAGCGGTATATAAGTCTAAGTGCTATTGCTATATTACCCACAGATATGTCGTGCAGCAACTTTGTTTACGGGGAAGCAGAACATAAGCCTTTAAAGTGCTTGTTTCATCCCAGAAGGCAGGGAGACAATGTAAGAAGTATATATTTCAACACATCATTTTAAAGAGATTCAAATCTGAGCCCCCCTATTTAGAAATTTGAGTATGCTGATAGGTTTGGGGCAGAGGTGGGATTCAAAAAATTATATTACTGGTTCTGTGGGCATGGCTTAGTGGGCGTGGCTTGGTGGATGTGGCAGGGGAAGGATACTTTAAAATCCCCATTTCCTCCGTTCCCCACTAACCTGCTTTCCAGCTCCATTCTCCTATGCAGGGCAACCAAAGAAGACCCAGCCGATCAGCTGGGACTCGGGAGACAGAGAGTAGATGGAGGCAGAACCAGTCATATGGTATTTGCCGGTTCTCCAAACCACTCAAAATTTCCATTACCGGTTCTCCAGAACTGGTCAGAAGCTGCTGAATACCACTTCTGGGTTGGGTTTTTTTCCCCCTGAATCTAGAATGCATTTCGATAGAAATAAAATGTGATTTTTTTCATTCCCTATTCTTGACAGTGGTGGGTACAGCTACTGTGCCAGATGATGTCGGAAACTGACTTTGTAGAATTAAATACTTTTAAATTACACTGATTATTGCTTTTCTTTGGGACAATGCTATTTGCCTTCCATAATGTAATTACAATAATCATATACTTCAGTAGCTTGACAGGAGGGCAGAAAAATGTAGGCGGGAGTGGTCTGAAAATAAAGACAAGAGTAATTAAAGAGGGAAGTGTAAAAAAAAATAAAACCTATATTACTACTCTGGGTTTATTCCCAGGAGGAAGGAGAGGAAGTGGGAGAGAGGGAAAAAAAAAACCCTTCTAATGAAAGGTCATTAAATCATTTTTAAAAAAGACAACATAAATTGTTTAATACAAAAATGCACCTTGCAAAATAATTTCTCAGAGTCACCTCCTCATGGAGTGACTCACTGTAAAGTCAAGAATTTAGAGCTGTGTCCCCAAACTTGGCAACTTTTAAGATTTGTGGACTTCAACTTCCAGAATTCCTCCAACCAGCCAAGCTGGGAACTGAAATCCACAATCTTTGGATAGATAACAGATAACAGATTAAGAGAGTTGGAAGGTGCCTTCTAGGTCATCTAGTTGAAACCCTTGCCCAAGCAGGAGTCCCTACACCATTTCTGACAGATGGCAGTCCAATCTCTTCTTGAAAGCTTCCAATCATGAAGCTCCCACAACTTCCGAAGGCAACTTCTGTTCCATTGGTTGATTGTTCTCACTGTCAGAAAGTTTCTCCTTATTTCCAGGTTAAATTTCTCCTTGTTCAGTTTCCATCCATTATTTCTTGTCTGGCCTTTGGGTGCCTTGGAAAATAACTTGACCCCTTCCTCTCTGTGGCAGCCCCTCAAATATTGGAAGACTGCTATCATGTCTCATCCTTCTCTTCACTGGACTAGCCATGCCCAGTTCCTGCAACCATTCAGCATATGTTTTAGTCTCCAGTCTCCTAATCATCTTAAAGTTGCCAGGTTTGGAGATTCCTGATTCAGAGCATCGCCTTCATATTCTTCATGGTTTCTGGTGGTGCTACGGCAAATAGCCAAAGATGGATGATCTTGAAAAAGTTACGTAGGAGGCTGAGACCAGGTTAGTAGTTGGCTTAGGGTCCCCAGGAAGTCCCAGTTCTTAGATTGAGAAGTTGGAACATTATCCTGGAATCCTGTCAGGAGCACATGTTAAATTTCAGCTGAGCTGATTTATTGCTCATACTTATACACAGCAATCTAAATCAATTAATGGTCAGCACTAAATTACCACTAGATGAGTGGTGTGCTGGCCTAGAAGTGGCGCCTCACAATCAGGAGGCTGTGAGTTCGATCCTAGGTAGAGGCTGATATTTCTCTCTCTGGGCACAATGAGAATATATCTGCTAAACCAAACTCCGCATTGGTGACAGGAAGGGCATCCGGCCAGTAAACACTCAGCTCCATTCAGTTGCCCTGATTCCACCCCGCAAGGGATTGTGGGATCATTAAATGATGAACAACAATGACAAAATTAGCACCAGATAAAAGTTAACAGAATTCTTGGGGAGTTGCACATGGGAACATAATAACTCCAGGATGATTCCTCTCTTGACCTACCTCAGCCTCTGCCTGTTCTTCTTCTACAAATCTCAATCATTTTCCCTATCAAGGTTTACTCAATCTTCAATTCTCACACATTAGTCCTGTTTCTGCTCCCCAGAATAGAGTTTTACAAAGAAAAAAACTTACCCGGTGTAATGTTTATTCCTGAAATCCGTCTTCATTTTTTTTTTACAATGACAGCACAGACTCTATCAAATACAATTTATGTCAGTATAAGAACTTACAATCTCTTTCAAAAATCTTTTTTTTTCCCCTAGACACTCAAACACAGGGCAAACTTTCCATTACATTGATGCATATCTACATACTCTTTAGTTGAGCTGTTCCTCCCTTAATAGTCCTCTGCTTAAATTTATTTTTCTGCCACAAACCTCACACATTTTTAAATGACTTTTTTTGCTTTTTTTTTTTTTCTTAAAAAAGAGACATGTTTCTATACACAATTCCACTAAAAGGATGAGAAAAATAATATGTGACTTATCTGAAAAAAGAAACTTTGATATCTGGTCAATATTCAGCTTTGAAATTGCAATCATGGTGACAACTTGCCTTTTATCACTCTCTTCCCTTTAGAATACTTTAGATAGAATACTTTATTGGCTAAGTGTGATTGGACACACAAGGAATTTGTCTTGGTGCAAATGCTCTCAGTATACATAAAAGAAAAGATACATTCATCAAGAGACGAGAATCATAAGGTACGACACTTAATAATAGTCATAGGGTACAATAAGCAATTAAGTCATACTGGGAAACAGTCAAGATAAATTGTAAGGATACAAGCGACAAAATTACAGTCATACAGTCACAAATGGGAGGGAATGGATGATAAGGAGTGATGAGAAGATTAATAGTAATAGTAGTGCAGATTTTGTAAATAGTTGGACAATGTTGAGGGAATTATTTGTTAGCAGAGTGATGGCATTTGGGAAAAAACTGTCCTTATGTCTAGTTGTTCTGGTGTGCAGTGCTCTATAGTGTCATTTTGAGGGAAGGAGTTGAAACAGTTTATGTCCAGGATATGAGAGGTCTGTAAATATTTTCACAGCCCTCTTTTTGACTCATGCAGTATACAGGTGCTCGATTGAAGGCAGGTGGGTAGTAATTGTTTTTTCTACAGTCCTAATTATCCTCTGAAGTCTGTGTCTGTCCTGTTGGATTGCAGAGCCAAACCAGACAGTTATAGAGGGGCAGGTGATAGACTTCATTTCTCAAGTGAAATTCTTGAAGACTTTTTTTTTTCCAGGGCCAAACACTGGTGCTGCATTTTCGTTGTATTGATAACCTGTTTATTTACCTCTACGAGAAAAGAGTTTAGGAAAAAAAAAGATGTAGAGGGAGGAGAATTGATGGGAAAAGAACGATTAAATAATTAAAACCAAAAGCAGTAGGAAACCTCTCACTCTGTAGAGGGAGCCATCAAGATTTCATGAATATATTCTCATACAATTAAAGTAGAGACTAGTCTCACACACTTCAGACATCAGGAGTATGAAAGAAGTTCAGAGAAACTATTGTCCTCTGCTAGTTTGGTTCTTAGTGGATCATGCAGAAGGACCAGGTGGAAGCAACAAAAGATCTGAGACCAAACATTCAATGAATTGATGAACATCGAGACCTCTTAAGGAAAAATGCACTTGGGTTCGTAAACCGACCCACATGAAGAACGGGTACATTTTATCTCAAAATGTAAAGATGTATGGAGCTCTCCATGGTCCTGATTTATTGCTAAAAGGCTCTGCAAGATAAACATTCAGCCTCTGTCAAGTTCTTGTTGCGCTCTGTCTGCAGAGAAATTAAACCAGCACACTAGAGCTACACTTAGCAATTTGCTCAAGGCCACAGAGGAAATCTGGTTGGCTTGAGCAGCTCTGCAGAGTTCATCAAATTCAACAAAATTGCCAGTGGAGAAGACTGTGTAGCATCATTACCACCTTCCCAACACACCAACAACCCTACTTCAGCTGTTACATAATTTGAAGCTCTATAGCTAGGCCTGATCCAGTGTAAAAGATTCGTATAATAGAAGAGATTTCCTGCAGAAGCTCAGCTGATCTAAGAGATAAAATATTTCATTTGCTAAGTATTATTTTCCCATATTGCTTCATTTGTTTTTTTTTTTCCTGAATGCACACTCATGATCACCTCCAGAGCATTAGCAAGACAGAGGTGATATTCATCAGGTTCTGAACAGTTCTGGAGAACCAGTAATGGAAATTTTGAGTAGTTTGGAGAACCAGCAAATACCACTTCTGACTGGAAATTTTACAGTATCCTTTCCCTGCCACACCTACCAAGCCACAACCACAGAACCGGTAGTAAAAAAATTTGAATCCCACTACTGTAGCAAGACTTTTGCATAAGATCAACAATCAGCATTTTTATCCAAGATTTCTTAGCCGCAATGTTTCATGCGAGAAAAGGAAGGTGATTCACTTTGATCTGACCTTGACACATTTGGAAGAAAGGAAGAAAGTTAAACGGAACTGACTCTTGGACACATCAGAAAGATCTACAGGTAGAAACCTGCAGAAAGACTCCCCTATTTGATATTCAGTGCCAGTTCACAGCACTACAAAACCAACGTCTGTTTCAATGAATTACCGGCTGCTCTTTATGGGACTATCATAAAATCAAGAATGGTGACAGCCCAACTGCTCCTAATCAGTTTCAACTGAAGAGATTCTCTTGTCCTCATTTTTTTTAAATAACAGAAGCAATTTTTAAAGGGATTAACCCCTTCCCTCCCATTTTTAAGGCAAGGCGCTGTAATTGACATATTCTTAGTATAGAATCGTAACTAGCAGAATTTTCGATGAGCAAAATGTCTTCTTGCATTGTACAGAATGGGGATTTGGAAAATTCAGCTTCTTCCAAAGGTCAGTGATACCTTATCAGGCTGTGAAAAAAAAAACACCTCACTAAATGGGAACAGAGAATGTCTTTAGAGTCTTTTTTCTTATCATTTAGTGTCTTTTGCTGTCAATTTAGTGTTTCTGGATTTTTGGAACCCAACCAAAATGGCAAGCCTACAGTAGAATTGTCTTGTTTCCAGTTACCCAGAATGTAATAGAATGATGCATGTGTCTCTATTAATCATAGTGATCAGTTTCATTGGAGCTGGCATCTCCATTATTGTTCCACTTGTTTGGACCCTGTTGTATTTTACCTGGTGAAGATCGTATCTCCCTTGTGCCAGAAGCACCGAGAGGCACGTCCAGGTTGAAAAGATTAGCTAGTGAAATCATCATTGGTGGGGGCTGCTCATTTCCCTGGCAGGAGCTGGAGCAAGGGATGGGAACTCACTCTGCCCTATGGTAGCACTTGTGTCTCAAACAGGGGCTTGCTAATCTCTAACCCAGCGTTCTAACCACATGAACCACTTCAGATAGGATACCAATTCTCGAGATTCTTAGTCAGTGTTAGGGGATTCTGACAGTTGAAATCCAATTCACCTAGAGAGTATCAAGTCAGGTTGTAAGTCATTTTTTTTTTTTTTAGTGCCGTAATTTTGAATGGTTTGCACGAATGGTCTCAACTCAAGTTTTACTGTACTCTTTTTTCTCACACCTTTTTGGATGGTTCATATGATGTTCTTGAACTCCTAGGACCTCCATAGCAAGGCTATGAAGAAACAGCAAGGTCTGAAGGAGATACAACATTTGTTCTACAACAAGTGGTGGTTTTGATCAGGTGTCTCCAAACTTGTCAACTCTAAGACTTGTGGACTTCAACTGGCTTCAACAGGCTGGCTGGGGAATTCTAGAAGTTGAAGTCCACCAGCCTTAAAACTTGCCAAGTTTGAAGATCCTTGGGAATCTTTTTTCCCAAGGGGGCTGCATGTCAATATTGAAAAATGCTTAAGCTTCTAGAGTAGCGGTTGCCAACTGGTGGGCCGTGAGAAAGTTTTGGTGGGCCACAGAGAAATCTCACCCCCAGAGCACCCCCCAAAAGCAATTAATCCATTGTGCGCAGAAACACAAGGCTGCGCCGCCCACATGGCCCGTGGGAACCCTCCCCGCCCACTCACTCCTTACCCGGTAAACTTGCCTGATAAATTTCTATTTTTCTTTTTTCTGACCATCATTTGTTCTGCTGTGCCGGGAGATTTAGATTAGGTAGGAAGCAGGAAATGGTTGGATTTCTTGCTTTCTAGCTAGTCTTTAGATCTTTGGCTCTGCTTTTAAGCACAGCCTAACCTCCCTTAGGACTGAAGGTTCTATTATTCAGTGTAGACTCATGGCAAGCAAATTTGAGACTGAGCTAGCCAATGGCAGATAGATAGATCACTGAATGATTCTGTGAACAACTCAATCTGCCTGCCTGCTTTGCCTGCTTTTGGGTAAAAGTTGCTCTTTTTTTTATAAAAAAATTCAATATTTATATAAATATTTATAATATTTACATATAAGCCATACCCAGCCAGCACATGACCCCCAAGCAACACCCACAAATTAGGTCATGCCCACAGAACCGATTAGTGGTCCCTGGGATTTAAAATTATGAGTTTGGTGGTCCCTGAGGTCCAAAAGGTTGGCGACCCCTGTTCTATGGGGTGAGATGGAATGCGGAGGCTACAACCTTCAACCGTGAGAGCCAAGGACACTTCTGCAGGTGTTGGCCAAGATATGACTGTATCAAAACAAAAGGCTGATCCTTAATTGGACCGTGTGACCCATTCCAGGGGAGGAGGGGATGAAAGTCATTTTAACCATGCAACGTTGCACAGGAAAATTTGGAGTTGGTTTTGCTTTCTACAGTGCCAAAATGATGTACTCAATAGAATTTTGCTTTTGGGATTTTAAAGTTCCTGAGGATGCCTGCTTTTATTGGATCTCTTAGTTGGACAGTTGGACAAGTTTGGAACCCTTGGTCTGGATTCTTGCCACCTAGATTTCATGGTCCTAGACTGGATGACTTAGATCAAGGGTAAATTACATTTCTCTCCAATTGCATCAACTTCGTTTCTTGCCCTGTCTTAGTTTGCAATGTTAGTATCTAACTGTTCTATGAAGCAGAAGTGCTGTTATCAAGAGTTTGGGTTTTTTTTTCTGAAAGAAAAAATAATAATTTGAAATAACGGCAAACTTCTGAAAACCTATCAGATGTCTTCCAAAAAGTTCCATCCTTTTAGTTCCCAGGATGAATAACCAGCCAGCTAGTTATTCCCTCCATCTTGACTATTAAGAATAGAACTTTTTTACGGCACAAAAGAAGAATCAAGATCTAAAAAACCAGCAGTCTACCTCTTAGCATTCTTTGTTCTTATACTCCGGGCACTTAGTTCTACAGGAAAATTCTTCTTCTCCCCACACCTCCTTTTCTTAATCCTTATTTTCTCAAACTTCCATTTCAAACTATTATTCCCCAGAGAAGAGCTTTTACATTCTCCTCATTGCCTCATATTGAGTTTTTCTGTATATTAGATTGAGCCCTCCCTCCCATTCTCTCTCTCTCGCTCTCTCTCTTCCTTTTTTCTGTGAGCATATTTATTGATTTGCACAACGGGCCAAGCAACACGTTACATACCTGTGGGGAATCTCAAATTTCTAAAAGCCAGAAGGCTCCTGCCAGCCTATTGTGTGAAAGAATGGAGAACGAAAATCAGAGTGGGGGAAAAAAAGAGAGAAAGAAGCAGCAGGCCTTCATTGTATCGCCTACCAAGCGAGGGGACACAAACCCAATTTACAAGGCAGGGTGGCATGCCTTTTCACTCACCAGCTATGTGTTGTCGTTTTTTTGGAAACGACAGACACACACACTTATATGCAAACAAACCCCAGCCTGCCAACAAATCTCCACTCGTTGCTGCTTATAGTCTATAATGTTGGGATTTCAAACTTGACAGGGTGCGAAGGCTTGCTGCCAGTCCTTATCATCTCAAGAAGAAAAGTTGAGTTGTGGGCCTGTGTGAGCATGCCATGTGCCTACACAAAGGGGTTGTTGCCATTTAACAAGGAGTTAATCCTTTGATGCTGGGTACCTGAGGAGCTGCTTGGAACTTACAAGGGTAACTTCCATACCGTCCTATTTTATATTGAGGGAATGAAAATGGATGTTCAGTGTTGATCGTACTGAGCCAGTTTGGTTTAGTGTTGAAAGCACCAGGCTAGAAACCAGGAGATGGTGAGTTCTAGTCCTGCCTTAGTCATGAAAGCTAGCTGAGTGACTTTGGGCCAATCACCAGGAGATGGTGAGTTCTAGTCCCACTTTAGGCATGAAAGCTGGCCTGGTTAACACTGAGCCAATCACAGCAAAACATGAGTTCTAGTCTCACTTTAGGCATAAAAGCCAGCTGGATGACCAATCACCAGTAGATGGTGAGTTCTAGTCCTACCTTGGGCATGAAAGCTGGCTGTGGGCCAATCATTCTCAACCTAAGATTTCAGGCTTGGGTGATAGATTGGTCAATCAATCCCTGTCACAGCTAATGGAGCAACACTTTAAAAAAAAAATAGACATTGCATTTGTGGGAAAATGCTAGGAAGACATTCAGTGTTGATCATACAGGTGTGACTCATTACTTTAAGGTGTGCCCAAATGTTTATTAGGGATTGTCTAACCTGATTGGCTACCATGATTGGTTTTGCGGTCAAACTCACTAATTTACTGTTCCTATATCTTTTACTTTATCTGAATCCTGGGCGTTAATTACTTTGCTCTTTTTTTTGAGTCATCCTATCTTCAGGAAGAATCAGAAAGTATTGTTAATCTTTTAGCAGATGGATGGCCAAGACAAGGAAGCAAATCAGGGAGAATGTTGCAAGACTGATGAATTCATCCTCTTGTTTGCTTTAAATAAGGGAAGGTTATTGATCCTACACCTCAAATCTGCTTTCTCGTATGAGTTATGAGTCTTTTGACAAATGTAATAACACTAGGCAAGAGAGTTCTACAAAAAAATGATTGACTGTTTTTTCTTGCTCTCTACATGTTGAAGGCCCCAATGTCTTTCCTTGGCATTTTCAAGCAGCACTAAAATGAAATCCTATCACATCATGGGAATGACGTTAACCTAGATTAAGACAATTCCAAAGAAAGAATAGTTTCTAGATTAAGACAATTCCAAAGAAAGAATAGTTAAAACTTTCAGATTACTGAAAGTTTTATGCTTGCACTGGGCTGTCTCTCTCACACACAAGTATGTACAAGTAGGGATCAACTGACAATTGCAAAGGAGCCTGTCCATTGTGGTCATAAGTCATTACAGTTCTAAAATGGATTATAATCAGAGGTGGTATTCAGCAGGTTCTGACCAGTTCTGCAGAACCGATAGTGGAAATTTTGAGTAGTTTGGAGAACCAGCAATGCCACCTCTGACTGGCCCTGCCCCCATCTATTCTCTGCCTCCCAAGTCCCAGCTGATCAGCTGGGATTTCTTTTGTTGCCCTGCACAGGAGAACGGAGCTGGAAAGCAGGTTAGTGGGGTGGGGAAGGAATGGAGATTTTGCAGTAACCTTCCCCTGCCACTCCCACCAAGCCACGCCCACCAAGCCATGCCAAGTTAACCCTAACCCAGAACCGGTAGTAAAAAAAAATTGCCAATAGCCGTAAATGTGGACTGGTGGCTGAGCACCTGAAATACGAATACGGCCCTGGAAGTATTTTTTGTGGGGTTTGTCACAACTTTGAGTGGTCACCAAGCATCTAGTCATAAATTGAGGACTACCAGCATAGGAGCCAATCTGTGTTTGTGATGGCCAACAGACACTTTAGCACATGTTGTTTGACCCTCCTTCAGGCCTGACATTGATGGTATATTTCCAAACATTGTGAACACAAACATTTGATCTGCAGTAAAAACTGCCTTTTGTCCGTATTCCCATCTTTAATTTTAATTTCACATCTGACTCAGCGAGCAGGCAGATCCAAAGGTCAAAGAGGGAAACCATTTCAGCCAGCTTCTGCTCAATATGATTTCCTCCACTTCTTAATGTATGAGGCTCCACACCCACCTCCATTAAGGCATTCAAGCACACAGCCTCTTGCTCGGCAATCTGATGTAACAATACTCTAAAGAGGCAGAAGAACGGATCATGTTTTTGGGGGGCTTTATAACCTGTCATTTCCAATCATTACGTACTTCTCCCATGTGGTTTAAAAATGTGACATTAACTATATTACATACAGTTGTAAAATGGGATGTTAAAACTTATAACTGCTGTAAAGAATATTGGAAGTTACGTCATTATACCTGTATATCTTTCTCTTTTTGTCTACTTTCTTCAGTTTTCTTTTCTTATCGTACATTTAGCTCATCCTGTTAACTCTCTCTGTCTATCTATCTGTCTATCTCTTTTCTCTCTCTCTCTCTCTCGCTTTCTCTTTCCCCCCTCTCTTTCTCTCTCTCTTTCTCTCTCTCTCTTTCTCTTTCTCTTTCTCTCTATCTGTCTCTGTCTGTCTCTGCCTCTCTGCCTCTCTCTCTCTCATTTTCTCTGTTCTAAGTTAGTTTATATTAGTTCTTATTATTTCTTCTAAAACTTTTAATAAATTATGTAAGGTTAAATGTTAAAGATGAACATGTCAGCAAGGTATTGTTATTGAGGCTTTGAAAGTAATGCTATAATGCATTAAGTCACTTGCAAGGGCTAATGAGCCAATATCAGGGCTTATGGTCCTTTCTGTCTAAGACTGCCTGTCTCAGAGCTGAAGAAGCTTCTTGGATGAGAAGTGAAATGCCTTCAAAGAAAAACCAGAAAGTCTAGTTGCCTCTTGAAAAAGCACCTTTGGGAAAACCATATCCTGGAGGACCACAAACGTCCACAGATATTGATACATAAACATCCCATTAAGAAACTGAAGTTTCAGATATGTTCAGGAGAACCAAAAGCACAATGTTTTCATAACCCTTTCAATCCTAAAAGTTTTTTTAAAAAAAGTATTCTGTAACAAGAAGAGAAATATTATTTCTCTCCTTAATGTTCAGACTGTGTTCTCTTGGAAAGCTTCATTTTAATGGGGTCCTGGTTTATAATACAGGTTGGGATAGCAGCCTTGATGTATTGGGAGCCAAATATACCACGTCTTCAAGAGATATTTCCCCTTCTTTGCTGAGCAAGACAAAAACTGAGTCCTTCCTCACTTGCTTCCATCCTACAGTGGTATTTATGTTCGTTGAGACACATTTAATTCATCCTTACCTAATTTAACGGCAAGGAAGCCACTGTCTCAGGGAAAGAAAATAGTTTATTGTGGCAGGCAGACACTGCCTTGATGCTTTGTCAACATGGAGAGTATCCTTCCTTGGTACACTAACCTGCCACCTCTACGAGAGGGGAAGAGGTTATGATGGCTTTGCATGGCATCCTGATGTCTCTCAGAATTGACAATTACATTGATTGACAATGATGTAGCTTTGCTCATCAAACCAACACAACATGGACATTTTTTTAATTCCTCACCTAATCTTCCAGAGTTTTGACCAACAATGGCTCTTGAATAAATGTTTAAGTGCATTCCATTTCTGTTCTCTATTGAGTGGAGAGAGCCAAAAATGGAATGGAGATGGAACAAAATGGTAAGTCTGATCTAAAAAAAAGATCCCTGGAGGTTTTCAATAAGAGATTTGACAGCCATTGGTCTGAAATAGCATAGGGTTTCCTGCACCAAGGTCCCTTCCAGCCCTATTATTCCATCTTCTACATTCTATAATGTGACGAGCCAGGTAGAGACCGATTTACTCTCTCAGAAGAAAGTGGTGTCTTTCCCATTGCAGAAGAAAGTCTGAATCTAATAACACTGATATCTATCTATCTGTCTATGTGTGTGTGTGTCTGTATGTTTGTCTATCCATCCATCCACTCATCCACCCACTCAATCATCCATCCATCCATCCATCCATCCATCCATCTATCATCTATCCATCGATCTATCTGTCATCTATCTATCTATCCATCCACTCATCCACCCACTCAATCATCCATCCATCCATCTATCATCTATCCATCCGTCATTTATCTATCACCTATCTATCTATCTATCTATCTATCTATCTATCTATCTATCTATCTATCTATCTATCTATCTATCTATCTATCTATCTATCTCTATTATCTATCCATCCATCCATCATCCACCCATCCATCCACCTGTAATCTATCTATCTATCTATCTATCTATCTATCTATCTATCTATCTATCCATCCATCTATCATCCATCCATCCACTCATCCACCCACTCAATCATCCATCCATCCATGCATCCATCTATCATCTATCCATCCATCATCTATCTATCTATCTATCTATCTATCTATCTATCTATCTATCTACCTAGCCACCCACCCACCCATCTAAAGAAACATATAAGTTACTAGCCAGAATTCTTCTGTTTTCACTTCAACCCTTTTCTTAATAGGTCTTAATCAGAGCTCAGAGAGGCTCTTCTGTCTCATGACAGTTGCCAAGGAGAGCTGCCATTCCTACACAGAGCCATCTGTTCTCCACAATAACATAGTTTTAAATCAGGAACTGCTCCCAGCCAGGCCTCTCCAGAGGTGGTTTTTGTGACATGAAATGCCAACACTTCAAGAAGAGCGCTGTGACATCAGGCAAAACACTCTTGTTTTGCATGTCCACTCGGCCCCTGCCCTGGCACCCGTATCATTACCAAACCTGTTCAGGAAAGTGAGAAGTACCACAAACCAACACACAGGGACTGGACTTACAGCAAGCACTAACAGTGATTAAATTTTCACAGATCACTAAATGAAGAAAAAATGCAGCTGCTATCGGAATTGACAGCATCCCGCCCGGCAGCTTGAAGAGGCCTGTTGTGGGGGATCAAGGCAGTCTCCAGAGCTGAAAGCCGAATGATTTTTTTTATGTGCCCGAGATTCATCCACAGACCTCTAGCAAGAGAATGAAATTGCTTTCTGGTAAGTGCACACCTGCAGCTACAGTTAAGTGCATGAATCCCGCTGGTTTGGCTAATATTAACCAAAGTGAAAATGCAGCACGGGAGTGAGGCCTGCCAGGAACCAGATTGACATTCCAACAAATAAAAAGGCGAAATTGAAGGTTTGCTCATAAACACATGCGCGCGCGCACACATACACACACACATGTGTGTGTGCAGGCAGAGCTGGCACTGGGAGAAAGGCACAACAAGGATATTAGAAGGTAGGGGAAGGATGTGGTGGTATGTAGTCCGGAGTTGCAGGAGGAAGGGGCTGTTTCCCAGAAGGAAAAGAGACAGTGGCACGTGGAATGTCTGGTGGGCAGGAGTGAAGTCGGACAATGCACTGGGTATACCTGTAGTTATTGCAGCTGGGTGTAATGGTTAAAGCGCTGGGCTACAAATCAGGAGACTTGAGAGTTGAAGTCCCTCCTTAGGTGCAAAAGTCAGCTGGGTGACTTTGGGCCAATCACCAGGAGACTGGGAGTTCTAGTCCTAACTCAGACATGAATGCCAGCTGGATAATTTTGGGCCGATTATCAGAAGACTGGGAGTTCTAGTCCCTCCTCAGGCATGAAAGTCAGCTGGGTGACTTTGAGCCAATCACCAGGAGACTGGGAGTCTAGTCCTGCCTTAGGCATAGGCCAGTCACTTCCTCTCAGCCCAACCTATATCATATGGTGATTGTTGTGGGGAAAATAGGAGGAGGAAGAATTGTTAGATATGTTTGTGGCCTTGAGTTATTTACAAAGCAATAAAGGTGGGATGAAAATTGTAATCTAAAAAATAAGAATTGTGACAATTGCTTTAGTCTGGCAAGATTCTGTTTGTAGGTAAATAACCATAAAGAAACTACTCAGAAGTAACTCCATGTATCATTCTTGGTTCTTTAGGCATGACAATGTTTCATGAAAGGCATTTTATCTGCTTTTGGAAAGTTTGACAATACGTACATGCATATATATTGAATGGTAGCCATTAGAACCCAGTACAATACCATGAAAAGCCAGTGGGCAGAACGTTTTTGCTGCTGTTCTGTATTCCACAACAATGCAATTTTTTTCCTCCATTACTTTTTATAACTCAGTACCCCAGTCAATGGGGATGTGGAAGCAAAGGTTTGTATAAATCCAAGGATTATCTCTCAACTGACCAGTTTTATTTCTTGGAATGAAGCACACTGATTCATCTAAGCATTTCAAATAGGGAGGGGTCCTTGGTGCTCTCTGAGCTAGAACACCGATGATATTACCTAATTTGCGTAATAAAACTTCTGCAAGAAAAACCAGAAAGTCCAGCTGTCTCTTGGAAAAAAAAGCATCTTTGGGACAACCATTTCCTGGATGACTGAGAATCTCCATAGACATCTGCAAGAAAACATTCAAGCTCAGAAAGCATCAAGGAACCCTCATCTCAACCGGAAGCTACAAATATTCTCTCTCCTTTATTTCAAACAGTGAACTACATTTGAGGTGGCCCTTATGTAAAGCCTATTCTAATCCACCAGTAACCTTCATTTTGAAAGCAATGAGTCCTTTTCTTCCCATGTCAGCTTAGACTTCAATAAGGAACGAGTCTACTGTACCTAGCTCAGTTTAGCCCCCGGTGTGTATTACTTCCAGTGAACAAGATGAGCCCACGGATCCATCTATCTCCAAAGTGACCTCTGAGAATAGATAGAATCTTGTTACCTTGTAATGAGTTTTATGTCTTCTCTCAGCCTATTTCAACCACGTTGTTCCAGTGATTAGAAGCTATTATCAGCCAGCTCCTTGCAAGATTATGAATTATGGAGCTCCCGAGTTCTTATAAGGAGAATACATCTATTATACACACTCCTTTGCGCGCGCACAATTATGTAAGGAAGAAAGCTTCCATCTTTGCAAATACCCAAGGTTGATGCCAGTTCTTATTATGGGGATATTGTTTAGGCACAGGCCCTGCGAGCAAAAAACAAAAAAAAATATTAGGAGAGGAGAGGTTTATCATCAGAAGGCAAATAATTGTCTTTAGCAGTTGGCATCCATGAACTACAAAGTGATTTTCAAAGTGTGGTTGAGTTTGCTATCCGCCAATGTAACAATTATTAAATTGGAAAGCTCTACACTAAAGCCTGTGTTTAGGCTTTTCTTTGGATGACTTGCATGGAGAGGGAGAAATTATAGATAAAATGCCTTTATTGTAGGGGTGTCAAACTTGATTTCATTGAGGGCCATATCAGTGATGTACAGAATTTGACCTGGGAGGGCAGGGAGGGGAGCATGGTCAGCTCGACGTCACTTATATCGATGGTACCTGTAGTGGATTGGGTGCTCTGCCAGCGAAAATGGGTTCCCAAGCTCCATTTCCAGCTGTGACAGCCTCCTGCAACCTTCTGCCAGCAAAAACAAAATCCAGGAGGGCCACACACAGCCCTTGCAAACTCTGTTTTCGCTGGCAGAGGCACCACGGCAGAGGTGGTAGTCTGACCAGTTCTGGAGAACCAGTATCGGAAATTTTGAGTAGTTTGGAGAACCAGCAAATGTCACCTCGGACTGGCTCCGCCAACCCCATCTCTTCTCTGCCTTCCATTGAGTCCCAGCTGATCGGCTGGGCCTTCTTTGGTTGCCCTGCACAGGAGAACGGAGCTGGAAAGCAGAATTAGTGGGATGGGGAGGGAATGGGATTTTGCGGTAACCTTCTCCAGGAGTGGCGTGGGAATGGAGATTTTATAGTATCCTTCCCTGCCACGCCCACCATACCACACCCACCACACCATGCCCAAAGAACTGGTAGTAAAATTGTTGAATCCCACCACTGACCATGGACCAGTCCTTCGCTGTTTCCAGGATGACCCGGCATGCCAGATCTAAGTACCCTATGGGCTGGATCTGTCCCAAGGACCTTGAGTTTCACAACCCTGCTCTATTGCATCCAAATCATCCTGCTTTCCCAACCTTCTTTTGAAATATTATGAGAGAAGGAACAAGGCGTTCCACATTGGACAATACACCGAATCTGCCGCCAAGAAAAATCCTGTTATTGCCTTCACTGAATCCAAATGGGTGAATTGCATCGACCAGTTTGCCTGGTGACAATTAGATCCATTATTAAAGCAGCCCTCAAAATCCAGCACAAGTTCCATTTTCAAGGAGGGGATAACATTCTAAACAGGAGAATCAAATTTTGCAATTGTTTATATGATCAGCCTCAATGCGGACAAGTTATGGACATTATTGGTATTTAGTTGTTCTTTTAACACAGTCTCAAGGTAACCAAAAAATATATACCTTTTTTGACATGTCAAATATTAGCTCCATGTATTTTGAATGTTTTATTTTAAGGAAATGAGATTCTACTCCAGATTTCAGAAGCTTAAATGTGATTAAGTGATAGGCACATGCTTTTGAAATATTTGTCCTGGTTTAAGATTGTAGATTGTGTTTTTGACTCATCTGTTGGAAGCCACATTTCAAAAACATGTTGAGTCAGAACAGTGAAGAGCCTGGGGCCAGAGACAAAGCGATGCATTTGATTTGACTTTACTTAGAATTTTGAAAATGAAATTAAACGTACCGAATGCAACAGACTCCTGACATGGTCGATGATCTCTGGAGGGCCCGTGACAGGGGGTTTTCCTCTGTCCTGGTCCTGTTAGACCTCTCGGCGGCTTTTGATACTATCGACCATAGTATCTTATTGCGGCGGTTGGAGGGTTTGGGGATTGGGGGAACTGTCTTGCGATGGTTCTCCTCCTTCCTCTCCAACCGCTCGCAATTTGTGTTGGCGGGGGGGGAGAGGTCCACCTCTAGGCCCCTTATTTGTGGGGTGCCTCAGGGATCGGTCCTCTCCCCTCTCTTGTTCAACATTTATGTGAAGCCGCTGGGCGAGATCATCCGTGGTTTTGGGGTGCGGTGTCATCTGTATGCGGATGATACCCAGCTTTACATCTCCACCCCGGACCACTCCAACGATGCTGTGGAGGCTATGTCCCGGTGCCTGGAGGCCGTGCGAAATTGGATGGGCGGGAACAGGCTCCGACTCAACCCATCCAAGACCGAGTGGCTGTGGTTTCCGGCGGCCAGATATAGTCAGCTGACGCCATCGCTGGCTATTGGGGGAGAGATTCTACCCCCTACAGGGAGGGCCCGCAATTTGGGTGTCCTCCTGGATACATGGCTGTCTTTAGAAGACCATATTGCGGCCGTCTCCAGGGGGGCTTTTTATCAGGTTCGCCTGATCTACCAGTTGCGGCCCTTCCTAGATCGGGACGCCTTGCACACGGTCACTCACGCCCTTGTCACCTCTCGCCTGGAGTACTGTAACGCTCTCTACATGGGGATCCCTGCGGGGAGCACCCGGAGACTCCAACTGGTGCAAAATGCGGCCGCGTGGGTGATTATGGGGGCGTCGCATGTGACGCCTCTCCTGCGCGAGCTGCATTGGTTGCCGGTGGCTTTCCGGGTTCGCTTTAAGGTTCTGGTTTTGACCTTTAAAGCGATCCTTGGCATTGGGCCAGGCTACCTGCAGGACCGCGTTCTGCCGGTGATCTCCAACAGACCTGTGCGTTCCCACAGGGAGGGCCTTCTCCGGGTGCCGTCGGCCTCTATGTGTCGTCTGGCGGCCCCCAGGAGTAGGGCCTTCTCTGTGGGGGCCCTCGCCCTCTGGAATAGTCTGCCCCCAGAGATACGCACCAGCACGGACCTGAGAGCCTTCAGACGGGCGTTAAAAACTTGGCTCTTTGAGCAGGCTGGCCTAGGCTGACACAAGATTTTAACTCTGTCTCCTGTTTTAAATTGGGTTTCAATATTTGGGGTTTTTAATTAGTTATGGGGGAGGGTAACTTTTTAATTAAAACAGCCTAAATTATTTAATTCATTTTAATTTTTGTATATTGTATTGGGGTAGGATCGGCTGTGCACCGCCCTGAGTCCTTCGGGAGAAGGGCGGTATATAAGTACTTAAATAAATAAATAAATTAATTAATTAATTAATATTTTCTTTTTTTTCCACCTGAAAAATTTACAAACAGGTGGCAACTTTTTTGGAAAGAGTCACATTAAAAGCTATTGGTGGCCTCACATCATCCTAGGACAAATTTTATTCTGCTTTAAGAAGCAACCTTTCTGCATCAATGTTTGTTCTTTAACATTCAACTTCCTAATTAACTTATCACTTGGTCTCATTCCAAAAAAATCCATCTATTTTCAATATCGGTTGAGAACTTCAACATTCAAATCTGAATTTGTGGATCAACTGAATCTTAAGAGGACAGGTAATCCTCGGCTTATGACCACAATGGAGCCCACAAAATTTTCTGTTGCTAAGCAAGACATCTGTTAAGTGAGTTTTGTCCCATTTTATGATATATCTTACCACAGTTGTGCACTTGAGCTGCATTTAAAAAAAAAAAAGATTTGGAAATAGTGATAAATGGCAAAATGAATAGGAACCATAAACAGGACATCATTGCAAGGAAAAAAATTGCAAATTTAGGCTGAGTCACCCAAAATACAAATTTTAAATCAGAGAATGGACAGGTACTGTAGTCCTCTTACAATTGCAATTGAGCCCAAAACTTCTGTTGCTAAGCAAGGCAGTTGTGAAGTGAATTTTGCCCTATTTTAAGACAAGAATTGCTAGGTTGGCAGGAGCTGGGATGAGGACGGAACTTCGCCCCATCGCGCAGCACACAGCTTTCGAACCTGGGCTGTCGGAACGCAGGGAACATGCTGAGATGCACAGAACATTGTTACTTTCCTACCAAAGTGTACCTATTAGTCTACTTGCATTTGCACACTTTTGAATTGCTAGGTTGGCAGAAGCTAGGGTACGGATGGGACTTCACCCCATTGAGTAGCACTCGGGTTTCAAACCTGGGCTGTTGGCTTTCCAGCTCACAAGCTCAGCATCTTTAGCCACTGAGCCACCGCACCCGCTATCTTGAGCAACTACATTAACTAATTCAATGAACCGGAATCCTGTTTTATTTTTGTTTCTGTTCACTTTGTCTGAAAAGCAAGTTGCCACACTCCCTTTCCAGCTAGCCAAAAAAAAAAAAAGGGGGCATTGGTGCCGATGTGTGCATTTTTTCCCTCTTGAAAATTTCCTTTGCTTCGGCGTTCTCTCTGAAAGCTACAGTTTTCTTCAGCTTGGTGGCAAAATGTCAGGTATTCTTAGAAGGAAGACAGAAGAATGGCAGCCCTGTTCACTTGTGGGAGAATTGGTTTTTGAGTTAGCCACTTAATTTACGAGCAGCAGCGGAATCTGTCTGTTTGCTGACAAGCAATTTCCCCCCCCCCCCCTTCTTTAAAAGAGAACCTCATTATCCTCCCTTGGGACCTTTTCATCTGATTTAATCCGCGACGTGATTGTTATCAAGGGATGAAAGGAAAGGGAAAAAAAAAGAGCAGCTCTAATTCCCTGATGGATCCACATGCATTTGACAAGATACCTAATGAGGATGTCTATGAAGAGTCAGTCAAATATTTAAAAGCAGGTGTGAAGAATTGATCTGGCAAGGCCAGAAGCAAAGTGCCCGAGACTATTTTGTTAGCATAACAATTCCCACATGCAAATCTCTCCTTCTGCCCATAAAAATGAGAGTCTTGGTTTATTATGCCAAGCTAGCGGGATAAAGATGCAAGAAATTGAGCCTTGTTTCTACAATATGGGAGGTCTATGGAGATTGTCAATCATCCAAGTCATGGTTGTCCCAAAGGTGCTTTTCCTTTTCAAGAGGCAGCTGGACTTCCTGTTTTTTTTCTTTGAAGACGTTTCGCTTCTCATCCAAGAAGCTTCTTCAGCTCTGACTTTCATTCTCCACCATCCAGTCAGAGCTGAAGAAGCTTCTTGGATGAGAAGTGAAACTTCTTCAAAGAAAAGCCAGAAAGTCCAGTTGCCTCTTGAAAAAAAAATATCTTTGGTGCAATATTGGAGATTTTCCCCTTCATTAGCACTTAGCAATAGCACTTAGACTTACCTACCGCTTCACAGTGCTTTCCAGCCCTCTCTAAGTGGTTTACAGAGTCAGCCTATTTTCCCCCAACAATCTGGGTCCTCATTTTACTAACCTTGGAAGCACAGAAAGCAGAGTCAACCTTGTGCTGTTTTTTAACCATCATATTTGATTGATCCAAAGTTACCCATGAGGTTTCCATGTCCAAGTACGGATTCAACTTCCTAACTCTCCATTGCAACTCAAAAGTCATGGTCTGTTCAAAAGAGTGCATTTGGAGAAGGAGGAGGAGGAGGAGGAGGAGGAGGAGGAGGAGGAGGAGGAGGAGGAGGAGGAGGAGAAGAAGAAGAAGAAGAAGAAGAAGAAGAAGAAGAAGAAGAAGAAGAAGAAGAAGAAGAAGAAGAAGAAGAAGAAGAAGAAGAAGAAGAAGAAGAAGAAGAAGAAGGAAGAGGAGGAGGAGAAGAGGAGTGGGGGAGGGGGAGGAGGAGGAAGAAGTAGAAGTAGAAGAAGAAGAAGAAGAAGAAGAAGAAGAGGAAGAGGAAGAGGAAGAGGAAGAAGAAGAAGAAGAAGAAGAAGAAGAAGAAGAAGAAGAAGAAGAAGAAGAAGAAGAAGAAGAAGAAGAAGAAGAAAGAGGAGGAGAAGAGGAGTGGGGGAGGGGGAGGAGGAAGAAGAAGAAGAAGAAGAAGAAGAAGAAGAAGAAGAAGAAGAAGAAGAAGAAGAAGAAGAAGAAGAAGAAGAAGAAGAAGAAGAAGAAGAAGAAGAAGAAGAAGAAGAAGAAGAACTCTATTGTCATTGTACAAGTACAACAAAACTGTGGATGCACAGTTTGCATGCTGTAACTAACAAGTTCATCTCTGGCATCCAGGACTCCTTGATTTTTTCCCCCATCTGTAAGCTGTTTACTCTTCTAGTCCAGTTTTGTTCCACTCTCTGCTGCTCTCTGCACTGTTCACATTATATATCAGGGCTGTCAAATTCATCACCATTTCCCTGCTTCTCTAGGCCTATTTATGTACCCAGTGGTCATCCTTTAACAAAAGTCAGTGACATTGAGCAGGAACATTATTTTGAGATTAATTAATCTACAATGCAAAAAGAAATGATGGGGTGTATGTGTCCTGACACGTCAGTTGGAAAAGGGTGTCTTGTGCTGACACAGTCATCTTCTCTTAATTTGCCCCGCACAGCCCTGTTTAATTATATTGATTCATGCTTTGTTTTCTGCAGACCGAGCACTGGAAATTGAGTACCAATTGCTTCAAAGTACCAACAACAGCACCAGCATTTTGTTAACGGGAGCAGAGATCCGACACTAGTCCCATCCATCTCTTTGTTGTCTGTTATTATTTCTAAGTGCGAAATATTAATTCTGGGTGGAAATAAAACTGAGCCCTGGAAATGGATTCCAGGAAATAAAACTGTCACTTGACTTAATTAAGATACCATTATGTTTCAAAAGCTTGCTGCATTAAGGACTTTCTAGAGGGAGGAAGGCCAGCCTAATGGTTTCTTTCCTCAAGTGCTTCAACAACAGCCGGGCACAGTGGAGCACGAATTTGTAATCCAGCTATTCTGGAGGCTGAGGCTGGTAGATTGTTTGAGCTCAGGAGTTTTGGGCTGCAAGGAGCTATGCCGATAGGGCAGGGGTGTCAAATAGCAATAGCAACAGCACTTAGACTTATATACCGCTTTATAATGCTTTACAGCCCTCCCTAAACAGTTTTTCAGAGTCAGCGTGTTGCCCCCAACAACCTGGGTCCTCATTTCATCCATTTCGGAAGGATGGAAGGATGAGTCAACCTTGAGCCGATCAGGATCTCACTGCTGGCAGTGGGCAGAATTAGCCTGCAATACTACATTCTAACCAGAGGTGGTATCCAGCAGATTCTGACCAGTTCTGGAGAACCAGTAGAGGAAATTTTGAATAGTTCAGAGAATCAGCAAGTACCACCTCTGACTAAGGGATTTTACCGTATCCTTCCCCTGCCACACCCACCAAGCCACGCCCACAGAACCAGTAGTAAAAAAAAATTGATTACCACCACTGGCCTGGTGGGATTCGATCTGCCAAATTGCAGGCAGCTGGCTGTCAGCAGAAGCGGCCTGCAGTACTGCACTCTAACCACTGTGCCACCAAGGCTGTTCATGATTTCATTGAGGGTCCACATCAGGGTTGCGTTTGACCTCGGGGGGCCAGGGTGGGTGTGGCCAGGGTGGGCATGGCCAGCTCTACATCACTTCTGTCAAGGGACCTGTGGTGGCCCGAGCACTCTGCCAGAGAAAATGGGCTCCTGAGCTCCGTTTTCACCTGCAACAGCCTCCTGCAACCCTCTGCCAAAACAAAGCTTGTGTCCTTGTGAGCTCCATTTTAACTGGCAGAGGCACCGCGGGCTAGTCCTTTGCTGTTTCCAGGATGGCCTTGCAGGCCAGATCTAAGCACCCTGTGGGCCAAATCTGGCCCCCGGGCCTTGAGTTTGACACCCCTGTGATAGAGTGTTCACCCTACATTTGGCATCAATATGGTGATTCCTGGGGAGCTGAGGGCCACCAGGTTGCCTAAGAAGGGAAGAACTGGACCAGGTCATAGATGGAGCAGATCAAAACAGAATTCTGCAGATCAGCTGGAAAAGTCATGGAGATTTTCAGAACCAGCTTCTCTGAAGCAAGACAACCAAACTGCAATGTATTACACTGAAAATCCCTGCCTTTCCTCCCCCCCCAAAAAAACGTCAAGGCAATAACAATCACCACTAACACCATCACAAGGCATCCACATTTCTCTCTTTTGATTCCACCTGCCAAAGTCAAGGGGATAAATTTAGAGGGAAAATAATTGCAGTCACATCCTTCTCCGGCTTGGCTGTTTGCCTGTATGTTTACCCAGCTGAGTTAGTTGACACTGAAGTTAGTTGTTACCGCAGCACAGCTGACAGCTCATCATTGAGAGCCTGACATGAGTTGCTCTCCTCTTGATTCCAAGCCTGCAATCTCAACCTGGGCCTGCACCACCAGCTGTGCATGTAGAACATTTTCCCAGTCCAACTGGAGCTGTGCTTGCTGCTACAAACTTTTTTGAGATCTTTCTTCCCCCCCTCCACATGCCATCTCCTCCTCTGTTTTTCAAGAGCCTCCCATTCTCCTTAGCAACTTAATCTTGCCAAGAGAACCTCCTCTGTGCTAAGAGACCCTTAATAACCTGCCTGAATTGCTCAACCCCTTTTGGCTTAATGGTTCTTCTGCTTCACGTGGTTAGCTAGTTAATCTGACTGTTTTAAAGAATGTGGCAAATGGCCGGTTAGCCGTCTCTTGGGAAATGGGTCGGTGGTTGGCAAAATGATTCTTAAAATGTACCCTGTCTCCAGTTGCAAGAGGAAGATAAGCTGAAGTAATAGATTAATAGAGTTGGAAGGGACCTTGTAGCTCTTCTAGTCCAACCCCTTGCCCAAGCAAGAGGCCCTACACCAGAGGTGGTCAAACTCACATCGTCACATCATTGTCACATGACATATCGAGATTTTTTCCCCCTTTGCTAAAACGGGGGTGGGTGTGGCCAGTGTGTAACACATCTGGCCTGTGGGCCATGAGTTTGACACCCCTGCCCTACAAATGACAGTCCAGTCTCTTCTTGAAAGCTTCCAGTGATGAAGCTCCCACAACTTTTGAAGGCAACTTCTGTTCCATTGGTTGATTGTTCTCATTGTCAGAATGTTTCTCCTTATTTCCAGGTCGAATCTCTCTTTGTTCACTTTCCATCCATTATTCCTTGTCTGGCCTCCGGGGGACTTTGAAAACAGCTTGATCCCTTCCTCTCTGTGGCAGCCCCACCCTGCTCTCCTGTCTCCCCTGGTCCTTCTCTCCACTAGATTAGCCATGCCCAGTTCCTGCAACCGTTCATCATATGTTTTAGCCTCCAGTCCCCTAATCATCTTGGCTGCTAACAACCTACCTGATGTTTTCTCTTAGTAGAGGTTGCCACCAAGAAGAAATGCACATACTCCTCAACATACAAACAAAGTTACATGGCACTAAAAACAATGACTTGCGACTGATCCTCACATTTACGATTCCTGCAGCAGCCCCACAATCACATGACCAAATTTAAGGCACTTGGCAACCGGCATGTCTTTATGATGGTTGTAGCATCCTTAGGAATCATGAAATCATCATTTGCAACCTTCCCATCTGGGTTCCAACAATCCAAGTCAATTGAGGGCGGAGCTGGATTTGCTTAAAGACCACATGGTTCACTTAACAACTTCAGTGATTTGCTCAAAACAGCCATGGCAGAAAGGTTCTAAAACCAGGTGTGACTCATTTAACAACTGCCTTGCTTAGTAACAGGAATTCTGGCCCCAGTTGGGATGGTTAAGTCAAGGACTACCTGTAAGGATTTGTACAACTGAAAACTACCTGATTCTAGATCCGTGTTGGCGAACCTATGGAACACATGTTGGAAGTGGCAACTGTCAGCCTTCAAGATTGAAGGTGAACAACATTTTGAAGTTAAAGAAATTTTGGATTCTCGAAAAAAAAAGGGGTGGACTCCAGTATTTGGCTGTTTGGAAACATTTTCCTCCTTCCCAATCCGAATGGGTGAATGATAAGGATGTTAGAGCTCCTAAGCTTGTCAAGGTCTTCCGTACTAAATATCCTGACAAACCCTAAAATATAGTATTGTAGTGTTACATGTATATTTTCTGTTATCTTCTATTTTTTATCTTTTATAGGACTAACGCCTCTTTTGCAGGAGGGCCGAATGTCAGCCTTCAAGATTTTCTTCCTTTGCTTTGCATCTTTTGGTTGTCATAAGGGCCTTGGTGGTGCAGGCTGTTAATCATCTAGCACTTAGTGCAAGCTGCCTGCAATTAGTGCAGGTTCGAATCCCACCAGGCTCAAGGTTGACTCAGCCTTCCATCCTCTCGGGGTAGGTAAATTGAGGACCCAAGATTGTTGGGGGCAATAAGCTGACTTTGTAAAAATGCCGCTTGGGGGAGGGGGGGGGGGCAAAAGCCCTAGTAATAAGCAGGCATATACAATGGAATGAAGGCTATTGCTGAGCACTTAGCATGGTGCTCCTTAGACTGTAAGCCGCCCTGAGTCTCCGGAGAAGGGTGGCATATAAATGTATGATAAAATAAATAAATAAATAAATAAATAAGTAACGCGGGGAGGAGGGGGGACATGGTTATGGGAAGCGAGCTGGAGGTGTTACAAAACAGAACTGTATAAGTTGTGGGGGTGGAGTTTCTTGTTTAGGCTTCTATCCTATACTATGCACAGCCACAACTCTTTATCAAAATATGTCAAGGTCAATGGACAGAGGCCTCATCACCACCTGGAGATGCCCACATGATGCTATACACAACTTTTAATTGGATGAACCAATTGAACTATTGGGGGTGGGGACGTTGCCATCACTTTGTATATGTGATTTACACGCTCATTTTCTCAGATTCAGAATTCTTTTGTTACTACCATTTGACTTCCAGTAAAAGATATCTTTTCTCTAATTAATGGAGTCTAAGTATTTCTTTCTTGGATTTTGAGTGGAGCACCAGCTGACAGGCACATAGAGAGGTCAGCCGGAAGAACCCCACTGCACATGCGTGCGTGCTGCCACACGACAACTGATTGTCACGTATCTGGCGCGCATGCACAGAGGGTGTGTGTGTGTGCATGGGAGATGCATGCATATGTGCAGAGATGCACAATGCATGTGGGGGTATCTCGTGCGCATGCACAGAGACATGTGACCCGTGAGGGGGGATCGTGTGTGCATGTGCAGGGGGCGTGGGGCGGTTCAGCATGCATTGCCTTCTGGGTGCTGGCATGTGCAAGAGAGGGCACGCGCAATTATCGGCACGGGAGCCAAAAAAGGTTAGCCACCATTGTTCCAGATCTTGTTGTTCACTGTAAGGAAGCCTTGTCTTACCCATTTCCCCTGCAGTTCAAAGAGACTTGGGCTGCAAATTCAAGAGAGATTAATGACCTAGGCGAGTTGCAGAGCCTTTGACTTCCAAAATAAGAAAATATCCCTTTTTCTTCAGAATGCCTCAGGTGTCACATTGCCATCACGTGACATTTTGCAGCATTTCCCCCCCTTTACGGAGCTGGGGTGGGCATGGCCTGCGTGGGACACATCCGGCCTTTGGGCTGCCGGATGGGATTTAATACCCCTTCTCTAAACCCATCATCATGACATTGTCCATTATCCCTACAGAAGCCATTTTCCAATCACTTCCAAGGCACTCATTGCAACCCACAATTCCTGCTAGGATAATTTGTCCTCCTCTAGGGTAGGAGTCTCCAAACTAGGCCACTTTTAAGACTTGTGGATTTCAGCTCCCAGAATTCCCCAATCATTACAGCTGACTGGGGAAGTCTGGGAGTTCAAGTCCACAAGTATTAACGTCTGAAGAGATTCTCAATCACCCAGGTCATGGTTGTCTCAAAGGTGTTTTCCAGGAGGTGAATTAGAATAGAATAGAACAGAAAAGAATAGAAAAACAGAGTTGGAAGGGATCTTGGAAGTCTTCTAATCCAACCCACTGCTTAGGCATGAAATGCTATACCACTTCTGACAAATGGTTATCCAACATCTATTTAAAAACTTCCAGTGTTGGAGCATTCACAACTTCTGGAGGCAAGCTGTTCCACTGGTTAATTGTTCTGACTGTCAAGAAATTTCTCCTTAGTTCTAGGTTGCTTCTCCCCTTGATTAGTTTCCACCCATTGCTTCCTGTCCTGCCCTCAGGTGCTTTGGAGAATAGCTTGACTCCCTCTTCTTTGTGGCAGCCCCTGAGATATTGGAACACTGCTATCATGTCTCTCTTAGTCCTTCTTTTCCAAGACATACCCAATTCCAGCAACCATTCTTTATACGTTTTAGCCTCCAATCCCCTAATCATCTTTGTTGCTCTTCTTTGCAACTCTTTCTAGCATCTCAACATCTTTTTTACATCGTGGCAACCAAAACTGAATGCAGTATTCATGCAGGCAACTGGACTTTCTGGTTTTGTCTTCTGAAGACGTTTTGTTTCTCATCCAAGAAGCTGCTTCAGCTCTGACAGGATAGAGGGGAATAGAAGGATTTATATTCCTTGCAGGCAACTGGTCATTTGCATCCATTTAGAGGGTTGTTGAAGCACTTGGAGGTTTATTTGTGTCCTCAGGGTTACCAGAGTAGTGCTCCTGGTTCCTGTATATAATTCCTTCGATTCCCCACTATACTGTCAGAGCTGAAGAAGCTTCTTGGATGAGAAGCGAAACATCTTCAAAAGAAACACAAGAAAATCCAGTTGCCTCCTGAAAAAGCACCTTTGGGACACAAGACTTAAAGTTACCAAGTATGGAGACCCCTCCCCCTGCTCTAGGGAAAACTATTAAGTCCAATTCAAAGGAATCTTTACCATCTTTACCTAACGTTCCATCTTTTCATCAGTGAAGCAGGAAGGAACCCCTCCGCTCCCGAATTCCACATCACCCACTCTATTTAAATTACAAAGGTGTCGCTGAAAGTTGGAAATTTTATTTTGCAATCATCTCAGGCAGCACCTCTAATTTAAAAACTAGCATCACGTGGAAATAATACTTTGGCCTTTTCCAGGGCTTTCAAGCTTTTTTCCTGCTGTGGAATGCATTAGTTTAAAGAAAGGAAATTCCCTGGACCCCTAATCAAGAGGCAAAGCAGTCAGTTATTATGAAACAAATAGCTCCAGAGAGTGAATATTGAATCTATTGAATGTCAGCTGACAACTCCTATACTTTATTCTTAGAAAAATTGTTATGGATATCCCTGCCTAGTGAACCTGTTCTTTCTTTTTTAGCCTTAGTTACACATGGAATCCTCCTGAGTTCTTGTGGGACACAGTTTGAAAACTGCTGTAGTAAATCATTGCTCATAGAAAAAACAACAGGTGTGGTTTAAGACAAACTTGCCAAGAGCATGTATGAATGGATCTATCTTTCTCTGTGCAACGATCTCTTCAGGTCCAAGTCTTCTCATTCTTCTACTAAACTCCAAAAAATAGAATAGAATAGATATTGGAATATAGAGTAGAGTAGAGTAGAGTAGAGTAGAGTAGAGTAGAGTAGAGTAGAGTAGAGTAGAGTAGAGTAGAGTAGAGTAGAATAGAATAGAATAGAATAGAATAGAATAGAATAGAATAGAATAGAATAGAATAGAATAGAATAGAATTCTTTATTAGCCAAGTGTGATTGGACACACAACAAATTTGTCTTGGTGAAAATGCTCTCAATATATATAAAAGAAAAGATACATTCATCAAGAGCCAAGAATCATAAGGTACAGCACTTAATAATTGCCATAGGGTACAATAAGCAATCAAATCATACTAGGAGACACCTTATATAGGAACTTCTTCCATTGGGGAATTTGAAGGGTAGAGGCAGACCAAATGCATAACAAAGAACTCCCCTCATAATAATACGTGGTTACTACTTTCAGTGATAAAGTAGACCAGGAAACACTGGTAGAGAATTTTGAAAGAATCCTGAAGCACCTTGTGAACATAGGTAGTCCTCAACTTACAATTATTTGTTTACTGACTGTTCAAAGTTTTGTAATGCCATTGGAAAAAAACATGATTTATGACTAACCGGTCCTGACATTTATGACAACTGCAGCATCCTCCTGGCCACGTGATCAAAATATGAATGCTTGACAACTTGACCAAGAGTTGACCAAGGTACAATTTTCACATCACATTGCCATAATTTAAATTGTCTATAGGAGCTCCTGTTAATTATTCAGAAGTACCACTCCCAGATTCTCAGGAACTTGCTTCATTATAAATGAGGTCACTCACTTTAATCTATATCTGCACTGAAAAAGATAGATAAATTCTGAAATATGAGGATTTACATTTTATTAGGCATATTTACATAACTCAGGCTTAAACCTTCAGAATTTTGACATGGGGGAACTGTGTCATTTGTCTCTCATGACTGAGGTGGCCCTTGTCATGGAGAGTGAAAGACAATGAATTAGAATGAAAGTGAACATATTTAATATCCTATTACTTCTGTACGACAAATATTAATTATCCTCTAAAATTCATAGGCTCTCAGAATATAAGCAGATGTTACCGAAGTTAATAGCAGACTTTGACTGTCCTTCATTAGTTCCAGAAAACATACCTAGATTCATCACAATTCTGCATGTTACAGATTGACTACCTGGTGAATGCAAGGTTAACAATTTGGAAACTAGAATAGCAGTGATGTTGCAACTACAGTTACAAGCAATCTTCAACCTATTAAAAAAGGGGGTAAAGGTTTCCCTTGTCCAACTCTAAGGGATGGTGTTCATCTCTGTTTCTTAGCCAAGGGAACCAGCATTGTCTGAAGATACTTCTGTGCTCATAACTACAAGCTGAGCATGACTATAACAGCAGAGAACGCTGTTAACTCCCCATCAAAGTGGTACCTATTTATCTACTTGCATTTGCATGCTTTCGCACTGCTACGTGGTCAGGAGCCTCGACTTATAAAACTATTCCTTTAGCCGCCATTCAAAGTTACTGTTGTGGCCTGTCGGCTGCCAGCAGAGCTAGCTGCAGAGTCAGGTGAGGAGGAGATGGAGGGAGAGCCTGGGCAGGCTTCAGAGCCTTTGGAAGGCTCTGATGAGGAAGCAGAAGCAGAGACAGAGGCAGAGCTGGGGCCTTCCATCCTTCCCCAGTTGGAGAGGCAGCTGAGCTGAGTGAGGGGTAGGAACAGATGGGGCCCATCCCAGATATGCATAGAGTGGAGAGGAGAGCAACGGAGAGCAATAAGCCGGCTCTCAGGGAAAATAAGTCGTAGATGCTAGCCAGGCCCTCCCTGGCTGGGAAATAAATAGTACGGGTTTCAGATTTCTTGGCCAGGTCTGTTGGGACAAATTACATATGATTTTTGTTTATCCACATGAATAAAAGACTGTTCCTATCCCCTTTCAAAAGGGGTTTGTTTGTACTCATGAGTAAGCAGCTTATCATTACTTGCTGGGTCAAAATACTAACAGTGGCAGTGAATAAAGTGAGCTAAATCTGGTCTGCGCACTTACAACCATTACAGCATCCCCATGGTCATGTGATCAAAACTTGTGCTTGGCAATGGTAAATTTCAGTTCAAATGTAATTGTTAAATCAAGGGCTACCTGTATTCCATTCGCCCTCTTTTTTCTTTCCAGGCCCTCTAAAGAGTATCTCCTTTAATTTTCTCTCTCCCTCCAGTCACCAACCCCTGCATTCTATCTTTTCGGCCTTCTCTCCCAACTCTTTCCTCTACAAGTAGTGATACGGTACTGGAACACTTTGGGTTTCTTTAACATTTCTTTTGTGTTTTGGTGCACCGCAGAGCAAAACTGCAAAACTTGTTTCATGCCTTAGTTTCTAAGGACCTCAAGGGGTGGATGAGATTGGAGGGCAGTGCCAGCTTTCAAACATTTTAATTCTTATTTGTTTTAAGAGGGTGTAGAACTGAACCTGGAGGTCTTCTGGGATGAGTAATCTAACTACAGCCATCAGTGAAAGCAAAGGAAATCATATTCCATGAAGGAGTTCCGGTGATAGGAAAACATACTGAATAATGGATGCATTATGGAAAGGAAAAGAAGATAAAATTCACATTACCTTTAGTTAACTTATTTACATTTTTAATCTGGCATATATAATTATTCTTCAGAAAGGCAATTTCTAGCGTGGAATTTAAATAAGTCAACAAAAGTTGAACATGGACTCTGCAAAGGAGGCCTATAGGAGAAGTACGTTAAAATGCAAGTATCTTTTCCAATAAAAAATAGAAGGGGAGAGAAAATTATTTTGCTTTTGTTGGTAACACGAATATAAATACAAAGATGCATAAATCCATAATTAATTACAGCCTAAGACTAATCATAATCCAAAGTGGCCCTCTAAATGTGAATGATTCTTTTCTCCTGTAATTTTACTGAAATCTGATTGCCTTCAGCACCAACATCCCATCTGCCAAGGGGAAATCTGTTACAGCTCAGAAATGAACATTCAGATAAATTTTGCAATGCGAGCTTCTGTGTAAGTATCGATGGGAAAATGAGCTTACTGTAAGACCTGTATTTTAATGTTTTTTTTATGAGAAGCTGCCACAAAGAAGAGGGGGTCAAATTATTCTCCAAAGCACCAGAGGGCAGAACAAGAAACAGTGGATGGAAACTAATCAAGGAGAGAAGCAACCTGGAATTATGGAGAAACTTCCTAACAGTGAGGACAATTAATCAGTGGAACAACTTGCCTCCAGAAGTTGTGGATGCTTCAACATTGGAGGCTTTGAAGAGATTGGACAACCATTTGTCTGAAATGCTATAGAATTTCCTGCTCAAGCAAGGGGTTGGACTAGAAGTCCTCAAAGGTCCCTTCCAACTGTTATTCTGTTCTATCCATTGTTCTGTCATTTTTTTTTTTTTAAAGTAGAAAACCAACCTCACAAATTTGGGAGAAATTGTCCAAACAACTGAATTTCCGTTTCAATTTTCCTTCAGAAAACATGAGTGACATCCTTGTACTTTCCTAAGGAAATTCTCAATTCCTCTTAATCATGAGGCCCAGCTTTTAGAACTGACATAAAACTTTGTAAGATGTATGCTTATTCTGGTGTTTCGTTATCAGCCAGAGCCACCAGTTAGTGCTCAGGTAGATGGGTTTTAAAAACAGGGCTCTTTTATTGAAGCAACGTGTTGCCTTTGCAGGTTGTCTATCTCTTTGCAGATCAAAAGCAGGAGAGAGAACAGGCAATCTTTTACTTAATGCTTGCCCCTCAATCTCCATTTGTTATATGAAGAATGGGGTATAGCCCTTGACAAGCAACAATCAAATCTCTCCCTCTCTCCCTCCCTCCCCCCTCTCTCTGCCTTCCTGTGAAAACAGTGCCATAATTCCTTAGGATCTCAAGCATCTATCTTCTCTGCTTCTAGAGATGCCTGCTGGGACTCGGCTCCAAATCGGGAGGGGAAAATGTTAGTTGCAAACCAAAGCCAGCAGAGAAGAAGGAGAAGAGCTGCAAGAAGCAACACATAAACTCTAATGATGACTAGGAAGTGCAAGGAGAAGGCATAAATTGCATACTTGTAGCAAACACGTTCTTGAAACTAAAAGAATTTGGAGCTACAAAAATAAATGTGCCAAGGAAGGATACGTTTTTATAGGGAGATAAAAGCTTACAAGGCTGATTTTTTTATTATGTCAGTATAAAATGACAATTAGTTGGTATCTGGGGCCTGGGGACTGCAGAGTAGGATGGAGCCCATCCTCCACTCACAATAGAATTCTCTATGCCTCCAAGCTTGAAATTTTGGGCTTGGACAATCTGGAACTGTGCCACCTGCCGTCCGATCTAAGCATGGTTCACAAAATAACATCTTGCCTGTCAATGACTTCTTCAGCTTCAACCAGAATAATACACAGGCAAACAATCAATACAAACTCAAAGTAAACCGCTCCAAACTCAATTGCAGAAAATATGACTTCAGCAACAGAGTGGTCAACGCCTGCAATGCCTTACCAGACTCTGTTGTTACAGCCTCAACCCCTTGCAGCTTCAAACTCAAACTGTCTCCCGTGAACTTCACCCCATTCCTAATAGATCCTTAAAAGGGGCATGCATAAGCGCACCAGTGGGCCTACCGTCCCGGTCTTACTGTCCCCATTTATCTGTATTTACTCCCTTTGTTCTTGTATAAGTTCATACTTATACTTGTTATCTTGTACATGTTTGACAAACAAACAAAATAAAAATAAAGTGGCTTATTTGATTGTTGTCACCAGGATGTTGGGGGGTTATTGATTTGTCATTGTTCTTTTACATTGGGGTTTTATCCTTGTAAGCCAACTGGACTCACTGAGTTGGGCAGCCATAGAAATTTGCTTAAGTAAAAATATCTTCAATATTTTAACTTAACTTTTGGACTTGTTAAATTAAAAAGTTTCTGACTTAAGTTACATTAAAAAGTTACAGTGTTGACTCAAAAAGCTCAGATTGCCCAGGAGCTGTTGATACAAAGGAATTGTTGAGTCTGTCATTTGTTTGTCTGTAACTGTCTATCTAGTTTGGTACAGCAACCAAAGAAGAACAGACTTCAATGGATAGCTAGGACTGTAGAAAAAAACTCTATTTCAACCAGCTTGTTTTCCATTGAGGATCTGCATACTGCATGGGTCAGAAAAAGAGCTGAGAAAGTATTTACAGACCCCTCACATCCTGGCATAAACTATTTCAGCTCCTCACCTCAGGATGCTGCTATAGGGCATGGTTTGCCAAAGACAATTAGACACAGAGACAACTTTTTCTCTCGTTCCATCACTTTGCTGAACACCTAAGTCCCATAAATATCCCGTAGATAAAATACATACTTTCATATGTCTAAGGATATTTACTCATGCAGTGTGGCTGTATTACTATTATCCTCCTTTATCTTTTCTACTATCTTCTCTTATTGTTATTTTAGGATTAAGAGCAGATTGGTTAAAATGCAGTATTGCAGGCTAACTCTGCCCACTGCCAGCAGTTCGGTCCTGACCGGCTCAAGATGGACTCAGCCTTCCACCCTTCTGATGTTTGGTAAAATGAGGACACAGATTGTTGGGAGAAATATGCTGGTTCTATAAGTCACTCAGAAAGTGCTGTAAAGCATTATGAAGCGGTCTATAAGTGCTATTGATATTATGTTACTTTGTTGTTTGTATGTACACAGAGAACTTCTGGACTGGAGACAAATTCCTTGTGTGCCTAATCACACTTGGCCAATAAAGTATTCCATTCTAACACCCAAAACAAATAGTTTGGTGCCATTGGCCAAGAGGAATCCATTCAAAGCCAAGCATGTTGTGCTGGAATATATGAGCTGATTGCAAGTGTAGTTGTGCTTGACTACACCCAATGATAGCAAGCCTTTTCAATGGGTTTACTTTAAGCAGGACTGTGTCTGAATCCTAGTCAATATGGTGGGTGACCTACTTCTGGAGCAAAGAAATGCCATCATAAAGATATTGGGTGGCTCTCCATGACTGAGGCCATCATCTGTAGCACACAACCTCCATCGAGTGAAAACATCAGTTGGAGATAGTTTTCCTTTCTGCCTAGAAGCATCTCTGAATTACCTTTTGACAGCTAAGTGGCATTTATTTAAGGCAGCTTCAGAATCCATCAAAAAGATCTGCACATTATAAAAATGTAAATGCCAAGAATTGGCATCTTTAAAACAGCCATCAAAACACCTCAGAACATTTTCAGCAGCTAGCTAGTGAACTCAACAAAACAGGAAATCCTATTATATCGTAATAGCAACATACTAAATAATGGAAATAACATGATATAAATTCAATCTTCAAGGAAAAGCTCTAGGATACAGCGGGGGAAATGCATAAGAAAGAACACAAAAGATAATGTAAGCTAGAGAAATGCAAAGGACCAAATCCAGAGAGCTAAATCACAGGGTTGTTTTTTAAAGAAGGAATACAATCTTTCTTGCAACACTCTAGGAATCCATGCAGACATAGTTTTACCCATGCTTTACTAGAATTGTAGAAAGAACTTTCCTAAAGCAATCTGTTAAAAATATAGTGGGACCTTGCTACTCATTGTTAATTGTTTCTGGGCAGTGTGATGAGTACCCCAAACGATCAGTACTAAACAAAAATTTTCCCATAAAGAATAATGTAGTGAGTCATAAGGCAAGCCAATACCGATACATTGTAGCTTTAGGGTGAGTACCAAAGAAATAATGAGTACCAAGACAAAATTTTCACATCAAAATGAGCTGAGAACTAAATTCCATGAACTTCAAAGCAGTTGAGTACCAAGGTACCACTGTATATCTAATTGTAATTTGTTTCATCAGGTATTTTTCTACTAGTAGTAACATCTCAAAAAGTCCACAGCGAGCTTTATTTCAGATATTTAAAACAGTTCTACACCGCTTCCCATTAAAACAAAAAAAGCCAAAATTCAAAGCGGTTTTTACAGTTGAGTGAGAGGTTGAATTAGCAACGTCCTCCTGGCAGCTCTTTTTCAAGGGGAGTTATTAGAATTTATTTTCAATTATACACCAGAATAAGCCGTCTGCAGTATAGTTAGCTTTCAATTTCCACCAATTTTCAATGCAATCATAGATGCTTCAGTGATTAAGAATCTGTGTTGCAAAACAATTCCCCCTTTGCAACAATGCAATCAAACAGATCTAAAACACACAACCTATTATCTAATACTTTTGCAGCTTGCTGCTAAAGAGGATTTGCCAAGTATCCCCATTTCATACCCACCGAGTTCCCAACCTCATTTGCAAACAAATCTGCAAATTAAAAAAAAAAAAAGCTCACGAGAGGATTTTCCGTTTTTCTATTTCTTTTGTTAAGCCATAAACTCGAGCACACATCCGTCAATGCCATTTTTATATTACACTTGACAACGAACAACTCTTTACTGTCTCCCTCTGCCCATGAAGACTAAATTTTCTACTCTCTGGTAGCAAGGATGGATTGGGATTTACGACAGGAATCCAGGAGAGTAGCTCAGTTTAATTGTCTGGAATATTTCATGCTTACTGATTTACAAACCTATAACCGAGATATTTTTTTCTTTAACCCACAGCAAGAATTGCTCTGAAATGCCATTTGGGTAAAATATTGCATGGATCAATTTGAGAGCAAAGCTTCTGTTCCCAATCTCTTTCTCTTTCATGCTACAAATGACTGGTGCCGATCAGGGAACAACCAGAATAAGAAATATGAATGACATCACATTGCTTTGTTGAGAAGGGTTTTTTTTTTTTAAAGGTAAAGGAGTCCCTGCAGATTTTTCTCCGCTAGTCTTTACTAACTTTGGGTGGGCAGTGCTCATTTCCATTTCCAGGCCATTGAGCCAGTGCTGTCCAATGACATTTTCATGGTTATGTCACCAGTATGACATCACGGAATGCTGTTAACTTCCCACCGAAGTGATACCTATTTATCTACTCACTGTCAAGGTCCCAACTACATCCCCACTGAATGAAAGAACTCCGAGGCATGAGATCTCCTCAGATAACATTTTATTAGGGCATGTCATATTGGCACGATGCTGGTGAAAACTGGATCTAAAAGTCCCTGCTGGTTGTTCCCCTGATTAAAAGTAAAAGTTTGTCAATTCCCCGGAGGCATCAGTCACATGGTCCAATTAGCAGTGGGATGACCTTAGGCTCCACCTCCCAACCACCTGCACACATGACCTTGGTTCCCAGGGGAAAGAATGTTGTTTTGGTTAGAGCACCCCAGTTTATCTCTACACCCCTTTCCCTATTTCTCATCTCCAGCCTGTGTCAGCACTGAAATTTTGAAGAAAGAAAACCCCCCAGTAGAATAGCAAGGTGGCCACTGTCTAGCCAGCTTCAGGGTTGACACTCGCATTTGTGTGCTTTCGAATTGCTAGGTTGGCAGGAGCTGAGGTAAGTAAAGGGAGCTCACCCCACCACATGGCACTCAGGCTTTGAACCTAGGCTGCTGGCTTTCCAGCCGACAAGCACATCATCTTAACCCCTGAACCACCATGCCACCCCATTGTTGAGAAGAGCTAAGTAAAACCATGGTCTCCTGAGCGATCGTAGCAATTAGGGGCTATATTAGAATGGTAAAAGAGGATGGTATTATATAGCACCTACGGGCGGGGCCATGCAACTCCATCAAGATGATGAAATGGGTCTAAATTATGCAAGACAGCAAGATAAGGAAAGCAACAGAACTTAATAGAACAAATCACAATTGCACCAATTGTTCATTAAATTTAGCTCGTTACTCTCTACAGTGAACATCAGCAGACCATCAGGCAGGTACACTCTTAAGTTTCTACTGAAGAAACCCAACGTGATACTTTTGAGATGAAAATACGTGCTTTATAACTATAGTTTTCTTACTCTATAGGCCAAGGATCTGGAATAATTGAAAGGGTTTGGCTTCATTTGTTCTATTCCTGCTCCTTTTAACTCCCACCCCACGCAAGTACTTTGAGCACAGTGCAATAAATACAGCTAACACAGTCCACAGGATGGGGATTAAGGACATTACCCTATTATTTCCAATATGCACAGAATATTACACTCACAGCTCTAGTGATGTCTGGAGCAGATAACGGCTCATTTTGCTCCTGATGGCTCTGTGGTTGATTTTATTACATTTTTTTTTTTTTTTGTAAGGTCCCATCAGCTCAGGATCTCCCTAGCTAAAGCGGCCTTGTGCTCTTCAAATACGGCCGCCCAGAGACTCTTCCTCCTCCTCTTCAAAGCAACAAGACACCGGGGGAAAATAATGAAGCTTTCTTTATGCACCGTGAAGACCAAGCCCGCCGAATATAAATAGGGCAGGCTTGCATTGGAGACAGGCTGCTGGGGCCACTTTACAGGGGCAGCGGCTCAGAATACAAGCCACTTCCTCTCTGAAGCTTCTGCTGGCACAAGCAATTTTGAAAAGATAAATATGATTTAAGGTATCCGAGATGCTCACCACAATTCCCCATTGAGAGGAGAAAGGAAATTATTTATGCAACGTCGAGATGCCTCCGTCTGCATCTTCTATTCATCACGCATATCCCCAGCATGATGACTCAGGTACAGAGAGTGGATTTTATGGGCTACCTGCTAGAAGGGTAGCTCTCCTCCTGAGAGGCCCCGGTTAACGCTTTCACTCTGGATTTTAGTAGCGGTGGGCTTCAAAAATTTTAGCAATGGGTTCTGTGCCTGGTTGCTAGGTGGGTGTAGCCATGGTGGGCGTGGCCAGGTCGGCCTCCTGCACCATGGCGGGGGGAGTGTTTTTGCCCTCCCCAGAGTCCGGAGACTTTACTCGAACCTCCAGGAAAGCGAAAATGGCCTCCCCTGGCTCCAGAGACTCTCTGGAAGCCGGAAATGGGCCCATTTCTGGCCTTTCTGAACTTCGTTTTTCACCCTCCCCGAGTTTTTGCATGCAAAATGGGCAACGTGGGACTCCTGGGAGGGGAGGAGTGGGATGGGCGGGGCCAGCCAGGGTCGGGGGTTCTCCAAACTGCACAGAATCTTAGCTAGGGGCTCTCCCGAACCCCTGTGCACCCCCAGCAGCCCAGCCCTGCATTTAAGGCATTCAGAGATCCGCAAATGGCATAAATTGGTATCGAACCCCATCAGTTTACCCACTTTTCTTTTTACTATTCCGGAGAGATGTAGCCAAAATTGTCCTAAAAGGAGTTTAAGCTTACTTAGGGTATTGGACTTGGCAAACAGTTTGAACATGCTTTTGATTTTTTGGGAAGTGGCTTAGGGTGCTGACTTAAGCCCCACCTAATTTCAAATGTTCAAAAAGGAAAAATAAATCCAGGCCTTGAATTCCAGCCAAAAGATTGAGTGTATCTCAGGTTAATGCTCGGCAGAGATGACATTCATTCGTGTTTGAACTAAAAGAATCCATGGAAAGGGAGGACTCAATGAGAGAAAAACATATGCTGACCTTCACTTTATTCCGTTTTTTTTTTTTTTTAAATGCCTGGTTTCAAATCTCATCTATAGGAAGGACACTTCAATTCCTAGTATGGACGAATGGTTGCAGAAATTGATAAAGTTGTCTGAAGTGGCAAAATTGACCACTTTGATTAAAGAAAAGAACATAAATACTGTTGTCTCCACATGAACTTTGTGCTTGATGTGGAGAAGAATGAAACTTTGACTTTGGGATTTACCAATTAGATTGATAGAACTTTATAGAAATGTCTTGTTTATGCTGTCAGGAAAAAGCAAAAGTTGAGTTTTGATGTTAATGCCTTATTTTACTGTAACAGAGAGAGTCGGAACTCAACACCTTTTTTTCCTTATCTTTCCTCACCTCTCCTTCCCCTTTCCTTCCCTACTGTTTTCCTATTTACTTTGTATTTTATATTGTTCTATAGCTCAATAAATATGTTAATTATCAAATCTCATTTATAGATGAAACAACACTCAATTTGAGATCTTCCAGATGTGTTGAATAGAACTTGCAAGATTCCCAGATGGTATCTTAGAAGATATTACAAAGCACCACGTTATAAAAGACTAAGGAATACAGAATGTTTGGGAGAACAAGTAAGGGCACTACAGTATTTTTTAAATAAACTTTACACTCTCTCAGATGTTCTTTGGAAGTATATTCTTCTATGGAACAGTTGTGGTTAAAAATCCTCTCATCATGAGCTTTAGGGGAAGCTTACCCTTCTTCATTTGCCTCTTCTTCCAACTATTTCTCCCCCCCCCATACTTTTATACTTCTGTACTTTTAGTACAGAAACTGCTGTAAGTATTATTAGAAGAAGAATACTCCAAGATCAGGACTCTTTCTCTAAGCCCAAAGTTTTGACTTCGGAGAGGAAATTTTTTAAAATCTGGATGCCATAAAAATTACCGTCATGTCCTTTCAAATGGGGTTGGGTGAAAGAATGGTAAAGATATATTTAAAAATGAAAAATAAAGGCAGCATATGTAAGATAAGGTCACATTTACACACCTAGGTCAGAAGTTTTCCTTCCTTCCTTCCTTCCTTCCTTCCTTCCTTCCTTCCTTCCTTCCTTCCTTCCTTCCTTCCTTCCTTCCTCCTCCCTCCCTCCCTCCCTCCCTCCTTCCTTCCTCCCTCCCTCCCTCCCTCCCTCCCTCCCTCCCTCCCTCCCTCCCTCCCTCCCTCCCTCCCTCCCTCCCTCCCTCCCTCCCTCCTTCCTTCCTTCCTTCCTTCCTTCCTTCCTTCCTTCCTTCCTTCCTTCCTTCCTTCCTTCCTTCCTTCCTTCCTTCCTTCCTTCCATGATCCTAACATGCAAGTTAACAATTAACAAAAAGCACCTGCCCCTATGATAACATAGTTTGCAAAGGTGGGATATTACTCTACACACACATACACACACGCACTTTTATTCTTCCCCTTTTGTATCTCAGCCTTCAAACCAACCTAGGGACTATTCAACATCTACATCTATTTGCATATCCTTTCACAAAGTATAAAAAACGAGGGCTTACTTGAGTCTCTAAGACAGTATGTCAGCCTTGGAAGCCGTATTTTACTTGGAAGCTTCGAGGCTGCCACCTTTAGTGCCTGGGAATTTGGGAGGAGGGATTTCATAGAGAGGTGGAAGATTAGACTCAACAACATTCTTTCTCAGAAAGTCAAGGACATGTTACCCTGCACCTGGAGAGGAGTGTCTGGAGGAACATCTCCAGTTGGGATGACGATTTGATTGTGCCATGTGATGGACTGGTGGGTGCAGGGTGGGTTTTCCCAGATGTGCCAATATGACAACTCTAATAAAATGGAGCTTTGAGAAAATGCTTGTCTTGGAATTTATTGGTTTGGAGTTTGTTCGTTGGAATGCTGACATTATCAGCGTTCCAACTAATATACCAGCCAAAAACACTCATGGCAGAAGAGTGCAATAGATACATTTCAACAAGACTGGAAGCCAAGAGATAGAGCTACTTTTGGGCACCAAGAGGCAGAAAGCATCCAGTTTGTAGCAAAGCCCAAAGAAAATCTTTTTAAAGTGAAAAGCATTTAGTACTAATAGTACATAGTGCTTACTCCATTTCTCTTCCACACAGAAAAATAATACCAAGGAAAATATGGATTTAGGAACTCAAGTTTATTAAAGGCAGATAAAGAGTTTGAGGAGCAGATAATGAAAGGTCATATACCGTGTCTTCAGGATCTGACCTTTGTTTAGATAGAGAACTCTATATATTGGATTTTCAATAAGGAGCTGGATCAGATGTCTCTTATTTAACAAGAAAAAGAAGGTGGAGGGAAAAAAAAATCAACTGAAGATGCGAAACTGACGTGTAAGTGTTAACTATATTTGGTGCAATGGAAAAATAAAATAAAATATCAGTCTTGAAACTCATAATCGGACCGTCTCACTACAATTTCCAAAACACCACTGACAGAATGTAAAACTTTAATCTTTTGCAGCCAAGCAGGGATGTTTGAATTAATCCACAGTTGAGTTGAGTTTTCAACATCTCTCTAACCACCAGTTGCTTTTATAATGGGGGGGGGGGGGAGAATAACCATTGTTGTCACAACTGCTTTTCAACATCAGTTGTTGAATCATTCAATTGTTGTCACAATTTTCAACATCAATTGTTCAGGCTTCTTTTCCTTCATAGGAAGAAACCACAAGAGGATCATCATTTTGGGTTGATTTCAGAAGAATACAAACTCATGCTGAAGCCCAATCTCAGGGAACTTCTGTCTACATTCCAGTAGAGATCCAAAAGTGCTTTCTCAAGAGGAAAGAAGAAGTCAAGATGTCTCCTGAAAAAGCATCTATGGGACAACCATGACCTGGATGACTGAGAATCTCCATAGATATTCTGGTAGAGAGAATGAGAATGGGCTTCCTGAGGATGGGCTCCAGCACAAGTCTGAAAGCTCAGAAGACTAAACCTCTGGTCCCAGTGACTAACCCAGACTGGATCCTGCATCAAACTACTGTATACCCTAGCTCAAGCTCAAGTAGAGTTGAATAGTTTGTGGTTTACTGTATTGGGATATAATACAATAATGTAATATAATACTAAGCTGATACAATCCTTAGTTGTATAAATAGAGGTATAGAATAAAAATCAAGTGAAGTATTAGTACTGCTTTATATAAATTTAAATAATAATAATAATAATAATAATAATAATAATAATAATAATAATAATAATAATATAAACCCTTAGTAAGACTGCACGTGGAATATTGCATCCAATTTTGGTTGCCACATTACAAAAAAAATGTTGAGACTTTGAAAAAATGCAGAGAAGAGCAACTAGGATGATTGAAGGACTTCATAAACATGTGAAGAAAGGTTGCAGGAACTGGATATGGCTAGTCTAGAGAAAACAAGGTAGGGGCGGGGGGCATGATAGCAGTATTCCAGTATTTGAGGGGCTGCCACAAAGAAGAGGGGTCAGCTTATTTTCCAAAGCACCAGAAGGCAAGACAATAAATAATGGATAGAAACTAATCAAGGAGAGAAGCAACCTGGAATTAAGGAGAAACTTCCCAACAGTGAGCACAATTAACCAGCGGAACAGAAGTTGCCTTCAGAAGTTATGGATGTTTCTCACTGGAGGTTTTAAAGAAAAGATTGGACAGCCACCAGTCTGAAATGGTATAGGGTCTCCTGCTTGAGCAGGGGGTTGGACTAGAAGACCTCTAAGGTCCCCTCCACATCTATTCTGGTCCTGATTCTAATTCAGTGTTATCACATATGGTGTCATGACAGGACTACAGAAATACCTTTGTTATCTTGGGTTTAGGATTCAGGGTGTTGTGTTCACTCAACCTCTCCCCCAAAAAGGTAACCTGCATCTTCATGGAATTCCCCCCTTCCCTTCAAATGTACTAAATGATTTCAAATTCCGATCATTGAGGGGTTTACCTTTTTTTTAGGGGAAGAAGTAGGAAAAAGTAAGTGCAGTTGAAAGACACCTGGAAATGACAAGGTGCTTGTGCTGTACAAGATAATTAGAGATTATCATAATTGCAATGGCATTGCCATATCAAGCCCTATCTTTTAGCATTAATTAATCTTCATTCCCTGCCTCAGAAAAATGCAGGGAGTTCTCTCCTGCCATAGGACAGCCGCCTGTCAACACAGAGAACATCCACAACTTATTATCTTATCAAAAGAAAAAAAGCAGGAATGAAGAAAAGGCGAATAGGCAAGAGCCAAGTTTTCAAAGCGGGGCTGATGAGAGACCAGGTAACGGGCCATTTACAATCTTAGGGATCCAGATAGGCAGCTCAGCAGTGAGGAATAAAATGTCCCACGTTCGAGTGACATCTCTGAGCAATTTGTCTACAAGGATATTGCAACATCTATTGTTTGCATGCTCAGCTTTGGGTGCGTGCAAAGCAGATGAGAGAGAGAGAGAGAGAGAGAGAGACCCACAGGTAGTAAAAGGTGGGCCGCTGGGGGTTCAAGGGGCTTCGGGAAAACCCCTAGCTAAGATTCCATGAGGTTCAGAGAACCCCCCAAATCCCACTCCTGGCTGGCCCCACGCCATCCTCCCCTCCTAGGAATCCCCACGCAGCCCATTTTGGATGTAGGTAAGTGCAGGGTGTGTGTGGAAGCTCGGAGAGGGCGAAAAATGGGCCTCCCGGAAGTGGGCCCATTTCCGGCTTCCAGAGAACCTCCGGAGCCCAGGGAAGCCATTTTTGCCCTCCAGAGGCTCAAGGAAAACCTCCGGAGCCCGGGCAGGGCAAAAACGCCCACCCCTCTTGGTGCAGGAGGCTGACTAGGCCACGCCCACCATGGCCACACCTACCCAGCAATCGGGCAGAGAACCCTTTGATAAAATTTTTGAAGCCCACCCCTGCAGGTAGTCCTCAATTTACAACCATTCATTTAGTGACCATTCAAAGTTACAACGGCACTGAAAAAAAATGTGACCTATGGCCGTTTTTCACCGTTACAACCTTTGAAGCAGTCCCAGGGTCACGTGATCAAAATTCAGATTGTTTCATATTTATGACGATTGCAATGTCCCGGGGTCACGTGATCCTCTTTTGCGACCTTCTGACAAGCGAAAGGGAAGCCCAATTCATTTAACAACCGGGTGACTAACTTATCAACCGCAGTGACTCACTCGACCCCTGTGGCAAGAAGTGTCGTACAACGGGGTCAAACTCACGTAACAAGCCTCTCGCTTAGCAACAGAAATTTTTGCACTGTGCTCAAAGTACTTGTGTGGGTTGGGAGTTAAAAGGTTGTAAGTCGAAGACTACCTGTATTAGAAGGGTAGCTCAGTGGCTAAGATACTGAGCTTGTCGATCAGAAAGGTCAGCCGTTCGGCAGTTCGAATCCCCAGCACCGCATAACAGAGTGAGCTCCCATTGGTTCTCCCAGCTTCAGCCAGCCTAGCAGTTCGAAAGCATGTAAAAAAATGCAAGTAGAAAAATAGGGGCCCCTCTGGTGGGAAGGTCACAGCGTTCTGTGCGCCTTCAAAGGCATTTAGTCCTGCTGGCCACATGACCACAGAGACTTTTTCAGACAGCGCTGGCTGTTCAGCTTTGTAACGGAGATGAGCAGCGCCCCCTAGAACCAGAAACAACTAGCACTTATGTGCGAGGGGAACCTTTACCTGTATTAATATTTCATGAGCCTTTTCTTCCCAGGGTCAACCTACATCCCAGCGTTCCTATTTAAGGGACTATCCTGTGCCAAGCTGTGATGAAAAATGGCCAACCTGATTTCCGTCCCCCTCCCCAGTCTATGCAACTGTAGCCTTTAAGTTTATGCTGCTCCATTTTGGCATTTAACAGACAATTAATTTACAGGAGGATATGATCAGATAGAGGGCTGTGTGTAAATTGGTCTCCTTCAATTTCCCAACAATATTTTGGGGAGGGATCAGCTTATTTCGCTGAATTTTCCAGAGGGAATATAACATTTTCAACAATTTTCTCAAGGGCAAAGAGGCAAGTTATAGCAGTAACAGTAATTGGATTAGAAGACTGACTCACATCTGGTATTTTTCACAAGCCTTGGGCTACTGATATTCCAGGTAAGAGTGGGTGAGTATAGACTGCTACAAAAATAAGTTGAGGAATATTATTCTGTTTTCCTTGGTGTAGGGAATAAGAAAAACAAAAGTTCTCGGGGGAAAATGTGTTTTAAATAATAGCTGCAATGCATATTAAAATATGTACGGTATTTTTAAATGTATATGTCCATTTCTTAGTGAACTATATTATATAAAAATAATCTGGTCTCATCTATAGATTTGGTCTAAAGCAAATTAAATCAACCAGCACAAAAAGGAACAAAAAGGCTGCAGCTCCTCTTTACTACAGCACCTCTTTAATCAGCTCCCAGATCAGCATAAATTAACTCCAAGATTAATATCAGAGGTGGTATTCAGCAGGTTCTGACCACTTCTGGAGAACTGGTAGCGGAAATTTTGAGTAGTTCAGAGAACCAGCAAATCCCACCTCTGACTGGCCCCGCCCCCATCTATTCTCTGCCTCCCATTGAGTCCCAGCTGATCGGCTGGGTCTTCTTTTGTTGCCCTGCACAGGAGAACTGAGCTGGAAAGCAGGTTAGTGGGGTGGGGAGGGAATGGGGATTTTGCAATAACCTTCCCCCAGGACTGGGGAGGGAATGGAGATTTTACAGTATCCTTCTCCTGCCATGCCCACTAAGCCACACTCACAGAACCAGTAGTAAAAAAAAAATGAATCCAACCAATGGTTAATATCACACCACCAATCAAATAAACAATACCCCAATCAAGAAACTGCCAAAGCGCCATCAGTAAACAGCCAAACCCAAGAATCTCTAGGACCACCTCCCACCAATACTGACAGGCAAGTCACCAGAATATAAACTGACAGCAAACGGCACTCCTTACAAACACTGATGATGATGTTACCTAGTTGGGTGATGAAACGTTTGCAAGAAAACAAGCAAGCTCAGAGAGCACCAAGGTTGGGATTGCATAATCCTCCTCTTCCTCTTCCTCCTCCTCCTTTCCCTCCCCCTTCTCCTCCTCTTCCTCCCCCTCTCCTTCCTTCTCAACTCCACAATCCCCATTCCCTTCTAGCATTGATGATGTTACCTACTTTGGCTAATGAAACATCTGCAAGAAAACAAGCAAGCCCAGAAAGCACCAAGGATCCCTCACATCAACCCTGAGCTACACATATTCTCCTTTCTTCGTATCAAGACGGCCCCTTGGCTCATATGCAATTCTGGCAAGTCCCTTCCCTGAAACAACTCTTGGAACAGGTGACCTTCTACCACAGAGAATATAAGAGAGGCGGAACGTATGAATAGTTCCGTATCTTTCTAACAATATCCTTTAAAGACTGACGTCTTAGCAAGAGGCACAAAGGCATTGAAGCAGCCACCGTCTTGGTAGAAAATGCAAAATTACCATTTTAATGGATGGTGTGTTGATTTCCTGCTAGTCCCTGGAGGAGTCTGTTTGATTCTGTTTGCTTGTTAGCGCAAGGATTTGACACAGGCGATTAATGCAGAGTTCATTAAGGTGATGTCTGCTCCCCATAACCCCCCTTTCTGCATTTTACTGAATTTTATAAAAAGAAAACAACATTATATGAACAAAGAGACGGAGTTTTTAGCATGACCCCTATTATAACATCTAGGATTCATAATAAGGCACAGAGGCACCTTGTAAGAATATCAAAGCTTTTCTAAGATGAGAGAATATACTCTTAACTTTATATGCAAAAACTAAACACTAATTAGATACAACCGCTTCTGCCTTCAAAAAAAGTGGGCATAATTTACAGCAAAGAAGATCTCTTTCTAGAAATCTCAAGACTGCTAGCACCTTATAGTCTGTTTGTCTGTTTAGCTATCTATCTACAACAGTATGTATGTACTGTATGAATGTGCATATCTATGTATCCATGTATGAAGCTCTCTCTCTCTCTCTCTGTCTATCTGTCTATCCATCCATCCATCCATCCATCCATCCATCCATCCATCCATCCATCATCATCCATTTGTCTGTCTGTCTATCTACCAGTATCTATCTATCTATCATCTATCCATCCATCCATCCACCTATCTCATCATTACTATCATCATTTATATGTCTGTTCGTCTATCTATCATAATCTTCATCATAATCATTATTTGTCTGTCTATCTATCTATCTATCTATCTATCTATCTATCTATCTATCTATCTATCTTATCTATCGTGTCTATTTAGAATATCATCTAGCATATCTATCTGGAATGTCCATCTATCTAATATTCATCCATCCAATAATCCATTCGTCCGTCCATCCATCCATCCATCCATCCATCCATCCATCCATCCATCCATCCATCCATTGAAGTTATTGATCATGTGAACAATCTTGACCTTGATCTGATTTGCATTTGGCTGCTGATTCAAGAAGCTGAATTGATTTGATTTAGAGTTTCAGATCAATTCCAAAATGAGAATGGCTCCAATTTGGAAAAATGCAGTTTTTTCTTGAATGCCATCACTCTGCTAAACAAATAATTCCCTCAACACTGTCCAACTATTTACAAAGTTTGCACTACTATTACTATTAATCTTCTCATCACTCCTATCACCCATCCCCTCCCACTTGTGACTGTATGACTGTAACTTTGTTGCTTGCATCCTTACAATTTATACTGACTATTTCCTAGCATGATTTGATTGCTTATTGTACCCTATGACTATTATGATTCTTGATTCTTGATGAATGTATCTTTTTTTTTATGTACACTGAGAGACAAATTCCCTGTGTGTCCAATCACACTCGGCCAATAAAGAATTCCATTCTATTCTATTAAAAAAATTAAAAAAAGAACAAATCTCTGAACAGAATTTGAAACTTCCAAATCAATTCTGAGGAGTCCTGTTTGATTTGATTGGGAAAATCTGAATCAAATAATTGAATGGAGTGAACAGCCTTTACAGCAAATCTCTTAGTCAAATATTTACCCTGCTTCACAATAAATTATACAGGGACCGGTATTCACAGAGAACAATATGAAGTGATGTAGATTTAAATTAATGCGGTGTATGCCATATAAAAACAAAAACATCTCCTTCTAATTGCACTAGGGCATTAAGCATGACTAATAATTGTTCCTCCTATGTTGATTATTTTTCCTTTGAGTCACATTTACCATTCCGGTGAAGGAAAAGCTGTACATCCTATACTGGAGAAACAATTACTTGCTTGTTTCAGATTCGTAATGGACAGTTCCTTCTCCCAGCTATCTATCATCTGCCACAACCATTGAATATTGAATTTAAGCTTGGATACTGCTGTGCAACGTATGGAGTGGGACAGCGAAGCAGTTGGAAAATAAATAAATAAATAAAACAGTTTCCCTGAAAATAACAGAATAACAGAGGAGCCTTGGAGGTCTTCTAGTCAAACCCTTTGCTCAAGTGGGAAGACCTATACCATTTCAGGCAAAGGAAGCCAAATTCACCTCATACATTTCTGCAAGTTCTGTGCTTAATTACTAATAACCCCTTGGTTTTATTACTTTATGCTTTCATTATTTGAGTCATTATATTGTAAACTACATTGAAGTGCATATATTTATTCTCTCTCTCTCTCCCCCTCTCTCTTTCTCTCTCTTTCATTCTCTCCCTCTCTCTTTCTCTTTCCCTCTATTTTCTCTCTCTCTTTCTCTCTCTCTCTCTCTTTCTCTTTCACCCTCTCTTTCTCTTTTCCTCTCTCTTTCTCTCCCTCTCTCTTTCTCTCTCTTTCTCTCTCTTTCATTCCCTCTTCCTCTCTCTCTTTCTCTCTTTCACTCACTCTCTCTCTTTCTTTCTCCCCCCCTCTCTCTTTCTCTCTCTTTCACTCTCTTCCTCTCTCTCTTTCTCTTTCCCTCTTTTTCTCTCTCTTTCTCTCCCTCTCCCTCCCCCCCCCTCTCGATAGTCCTGTATTAGCAACCATTCAAAGTTACAACAGACTTTTCCAGGGCACACACATGACCCAGATTTGAAGTTCTCACAGCCAGGTTCCTTCCCCCCAGGTCACCTGATCTCACTTTATGAGCCTTGGAGGTGCAGTGGTTAGAATGCAGTACTACAGGCTTCTTCCGCTGACTGCACTTCGGCGGTTCGATCCTAACCGGTTCAACGTTGATTCAGCTTTCCATCCTTCCGAGGTTGGTCAAATGAGGATCCAGATTGTTGGGGGTAATAGGCTGACTCTCTAAACCACTTAGAGAGGGCTGTAAAGCACTATGAAGTGGTATATAAAGTCTAAGTGCTATTGCTATTGTGATTTACAATGGATTTTTGGACAATGGGTTTGCTTAACGATCACTTTATGAATGCTAGAAAAAAGAGTCATACAATCAGGTGCAATTACATGCATAATTCTGGATTCAGTTATGGTAATCTAATCACAGCTGTCCTACCACCAACACCAATGGAAGGACCACTATGGCCTGTATTATTCACCTCCTACCTAGTTCCTCTTTTAGGCCCTGATACTTGGGCTGCCACAAAAAATAGTAGGGGTGTCAACATATTTTCCAAAGTAGCAGGACACAAGGCAAGAAACAATGGATGAAAACTAATCAAGGAGAGAATCTAGCTAGAACTAAGGATAAATTTTCTGAGTGAGAAGAATGCATCAGTGGAGTGACTTCTCTTCAGAAGTTGTGGGTGCTATAACACTGGAAGTTTTAAAGAAGAGATTGCACAATTATTTGTCTGAAATGGTATAGGGTTTTCTGCTTGAGAAGGGGGGGTGGACTAGGAGTCCACCAGTATCCAAAGTATGGATATAAAGTCCCTTCCAACTGTTATTCTGGACTTCTCCAGCTTCTCATCCTCCACTCTCATACTTGTCAAACAAACCAATTTGTGCCCTTTCATCCCAGCTTATGGCTTTCCCGATAAAACGTTGCAATCAAATACTTTTCTTTTTAACGGTTAAAAGGAATCAAATTGTGTTTTTACAATGTGGGAGATTCTTTAGACAAGGCAGACTTAGATTAGATTCTGAAAATAGGTATTAATTGAAGCAGTTAATAATAATTAGGTTCTTAGAATAATAACCTCGTCCCAGTGAGATATTGAAGCCTGAAATAGCCTCCAATGGAACATCAGCTATTGGATCCTGGTTACTGGGAAAGGAGAAATCAATAACTGAAAACTAATCAACTCTGATCACAAAGGCTTACCCGCCGTTAGTGTAATGAGACAGATAAACTGCCCACAATCAAATGGGCAGAACTATGGATGATAAGAAATGTGATGGGTTGTGTTAATATGATAGAGAGAGAGAGAGGAGAGAGGGAGAGGAGAGAGAGAGGAGAAAAAGACAGACAGAGAGAGAAAGAGGAGAAACAGAGAAGAGAGGAGAGAGAGACAGAGAGAGAGAGAGAAGGAGGGAGGGAGGAGATAGATAGGCAGACAGAAAGACATAGACAGACAAATAATGATTATGGTGAAGATGGTAGATAGATGGACAGATATATAAATGATGATAGTAATGATGAGATAGGTGGATGGATGGATGGATGGATAGATGATAAATGATAGATAGATAGACAGACAGACATTTCAGCTAGAACTCAACTTATGACCACAATTGAGGCTAAAATTTCTGACAGCTGTTAAGTGAATCACTGCAGTTCTTAAGTTAGTAACATGGTTGTTAAGTGAATCTGGCCTCCCCCACTGATTTCACTTTTCAGAAGGTTGCAAAAGGTGATCACATGACCCTAGCACACTGCAGCTGTCATAAATACAAGCCAGTTACTTAAGTGTCCCAATTTTGATCACATAACTGTGGGATGCTGCAGCATTCATAAGTGTGAAAAACAGACATGAGTCACTTTTTTCACTGCTGTGTAGCTTCGAACAGTCCCTAAATGAATGGTTGTAAGTTGAGAACTACCTGTATGTGCAAATGTACCTAAGAAGCCATTTGAACACATAGGTGGAGCTTCAAAAATGATATAAGACACACCAGATTCACAAGGAAGCCAGCTGGTCTGATCTAGGTCATGTTAATCCATCCACACATGTAGCTGCATTCCTCTCATGTCAGAAATACCGAGGGGCTTCTGGATTGAAAAAAATTAGCTGGTGACATCACTGTTGTCGAGTGGTGCGGTGGCCTAGAGGTGGAACTCTCACCTCACAATCAGGAGGCTGTGAATTCAATCCTAGATGGAAAAAATATTTCTCTCTCTGGGCACAATGAGAATATATCTGCTGAAAAAACACTCTGCATTGGCAACAGGAAGGGCATCCAGCCAGTAATCATTCAACTCCATTTAGTTGCCCAGATTCCAATGAGGATACAAGGGATTATGGGGCCATTAAAAGACAATGATCACTGTTGTCATCACAGGGGCTGCCCAGTTGGGGGTTCCTTTCATGTACCCAGCAGAAGCTGGAGCGAAGGACTGGAAGTCATTCTGCCTGACACCAGCACTCAGGTCTCGAGCGAGGGTTTGCTAATCCCCAACCACTTATCCCACCATGCTGCTGCTCACACATAGTAATCACACAACAATTTTCTTTAGGGAATCTGAAACCTCTAGTTCTTTTGGGAATCTTTTGACTTCGGTCAAGTTTCTCAGCAGAGGCCCCAGAATATGAACCGTTTCCTGCCCCCAAGTTTTCAACACTAAATTGGCACTAAGATCTTTTTCTCTAAAACTTTTGGCTTCATCTAAACCAGATTAAAATTATATCAATTGATACATATATAATTCCTCCCCCCCCCTTTTTTTTTTTTTGCTTCCATGTGATTGGTTCTCTCATGGTCAGGCTTCAGAGCTTCCTGCTCGGTAAAGTCATTTTGTGTGATTCACATCTGTGATCTCATTTTGCTAGATAAGCATTTGAAATCTAGAATGAAAAAAAGAGTGGGGAGAACTAGAGGAGAAGGCATTGCTTGGAGCTTATTTCAAGGTCAGTCTGCTTCAGAATCAAAGCCATTTGCTACAAAGTATGGATATATATTTTGGCGGCAGTCAAAAAAAAGCCAATGCAATCCTAAATTGCATTAACAATGGGATACAATCAAGATCAGGTGAGGTGCTCATACCACTCTATAAAGCCTTAGTAAGACCTCACCTAGAATACTGCATCCAATTTTGGTCACCACACTATAAAAAAAGGTGTTGAGACTCTAAAGGAGTTCAGAGTAGAGCAAGCAGGATGTTTAGGGGACTGGAGGCTAAAACTTACGATGAACCGTTGCAGAACTGGGCATGGCTACTTGAGGGAAGAGAAGGACCAGGGGAGACATGATAGCAGTTTTCCAATATTTGTGGGGCAGCCACAGAGAGGAGGGGATCAAGCTATTTTCCAAAGCACCCGAAGGCCAAACAAGGAATAACGGATGGAAACTGAATAAGGAGAGATTCAACCTGGAAATAAGGAGAATTTTTCTGACAGTGAGAGCAATCAAGCAATGGAACAGAAGTTGCCTTTGGAAGTTATGGAAGCTTCATCACTGGAAGCTTTCAAGAAGAGACTTGATTGCCATCTGTCAAAAATGGTGTAGGATCTCCTGCTTGGGAAGGGGGTTGGACTAGAAGACCTACAAGGTCCCTTCCAACTCTGTTAATCTGTTAACATTTAAAGTATGTTACTCCTTTGCCATGGTTTTGATGCTTACATTTTCTCCTTTTGTCACCTGCACAAAAGTTCCAAGATATATTCCAGATACAGATATGCCCCAGATGCTTCATTTCAAGCCGTCGCTCAGTTACTAAACTCACGGAAACTCCATTTTTTTAAAAAAGAAGAAAAAAAAATCTGCCCACTGCTTACATAAACAACAATCAGTTTCTCTGGATTCCCAAAGACAGAAACGTTACTGAACACAGCAATTATCATTACCTCTTCCAATACTCTGTTCCTCAACTGGTATCATTTGATTAGAGATCAGCTTTAAAGAGCACAATTAGCATTTATATTGCTTGTATGTTCTAGGTAAGTCCGTAGGCTTGATAATAGGAGCCTATAAAATACAGAGCAATAGGAAATTATGATTTGACATCTCTGAAAGAAATTAAAAAACCCCATGCCAGGCATGGAATTGCTGCTAAAATGGCAACAATGCTGAAATCCCCCCCTAATTTTTTATATTATTACAAGTGTAACATAATCCACAATCTTAAGGATCATCCATAATTCTAGAGATGAATTTAATAAACACATCTAACTCCATTTTATGTATATCTTTTGCAACATACTCAGATTCCTATGCATTTTTCTAATGTGTGCAATATTATACACAATTTAGTTAAGAGAAACAACAGCTGAGATAGGTTTTAATATGCATAGTACTTCTAAAACATGTTTGTCTACTTTTGAAAGAAAATGTATTTTGATTTAAGCCAAAAATGAAGAAGGAGCATTCAATAACTTCAAAAATTATGAATAACTGTTATCTGTCATTCACATTAGCCTCCAGCTGAATAGTATATTTCTTTGGGATGTGTCTTCTTTTCCAGGGAGATAGACAGCTGTTAGTTGTCCATGCGTAGAATTGTAAACCATCTTAAATATGTCACATAAATGCTACTTCTGCAAGGCATTTGTAAAAAGAAAAGACTTGAAGTCAACATCTGTAATTATATTCAACATTATTATCGTTGTCGTTATTGTTCATCACACAGGCAAGCCAAATGTTTAGACTGGGTTTGGCATTTTTTTTCTACCTATCGAGTCCTTACCGAGGGCCTGGGATGGGCAAATCTGGATGTTTGACGGTGTTACAAATATGGTTGGGATGAGATGGAAGTTGTTTCAAGTAAAGACACTTTCTGCAATTGACTAATGGCAAATTTGTCAATGCCTATGGAGTGGTTGCTGTTATTATTATTATTATTATTATTATTATTTATCATCATTGTCATCATTTGGAACCCATTGGCTGATGAAGGCAAAAAAGGAAAACTGGAAACTACTTGGCCATGAAATCAAACTAATATCTCTACAATAGAAGGTTTCATCTAAATCAGAGGTCTTTCAAACTTGACAGCTTTAAGACTTGTGGACTTCAACTCCCAGAATTCCTCTTCCAGTCATGTTAGCTCAGGAATTCTGGGTATTGAAGTCCACAAGTCTTAAGCTTGCCAAGTTTGAAGACCCTTGAACTAGATAAAGCTTTCCTTCTGAGCTTTCCAAAGTTTTATATTTTAGCTCCACCGATAGAATATTGGACCACTCTACAACATATTAATGGTTCTCCATTAACTTAAAGAACATGGAAGACCATTTTATTGTAGCAGGAACCTTTAAGGTATTTAACGCTAGCTGGATTGTGCTCTTAATCTTTATTGTAATAAAATTTTCAGTAAAAGCAAGTTATTAACAAGAAAAATGGAAATGACAATGATTAATCATAGGTAATGCTGCTTCCTGCCAACATAATGAGACTTAAGAGTAGTGTGTGTGTGTTAATTTGTTAAGGCTGTATAATACTTATTTCAACGCAATATATTTTTCCTTTCTGTTATATTGCAAAGACAAGTCATACCTACAATATGATGAAACAAAAACAAAACTAAACCAACCCCCCAAATCCTGCAAGTATATAAAAACATCCTTAAAAATACATTAAAACTGTGGAGTTCTACTAAAATTCAACAGTAAATTGCACCAACAAATTCTAGCCGCGTAAGTATACAGCATCTCTCAGGATTATGTGATATTGAGTTTAGGATTGTCTACAGTTGTGCATCAATGGTCAAGTTAAATAAATAAAGGCAACAATAGCAGCATATTATAACGCCAATGCCTAGGAAAAGCAGTGATTTTAATTCCCAAACCAATCCCAAATTAATTATATTCAAGCTCTTTGAAATTAATGGGAGCATCAAACATATTTGGATGTCGGTAGGACTGGAGTGGAAAGATGGAGAGCTACTATAATTAACACATAACTTCCTATAATGTGGCAGGCAGCAAGGTGTTCCATAAGGTGCGTTGTAGAAAAGCAAGCTAAAAATGGTTCTTCTGAACAGTTGGGAAAGGACTATTGTGGGACCAGAATCCTCTATAAAACAGAAACAATTATAAGTGTTTGAACATATTACTGGCAGCCACAAAAACATCTACAGGACTTGCCAAGTGCACCGGAAAGATATGAGAATAATTAGGCACACAAAGCAAGAGAACAAAATACTGTTCTTTCCCTCTTGGATACAAGATGCTCAGGGAATACATTCCGGTTCTACAAGGCCATCTTAGGTGGCTCTTGAGAATAATTCCACTTTGGAAGCACATAAAACTTCCTTAGACAGTTGTGCTTTGCCTGGTGGTTGGGATGAGCTACGATTTCTAAGAAGGATGTAGAGACGTTTATGCTATTCAAAAGCTATCTGAATTGTCATGAGAGGGGAACTCCACAACAGATTTGACAGCATCCAAGGGGACCAAAGGAGAATATCAAGAAAACCTTACAAGATTTTAATTTAGATCTACCTTGGATGGATGCAGGGCAGGAACTACAGGGGAAGGAAACCAGCTTCGTTTCCAATCTCTTGCTGAGAAAGAAAGGGAAAATTATTATTTTCTTCCTTATCCTTTTATTATTCAAAGCACAGACTGGAAGACTACTTTGTATTTTGCTCCCAGCACTGCTTAGTTTTGTGGAGGTGGTTATAAAGAAAAACAACTGGTTGATAACACATCTTAGCTGTTTGACGATCTGTCTCACTCTAGAATGATTAAGAATCAAAATGGGGCTATTATAGGAAGGGTGGCATTGTTTCCCAATGGATAGTTTCACTGGAGATATATAAATAGTATCACTTGTAAGAGATATTCCATTCTGGGGCATTGCAATAGGAAAGTCACTTTCCATAAATATTCCATCTGATGTCAACCTTGACACAACTCAATCAACTCGTCAGCACAACTGTCAAGTCTTGAGGTCAGCAGTTGGCATTTTTGGATACCAGGCATGATCAACTCTAGATCCACAGACCCATTGGAGATAAATGGAAATATTCCAAGCCAGATACTTCTTCTCCTGGATGTTGTCTTCTATTTTGTACCTGTGTCACAGAGGACCCAACAAAGCTGCATAGTACTGGGTATATTATGGATTACTTTCTTGCTTATGTATTTATCTGGTTTATAAGGTTGCCCTACTCTCAAAGTATACACTAGGTGGCATATAGTGGAATAGAATCATAAAATAATGAAAGGACAACAAATGCCCCAAATATATCTCCCCACTCAACGCCCCCACAGAACAACAAAACATAAAAGAATAATAAAATAATTGAGGCCAATCACTGTATGTTTCACAAGGCAAGCACTGCAACTTCCTTAAAGACAATCATTTCAAAGCCAGATATAACATCCCTTCCCTCAAGGATGCATTTATCATTGCTTGGATCAAACCCCATGTCAACCTCAAAGAAGATCAGGAGGGACATGAATCTAACACAAAGATGGTAGCACTTAAAGCATTGAGCAACCGGTCTACTTTCTCAAGACCAATTCTCCCTCATCCCATGTATCTATGCTAGGCCTTGCCCTAGATCAGAGAGTCCAACCAGCATTCTGGGAGTTGAAGTCCATAAGTCTTAAAGTTGCCAAAGTTGGCCTTGCCCTAGATCAGAGAGTCCAACCAGCATTCTGGGAGTTGAAGTCCATAAGTCTTAAAGTTGCCAAAGTTGGACATCACCGTCCTAGATACATCCAAGGAAATTGCATAGCCAGAGTTCCACTCAGTGTAATGTTGAATAATCTTATTAGACAGTTGCCTAGAGAAGTCTTGGCAGCAGTTTTATAGGTGTTCCTCCAACCTTCCTTGCCCAGAAGAAATGAGGTTACCTTAAACAAATTTTCTGGATGGCTATCTCCAGAAGGGCAGAAAAACAGATATGCTTTGTCATTCTTATTGGCACAAGGCCAATATTTTACCACTGCTCAATCAAATTTAGCTTTTACCTTCCCCTAATGGCACTCTAGGTGTCTTTTGCCTCAGAGTTCCTCCAAAACCATAGATCTCTCCAGGATTGAAGGATCAAAAGAGTCTACAAAGATGCTATTTCCTCTTCCAAACAGTGACTGATGGCTCAGTCAAATCATGTACTGTATCAGAGCTTGAGGAATAACCATAAGCTCTGCTTGAAACCTAACAGGATTCCCTTGGAATCCTTGGGATGAATATGTCCTTCTTCCCTGTGGTGAGAAGTGCTTGCAGAGGACTCTAGGGCTAAGCGAGAAGAATCTGATCCCAGAAGAGATTGATGATAATATCTCTCAGTTCCAGGTCACGTTGATGCAGCCATGAAAGAAAACCCAAATATAACTATTATTGTGAATCACATCCAAAGAAGGCAAATTAAGGTCCACCAAAAACCAGTCAGATCTGGAGAACACCATCATGGTCAGGACCTCAAGACACATAAGTTGGGGTTGTTCCACAGCACAAAGTTACTATACATACATATTTAACTATGCTAATTTATGCAAGTTATATGTATTTTAGTTTGTATCCCTCCTCTTTTCCAAATACTGCAGTTAGTTAATTAGTTAATTAGATTTTTATACCGCCCCCTCTCCCAAAAAAGGGACTCGGGGCGGTATACAGCCAGATAAAATAGAAACAGAGTATAAAGTTATAAAGTTAAAAACAATTTAAAATGATTAAATTAGTGGCCGAATTAAAAATTAACAAAGTGTAAAAACAGATAAAAATTTAAAAATACCAAGTTTAAAACCCCACAATTATTACTGGGCCAGGCCGGCCTGTTGAAAAAACAGGGTCTTTACTGCGCGCCAGAAGGTCTGAATGTCGGTGATGGCCCGTATCTCCGGGGGCAAGTCGTTCCAAAGGGAGGGAGCCCCCGCAGAGAAGGCCCGCACCCTCGGGGCCGCCAACCGGCATCGCCCAGCCAGCGGAACCCCGAGGAGGCCGACCCTGTGGGAGCGCACTGGGCGGCGGGAGGCCATTGGTGGCAGCAGGCGGTCCCGTAAGTACCCAGGTCCCGAGCCATGGAGCACTTTAAAGATGATCACTACCACCTTGAATCAGACCCAGAAGGCCACAGGGAGCTAATGCAGCTCGCGCAGGAGCGGTGTAAACAGCAGAGAATCTCCAACAGCTAGATAGCTGCCTAAATTTTTATATCACTCTCTCGTAGACAGAACGTACCTTTCTTTCTAATGTAATTTTCATTTTTTTAAATTTAAAATATGAAACCTACTCTTCCATGTCCATTATGTGTGCAGCTATCTAGTCAGTTAAAATTGTATTGGTACATCACATATGATTCTTTGGAAAGTTAGTTCTCACATGGTCAAAATTGTAACATCAGATACCAGATTAGGTTATCATTGAACAAGGAACATTTAGAAAATGTATCTAACACTCAGAAGAAATTCACTTCTTGTCTTTTATCCAGAGCAAGAATGGTAAAGAAACCCATGAAATTTGAACACTAATTCATAAAACAGAACTTCCATTTGATGTATCACCGTTCCTAAAATCCTTTTGTAATGGCTTCTAGCTTTTGTACAATAATTTTTACTCATCAGAAGTTCGTGGATTTCTATGTCCCTGTTAAATTGGTTTCAGGCTAACCTGCCGGAGAAAAATATGACAATTCTGCCAATTGAGCAAGCTGTTCCTCCCTTACTTTCACCCTTAGAAATTCCATCTGTCCTCCAAAATTAAATTAAAAGAACCACTTCTGAATATATATATATATATTTCGTATGAAACCAGGGAACACAAATAAAATCTGCCTTTCTAAAACAAAATGATGTGATCCAATAATAGGAAGTTAGTTGCAATAATGTGCATAGTTCATTAACATCTGTCATTTCCAGCTCAAAAATATTGGGCAAAGAAAAACATAGATATGGATGCATGTATTAAAAAGAGGCATGTATCTGAAAAAGTGGCAGGCAAAACTGCTATCTTTTCCTCAAACTTTTATCTAAAAAGCAAATCAGTTAGGCCACCTCTGTGCAGCTGCATTCAGAATAGTCTTGAAAGTCTCAGTTAATTAATTGGCACTACTCATTGATTAATTCATTAAGGCCAGATGTTAATGATTCAGGTCTTTATACATGGATTTTAATAAAGAGGCAATCTTCTTTCAAACACTGATGAATGCTGATGACAATCTTACTTCTCCTTCTTTTTAAGTTCTCTTAATTTGTTCAGAGATACATAAAACTTGGGGCCTGGGCCCAAACCAAAATAGCCACTCCTTGACCACTCCTGGAAAAAGCCAAATCAGTCTCTTTATCTCATCATGGTTTCCATGTGGCTATTATGTGTCACTACTTGTTTTTGCAGGTGGTGGATAAGAGTGAAAAGAAGAACAACAAAGATGTTTAGGAGACTGGAATAGTGGTGGGATTCAAATCTTTTTTTTACTATCGGTTCTGTGGGTGTGGCTTGGTAGGCGTGGCAGAGGAAAGGTACTGGAAAATCTGCAGTCAGAGGTGGTATTTGCCAGTTCTCCAAACTACTCAAAATTTCTGCTACCGGTTCTCCGGTACTGGTCAGAACCTGCTGCATACCACCTCTGAGTCTGAAGGCTAAAACATATAAAGAATGGTTGCGGGAACTGGGTATGTCTAGTCTAGTGAAAAGAAAGACTAGGGGAGACCTGATAGTAGTGTCCCAATATCTCAGGGGCTGCCATAAAGAAGCAGGAGTCAAGCTATTCTCCAAAACACCTGAGGGCAGGACAAGAAGCAATGGGTGGAAACTAATCAAGGAGAGAAGCAACCTAGAACTAAGGAGAAATTTCCTGGTAGGTAGAACAATTCACCAGTGAAACAACTTGCCTCCAGAAGTTGTAAATGTTGCAAGACTGGAAGTTTTTAAGAAAAGATTGGATAACCATTTGTCTGAAATGCTATAGGGTTTCCTGCCTAAGCAGGGGGTTGGACTAGAAGACCTCCAAGGTCCTTTCCAATTCTGTTATTCTATTCTATCATACAACCTTGATAGCCGAGCCATTGCTAAATTATGTCAAAGATGGGAAAAGGATCAGTGAAGGAAGTTTTCCACATGATGGTTGTGTTTGGTAAAAGCCTTCAGAGATGTTTTAATTTGGATCCCTGTCTTGAGTATGGGGTTGACTTTGGTAGCCTCAATGGCTCCATCCTATCTTAAGATTCTATGCTTTGGCTAAGGACAATGGTTGATTTCCCTGCCTCTATACACCACAATATCCATCCAGCCCCTCTCACCCAACTTATTCTCCTAGTGTCCCAACATTCCAGAACAGTGTTTGTCAACCTGGGCATCTTTAAGATGTATGGATTTCAACTCTTAGAATTCCACAGCCAGCCATGTTGTTGTGCTGTTTGCGACAGTTTGCAACAGAGTGTTGTTTGCGACATAAGGGAGCATAATTAAAACTCATTGTTTGTTTTCCAAATGGCCAGTTAAAATGTTCTGAAATTGTCAAACAGAAAAGGCCATCCTCCCTACAGACTTTGGAGCTTCTGCAAGGAGTGATAATGGTTTCTTGCCCACCCTATTCTCAAATAGCACTTCTGTAACCACTTAATAATACATGGTCTCTAGACAGGACAAATAATATATATTTTAATCACTTTTCCAAGGCAAATATAGACTGTATGGAAGCTACCCTTTGCTGGAGCTCAGAAATTATGAATTTTTCAATAGCCCTCTTCTATTATTCATCTTGTGTTATTCCGTTAACATTTTGTGCGTGAAGGATGTGTTTGCCAGACATTTTATGAAGCTTTCTATAATTTATTAAACAGTAAGGTGTCTCCCGGTGCCATCCTGACACATACATGAATCCCATCTCTCCTTTCTACACTTCTCTATTCTAGAAAAACATCCAGAAGCCACAATGCCCCAAGGGAAGGGGGAGGAAGAATAGTAGAGTCATGGTGAAGGTGATGAATAATTTCTGAACCAGCAAAAAATAATAATAATAATCACAGATGCTGAGTCATTTTTGTGATTCAGTGTGTAAAATAGCCCAGAAATTGAGGAAAAACAGTTAACCAACTCTCACTATTGTTTGTATTATGGGCCACAAGTTGCTATCTTGCAATTTCGTTATTGTGTTGTATGCTATAGGTACATTTTGGTCGGTGTCAGTCTTTCACTAAGGGTATCGGATACGGGCTGCAAAAATCTGAATTATTTAATTGTTCGTTTGTAAAATTTATTAGTGACAAGGTAACTCTGGGCGGATTACAATATTGAAACATAAAACTGTACAAAACCTAATGATATATAAATACAATGCTATAAAAATCCAGATATTCAACCTAGTTCGGGGTCTTCAAACTTGATAGCTTTAAGACTTGTGGACTTCAACTCCCAGAATTCCTCCTCCAGTCCTTTTAGCTCAGGAATTCTGGGAGCTGAAATCCACAAGTCTTAAATTTGCCAAGTTTGAAGACCCCTGACCTAGCTAAAAGATAAGGAGGGAGGGATTAGGATGAGGAGGAGAGGTAGAGGGAACTTTTGTTAATCTAACAACCACCCCCAAGGTGAAATTTTCATCTAACAATGTGGATGATTGCTAGATGGTAACAAAGAAGAAACTGTAATCCCTTGTTGCTAGGTAGGTTGTTTTTAGTTTGGTCCTCTCCAGGTGAGTGAAGGCCTTGATATCTGAAATTCCTAGCCAATTCTACCCCTGAATGGAGTTGCTAGGATTAAACCAGGCAGCTGTCACTGTGTCTCTTGTAAGGCGCTTTGCCAATCAACTCTGAAAACAATATTGGATAGCAGCCACACATCAGTAATCATATTGTTCTGTTTCAAATGGTAGACATAAAATGGCCAAAATTGTTTTCACAGCGGAGGGAAGAATCGTCTAGAAATTACAGTCAGTTAATCTAATGAGTTCTACTCAATTGATCAATTAAATCTGTATAAATGGCCATACGAGGAAAACAAACACTGAGACCATCTTCAAGTTTAAATTACATGCATGTCCGCATCAAGCTGAAAGCAGTCCCTATTGTTCCCTCTTATACAAATGCGAATGCCTCCAGCTTTTGTAAATCCTTTGATCAAAAGAAAAAAAGAAAGCCAAGAAAAAGAATGGAATCTATTGTATCCTGTAATTGCAGACTCTCTATAAAGTTGGATTAGAAGGTTGGCCTAAAACAGATTGCAAAGAGTACCCAGTAGTGAAACCAGCCAAATTATTTTGAAATGAGAGACAGACAAATTCACAAGTGCCTTTCTACACCCTTGGCAATAAATCGTGTTAAGAATGACAACAACAATAACCACAACAGTTTCTCCGCATTAAGTCCACCCAGCCTATACCTTTGAGTCAGGGGAGCAGGCTGTGGATCGTGCACTCCACAGGCCAAAGGGAATGACCAGGAATCCACAGCTACCCCAGCATTATGGGATAGCTTATTCTCCCCATAATTAGGAAGTTTTCCTCTATGTAGATTTTTAGGAGAAGGGAGAAAATTGCATTATTTCATTGGTACACTTGGAGTTTGAGTTTGAGGAAATGCTGTTGTATTGACTGGTTGTGTTTATTTATTGTACTTTATTATGATTTTCTGTCATGTTTTCATTCTTGCAAGCTCTCCAGGGCCTTACAATTGCATCACTGAACTGATATAAGATAAACAACAATGGCTGAGTTTACGCAACCTGCTAAATTTTAAACCGACTTAACGAAACACTTCCGTGCTGATGTTTTGATGTAACACAGATGATTTGTTTCAGGAGCATGCTAATGTGATTCAAAATTGTGGCTTCCCTAGACTGCTGGAGAACGTTGTCTTCCTGTCCCTAAAGGTACTTCTCAATAAACCATAAAATGAGGAAATAGTTTCCCAAGATGCCAAGTTAGAATTTATTTGGTCAATGATGGATTTTCATTTTTTTAAAAAAGCAGTGGTTGTCTAATTGGGGACATTGCTTTTAAGGAGCCCAACTACTGACTAGAAATTTTAGAAGGAAGGGCGGGAGGATGGGATGATATATAGAGAAGAGTAGAAAGAGGGAGGGAGGGAAATATGGAGGAAGGAAGGAAGGAAGGAAGGAAGGAAGGAAGGAAGGAAGGAAGGAAGGAAGGAAGGAAGGAAGGAAGGAAGGAAGGAAGGAAGGAAGGAAGGAAGGAAGGAAGGAAGGCGCGCAGGCAGGCTGGCAGACCGGCCGGCCAGCCAGCCATCATTTAAGCATGTCATATGATTATTAATATAAGGGATGTGGTGGCTCAGTGGCTAGGACGCTAAGCTTGTTGATCAGGAAGGTCGGCAGTTCAGTGGTTCGACTCCCTAGCACTGCGTAACAGAGTGAGCTCCAGTTACTTGTCACAGCTTCTGCCAACCTAGCAGTTTGAAAGCATGTAAAAATGCAAGTAGAAAAATAGGGACCACTTTGGTGGGAAGGTAACAGCGTTCCATGTGCCTTCAGCATTTAATCATGCTGGACACATGACCATGGATCTGTCTTTGGACAGCGCTGGCTCTTCAGCTTTGTAACGGAGATGAGTACCGTCCCCTATATCTAGAAACGACTAGTATATATGTGAGAGGGGAACCTTTACCTTTATAATCATTAACAACCCTTATCAATCATCTTAGCTCCTATGGTTTTCACTTGGGCTATGTGTGCCATTCTTGTACAGTCTTGAGAAATCTAGAATTCTTTCTACCAACTACTGCAGGAACCTTGCAAGATGCTTGCAATTTAGACTAGTGGAGAAAAAAGACATTGGTTTTATTCAAGTTACCATTTCCTCTGGCTCCAAAACCAATTTCTCTCGCTGCCAATTTTTGCTGAAAGCAGGCATTATGTGGTCTGTTCCTGCCCCACTGCCTCCTTGGAGTCAGTGAGTTTGGGCTTTATAAAGTAATTACAAGCTATTTGCAGCTCCTTTGCCCTGCATTCCATGCTGCCCCGAGAAGATGAGCAGTAGAAAAAAAACATGGCAGCAAGAATTTGCAATATTGGGATTTAATGAAAAGAAAGGAGGAAATTAAATAAGTTTTAATCTCATTGGAATGATGAGGAGGAAGATAAAGAAGAATTGCTTTATACCAGGCCCAAGCAAAAGCACTGAGAGGCAAATATTGGAAACTCTGATCTCTAGTGCTGGAAAAAATTTCCTTACACAAACCCTAAATAACTTGCTAACCAAAAACATTCATATTATACCTTATATGTGTCTAACGGTCTTCCTGCTGCCCTGAGAAATCTAATAATTATGAATTCTGGTCCACGCAGATCTGCACCCCTAGTGTCCTATGGAGATAGTAAGACAGTCTTATTGCTCCTTCTTTCCTTCCTTCCTAGTTCCTGGCTTGAGAAAATGCATCAAAACCAGAAGTGGTATTCAGAGGTCCTGATCAGTTCTGGAGAACCGGTAGCAGAAATTGTGAGTAGTTTGGAGAACCAGCAAATCCTGCCTCTGACTGGCCCCACCCCCGTCTCTTCTCTGCCTCCCATTGAGTCCCAGCTAATCGGCTGGGTCTTCTTTGGTTGCCCTGCACAGGAGAACGGAGCTGGAAAGCAGGTTAGTGGGGTGGGGTGAGAATGGAGATTTTACAGTATCCTTCCCCTGCCATGCCCACCAAACCACACCCACAGAACCAATAGTAAAAAAAAAAATGAATCCCACCACTGCCTGGGACCCATATATTTGCCTTCACTCTGCCTGTTACCTGGGTAATCTTTGATAGATGGGTTGTAAGCTGCAAACCCTTGCAAGCTTGCTGTGTTCTCCATATTTTATCAGGTCTGTTGTCAATTAATCTTTGTAAATTAATTACAGGCATTTTAGTCATTAATCAGTTAACCTCGCAATTTTATACATGCTTATTGGACTTGAGCCCTGCTGAGCTGCGAGGCATATTTCCAGGTACAATAGGTTGCCAAAACCTGTATAATGTTTATTTATTTATTTGATTTGATTTGATTTGTCAATTGCTTACAAGATAATAGGTATAAGTAAAAACATAGTTATGAATACATGGATACATGTAAGAAAAATAAAAGAAACAATAGGGCAGGGACGGTAGGCACGTTGGTGCGCTTATGCATGCCCTCTACAGGCCTCTTAGGAAAGGGGTGAGGTCAATAATAGAAAGTCTAAGGTTAAAGCTTTTGGGGTTTGGGGAAGAAACCACAGAGTCAGGTAGAGTATTCCAGACATTGACCATTCTGTTGCTGAAGTCGTATTTCCTGCAATCAAGTTTGGTGCGGTTTACCTTGAGTTTGTATCTATTGTTTGCTCTTGTATTGTTATGGTTGAAGTCGAAGTATTCATTGACAGGTAGGACATTGCAATGTATGATTTTATATACTATACTTAGATCGGACCGAAGGCGGAGTAGTTCTAGAATTTCAAGGTCTAGAATTTTGCATATCAAATAAAATAATCATTCTGGGTAGTTTAAAAATACACCCTTCTCTCTCTCTCTCTTTTTTAGCTAGTACACAGATGGTTTTGCAGTAGATGAAGCTTGCACTTCTTATGTACTTTTAAAATAATTACACAAATTACAACTTGGTGGTTTATTAACTGGAAGCCACTTTAGAGCTGATTTGTTTTATTGGTAAATCAACTGAGTGATTGAATGGTTAAGGTGAGAATGAAGGATTGAAATGACTTCAATTGGGATATCACCACAGGAAAGCCATTCTAGAATTCCCCATTGCCATGCTTGCGCTGTTTTTTTCGAACTGGAAAGTTCCAAAACTCAAAATTTCTTACTGTAAGAATACTTGGATTTGTTCATCATCAACTAATACATGTGTTATGGAATGTGTCTATAAAGTAGTGATGGGCTATAGAGCTGTGGGGGTGCAGTGGTCAGAAGGCAGCATTGCAGGCAAACTCTGCCCACAATCTAGAGCTCGATCCTGATGGGGCTCAACCTTCCATCCTGATGTCAGTAAAATGAGGACCCAGATAGTAGGGGGGCCATAGGCTGACTTTGTAAACTGCCCAGAGAGTGTCGTAAAGCACTGTGGAGTGATATATAAGCCTAAGTGCTGTTGTTGTTGCTACTACAGGGAAGCAGCAGTTTCCCAGGAAAGAGGGAGCACTTTCTCAGTCACTCTTTCTCAGCCCTGGAAAGGAGGCAATGACCTATCGCTTCCAAAATATTTCCAAAAAACCCTGCAAATTTGTCCAGGAGTCAAAAATTGACTCAAAGTAACATGCACACAGAGACACAACATGTTATATAGGTATTGATAGCAATATTTATATACTTATTGAGAGAAACATTTATAAATGATTATTTTTTTAAAAAAAATAATCACATTTAAATCTGGATGAGAAACTTTTATTTGTTAATAAAAGATTTCTGAGAATTTATGGGTAAAAATACACAAACATGGGCCAGAAACAGATTCACTGATCCCACACACTTATCAAAAGTGCACCCATGTTTCTCTATTTAGACCTCAAAGACTCTACTCAGACCTCAAGCTTAGTTGTAGCATGTGAGCATATTTGGTGCACCCATGTTTCTCTATTTAGACCTCAAAGACTCTACTCAGACCTCAAGCTTAGTTGTAGCATGTGAGCATATTTGGTGTGAATCAGGAGTGGGATGCTACCAGGGGTGGCCTGGTTCTATAGAACCGGTAGCTCTGAAGAGCAGCAGACACCAAATCAGTTCTGTGTTTGCTGCTGTTTCGCCCAGCTGCCCACCTGGGCTCTGACCTGACCTTTATTTCCTGCTTTTTCAACCTCAGCTGTTTTGCATGGCACAGCTGAGATTGAAAAAGCAGGAAAGAAGAGGATTTTCAAAGGCTGCACACCCGTGCATGGCACTTGTCAGCTGTCCGGGTGGCACAGCTAATGTTTTTTGCAAATGCTGTATATGCATGCATGTGTGCAAAACACACTCTCACCGAACCGGTAGTAACCCTGGTTGAATTCCACCCCTGGTACGAATGCATTGTTTCCTCCTGAATTTTCCTTTGACCATCATTTGATAGGGTAAATGGTAAACGTCCACCAGAATAGAATATTCAACCACACAAAAGCCCCCGTCTGGTTCTGCTCTAGAACATAATCCAAAAATATCTGTCTATTTTAACTTAATGTTCTATTCAAGTGGAGACTCTTCAATTCCCAGGGAGAAATCAGCTGCTCCATTCAATTGCCATTTAAGAAAAAGTTGCTACACAAATTAAATCTGGACATAGTAAGACAAAAAGTCCTTTCGTTTAAATAGGAGTTAATCAATCCCTGAATAGTTGTTATTCTATTTAATAAGTATTCATCTACCGTCATGGATAAAGGGGAATATCCTTTAAAAAGCTATGCTAACCGAGTAACCACAACTCAATTAATAAAAGTTAATTGAAAAAATGTAATGTGCCAGGTTCTTAATACAAGGTCAGAGGCACACCTGGTTGATATCGCTTGATTGGTTTGATACTGGGAAAATGCACAGATAATATAATTTGGCTCTTACTTCAAATTGATATGATTAACTGAGTAGGAATAAGGTGATAGAATCCAGATAATTGAGGAGATAAAGCTTAATTGTTGTCAATTGGCCAACAACTACATAGGACCTTGTCAAACCTTATAGTTAGGATTTGGGAGCCATCAGCTTATCAGTAATAACACTGATCATCAATAATTGTGGCAAGTTAAATAGGCAGCTAGTGATGAAAGAAAAGCAATATTAAAAATGGTCTTAACAAGGAAGACTCTGCCAGTAGGTACTGAAATAAGCCGTGAGGGAGTTGATAAAGATGACCAACACAAAATTCAAAAAAAGGAAAAAGGATGGAATCTAGAAGAATGGGAGATACAGATGAAACAAATAGGACTTGATTGTATCTTATCTGTTGTGATTAAGAGTCTTCTGCTAAGATAAGCACCACAATTTTCCTATCAGAGTGAAACATTTGGGGGTTTCACCTCGGGAACTTCAAAGAAAGTTCAAAGAAAGTGGGAAATCTGTTATGTTTTAACAGACACACAGATGAACACACAATGAAGTTACTGTTTCCTAATAGAAAATATGGATTTACTCTAACCCAGGGATGTACAATCTTGGCAACTTTTAAGACCTGTGGACTTCAACTCCCAGAATTCAGGAGTGGTGACCTGAGATAGAGTGATTGGCTGAAATCACCCAGCTGGCTTTCATGCCTAAAACGGGACTAGAATTCACAGATGCCTGGTGAGTGATTGAAAATCACCCAAAAGCTTTCATGCCTAAGGCAGGACTGGAACTCACATTCTCCTGGTTTCTAATCTTGTCCCTTAACCACTAGATAGCAATAGTTTAAGTGCTTTACAGCCCTCTCTAAGTGGTTTATAGAGTCAGCATATTGCCCAACAATTTGGGTCCTCATTTTAGTGACCTCAGATGGAAGGCAGAATCAACCTCGAGCCAGTGAGAGTTGAACTACCAAATTGCAGGCAGCTGGCAGTCAGCAGAAGCAGCCTGCAGTACTTCATTCTAACCACTGCACCGTTTTCATCTAAGATGAAACTGGTACCTTTGTAGCAATGAAACTTTGCTGCAAAATGGCCAGAAAAGGCTCTGAAGCTGCCTTTTTTACCCCCCACCTTCCACATAAGAAAATAGAAGACAGCTATTTGAGAATGGTTGCTTTTCTGGAGGGAGGTTCCACAGAAAGGCACACAGAAAGGGTGTTCACTAGGGCAGAGGTCTGACACTTGGGGAAAGTGAACAGCAGCAAAGCAGGACACGATAAAAATCACAAGCGACAGCTGAGCCTCGGCCTGCAATTACAATGCATTGTAAACAAGGGCACTTGCCACGCCAGCTGCCAGCCTTAGCCCGAGATTGACAGACTGAGCACTGGAATAGAGGGAAAGATTGAGAGACCACATCTCAGTGGTTTTCGGCTGCAAAAGGTGGCAAAAAGGGGAGAAAGGGTGGCTGCATGAACCCTGAAGAGAGGGGAGAAGAAAAGTTATATATATTACTGTGTCGTGGGGAACCACTGACTGAAGGCTGGGTTTGCTTGTTTTGGTACCACTGTGTCACTGTCGACTCCTGGTGACTTCTTGGACAAGTCCTTGCAGTTTTCTTGGCAAGATTTTGGTTTGCCATTGCCTCCTTCCTAGGTTGAGAGAGAATAACTGGTTCAAATATCAAGTTTCAAAAGGTGGGACTAAATCTCACCACCCCTAGGGTTCTACACTGCTATCTTAACCACTCCATCAAACCTGATGAAAGTACCTTTCTCCTTACCTGGCCTGTTTCAGAAACATAGTGATGGACATTCCCAGAATCCTTCAGCCAGAACTATAGAATGGGAATGCTATTTTCAAGGACAGTGTGTAACTCAACATGCTAAATTTGAATAAGCTGTCCAGTGCCTTCATACGTAGGCATTGGACAACTAACTTTGCTATATAGGTCTAGACTGTTAAGTAATGCTATGGCTCAGTGTATTATTATTAAAGCCTGACATTGGGTTACTTTGACACAATGGTTAGACTGCAGTACTGGCTAACTCTGCACACTGCCAGCACAGTTTGATCCTAACCAGCCTAAGGTTGACTCAGCTTTCCGTCCTTCCAAAGTGGGTAAAATGAGGACGCAGATTGTTGGGGGCAATATGCTGACTCTGTAAACCACTTAGAGAGGGCTGTAAAGCAGTATGAAGCAGTATATAAGTCTATGTGCTATTGCTATTGCTACCTTGGTAAACAGATAAAGCATGTTGTGACAACAAATCCACTAGGTAACAGACTTGGGTTTCAGTCAACTTACAGTCCTAAATCCAGTCAAGATCTGGGTAGATGTGATGGCATTATTGAGGTATCGGACCTGTTATGGAAAGGCATTGTTTCAAGTCTACCCTCTTTTGTCTAAACTCACTAGCACACTCGTCCAAACCCAACTTAAAAGATTATTGAGGGATGAATGGAAAAGCACAATGATGGGTACGCCTTAAGTCTCTAAAAGAGAGGAAGGAAATCTAACAAATTTCTAATAAATAAAAATAAAGTACTTTCTCTGTTGCCTTAAGGTGCACTTGTCACATCCTTCTGAGAGAGAGAGAAAGAAATTACGTATAAAATGTAGCCTTTTTAGCCAGGATTAACATCTGTCATTAAAATATATGGGCAGCTACGTTGCTTTGCCAACCTCCTCCTGAGGACACTGCAGACATTGTAGATCTTTGAAAAATCTGTCTCTTGCTTTCCTCTCCATCAACAATGCAGAAAGCCGAACAACAACCTGATTATTGTTTTAGAATGCAAAAAGAGGGAAAATGGAAAGACTAAGCTAATCTCGACCAGCTTGTGGGATGACTTAAGCAGTGATAAAATCATGCATTTACACAATATAATTACAGCAGCTTAATTTTCTCCACGAAAAAACAGAAAAGAAATCACTGAGAGGGGAGTGAAAAAGTACAACTAGGTCATTAATTCACAACAGTGTTATCAGATGAATTGCAAATATTAAAAAAGAACAAACATATGGGCAGATATATAAATCTTGCCTTTAAAGGAGATAAGTTGAACTCTGTTCAGGGGAAAGCTGAACGCACACTGAAAGAACCTGACTGCTAATTTCATCAGGATTAGGAAAAAATAGGAGCTGAAGTCAATAATGCAGACCGATTTTTATGAGGCTTTGAAAGGCACCCTTTAAGAGAAGTGATGTCAGGATGAATTCAGAAAGATTTATTGTTCACGTCCCTACCCAAGAATCCAGTCAACTGAAGTTCAGATCTGAAACGGTGCCAGATAAGGGTCAATGGAATTCAAGGGGAACTGGATAGTTGGACCACTTGTGGCAACATAACGATTCCAAACTGATGACATATTTAACTCCAACCCAGCTCTGTCTGCTCTTCTCTGAGGCACAGCCCCGTTGTCTCTCTTTATAGGGGATCTTCTTGTAATGGCCTTCAAGGACAGCTGAGGGGAGAATGTCCGTTTGGCAGGTTATTTACAGAAATAGCAGAGCCACATGTGGGGATCACTTCCTAAGGAAGACCCTTTAAGATATACTGCACAAGATATAAATAACACCATTCTTAGTTCTGTAACTTACGTTGCCCCATCTATCTTGTTTCTGTTGCACTTGGAGGTAATAGAGATGAGAGAACAGGGCTTATCCATAATCCATAGCATCTCTTGAAAAGGATGGAACGTCTGCTTGTAGGCAGAAGATCCCAAGAGAATCTCTTGCATTTCCAGTTCCAGTGTGCCTGAACCTTTAATGAACCACAGCAGCTTTCAGCAAATCTGTGTGACTCCACATCATAAGATCTCTCAGGAAAGCCCCTCAAAAATCTCATAAAATTATACTGAAGTCTTCTGAATTTCTGGTCCTCCTGAGTGAGATTTCAGCATTCTTGCAAGAATTAGGAACCGTTGAAGGATTTTGGCACTCTATAAAGTTGTTTTACTGGAGGGAGAAGAGATACACTTGGGATGGGATCTGGAGAGGTCTCTGGTGCCTCTGAGCAATGTAGACAAGAATACTCAAACTGGAACTGTGGTCTAACTTCAAAGCAGCATTTTTATATTCCTAACATGGTATATTTTTCCAATGGGATCCGTTTTGCTATATTCCAGCTCTGGTTATCTCCTTCTTTCCTGAATCTCGATCATTAAACCACAGCAACAAAATCATCTAACTATCAGAGAGCACGATCCTGGCACTAACCAATTTTGCAGAAGAATAGCTGTTCTACAAGCAAAGCAGTAATTACATCAAAGCCTGGAAGCAGCCAAATCTGCATGCAAACAACTGGGGTGGGGGTGGGGGGAATGAAACACTTACAGAAAAACACATCAAAATACAAATTAGCAACCAAACACTTGCATGTCACATAATTGAAACTGATTGGGGATAAAAGAAGGTTTTAAGGTTCTCAGTACTAGGCCAAGAATAGTGGGGCAAGAAAGCTTACTTCACTTCACCATGCGTTCCTTTGATTTGGCTTCCAATTATGAAACTCAACGGGGACGGTTGGAAAAGTCTTATGATAAACAACCAGAATCTTTCAGCATGCTAATCCTTTCTTCTTTTCACATTTTTAATATACCTGTATAAGGCTGATAAAGACGTTGGTCTTTTAATTTAGTATCTTAAGAAACAAGCAGGTCTTCTTTTCACAGAAAGGGAGGAGAAAAAAAAATTGGTCAGGATCTGATACTTCTGTACTGCCAAACCGAACCTGTAAGACAGGAGTGTCAAACGTGATTTCAATGAGGGCTGCGTCAGAGTTGTGTTTGACTTCGGAGGGCGGTGTGTGTGCGTGTGTGTGTGTGGCATGGCCATGGTGGGTGTGGCTCAGTGGTGGGATTCAAATGTTTTTACTACCAGTGGGCGTAGCTTGGTGGGCGTGGCAAGGGAAGGATACTGTAAAATCTCCAGTCAGAGGTGCTATTTGCTGGTTTTCTGAACTACTCAAAATTTCCACTGCCGGTTCTCCAGAACTGGTCAGAACCTTTTGAATACTACTTCTGATGTGGCCATCTGGGCATGATACGGGGTTCGTGTTGAGGGGAACCCATGATAGCCAAGTGCTAATGCAGGATTTACCTGAGACCTTCTCTCACTCCCGTTATATCCTTCCTTCCTTCCTTCCTTCCTTCCTTCCTTCCTTCCTTCCTTCCTTCCTTCCTTCCTTCCTTCCTTCCTTCCTTCCTTCCTTTCCTCCTTCCCTCTTTCCTTCCTTTCTTCCTTCCTTCCTTCCCGTTCTTCTATTTCCTTCCCTCTTCGTTCTCCTTTCTTCTTCCTTCTCTTCTTTCCTTCTTTTTCCTTCCTTGCTCTTTCCCATCTTCCCTTCTTTTTCTTTGTGTTTTTCCCTTTCTCCTTTCCTGCCCCTTCTTGCATGCTCAAATGCAGAAGGGGAAACATTTCTCCTTTTGCTTAGTTTTTAGTTTTAGCTTTGATAGCCCTCTGCCAGTAAAAACAGAGCCTGGAGGAGGCCGTTTTAGCCAAAAAAAGAGGGGGTGGGACATGGGGGCACACATGGCTCCCCAGAATTCTGGCAGAGGAACCAAGGGCCAGTTCTTTGCTGTTTCCAGGCTGGCCCTGTGGGCCAGTTCTAAACACCCTGCAGGCCTTGAGTTTGAGACTCCTGCCGTAAGGCAACATAAATAATGACTTTTCTCAACGATCAACTATATCAACAGTTGCATGAAAATTCTGTTATTTCCCTAATACATGTAATTGCATGCATGTAATGCACGCCCAATTGAAGGGAAAACAGAGAACAGGAAGGGAAAAAAAAACTAAAAAAAAAAACATTTAGCTACAGGTAGTTCTTAACCCATAACTATTCATTTAGCAACTGTTTGAAGTTACGAGGATCCTGAAAAAAAGTGACTCAGGATTGGTCCTTGCACTTACGACCATCGCAGTGACATGATCAAAATATAGGCCAGCAGCTACCAGCATGAAATGATGATGGTTGCAGCTTCCCAGGGTCATGTGAGACCTTCTGAGATCTTGCCAGTTGGCTTCTGACAAGGAAAGTCAATGGGTCAAGATTTGCTTAATGATCAGGTGTTTCCCATTACGATTGTGATGATTTGCTTAATGGAAGGTGGTGAAGGGGATGGATCCATGAAAGAGCGGTGGTGGTGCAGTGGATAGAATACAGTATTGCAGGCTAGCTCTGCCAATTGCCAGTAGTTCAATCCTGACCAGCTCAAGGTTGACTCAGCCTTCCATCCTTCCGAGGTCAGTCAAATAAGGATTTAGATTGTTGGGGGCCTTGGTGGTGCAGGCTGTTAATCATCTAGCACTTAGTGCAAGCTGCCTGCAATTAGTGCAGGTTCGAATCCCACCAGGCTCAAGGTTGACTCAGCTTTCCATCCTCTCGGGGTAGGTAAATTGAGGACCCAAGATTGTTGGGGGCAATAAGCTGACTTTGTAAAAATGCCGCTTTGGGGGGGGGGGGGCAAAAAGCCCTAGTAATAAGCAGGCATATACAATGGAATGAAGGCTATTGCTGAGCACTTAGCATGGTGCTCCATAGACTGTAAGCCACCCTGAGTCTCCGGAGAAGGGCAGCATATAAATGTTGAAATAAATAAAATAAAATATGCAGCCCAGAGAGTGCTGCAAAACACTGTCGAGTGGTGTATTAGTTTAAGTACTATTGCCACTGCTATCCCCCAGGAAGGAAGGGTGACATTCTGGAGGAGTAAAAGGCAATTCAGCCCAGATGCTACTTGTGAAAGATAGAGGGTGAGGATAGCTGCTCCCTCATAGTTCCCAGAGTATATTGTAGATGCAGAGTCTTCAGTCTGGCAAGAGTCTGTCTAAAGGTGAGAAGCAATAAGGAATTCAGCTTGGAAGAAGCACCGTGTGCCATTCTTGGTTTGGGAGCCTGACATTGAGGTAGTCATTTGGTGCTTTCATGGATTAGAGATATGAGTTAGTTCTGCAAGTTTCAATGTCTAGGACTTACTCATGAGACATTCAAATTCTTCCACTCCATATCCTATCATTCCTCTCTTTTTGCCAGAAAAAAAGAAATCACAGCAGCATACACACATGAAATCTTCATTCTTATTGCAAGTGTTAATTATTTTCCTCCTCTTCCTCCTCCCAAGAATATTGGCGTGGAGTATGATTAAAGGAACCCTGGGTTATCTACGATTTTATGGTGCAGCATGTGGGAGAGTTTTGATGAATTCTTCTTCCCCTCCTATGTCACTGGATGGTAATTCACTGGCAAAGGCTGATTGTCATTCTTTGCATGTCTATACCCAGCCCTTCTTCATCAACTGAAGAGTTCTGATCGATCTGTCTCGCCATCACCCCTGAAAGAAAGAATAGACCTTCTCTTTCTAAATGATTGGACCACACATTTGCTTCCGAGAGCACCTTCTTGATCGTATGAACTGTGTCCGACTCTGGTCTACCAAATGAGGACCCTGGAAGGTATCAGGGAATGGCTATTTCAAGTCTTAAAGGACCTAATTTACAATCTGAAAATAAATCTCTCTCTTTCTTCTCTCTCTCTCTCCCTTACTCCCTTCTTCTCTCTCTCTTCTGTCTCTCTTCTTTCACTCCCTGCTCTTTCTTCTTTGCTCCTTCTTCCCCCTCCCTCCCCCTCTTCTCTTTTTCTTTCCCTCCTTCCCTCTCCCTCCCTCCTTGTCCCTCTTTCTTCCTACTCTTTCCTTCCCTCTTTCCCTCCCTCTCCTTCTCCCTTTTTTCTCTCTCCCTCCCTCTCTCTCTCCTCTCTCTCTCTTTCTCTCCCTCCCTCTTCTCTCCCTTCCTCTCTCCTTCTTCCCCCTCCATCCCTCTCTTCTCTTTTTCTCTCTCCCCCTTCCCTCTCTCTCTCACTCGTCTCTCTCCCTCGTACTTTTTCTCTCTTCATCCCTCCATCTCCCTTTCTCTCTCCTCTCTCCCTCTCTCTCTCCCTCCCTCTTCTCGCTTTCCCTCTCTCCTTTTCCCCTCCCTCTTTTCTTTTTTTCTCTCTCTTCTGCCTTCCTCTCGTCTCTCTCCCTCTCTCTTCTCTCCTTCCCTCTCTTCTCTCTGTGTTTTATCCTATCTTGTTAAAGCCATTCACCTGGAAGTCTAGCCAGCCTGCGAAAGAGCAGAAGGATACAGGGCTACTATACATTTGAAGATTTCTTTTCCAGATTAAACAAAGTATTCATGATTGAAAGCTGAATATGTCAAATAACCAGCTTGAGAATATAGCGACTGATGCATATCATGACTCAATCTGGGATGGACATATAATAAAAGGAAAGCCAGATAATGTCATGGAATTCTGCTATTTTCTGCTTCATTTCTTAGCGAATGCTTGCTTTAATAAAGTGACCCTTAGTTGCTTTCACTCCAACTTTCTCTCACAGACATCCAATAACACCATCATGCAGCAAATTCCAATCTGCAAACATGACTTTTCAATATTACGTTATTCACAGTGCCCTTTAATTTTTGAAGATAGCTCGACCTTCGGTTGCCTTCCTGTTTCTTCTCTTCTGTCAAATTTACCAACAATTCCAATATTATTCTTACTGCTATTAAAGTATTACAATGGGACATCCTCTCCCAACCCTCTCTGGCCATGGAACCAAGTTGCTTCACTCAATCCAAGCTCTTTGAACTTCGCCAATTAGGGGAGCATTAGAAACACAAAGGTCCTGAATACGGTCAGGCAAGAGACAAGTGGCAGCAAAAATGCAAATTAAAAGGTTTTGCAAAAGGGAGATGCACTCTTGGCTCCAGTCTCCTCTATTCAAATGCAGTGCATGGTAGAACGTCTAATCACAAGAAATTGATATTCTGGGGAGCATCTTTAGAAAATAATCCACAAACAAGGAGCTGCAGGCTACAAACGTCTCTCCTTCATCTTGCCTTTAGATTGGGGCTTTCAAATAACACAGGGGATTAGGGAACAAGCTGGAGCATTTCCCCTTGCCATTTCATTCCCAACAGGATGCATGAATAAATCTTTAAATCATCTGGTAATTTTAATAGAAAGAAGGGAGGGGTCCTCCCACAAACCCTTTATAGTTGAAGGGTAGTGTTTCTCAATTTAGCAATGTTAAGATGGGTGGACTTCAACTCCCCAAATCCTCCATTTTCAATCCTTTGACTCACTTGTTGTTAGTTGTGAAGTTGTGTCGGATCCATCGCAATCCCATGGATGATGTTCCTCCAGGCCTTCCTGTCCTCTACCATCTCTCGGAGTCCATCTAGGTCTACTGCTTCAGTAACTCCATCCAGCCCCCTCCTTCTCTGCTGTCTCCTTCTTCTCCTTTTGCCCTCAACTGGACTGCATAAAAAACTATTACTACCCACCTGCCTTCAATCGAGGACCTGTATATTGCACAAGTCAAAAAGAGGGCTGTGAAAATATTTACAGACCCCTCACATCCTGGACATAAACTGTTTCAACTCCTACCATCAAAATGATGGTATAGAGCACTGCACACCAGAACAAGAACAGTTTTTTTCCTGAAAGTCATCACTCTGCTAAACAAATAATTCCCTCAACACTGTCCAGCTATTTACAAAGTCTGCACTACTATTACTATTAATCTTCTCAACACTCCTTATCCCTCATCCCCTCCCACTTGTGACTGTATGGCTGTAACTTGATTGCTTGTATCCCTACGATTTATATTGACTGTTTCCTAGTATGATTTGATTGCTTATTGTACCCTATGACTAACATTAAGTGTTGCATCTTATGATTCTTGATTCTCGGTGAATGTATCTTTTCTTTTATGTACACTGAGAGCATTTGCACCAAGACAAATTCCTTTTATGTCCAATCACACTTGGCCAATAAAGAATTCTATATTCTACAGTATATTATAACCATTCCCAGCATTAGGCTCTTCTCCAGTGAGTCCTTCCTTCACATTAGATGGCCAAAGTCTTTGAGTTTCATCTTCAGGATCTGGCCTTCTAAAGAGCAGTCAGGGTGGATCTCCTCTAGGACTGACTGGTTGGATCACCTTGCAGTACAAGGGACTCACAGGAGTCTTCTCCTCCAGCACCAGAGTTCAAAGGCCTCCATTCTTTAGTGCTCTGCCTTCCTTAGGGTCCAACTTTCACAGCCATAAATTGCAACTGGGAAAACCACAGTCTTGACTACTATACAGACTTTTGTTGGCAGGGTGATGTCTCTGCTTTTGAGTATGCTGTCTAGATTTGCCATAGCTTTCCTCCCCAGGACCAAGCATCCAACTCACTGGAGGTATTCAAAACTATATTGGACAATTGGTTTGGTATTAGGTCTTCTGTCACAATCAGGAGGCTGTGAGTTCGATCCCAGGTAGAGGCTAATATTTGCTCCTGCTTGTGCAGGAGGTTGGACTAGATGACCTCTAAGGTCACTTCTAACTCTGTTTTTCTATGTTCTGTGTCTTGAGGTTGGATTAGAAGACTTCCAAGGTCTTTTTTAGCCCTATGATTCTATGTTCTAATTCCCCAGTCAGCGTGCCATCCACCTTAACAAGGCTGAGAAATACTAATGAAGGCAGTCCTCGACTTACAACAGTTATTTTAGTGACCATTCAAATTATAGCACTGAAAACAGTGAGTTATGATTGATTTTCACACTTACGCCCATGGAAGCATCCCCATGGTCACATGATCAAAAATTCAAATGCTTGGCAACTGATTCATATTTATGATGTTCACAGTGTCCCGGGGTCACATGATCCCCTTTTGCAACCTTCTGATAAACAAAGTCGATGGGGGAAGCCAGATTCATTTAGCCACCGTGTTACTAACTTATCAACTGCAGTGATTCACTTAACAGCTGTGGCAAGAAACTGCCATAAAAGCGGGGAACAAAATCATTTAACAACTGTCTCACCTGGCAACAGAAATTCCGGGCTCAATTGTGGTCATAAGTTGAGAATTATCTGTATACGGCATGAAAAGGTTCAATTAGCAGAGTTATCCAGGAAGGAGGAAATGCGGTCATCAAAGCGCTTCGATCTGCACTACGTTCAGTACCTACAATCAACATCACTGCTAAAAATCCATCTTAGTGACTTCTATGCAGGGGTAAACATGTCCTCATCCCGAGCCTGGCTATTATACTCAGCTTGGGTGGTCCTTGAGAGGCCATTTCGCATTTTGTCAAGCCCAAAATTGACATGTGTAGCCATTTAAGTTAGGCTTAGTATATATCCTTTTTCTTACTTTCTCTTTGGCGGTCATGGGGGGAAGGGTTTCGGGCTTGCCACATTCCTAAGGGGGGAGAAGTGGAAATAGAGTTGTTTAGGCTAGGTGATTCTTCTTCCTGTGGGAACATGAGCTGTTCGTGCTTAGGCCCCTTCAGGTGGAGATTTATGACATCAAGCAACGTTGAATTACTTCTATTAGAGAAGGTGACTTTTGGGGGCTGTTTCTAATTTCCAATATTGTGGGGTAATTCCACGTTGTGTCAGCTTCCCCGAGGTCAAACACAACCCTGATGTGAATGAAATCGAGTGACACTCCTGAACTAGGTTCCTCACTTTGCTCTGCTAAATATTTCTGACCTTGGAACGAATGTCCTATCCATTGAAATATTGAACAGTGCTTTATTGCAACTGGACAACTGGCATAGCAATTGCTGTTATGAAAGAGTTGATTGGTTTTCTATAAACTTACATGGAAATACTCGATTATTATTATTTATTTATTTTAGAATTAGAATTCTTTGTTGGCCAAGTGTGATTGGACACACAAGGAATTTGTCTTCGGTGCATAAGCTCTCAGTGTACATTAAAAATACATTCATCAAGACTCATAAGATACAACACTTAGTGATAGACATAGGATACTAAATAAGCAATCAAATCATACTAGGAAACTAAATAAAGCAATATAAATCGTAAAGATACAAGCAACAAGGTAGTAGTCATAAGTAGGAGGAGATAGGTAATAGAAAGGATGAGAAGAATAATAGTAATATATAAGGATGGGCTTCAAAAATTTTAGCAATGGATTCTCTGCCCGGTTGCTGGGTGGGCATTGCTTAGTTGGCCTCCTGCATCACTGGGGGGGGGGGGTTTGCCCTCCCCAAGCTGCAGAAGACCCATTTCCGGCCTTCCCGAACTTCTGGGAGGCCCATTTTGCACCCTCCCCGAGCTTCCACGCTCACCCTGCACTTACTTGCATCCAAAATGGGCCGCGTGGGGACTCCTGGGAGGGAAGAGGAGGGGTGGATGGGGCCAGCCAAGAGTGGAATTTGGGGGTTCTCCGAACTGCACAGAATCTTAGCTAGGGGCTCTCCCGAACCCCTGCGAACCCCCAGCAGCCCAGCCCTGGTAATATAGTCCTAGTAAATAGTTTGACAGTGTTGTGGGAATCAGGGATTGTACCTGAAACTTTTTGGAAAACTCCAAGCATATGTCTTTAAAACCCTTGTGAAGTTGCCCTCCCCATCCACTTTGGATTGCCTGTTATTCCCATTTCCTTTAATAGCATTCTTTTTTTAAAAAAAAAATGGCATCTGGTCCAGCCTCCAGGCCAGATCTGGCTCTCAAAATTTCCCTGCCATTCAACATTTTTTCTCACAGGACCAATGGCACCATCACATATATCGCTCAAAGTTAGGAGCCCTTGCAAATCACAGCTCAATCATTGCTAAACTCCTCTGCTATTTATTGTTATCACATGACTGAGAAGCTCCCCGAAGCCAAGCTATTTTCCATTTAAAGGAGGGGAACAAGACTACTAGCACTGCAGTTGGGTTCGGATATCTCCCAGGCTCTTTATGGGAGGCATAATAGAATAGCTCTTAATCCTGATTTCCAGGTGAACGACAATTTGTAACACCTACCATCCTACTTAGGTAGCCAACAGCAAACAGGCCACAAGAGTATATAGCTCTCTGCAATTCACACCATCCCTTATTAGAGTGCATAAAACAGCAACTACAATAATAGTAATCCAGTTAATAAAATAAACCTGTAATGCATCTGTTTCCTGCTCTTATACTAATCTGAGATTCTGAGTAGCTGGAATGGAATGGAATGGAATGGAATTAAATGAAAGGAAATGGAGTGGAGTGGAGTGGAATGGAATGGAATGGAATAGAATAGAATAGAATAGAATAGAATAGAATAGAATAGAATAGAATAGAATAGAATAGAATAGAATAGAATAGAATAGAATAGAATAGAATAGAATAGAATAGAATAGCATAGCATAGAATAGAATAGAATAGAATAGAGGTAGGGGTAGGGGTAGGGGTAGGGGTAGGGGTAGGGTAGGGTAGGGTAGTGTGGAATAGAATGGAATGGCATAGTACAACATAGGATAGCATAGGTATACCCACTCTGTTTTGTGCCAACCCCTCACATATTGGAACATTGCTATCATGTCACCCCTGGTCCTTCTTTTCACTAGACAAGACATATCCACTTCCTGCAACTGTATGTTTTAGCCTCTAGCCCCCTAATTCTTTTTGTTGGTCTTGTCTGCATTCTTTCCAGAGTCTCAATATCTTTTCTTATATTGTGGTGACCAAGACTGGATGCAGGATTCCAAGTGAGGTCTTACCAAGGCCTTATAAAGTAGTACTAATACTTTGCATGACTTTGAATCTGCTTCCTCTTGTTAATGCAACCTAGAATTGCATTGGCTTTTTTGGTGGCTGCAGCACACTGCTGGCTCATATGAGTCAGCTGTGAAACCAGTCATGAAGTTAGCAGAGAAAAGACAAAATCTATACTTCATTTTGTCTCCGTAACTCTTTTTCTCCCATGGAATCATGAACGAATATCAAGAGTCTAGTGAACCAAATAAGCAAACTTGCCTAATACCTGCAGTAACAAATGAGAACCTTATCGTTAATCCTCCTCTCTAAACTTAGATACAAGTGAAAACATCTGTCAGCCTATTTTCAAGAAGATGAAAGATATTTTTTCCTCCATTCTTTTTTATTATTCCCACAAATGTTAGAAAAGAATTATATAAAGGCCCTTAGGCCACATTCTGTCCATCCATTTGTCCGTTTATTTTTCTGTCAGCAGGATAACTCTGTGATAGATGAACCAAATGAAACCATATTTAGGTGTGTGAGCGTGTAGAAAAGCTAGCAAAAGAAAGATTGAGTTTGAAACTGACTCCATCCAGTAATTGCAAAGAAAAACATTTCAGGAAAAATAATCCTTAAATCCCTTTATGGAAGGAGATAGAGGAACAAAAATGGTGTGCCTTTTCAAAACGTTGCACAGCCCCAATTCTCACAAATGCATGCATCACACCCTTGTGAATATGTGTGTATGAATGTTTAAAAGAACTGCGTGACATAGGAACATTATTTTTTTAAAAAATTAGTTCTTTGGAAATATGGACACTTTGAAAAAAGTGTCCATAGTCAATTTTTCCAGTGCCAAAGTTAATCCATTCTCTCTCTCTCTCTCTCTCTCTCTCTCTCTCCATCCATCAATCTATATCTGCCTGCCTGCCTGCCTGCCTACCTACCTACCTACCTACCTATCCATCCATCTACCCATCTAGCTATCCATACATCTGTCTGTCTAGCTAGCTATCCTCTCTCTCTCTCTCTCTCTTTCTCTCTTCATTCCATGTCTGTTGAATTATAGGAGACAAGGAATTCTGTTTTAATCTTTGGTCCTGGCAATGATCTAGCAAGGTTTGAAAATATTATCTCCACGCCTTCTGCACCCACCACAAATTAGTTAATGTGATAAAGTGGAACAGTTTTTTCTTGTGATAAATAGACATTATCATCCAATCTCTTATTGTGAAGCCATTATGATGGGCTTGATATCATGGACTGAATTTATCAGATCTGTTCACCGCTACAGAAGAGAAGGCCAGAGTTGAATGAGATAAGGCTCCATGAAAATGGATTCAAGGCAATGGGCCTCCTCGGATAAATCATCACATCAGAACTGCAGTTTTTCACAGAGAACAAGGCTGTATATCTTATCGTAAAATCTGGTATTACGAATTTGCTTCTTGGCTTTGGAAACAGACTCAGCTGGGAGGGAATAGCTAGAGGGTAAATTAGGAGTGTTTCTTACAATGTACTTTATGATATGTGACTATGACCAAGGAGCCTTTGCAAAAGCTATAAATGAGAGCTACCCAAAGTCTGGGCTTGCTGTTTTATAATGGGGAAAATAAAGCTGAGGTTAAAACAAGGGGTAGCTTTGGATTTATGAGAGATAAGCTCTCTCTGTTTCTTTTCCTTTTAAGATTTGAAAGTGTATTCATGAAAGAAAAAATCCAGCACATTTTTCCTGAAGCTCAACACGGTGGCAATAATTTTACACTTTCATTTCAGCTTCAACATGCTGGCAGACCTTAGTTGGACTGAGTTGGAAAATGTTGATTTGGAGTTCATATAAGTTCTTTGATTTGGATGAAGTAACTAACTTACCAGAAACCAGAATGTCACCAATTTAAAGGAGCACCCAAAGGCAAGATAGGCTCAGTGCATAAGTACTCAGCAAATATTTGATTCATAATTAGCTAATAAGCCAAAATGTGATTTGCATGGTTTGGGCTCAATAAGTTGTGTGAACATACCCCTTCTGACTTTCAAACCAGAGTTGTATCTTAGCAAGAGCTGTGATGGCACAGTGGTTAGAATACAGTATGGCAGGCTAACTCTACTCATTGTCAGGAGTTCGATTCTGACCGGCTCAAGGTTGACTCAGCCTTCCATCCTTCTAAGGTCAATAAAATGAGAACCCAGATTGTTGGGGGAAATAGGCTGATACTATAAACTGCTTAGAGAGTGCTGTAAAGCACTATAAAGCAGTATATAAGTCTAAGTATTATTGCTATCATGTATGAATCCAACCAGCCAATCAGTGGCTTGAATTCTGTATGCAAACTGACTTTGTAGCTGAGACCACTTTCAACTTCATTCCATTATTGGGATGATTGGCCTAGCTTCAAGCATTATATGGTGATTTGTAAATCACATTATTTTTCTTAGTGTGTTGTATGAATACAGCCAATATTCTATAGCTGCTTCTCAAATGGTGCCCACTTTCAAAATGGCAGCATGCAACCTGGATGGTGCCGTGCAGAAGGTCACTCAGCAGAGTAGCTGGCACCCAGAGGAGATCTATGGAAAATATAAGTAGACATGACAGAGGCTGGGGAGGAGTCTATGAAACGCAGCAGGGTGTGAAGCAAACCCAAAGTCTGTGGTGGACCCAGCCGGGGGGGGAGGGCAGCATAAAATGTCTCAAGAAGTAGGGGTAGCCTAGGGCAGGCCACGAGTGAAGTGAGGAGGTATGCAGGACAGGTCTGGGCCTGAACTAAGGCTCCACCACCAACCTCTGAGCCACCCCATGCTCCACTTAATGACTCATGTGGTTGTTTAAAGACTACTCCAGGGACAGCAGGGATTGGGGTTGTTAAGCAAGGTGAGTGTCAACGTGCTGAACCCAAGCAAACCAGAACTCTGAGACTAGAATCCTCCTCAAAGATCTTCTTCATTGAGTGCATCATATTGACACAGTTCTAAAGGAAAACCAACTCGCAATCTTTCCCGTGGTTTCAGTATAATTAAAATAAGAAATAACCCCCATCCCCAAGGGACACAGGTCATGATGGCCAGTTGGGTTAATTGGCAGGTTCTCTAGGTACTCCTTCCCCATTCTTATTCATTACCAGTAGAGATTACCTTGGTTCCCAAGAGAAAGCTCTCTGTTTTGTCTAGTAAGGCATTCCAATCTCCTTTCCCTCTTCCCCCTCTGTGTGGCAACTGAGGAACAGGAAAATGGCTGCTGCCAGGTTTGGTTCAAAGTTGACAGTGATTGCATGGGTGCCCTGTTTAATGAACATCAAAACTCATGACCATAATGGGCCGTCTCTATTATCATCAAAATCCTAGGACTACCTGCCCAATAGAATGAGAAAATTTGGCAGTTCCAGCAATTAGGTCAATCATATTTATATTCTCCATACTGGACAATCAGAAGCAAGGAAGGGCATTGAAATTATACTGAAAATTGTCAGTGGAGAAAAATAGATTTAGAGACTAAGAATCTCTGGATTTCATTTAGACCAGCCTTTCTCAGCACTATAATTTGCAAAGGTGGCCTCAGCTTTAAAAACAGAATCCATGCAATTCAGAAAGGTCTCTTCCAATTGTTTCTATTTGATGCAGCTCGCCACGGAGAGAGTCCAAGTTTTTCAGACATTGCATTCAGGCAATGTCCAACAAAGGAGAGGTTTTAAGAGCCAATCCTTTTAGCGAGAAAGCAAAAGATTTCTCCTTCCATAAGCTCTACCTTTCATTCCCAAGATAAGTAGCTCAGCCCAGGAAGATAAGATTGAACTACGCTTGCTTCAAAACTCACAAAATGAGCATCTACTCGCCTGCCTGCCTGCCTGCCAAGACAGATTGATTTCCTAAATAAGTTATAAATTGCTTGGGATTTCCCCTTGGCATAAATGGAAAAAAATTCAAGGGGTAGTTGTGGGGGGTAGAGACAGTGACAATTGGGCTGGGGAAGGAATTGGAAGATTTGAAGGAGTAATGGAGCATTTTGGAGAATTTAAAATTCATTTAGTGACAGAGCACAAGAAAAGAGCAAGAATTAGTAAACAAAAGAAATCAGGAGCAGGTGAAAAACTATGACTAACCATTGTCATTAACTGTACTCCTTCTAAATCTATTTAAAATAGACCATAGACCAGAATGTTTTTTATTGGGAATTATATAAAAAAAACATAATAAGGGAGAGTTGTATTTGATAATATATGTCATCACTGCGGCAAGAATGGTATTTGCCCAGAAATGGAAGGAGAAAGAAATCCCTAGTGAAAATGAAGTAATAAACAAAATTCAAAAATATGCGCTGAAATGGATAGGCTAACTTTAGAAATGAAAAATAAGGATGAATCAGAATATTACATAATTTGGAATAGATTTTATCATTGGTGGGGACAGAAAGGGGCGACCTAAGATGGAAATGAGTTGTTGAGAGGATATCCAAGACTATAAGACTAAAATAACACTAAGGATGTTGGAGGATGTAATTAAAAATGAATAAATGTATATATGCAGGGGTGGGATTCTACCAGTTCGCACCTATTCGCTAGAACTGGTTGTCAACATTCTAAGTAGTTCAGAGAACCAGTTGTTAGAAGAAATTACTGACCTAATTACTAATCCTGTAAGAAAGGCAGGAAGAAAACATTCTGGTGTTGCTTACAGAAACTGCCTCTCTGTTAACCCTTATTACATTCTTGGCAGGACTAAACTTCCCCGTCTCAGGAACTTCTCTGGAGTTTTTTTCCCCTCCTTTGCTGGTACTTTGCTTGTGTGGAGTGACCATTCAAAGTTACAATGGCGCTGAAAAAAGTGACTTATGACCAGGGGTGGGATTCAAATTTTTTAACAACCGGTTTTGTGGGCGTAGCTTAGTTGGTGGGCATGGCATGGTGGTCATGAGATTGGGTGGGCATGGCCAACTCAATATCACTCACATCGAGGCACGCATCTCCTCGCCTGGCCTCTCATGACTATGGGGATGCTGCAACAGTCGTAAGTGTGAAAAATGGTCATAGGTCACTTTTTTCAGTGCCATTGTAATTTTGGAAACATGTCTTTTTTAGAGGCAGGAAGCAGACTCACTCTTAAGAGCCCCCACCCTTCTTAATAGCCCACAGCAAATGTTAGTACTTAAGAGATAAAGAGATAGATAGCTCTATACATAAGCAAATTCCCTGTAGCATGGTCTGAACAAAGGTAGAGTTAGCCCACAGCCACAATAGGAATTGCTCAACAAGCCCCTTCATTGCATCACTCTCCAAACTTCAACCAAATTTAGCTCAGACAACCTACAGAGCCAGCTATGGGCTCTACAACAGCCAATAGAATGCATGTTCTTGCACAGGAATAGGAAGCTCAGAGTTCAAAGCCCAAGAGAAGATATAAAAAAAAACCCTGCTCTCAACTCCACAAGGTCAGATGCCCAGAATCACAAGTGCTTGGTGGTTCTGCTTTATCAATAAATGGACCCTCTTTCTAATCAGCCTCCAGCCGCCATTTTGTCTCCAGTGCCTTTCTTGAAGAAGCGGGGAACTAAATCCAAGACCATCTGCATGCAAAGCAGGTACTTCACCCCTGAGCTACAGTTAAGCTATGGAATCTACTCCGAAAGACAGAAGATGTGTTTAATGTCTCCTTTCCTTTGGTCACTGGCTGCTTTCCAGCATGTGGCAAACCTACCAGGGTCCCAAATGTATTCCTCACAATTAGTCAGTCAACTTTCACTTCTGTTGTCATTTGCTGTAATTGATGAGCTCATTTTCTTCTCCCCTTGTGGAATAGTGATGGAGAGATAGAAGAGTCCAGGTGTCAGGGGGGATAAACATCTGGAGATGGAGTGAGCCAGAGAGTATGAAGAGTAGGATAGGATCTTGCAGGGAAAAGAAATCATACCGTCTCCATTACTGTCTGAACTTTCATCCCACTGTGCTTCTCCCTCTCAATCTCCTCAGCAGAAGGAAACGGAATAAGATTTATAATCAAGACAGACAACTTGGTTACCCAGCACCATAGAACTACAAAAGGAAAGCTGACCATGCGGACATAAATTGTAAGGACACCTCTTCAGTCCAGCTTCGGAAATGTTTTACTTCACTGGCAACAGCATGACCTGCCTTGCCTGTTCCACCAAGATCCTCATCTCCTTATCATTCCCTTAATCATGTCAAAGTTCGCCCAGGTATAAAATTCCTTTTGGAAGTGAAGTCAAGATGAAACAGAAGACCAGAGCAACCATTTTCAGAAAGAATCTACCCAGGGCATTTCAATGTGACAGGGACCACACACATGTATGTTATAATAGCAGGGGTGGGATTCTACTAGTTCGCACCTATTCTCTAGAACCGGTTGTTAACATTCTAAGCAGTTCAGAGAACCAGTTGTTAGAAGAAATTACTGGCCTAATCCTGTAAGGAAGGCAGGAAGGAAACATTCTGGGGTTGCTTACAGAAACTGCCTCTCCGTTAACCCTTATTACATTCTTGGCAGGACTAGACTTCCTGTCTCAGGAACTTCTCTAGAGTTTTTTCCTTCCTTTGCTGGTACTTTGCTTGTGTGGAGTGACCATTCAAAATTACAATGGCACTGAAAAAAGTGACTTATGACCATTTCTCACACTTATGACTGTTGCAGCATCCCCACAGCCATGAGAGGCCACGTGAGGAGATGCGTGCCTCAATGTGAGTGATATTGAGTTGGCCACACCCAATCAGTCACATGACCACCAAGCCACACCCATCAATTAAGTCATGCCCACAGAACCGGTTGTTAAAAAATTTGAATCCCATCCCTGTATAACAGGCATTATACATACAAGTTTGCTGTACTGTTCTGCTCCTAACACAGACGATAAAAGGCCAGATGCAACACTTTCTTAGCGACCAGTTCCTCAGAACCTCAGTGGCACCCAAGACAGACAAATATATTTGTTTTTTTAGGAATGACTTAGGGTCCAAAATGGATTCCCTCAAAAATAGAAATGGTGGACATCTATTTGGACATGTGCTCACCTGCCCAGGAGAAAGACAGTAGAGAATGGAACAGAACATCTTTAAAAGGTCAAAAATACAGGCAATGCTTCTAGTAAAAGGGTGACCAGATATACCGAAGACAGTTGGAGATCTTCTAGTTCAATCCCATGCTTGAGCAGAAGATCCTGTATCATTCTGGACAAATGGTTGCCCTACCATTTCTTAAAAACCTCCAGCAATGGAGCACCCACAACTTCTGGAGGCAAATCATTTCATTGATTAATTGTGCTCACTGACAGGAAATTAATTCTATTCCTTAATTCTAGATTGGATCTCCCTTTCATAAGCTTCCATCCATTACTTCTTATCCTGTTCCCAGATACTTTGGAGAATAGGTTGACCCCTCTTTTCTCTCTGATAGGCCCTAAATATTGGAAAACTGCTATCATGTCACCCATAATCATTTTCTTTGTTAGACTAGATGTCCTACATTTGTATATTAAACAGTCCCATTCCAGTCAAAAATTGATTTCCCCCACAACTGAAAAACCAGTAGGCCAGGGGTGGGGAACCTTTTATGGCTCACTCAGGAATTCTGGGAGTTGAAGTCTATAAATGATAAAAGAGTTTCCCTACCCCTGGATTAGACATACTTAGATCCCACAACCATTCATATGCCACATATAGAAGCCACGTGTGGGGAAGTATCAACCACATGCTGTTCTGGCTTAATGGCCCATCATGTTTAACTACAACTGGACTAACATTACACTGAACATATTGCTGTCACCAAAATATTGATGTTAGATGCATAGTTAATTATGGGCAGGCAACACATCCACACCCACCCACCCACACATCTAGTTTTCCTGCATTTCAATCTACTTCCCAGACTCTTGGCTAAGAAGGAATGGGAAAATACATAGGATCGCTCACTCTCGTATTGGAAGCACTGAGGCATTTCCAAGTTGAAAGGAGTAGAGGTGACATCAGTGCTGTCCAGGGGGCACCTGGTTGGTGGCTCCTTTCATATCCCCATTAAATTGCCCATTGAGTGGTACCCATCTATCTACTCATGGTTGCCTAGTTTCGAACTGCTGGATCAACAGGAACTGGAGCAATTGAAGGGAGCTCACCCATCATGTGGCGGCAACCGGGTCTTGAACAGGAGTCTACTGATCATCAGCCCTGCATCCTAAGCAAATGGGTCACCACTCTCTGAGTAAGATGACACCAGAAGATTGACCAACCGAACCTTTGTATATAGAATAAGATAGATGAAACATTTGACTACCAAATGTGCAGCTTGTGAACTCATAAAATATTTCTATGGTCTTTTTAGAGTTGCCAACAGAAAAGGAGCGGGGAGCAGTGCAGCAGCTTGCAAACTGAAACTGCATTTCATAAATGTTTTCAAAGATAATATCGTGTTTCTCACAAAATAAGGCAGGGCCTTATCTTGTTTTGAACCCCGAAAAAACAACTAGGCCATATTTTTAGGGGTGAATTAATTTCTCCCTCCCCCCAATCAGCGGGTGGGCAGCAGCGGTGTTCCTGCCGGCATGACAACAGCAGCAGCGCTGGCGGGAACGTGGAAAGCGTTTCTGCCGCCGCTCGGGTGTGTGCGGAGCTTCGGCACACACTCGAGCGGCGTCAAAAACGCTTCCACGTTTCCCCCAGTGCCGGAAATGCTTCCACGTTTCCGCCGGCGCTGCTGCTGTTCTCGTGCCGGCAGGGACTGTGGAAGCCATGGAGGCAGCTCCCCCGCCTGAGAAACAGCAGAAACACTTCTACACTTCCTGCTGCTGCGAGAACAGCGGCAGCGCCGCGCAGGGCACTGTTAAAGGCAAGTTCCCCCCCCGCCCTCCCCCCCAGCGTGTTTTAACCCCCAGCCTCCCCCCCCCCAGAATGTTTTAACTAGGCCTAAATTTGGGGGGAGGGGCTTAATTTCATTTCATGCCTAAAAAACATGCTGGGTCTTCCTATTGGTGGAGGCCGTATTGTTAGAGAAACACGGTAACTAGGTGACCGAAGTTTCTGCCGTGCAAATATCTAACTGGAGAGTATGATTGATGACTCTTTGTTATGGATGTGTCCCATTGGAGAATATGAATTACAATATACCCAGGGGGTGGAGGGAAAACCAGGGTCAAAGGTGACAATGAATTATGTGTCTCAGAGTCTGCTACACCCAGGCAGTGCCAGACATTTTACCTCCCAATAAATCCTTTTAAAGTTTTGGATGTTGGGCTCGAGACTCAATGATTTAAATGGGGGTAACTGCCAGAATCCTGACACAACTACCCCTTTATTGGGGGGGGGGTGAAATTGTACAGCTGTATAAGGATTAATCTCAGTTGGGCCTTGGGAATTATGTTATTATCTTGATTTGGGGGTTTTGATTTCCATAGGAACTTCCCCAAATCCTGTGCAGATTTCTGATTTAGGGAATTGCTACCAAACCATCAATGAGACACTGAAAGGAGTAAGCTCTGAGATGCTAAACTTGTCCCTCTTGGCAACTGACCAGTCTTTTCCAATTAAGCTTGTTTTCTAAGGGTCAATTTTGTACCGCTGTTCAGGAGTTTATGAAAGAACTGGAGAATTGGACATCTCCGAACCGATCCCTTCATCAAAATGACTCTTTTAGATAATGAGGATGCAGCAGGATTGATTTGAAGCTTAATGAATAATCAGCTGCCATCAATAATTGTAATCACTAATCTGGTGCAATTAGAGGCAATTATAATAAATGCAATTTCTTTCTGAGCTGCTGCTGCTGCTAACGAACTGTAGAAATATGAAGTGACTTGGAGGCTGGCTGGCTGTGATTTATGCATCGGGATAATCGAGGATCCTATTATAAAGGAGAATGTTCATAAATATTGTTTACTGGGTGGAATAAATCTACTACCACCCTTCAGCCACAGGTAAGAAAGAACAATGCAGGAATACCTCCTAAGGTAAGCACATAGACTTACAACAATTTGTTTAGCGACTGTTCAAAGTTACAACATCATCTTCTTTTAATGACCGCATAATCCCTTGCAGGGTGGAGTCTGGGCAACTGAATGGGGCTAGCAGAGTGTTTTAATGGCCGGATGCCCTTCCTGTCACCAATGCGGAATTTTGTTCAGGAGATATATTTTCAGTTTGCCCAGAGAGATAATAAAGTAGAATTAGCTTATCCGGCTGTGTTTCCTACCTGGTTTACCTATTATTATTATTATTATTATTATTATTATTATTATTATTATTATTATTATTATTATTATTATTATTATTATTATTATTATTATTATTATTATTATTATTATTAATATACCGCTCCTCTCCCGAAGGACTCGGAGCGGTGCACAGCTGTACAGTTAAAACAATAAATATGTGGGAAAATAAAACTAAATTAAACCAAAACCCTGGCTGTAAACAATTTAAAACCCTTCCCTAAAACCCTAAAATTTAATGAAAAATAAAACACCCAAAATTAAAATCAGCCCAAGCCGGCCTGGTCAAAAAGCCAGGTTTTCAAGGCACTCCTGAAGGTCCCCAGGTCCGTGGCTGTCTGTAACTCCGGAGGCAACCCATTCCAGAGAGCAGACGCCCCCACAGAGAAGGCCCTATTCCTCAGGGTCACCAGCCGGCACATAGATGCCGATGGAACCCGCAAGAGACCCTCCCTGTGGGAGCACACCGGATGGTGAGAGGAAAATGGCAGAATGCGGTCTTGTAAATATCCTGGTCCGATGCCATGGAGCACTTTAAAAGTTAACACTAAAATCTTAAAGCGCACCCGAGAGGCCACCAGCAACCAATGCAGTTCGCGCAGGAGGGGCGTCACATGCGCGAACCTTGACGCCCCCATAACCTCTAAGGCCCCTTCCAACTCTGATTATCTGTTATCTGTTAATTCATTTAACAACTGCAGCAAGAAAGGCTTTACAACAGGGCAAAACTCACTTAACAACCGTCTCCCTTAGCAACATAAATGTTGGGCTCAACTGTGATCATATGTCAAGGGCTACCTGTAATACTCATGGTCATTGTGACGTCTGGTTTGTTGTGGTTTTTTCTTCTCACCCTCTTCTCAACATGGTTGAGCTTAGAAGTTTTCCCAGTGGGAATGAAAACAGCTGAAGTGAGGATTGTATTTGCAACTTTGATACTGTACTTAAAGCATGCTTCCAAGACGAATGGATCAAAAGCTTGCCCCGCTTCACTATTCCTCTTGTTCCCCTTCCTGAGGATTTCAAAACGGAGAAGAACGTCGGCGGTGAGAACGTGAGAAAAAGAGAGAGAGAGATGGTGCCAATTACCTGAGAACAAATGACAAGAAGCCTTCTGAAAATGCACCCATCGCTTATGATGGATCTCTTAAAAATACCATCCATTATACTCAAGGTTTCATAACTGCAAAATGATTCCACTCCTGTCCTGGTGGCACAAAGTGAGTGATAAATATGGAAATCCGGAGAAACAGAGACTCTGCTATTTTTTTATTTTTTGCCAACTAAAGAATGTCGTCTATCGAGTAGGTTTGCATTTTCATGAATGCCTTATGTCCTTGATGTTATTGCTGGGCTATCAAAACGACAGGTGTCTTTCTCCGCTGACAGAATCGCCTGTTCTTTACAGACTATTAAGCGGTTATTTAGCTAGCGCCTGTTCTCCTGCCAGCAATCCAATTGAGGTGCTACCGTTCTTTTTTTTTTTTTTACCAAAGCTGGGGGAAAATATCCAATGTACCGTATTTTTCGGTGTATAGGATGCACTCCCCCCCCCCAAAAAAAGGGGGTGGAAATGTCTGTGCATCTTATACAGCGAATGTTGCGGAAGGCCCGCTCACCTGCTGGCCCCACCCTTCGGCCGTGGCCCCCCAGCAATTTGCCTCCCTCTGCAGCAAACAGCAAACAGCCTGTTTCAGCTTCAGCACAGCCTGATTAGCACAAGCAGGTGATTGTCGGTTGGATCAGCCTCCTGATGATCAGCTGTTTCAGGCTGCAGGGATTGCCATCACCTATTGCTGCCTCTGCACACCCCATTTTCAGCCTCCGCATCCTGTTTTTGGCATGGGGCATGCGGAGGCCAAAAACGGGCTGCAGAGGCCGAAAATGGGGTGCTGCGGAGGCAGCAATAGGTGATGATGATCCCTGCAGCATGAAACAGCTGATTGTTGAGAGGCTGATCCAACCGACAATCAGCTGCTTGGGCTAATCAGGCTGTTGCCTGGTTGTTGCAAGGAGGCTAATGGCTGGGAGGCAGAGGCAGATTTTTTTTTTCTTGTTTTCCTCCCCAACAGCTAGGTGTGTCTTATACTTCAGAGCAGTAAATTCGTCCCAAGGAACTTATCTAGGGGGACGACAGAAGCAACAGCAAAAAGAAATCACATTTTGAGGTTGATTTGAGACTGTGATGTTTCTACAGCGGGTTGGCCCAATACAGACAGTACCAATATGTCACCTGTTAAGAACTGGATCCTATTAAGGATCACCTCCAGCTATGAGACCTGGTCCCTAATAGGCAACAGACCGATACTAGTTGATTTGGGCCAACCAGCTGTAGAAACATTGCAGTCTCATTGAGTGCATGTGTGGGATTTAGTTTGTGTGCCTTTTTCCTCCTCCTCCCTCCCGGTCCTTGGAAAAATTGTGTTCTATGAAATTAGTTCCTGGTGCCAAAAAGGTTGGGGACCAGGGAGAAGGGGAAGCAATTTCTTAATAGAGATAAACTGATGCACAGATTGTCAATTCCCAATCAAAACAGATTTTGATATCATGGATCCGGGATGTCAAACTCAAGGCCTGAAGGCCAGATCCAAAAATACATCATACTTCACTTAATTCTCTAAGGAAAGACTGAAGGCAAATGAATTCCAGGCAGAAGAACATCAATGGCTTCAAAATCTAAGGGACAGGCTTGGGCAAAACTCAACAGCACTTTTTTGTGCAGCTGTTGATAAAAATAGGATCACCAACATGATCGCCAACATCCCATGATGGATATGGCACAACAAGAAGAAAAATCATCATAATTAATGTTGTAGGATAGATTCAGGGACCTACATTCCAATTTCGTTTTTAAAAAAATCATCTTTGGACGCTATACTCTGCTTTTTATTTTCAAATGTTAAGACCTGAGGACTTCCGGGGATGTCATGGTGAGCTGAAGATGTCTTTACAAAAGCAGAGATGATGTCTACAGCAACGATAAAAGAAACAGTGAGTTCCCTTCTTCTTTGGAACCTCTCTGGATAAGGAGAAGGTCAGAGATTGCCCATATAGACTCCGGATGGCGGGTTCACATGAGGATACCACAGGACAGTGCTCTTCTATGAGTTTCAGCATTGGGAGATGAAGGGATTGGGCTATGTTGCTTGCAACTTAAAAATCCAGTTTTCATGTGTCCTCAAATCTCAGTTGTAGCCTTCAGAAACCCTCAAATTTGTAATCTACCAAGTTGTCATTTTTGACATAAAACAAGAGAGAAATAATTAACTAAGATGGAAAGCAATTGTGTTAATAGCATTTGGCACATGTTAATGCAGATTTAATTAATACTGCACTTCATTTATTTTGTCCTAATTCTGTCCATAAAATCCAGCCCCCAGAATGCTGTCAAAATTCTTCCTATTGCTTGAAAAAGATGACAGAAAAGGAGATGTCTTGAAAGCTATCAGGATGGTCTGTTGCAACTGATAGATGACAGATAGACAGACAGATTATAGATTAGATAGATAGATAGATAGATAGATAGATAGATAGATAGATAGATAGATAGATAGATAGATAGATAGATAGATGGATAAATGGATAGATAAATGGATAGATAGATAGAAACAAACCCTGCCATATTTCAAAGCAGCAAGGACATAGCTATTTCACAGGGTTTTGGAGGGTTCACGTCGCTTGTGGCTATTGCAATGGTCATTAAAAAAATTAATTACTCATTACCCGAATTCCTTGGCATTGTTACAAAACTATCCAACAAAGAAATAGAAGTTTAAAAATCGGTTTCCACACTAAGGATTGACTAGAGACACCTGCCTCTAAAAACTCCATTAGGATTAGTAATTACAGCAAAGGATTTCACAGTTCATGAAAGTGACTGGCTGTCTAAAAGGATGCACTTACGAGCTGTAGCAATTTCACTGTCTATGTTCTATCCGCATGCTATCTGCTGTCTGCTGCCAGGTGTACCTAGTAGTTAGCATCAATGTTGAACGTTTCTCCTCGAACCCAACAGCAAGCTATAAAAGAAACGCAATGCCCAGGGAAGCATTTTATCCCCATTCCTCAGAAATACACACACCACCAAAACTGAAGTCATTGCGTTAACGCAGCTAGTTGCCAGAGGATTAATGTATTCAGTTTTGCATCATTTTGGAAATCTGTTTCTCCTTTCTGTCTTTCTCTCCCACACACAAACATACAGGTAGCTGTTCTTTATTTATGTATTTTCCAGGACTGGCTGGCTGGCTGTCACTCTTGCAGATGAAGAAGGGTGTTTCTCCCCGCCTCTACAAAGAGTAGAAATCACGTTGGTCTGATCTACTTTATATTATGCCTAAGTCTGTTTCTGCTCCCTTCAAGCTTCTCATGAAGGATTTTATGAGTGTAGAAAGTTAGCACCCACCCTTCTCCCAGCAGAATGTAATACTTTAGGAAATATTAAAAAGGCAGAATATTTCCCCTAAAAGAGAAACACAAATGTTAGGGGGGACAGTAACTCAGAGCTTCAGCTCCCTGCCCCAGCAGATACAGATATTTGGTACCCATTGAGAAGGACTGGGCCAGCCTATCCACAAAACAAAAGATTTCAGCTCCAAGGCAATGGGATTAAGACCTGACATTATGGGATTATCTAACAGCAGGGCTCACGGCATTGCAAAATCACCTGGGGACATTACATCAACCCAAGGTTCAACCAAACTTGATTCAGACAAACATAACTCCACATGGGAGTCTGACTGCAGCCAATAGAATACATGTCCTTGCACAGGAACAGGAAGCTCAAGTTCAAAGCCCAAGAGAGGGTATAAATACCTCTCACTCTCCACCCCATGTGTTCAGCTGCCCAGGACCTCAACACATATGGTCCTGTCCCTCAATAAACCATCTTTCTAATCAGCCTCCATGTTTACAGTGTCTTCCTCCCCACTTGGAACTGAACCAGATGGATATTTCTTCATGAGCAAAGCATAATGTGGCATGAGTAAAACACACAAGGGGTAAAAACGGCCTCCTGGTTCAAGGGAACTTTTCCAAAATAAACATCTCACTTCCATGTTGTTCTTTTGTTTTCATTAACATGTCTTTAAACACTCATTAAGGGGGTATTTCTCTCACAAGGCAGGGTATAGAAAATTCAGTACTCAAAACATAATGTCGTATAATTATAGCATAACATAATTCGTAATCAAATATTGTGCCAGAGCAGACCTCTGAATTAAAATCTATAAAATGAGTAACGCAAATTAATCACATCAAATGCAGGCTGAAGTAAAATTGTCTTAACAGATTTTTGAAAGCCAACAATAATGAAGAAGAAATACTTCTGTGTATCGGTGGAAGAAGAGCATAATTCCACTGGTATGAGGACACCGTGAAAAAGACCTATTTTGATATTTTTAAAAAATCTCTTCTCAGTAGGTGAAACTGTCAAATTTTAGATGATTATCTGAAATCTCAGTGTTCTTCTCTTCAATATTTTTGTGATGATCCGGAGTGTAACACAAACGTAACAAAATCCAAAACACAAATAAATGTCCTTTAATGCCTCCAGTTTGGCCCCACTGTTCAATAATTCTCAGTTGGAGATAAAACTTAGTCAAAAATAGTCTTCAAAAGAAAGCAATACAATCCGAACTTAATAAGCAGATAGAGGTAAAATAAAAAACCAAAACAAACTACAATGAAGACATTTCCACAACGGAACAGGATAAGTAATTACCAACTGCAAGGAGATAACAAGGCCCAGTCTGTTGGAAGGACGCCAACCAAGATAACTTCAGCCCAAAATAAAACATGCTTTGCTTCTGGCAATGCTGTGTTTTAACCATCTCTCTTATATACTATTCTACCCAGCTGCTACCAATGAAGGACATCATGGCTGCTTCCTCTCTCATAAGCCAAGTTGTTGCCTTCTCTGTTCCTCCTTGCATGTCCTAGGATGAAGAGGGCCTGGTTCTTCCTCTTGACTGCCCAGCTGGCCTCTGCCCTTCCCCAGCCTCCTCCACAACCGTGGAGCCACATTTCCACTCCCTGTCAGCTGATCCTCCTCTCCCTCAGAGTCTGACTCTATCAAGGAGACAATTTTCCTATTCCTATAAATATCAATACCTGTCCATACAGGTAGGCCTCGACTTACAACAGTTTATTCAGTGACTGCTCGAAGTTATAACGGCATTGAAAAAGTGACTTATGACCTTTTTTCACACTTACGACCATTGCAGCATCCCCATGGTTCAGATGCTTGACAACTGACTCATATTTATGACGGTTGCAGTGTCCTGGAGTCATGTGATTCCTTTTTGCGACCTTCTGACAAGCAAAGTCAATGGGGAGATTTCCTTAACAACTGTGTTACTAATTTAACCACTGCAGTGATTCCCTTAACAAATGTGGCAAAAAATTAATAATCATATAATGAGGCAAAATTCACTTAACAAATTTCTCACTTGACAACATCAATAGAATAGAATAGAATACTTTATTGGCCAAGTGTGATAGGACACACAAGGAATTTGTCTTGGTGCAAATAGAATAGAATAGAATAGAATAGAATAGAATAGAATAGAATAGAATAGAATAGAATAGAATAGAATAGAATAGAATGCTTTATTGGCCAAGTGTGATTGGACACACAAGGAATTTGTCTTGGTGCAAATACTCTCAGTATACATAAAGAAGGAACATTCGTTAAGAATCAAGAATCATAATGTACAACACTTAATGATAGTCATAGGGTACAATCAACATCAAATCATACTAGGAAACAGAGGATACAAGCAACAAAGTTATAGTTACAAATGGGAGGGGATGGGTGATAAGGAGTGATGAGAAGATTAACAGTAGTAGTAGTGTACACTTTGTAAATAGTTGAACAGTGTAGAGGGAATTATTTGTTTAGCAGAGTGATGGCTTTCGGGAAAAAACTGTTCTTGTGTCTAGTTGTTCTGGTGAGCAGTGCTCTATAGCGTCGTTTTGAGGGAAGGAGTTGAAACAGTTTATGTCCAGGATGTGAGGAGTCTAAATATTTTCACAGCCCTCTTTTTGACTCGTGCAGTAAACAGGTTCTAGATTGAAGGCAGGTGGGTGGTAATTGTTTTTTCTGCAGTCCTAATTATCCTCTGAAGTCTGTGTTTGTCCTGTTGGGTTGCAGAACCAAACCAGACAGTTATAGAGTTGCAGATGATAGACTCAATAATTCCTCAATAATTTTGGGCTCAATCGTGGTCATAGGTTGAGGACTACCTCAGATGAAGCACAGTGCCATGAATTACAAAACCCAGGTTTGTAAAATAATGTTATACCATGCTTGCTGTTAGAAGCATGTTTATTTTTCCCTTCCAAAGGAGTGATAGTGGATGAGTACCAGGGAAAAAAAAAGGATTTAGCAATAGCAATAGCCCTTAGACTTATATACCGCTTTATAGTGCTTTCCAGCCCTCTCAAAACAGTTTACAGAGTCAGCATCTTGCCCCCAACAATCTGGGTCCTCATTTTACCCACCTCGGAAGGATGGAAGGCTGAGTCAACCTTGAGCCTGGTGGGATTCGATCTGTCAAATTGCAGTAGGAGTAGCTTGCAGTGCTGCACTCTAACCACTGCGCCACGGAGGCTCCCTAGCTAATTTAGCTAACATTCATCTCTCAAGGGGGAAGAAGAATCTGACTCGGTTTTACAGATGGCCGAATTATTGGGTGTTTTTTTTTTTTTTCTTTTTCCTTCAAATGTTCATTGCATGGATTGCTTCTCAAAGGCTAGTCCACTACTGCAACATTTCCTGGCTAACCATGGGTCACAAAATATGGCACAATCACATGGTCAGTCCAAGAAGTTCTCCAAATGTAAGCAGCCTTTGAAGAAGATCTCAAGAGACTTCAGGTATGTGTAAAATAAGTAGATCTTATGCTCCTTCTAGACAGAAATTTCTAGATTCAAAATGAAAGAGGTCTTCTGCAGTCACGACATAAGTTTAACATCGAAAATCAGGCTTGTCAGATGTTACATCTTTTCTATCCCGCTCTACGGAGTAGAGAGTTGGTCTTTGACAGAAAGCCACTTGAAGGGACTAGAAGCATTTGAAATGTGGATTTATAGGCGGCTGTTACATATAAATTGGGTTGACAAAATCAGAAATGGAGAGGTGATAAGCTGCCTGGGAAAGCCAAGGAAAATCATTAAAACCATTAAAAAGCAAAAGTTAGAATATTTCGGACATGTGATATGACACTCAGAAAAAAATATGCCATACTTCACTTAATCCTCCAGGGAAAGATTGAAGGCAAACGAGGTCCAGGCAGAAGAAGAACATTGTGGCTTCAAAATCTAAGGGACTGGGTTTGGACAAAACTCAGCAGCACATTTTTGTGTGGCTATTGATCAAAATAGGATTGCCAATGTCTGATGACTGATAAAGGAGGAGGAGGTGGAGGAGGAGGAGGAGGAGGAGGAGGAGGAGGAGGAGGAGGAGGAGGAGGAGGAGGAGGAGGAGGGAGGGAGGGAGGGAGGGAGGGAGGGAGGAAGGAAGGAAGGAAGGAAGGAAGGAAGGAAGGAAGGAAGGAAGGAAGGAAGGAAGGAAGGAAGGAAAAAGCAAGTAAGTTCAAATGGGTCTTAAACAGCTGTTAAAAGGAGATGCTCAAGGCAGCTTTTCAACTGTCAGAGGTAGCAAACATCTCTCAGGCAAAAAGAATTCAAAGAGCGAAGTCCCCGCGAAGTTATTTGTCACCCATATTACATAACATACTGATCTTCTAAGCCCAGCTATTCTGCATTGTTTTAAGAGTCAACAGGTTGTTAAAATCTAGGAATCAATTCCTCTCATCTATACACGCCAGGATTAAAGCCTGCCTCTACTTCAAGTCAATTACAGAGGAGGTGGGTTATGGAAATGGAAGGAAGAAGATCTGACAACCGTTACTGATTGTCTCAGATGTCAGTTTAGAGCATGAGTTTGAATGCACCAATGCACCTGGAGTTCAGCTAGCAGAAAACAATTATTGCAAGAGCACAGTGGCTGTCTTCTCTCCATCCCCATAACGCATGGATATAAAAAAACAGGGGCTCTAAGGACATCAAGCCAAACAACTGTCCTTATCCTCAAAGCCACAAAGGTAATGTCAGGTTTCCAAATGATGAAATCCATTTAAAAAGAAAAGAGGAAAGTTCGACTTCCAAAACAATTTCTTTTATTTTAGGAAAGCATCAAATTGGCAAAATCTGGTTGTAATTCTGGATCTGACACAACCCAGAATTAAAACAGACTTTGCCAATGATTATGTGGTTTAATTCTGGGTTGTGTCAGATCCAGAATTACAACACATAATATTGGAAATTAGAAACAACTGCCAAAAGTCACATTCCCCAATAGAAGTAAATCAACATTGCCTAGTGTCATCAATCGCCACCTCTAGGTCTCAGCAGAGTCAGCTTTTGTTCCCACGGGAAGAAACACCACCTAGCCTAAACAACTCTCACAATCTCCACTCCTCCCACCTTGGGAATGTGGCAAGCCCAAAATCCTCCCCCCATAACCAGCAAAGAAAAAGAATATGTGATAGCGCTAAATAAAATGACTACGCATATGTCATTTTCAGGCTTGACAGTATATTAAATCATAACTCATTCAGATAAAAAAAAATTGTGAGGAAGAAAGGTTCCCCCAAGGGCTATAAAAGTATACACATTTCCCTTCATCCAGCTATCCCCCCCTATGCCCACAGCATCTGCTGCATAAGAAGAAGACCTCACTCTTCCTAATTGTCACGGTCCCATCAGGTAAATCCACTTCTAGAAAAAGCAGAAACTGGATCATAATAAAGCATCTGGAAAAACAGGACTGAAGGACCCTGAGGTTCCTAGCAGAATCCCCTACTTGATACTTCTGGAGTCAAACTTAAAAGCAGGGATGAGGCTCTCCACACCACAAGACCAATAATGCTACCTAGATTGCTTGAACTGGTAGCCCACTGAAGGGTATACAAGGAATGCAATCATCATAAAACGAACTCAGAGGCATTGCAATTCCTCTGATTACAATGCCTGCAACATTAGTCAAATATAAATACTACCAACCATTCTTAATGGAGACCAGAGTTTGAGTTTTGTTTGAACTCATGAAAATAGTTTTAAAAAACAATAACAACAACTTCTGATTGTTTTCTGGTGTATCTGTGCTTTGAATTTGTCTCTCGCTTTGTCAATTTGAATGTTTTGAACCCTAGCGTGCCTCGATGCTTCTACACTTTTTTTTATGAGCCCTGGAATTTTTCACCTTCTACTGGACCTGGATTTCCTCCTTTGTGTGATGACCTGGGATGTGGCACAAAGGCAACACAGTCAGATAATCAGCAGGAATCCCTTTATTAGCTCCAACTTTGCCCTCAATGTCCTGGTTACCTTCTGGCTACAGAAAAACTTTCTCAGGAACGGTCTTTGGCTACAGAGAATCAAGTCCAAAACATGGTCAACAAAAACCGTAACTATAAATCCAAACAAGGCAAAATGAGGTAATTAGTCCAACAGGGCAGCAGCAAGAATTCCACATGTGAAGACATGGCAATAATTCAAAACAGTTAGGAGGATGCCAGGAATGGAGATAAACAAAGTACACACAAGATAAACTCATGTTTGTTTTCAGCAAACACTGCACTCAGCATGCATCTCTTTAAAATTCTCTTCCCAGATGTGGCTAATGAACGGAATCAGGGCTCTTTCCTCCCACATAAGCCACGCAATCCACGTTGCTCTAGCCTCCATTCCCTCCCTGCAAGCCCCAGGATGAAGAGGGGGTGGGCCTGGATCTTCCTCTGAATTCCTCTCCCTTGTTCTACCTCTCCCTCTGCTCTGCCCAGCCAGACTTTGCCCTTCCCCAGTTTCCTCCACAGCCAATGGAGCCACACTCCCACTCCCTGTCAGCTGCTTGGCCTTCCCCTTGGAATCAGATTCTGACTGGGGCATGATACTTTGCTTCTTGACTTTACTGACAATAAATTATGCCAGTTTCTCAACCTCTGCACTGTTGGCAGGCTGGAAAATTCTTAATAGGGTTAGTCTCTTTGTTCAGTCATTTCCAAAGTGCACAGAATGTTAGCTACTTTCAAACAGCAGACTTACAGTTATTGAAATCACTCATGTTCTCAATGTATGCAATATATATCCCCTGGTACAGCCAACTAAATGAGGAGAGCCTGTGGCTTAGAGGTTAATAAATCTACCTAATATATGCAAGTAGCCTGGGTTTGAATCCCAGAAGAGTATGGCTAGCCGATGAAAGCTAAATAGCTTGAAATATACTATTTCAATATCTATCTATACTATCTTTATTTCTTTGTCAGTAAAACATAAATTCAACACAAAAATAGTTTGTTGCAAAAGCGATTGCCTGCGAAGCTCCTGGATTGGGGCGGAAAGGCGAAAGCGGAAGCAGTATGCTCCATCCCATAACTGGTAGACCAGGTTGCCCTGACTAAAAAAACCAATTAAATTATAAAACAAGCCAAAGGGCTAGATTCATACAACATGCCATGTTACAGAAAGTGTAACCAACATTAATATTAGCCTAACTTTGCATATTGCACAGTTGTTACAGCAGTAGCTGTTCCTTTATCTGAGCTGGTTATTCTTGGTAATTTGACAATGACTTGTTTTGCTCAAGAAAGGAAGAGTCCTTCATTCTTTTTTTACTTCCCTCTCTTCTGGACTTTCAGAGTTGCAAAATTAATGTCAGCCTTACAAGAAGGGCATCTAAAAGTATTAGCAATACATTTATTGTAAAGTTATGTTAACAGAATCTTGCAATGATTCTGAAAATGTATCATTCTCTCCCTCATCTTTACAGCCCAAGAAACTGGGGAGAGTCTTCTCTGACAGATTTACCATATTCTCATTGTTTTGGTGGGCTCAGCTGCAACTAAGCTGATCATTGCTTACAGGTCTGTAGCTTTTCTGCCTATCTCCCTCTCATTACACAAGCTAACCACTGTAATGCAGAAGGGAATGAACTAAGAAAAAGAAGATGACCAATAAAGTTGCAGTTTGATGTAGACAATAACATTCTTGAAAACATGGGAATGAGAGACTTTAAAAAAAGAAAAGACAACTTATGAAGTGATGTTGTAGAATTAATAATAATTTAGTGAGAATATAATTAATGATGCTAGATAGCCTTCTTGATCACCTGCTCCTGATTTCCTCTGTTCACTAATTCTCATTCTTCTCCTGTGCTCTGCCAATATATTGTTTATCCCCAAAGAAAATAACATGTTGGGGAAATACACACACACAACACACACATACACACACTACATATGCACATACATACATCACATAACAAAAAAGAAGAAATTGTAGAAAAGAACAAAAAAGATAATTAGGGGACTGAAGGCTAAAGCATATGAAGAACAGTTGCAGGAATTGGCTATGTCTACTTTAATGAAAAGAAGGACTAGGGATGACATAATAGCAGTCTTCCAATATTTGAGGGTCTGCCATAAAGAAAAGGAGGTTGACCTATTCACCAAAGCATCTGAGGGCAGGACAAAAAACCATGGATGAAAACTTATCAGGGAGAGATCCAAACCTAGAACTAAGGAGAAATTTCCTGACAGTGAGAACAATTAACCAGTGGAATGGCTTCCCTCCAGAAGTTGTGGGTGCTCCATCACTGGAGGTTTTAAAAAAGAGATTGGACAACCATTTGTCTGAAAGGGTATAGGGTTTCCTACTTGAGCAAGAGGTTGGACTAGAATACTTTCAAGCAGGGGTGGGATTCTACTGGTTCGCACCTATTCGCTAGAACCGGTTGTTAACATTCTAAGCAGTTTGGAGAACCGGTTGTTAGAAGAAATTACTGGCCTAATCCTATACGAAAGGCAGGAAGGAAACATTCTGGTGTTGCTTACAGAAACTGCCTCTCCATTAACCCTTATTACATTCTTGGCAGGACTAGACTTTCTGTCTCAGGAACTTCTCTGGAGTTTTTTTTCCTCTCCTTTGCTGGTACTTTGATTGTGTGGAGTAACCATTCAAAGTTACAATGGCATTGAAAAAAGTGACCTATGACCATTTTTCACACTTACGACTGTTGCAGCATCCTCACAGTCATGAGAGGCCAGGCAAGGAGATGTGTGCCTCGATGTGAGTAATATTGAGTTGGCCACGCCCAGCCAATAACATAACCTTCAAGCCATGCCCACCAACTTAGTCACACCCACAGAACCGGTTGTTAAAAAATTTGAATCCCACCCCTGCTTTCAAGGTCCCCTCCAACTCTTATTATTATAATGTAATTGTTGTGATTCTAAGTATCAAAGAAACTTCAAAGAAGCAGAAGTTGTTATATAACCCAGGCCTGGTATAATTGCCTTATTCTATTTCAACTCATGAAATCCTGGAGAGAATGGCTTTTAAGATGTGCTGTCGTAATTCAAATGGATGGCAGGCAATGTGCAATGGAATGTGCACTGAATGCTCCATCTGCTTTTTAGTCAGTCGGGTACTGCTAAAAATGGTACTGAGCTGCTCCCCTGGTTGCCAACTCAAGCAGATACATCTGTGCATGAGTGGAAGTCCGGATGAACACACAAGTAGCTTAAAAGCCACAGCAGTATAAAAGTGGGTGGGTCACTCTGGACAAAACGTTGAAACGTCTCAGCATCCCCCTGGAGTGATGCAATGGCCTAGAGGTGGAGCTCTCACCTCACAATCAGGAGGCTGTGAGTTTGATCCTAGGTAGAGGCAGATATTTCTCTCTCTGGGCACACTGAGAATATATATCTGCTGAACAAAACTCTGCATTGGTGACAGGAAGGCTATCCGGACATTAAAACACTCTGTTACATCCATTCAGTTGCTCAGATTCCACCCCATAAGGAATTATGTGGTCTTTAAAAGACGATGATGATCTCAGCATTCCCCTCCAAACCTCCTGAGAGCTTAATAAGATCCTTTTGGCATCCCTTGAAATTCTTCCAAAGTTTGTCCAAAGGGGACGGTTCAAATTCATGTCAAGGTTCTACAGGGACCAGTCTGATGTTGGAAGCGCATGATCGATACTTCTTCGACCTCTACCCATTCTAGAGAACCTCCGTAATTGGTGTTGTCCTTCTTAGCATTCTTCACTCTGTGGAAATTTTGGAGGAGGAGAACATTTCATTACGGAGTGTGCAATTTGTGAAGGTTGGTTGCTTTCCTTTTGTCAGGCGCGCGAGATCAGGTCCACATGTGAAGATCCAATTAAACTGATTTATTGCTATTTATGCCTGCGCACAGACATATTCTCAACTGACAATACCTGCTTGGAGTTAGACAACTGTCAATGGAAATCAAGAGAGGTTGGACTTCATTCACTTGAGGCTATGTAGGGATTCTAGGCTGATGCCTCTTTTAACTCCATCCTAGATCCTGCCATTCCTTCTCCTACAGTTTTCCTGTTGCTGCAATTTGAGGAACAGGTGGACCACACTCGCAAAGCAGCCAGTGTGAGTGAAAAATGGAAAGCTCTTTCCCCTTTCCGAAGTGACAGGAAATAATAAGGCAATGGGTGTCCACAATCTCATCAAAAAGAATTTATAAATCATATTCATATTGATTTTCTGCTCCCTAGCACCCACACATGCACATATTTGAAGCCTTTCATTCAACTATACATCTCAGAATTTTATATAGCTTTTCCTCACCCACAACAACATCGCATCTTTTTTATTACTTTAGAAGAAGGTTTTTACTGCCACCATTCTAGCTCTGAAGTGTCACCAACGCAGCTGAACCACAAATCAGGGGGCCATGCAGCATAACCTATAAAAATATGAGCAATTCGGCAAGGGGAACATTGCTGGGTAGAATGTGTATATATGGGTAGATCTTGAGGGGTTTTAATGTTTTTGTCATTTTATATGTGCTGTGGAACACTTTCTGGGTTGTAAGGTAATTAGCACTGTAGCTTGCAGGCATGTTAAGAAAATACAAACTAAAACATTAGAAGTGAGAGAACGGGATATAACTACACTAGAGATACTGTAGAGACATATGAACACTTTTTTCCATCCCTTCCAAAGTGAAAACCGCATGTTTGCTTTCATACATTTTGGGGCAAGTCTAATTCCCATGGTTCAATGGGTAAACATGATAGATAGATAGATAGATAGATAGATAGATAGATAGATAGATAGATAGATAGATAGATAGATAGATAGAGGATAGACAGACAGACAGACATTCTAACTTCATTAGAAGGAAAATAATACTATTAGGAAAAAGAGATTTCAGATTATTTTATAGTAGATAGATAGATAGATAGATAGATAGATAGATAGATAGATAGATAGATAGATAGATAGATAGAGATTATGGATTGATGGATGATAGAGGTAAGTAGATAGGTAGGTAACAGGCAGGCAGACATTGGATGGAAAATAATCAAGGAGAAAACCAACCTAGAACTAAGGAGGAATTTCCTGACAGTTAGAAAAATTAATCAGTGGAAAAACGTGTTTCCAGAAGTTGTGAATGCTCCATCACTAGAAATTTTTTAAGAAGATTGTCTGAAATGGTATATGATTTCCTGCCTGAGCAGGGGGTTGGACTAGAAGACCTCCAAGGTCCTTTTCTACTCTGTTATTCTATTCTGTTCGTATTCAAGTTAGTTCCACACAACAATGTTCTAGAAAAACTTCACTGTAAAACATAATGCTCAAGTAAGCTAAATACCATTAATAACATGCAGCATATAAGTACAAGAAGTCAGCTAATGACAGTAATTGGGGCCGGGAACTCCGTGACAAAAGAACTTAGTTGTAAAGCTTGATGTCACATGATTGTGTGGACTTAAAGACAGCAATCCCAACAGTTCCAATTTCCCTCATTAGTTGAACCCTTTGGGGTCATTGGGCATGACACAGTTTAGAAAGTTTTTAAGAAGAAATTGGACAACTATTTGTCCGAAAGGGTATAAGGTTTCCTGCCTGAGGACTGGAAGACCTTCAAGGTCCCTTTCCAACTCTGTGTCAACTAAAAAGATACTCCTTTGGTCTTTTTAGCTGCCAGAAAAAGGGAGTGGGGGAAAACAAGGCATTCTTGAAATGCCTAGATAATCAACTCAGCAGCCCAAAGTTGTTGGAGCATAAGAAGGTTATTGGAGAGCATGATGGATCACTCTTGGAGACTGATGTGTCCCATTGGAGAAATCACATCCAGGGGGTGGGGGAAAGACCAGGGTCAAGGGGGAAATGTATGATGTGATTTAGTACCGGCTGTACCCAGCCACGCACCAACATGGCAATTTCTAATAAACCAATTTACTTTTTCTGAGATGTGGCTAGAGACTTTTGCTTTGAATGAGAGGCATTTGTTGGGGCCCTGACACTCTGTTCTGTTAAATCAAAAATGCAGCACAAGAACAGATGTGGAGAAATGTGGCCCATAGAATCTCCAAGATTCAGACATGACTGAATGGATATCATCATCATCATCATCATCATCACATGATTATCCTTTGTAACCTCCTGCCAGCTTCCCCATTGGCTTCGCTTGTCAGCAGCCAGCAGTTAAATTGGTAAATGGTGACCATAAGATCACAAGGTGCTATGACTGATGTTACTGTGAGCCAGTTGCCAAGCATGATTGCCTGACCGCAGGGAAATTACAACTGCCACAATCTTGAGGATTAGCTCTAAGTCTCTTCATTCACCACCATCAAAATTTCAAACAGGAGCTGAACTGTTGTTCACTGGGTACCATTTACACCACTCATATATCCATGCCTAGTTTTCATTGCAAAGCCTCCCACACAAGCGCAACTTTTTCAGAAGAGGATGTTTTGTTTGTGTAATGGAATGTGTGGCTGACCTTGGGGGACAAGAGAAAGGGATGTTGCTAGGAAACAGTCAAGAGAAGAGAGGCAGGAGCCCCCAGGGTACTAACAGCCAAAGGAAGAAACTTAGCAACAGCCCACCCTTACGGGTTCGCAGTTAAAAATGACAGTGGGAAGTGTGTACTTTCAGACTTGTAAGATTCTGTGAATGTAGCTTTACAATAAATAGAATTAAGTTTTGTGTTTCCTGTCTGTCTTACATAGGAGGGTTAATAGTTTGCTAAAAGAACAACAAAGATGATTAGGGGGTTGAAGGGTAACACATATGAAGAGCAGTTGCAGGAAGTGGATATGTCTAATCTACTGAAAAGGACTAGGAGTGATACGATAGCAGGAGTTCAGTATTTGAGGGGCTGCCACAAAGAAGAGGGGAATCAACCTATTTTCCAAAACACAAGAAGGCAAGACATGAAGCAACAGATGGAAATTAACCAAGGAGAGAAGCAACCTAGAACTAAGGAAAAAAATTCCCTGACAGTGGGAACAAACAACTAGTGGAACAGAAGTTGCCTTCAGAAATTGTGGGTGTTCCATCACTTTTTTAAGAAGGGAATGGACAACCATTTGTCTAAAATGGTATAGGCTCTCCTGCTTGAATAGAGGGTTGGACTAGAAGACCTCCAACATCCCTTCCAACTCTCTTATTCTATTGTTTCAGGATTTCATTGCATCCTTCAACACAGAACGTTCCACAAAATATGGTAGCTTTTTCATCCTTTTACTGACCCTTGCATCTGTGTGAGAGCTTCACATCAATGCAGCTTCTAAAATCTGGAAAGTACAACAAACATGGTGATTGAGATTCAGCCATGATAAGTTTGCAAAGCAAGTTGTTGTTTTTAGGTACATGTCTGTCATGGGGAAAGCAAGAAAGAGGAGCTGGAGAATTTCCCAAAGCAACTCAGGTGAGCTATGCCTTATCTATTCAATATGTTTGACATTTATCATCGTACCGATCTCAGTCTCATTCAGTTTTGCGATATACCAATGAGACACCTCAGCTATAGAATATTATCTTATTATTACAAATGTCAGCTCAGAGCTATTCAAAAAAAAAGGTATTTGCCTCTCTTTCACCCATTTTTAATAAAATGGGATTACATCCCATGAGGCATCTTTCCCACTAGATTATTTCAAACTGACAAAGCCCCACATATTCAAGTTAGCAGCTGAGAACTCATGTTAAGCAATGATTAAAATATGTCTTTAGTTTTTAATGGAGCTGTTCATTTAATTTTCGGAATAGATGTAATAATACCAAAAAAAAAAAAAAACCCTAAATAATGCATGTGTTTAATATTAAGTATTCTAATGGGTGCAGGAAAGGCCAAGGAAAGAAATGGGTACCTTTACAGAGAAATATTTTTCTTTTTTACAAAATTTCAAGACAACAAAAGACCAAGCTGAAATCAACAACCAAAATTCAGTTGGGTGTCTTGAATCCTGTTGTCACCAGCTTACTTTTTTTTCTTCCTTACTCTTCCCAATATCCATACAAAGATGCTACTCTTCCTACACAATGCAGCAAGTCCTCATTTAGCAGCCACAATTGGGATGGGTAACTCAGTTGCTAATTGAAGCAGTTGCTAAGTGAAACCGCCAATGGTGGGTTTTCCTACTGGTTCTATGTGCGTTCCCGCTGTGAACAAACGGCTCAAATACCACCCTTTTTCAATGGTGCTGGGCTGCCTGAACTGTTTCTGAGCTCAGCTGAGGCACGGCAATCCAATCAGCTGAGCTTTGCATGTGCGCACACAGGGCTCAAATAACAACCTCTTTCAACGCTGCTTGAACTGTTTTTAGCTCAGCTGAGGCACGACAATCCAATCAGCTGAGCTTTGCATGTGCGCACACAGGGCTCAAATAACAACCTCTTTCAACGCTGCCTGAACTGTTTCTGAGCTCAGCTGAGGCACGACAATCCAATCAGCTGAGCTTTGCATGTGCGCACACAGGGCTCAAATAACAACCTCTTTCAACGCTGCCTGAACTGTTTCTGAGCTCAGCTGAGGCACGACAATCCAATCAGCTGAGCTTTGCATGTGCGCACACAGGGCTCAAATAACAACCTCTTTCAACGCTGCTTGAACTGTTTCTGAGCTCAGCTGAGGCACGACAATCCAATCAGCTGAGCTTTGCATGTGCGCACACAGGGCTCAAATAACAACCTCTTTCAACGCTGCTTGAACTGTTTTTAGCTCAGCTGAGGCGCAGCAATCTGCTGTGCCACACGAATCAGCTGAGCTAAAAAACAAGGAAATATAGGAGAGGTAATGGCAGGGGCAGGGTGGGTGGGACCAGTCAGAGGTGGTATTTGCCAGTTCTGTGGACTGGTCATAATTTCCGCTACCAGCACACCAGAACCGGTCCGAACCAGCTGAATATCACCTCTGGAAACTGCGACTGTCCTTACAATCTGACTTCAGCTTGCCTTTGCTTTACAGACATACAGAAGTCATAAATGTTAGGATTAGTCGTCATGTTACTTTTTCATCATTGTTGTAACTGTGAACATCTGCTAAATGAGATGTTTGCTAAATGAGGACTACCTTTATACTGTATCCTTTGAAACTCTCCACTTTATACATATATAGATTTGGCAACGGTACTTTGCTGCCTAAAGCTAAAGACAAGGTATTTCCTGGATTACAAATGTAAAAACGTAGAAACAGAATCAACTGGCCCTTAAATCATGCAGAACTTTGCAATAGGAACAAATATCTATAGCTCAGGTGTAGGATGAAGGTGTAAATTTGTTCTTCGAGCTTGTGGGTTGGTTTCTGGATGTTTCATTACCAGGCTGGGTAACATCTTCACTGCTGAAATGTTATGTAGCCTGGTAATGAAATGTTTGAAAATCAACCCACAAACTCGGAGAACGTACTTCCACCCTCAACAGTAAAACTGCTGGAAAAGCAACACAGGAACTGCAAAACACTTGCGCTACACAGCCTGCTGTCTGAGCAACAGCTTTCCACCATTCTCCAAATCAGTATCTGAAGTGGCTGTCTCATTTTACTTGATGCCACTGGTGGTCCTGTTAGCTTAAGAGATTATCTTAATTGATATGTTCTGCAGACTACAGACAACTTACTTGAATGGAATTTAGGCTAGCTTCAATCTCTGCTTATTTTCAGAGATGTCATTTGGTGACTTCCTTATTTTGCTCTAAGACAGAGTGTCAAACTCAAGGCCTGTGGGACTCTTAGATCAGGCCCATGAGGCCGGCTTGGAAACAGTGACGGACCGGCCTGCGGTGCCTCTGCTAGCAAAAATGGAGCTCGGAGGGGCCCCACGCAGCCCCTCATGCCCTGTTTTTGGCCCTCCTGCAGCCCTCTGCATGCGGGGCCCCCTGGGCTCTGTTTTGACTGGCAGAGGGCTATCGTAACAAACTAAAAACAAAACAAAAGGAGAAATGTTTCCCCTTTTGCATTTGAGCATGCAAGAAGGGACAGGAAAGGAGAAAGGAGAAAGAGGAAAGACAAGAAAAGGAAGGAAAGATGGGAACAAGGAAGGAAAATAAGGATAGAGGGAAAGGAGGAAGAAAGGATATTGAAGAGGGAAGGAAAAGAAAGAAAAGGAAGGAAGGAAGGAAGGAAGGAAGGAAGGAAGGAAGGAAGGAAGGAAGGAAGGAAGGAAGGAAGGAAGGAAGGAAGGAAGGAAGGAAGGAAGGAAGGAAGGAAGGAAGGGGATTATAATGAGAGTGAGGGAGGGTCTCAGGGAAGCACTTGGCCACCACAGGTGCCCCCAATGACATGCCCACCCCCAAACACCCACCCTGTCCTCTGAGGTCAAACACAACCTTGATGAGGCCCTCAATGAAATCGAGTTTTACACCCCTGCTCTAAGATCATTGATAGGAAATGCTACCGAAGCAAGTCAGACTCTGCTATTCAGGGGAGGGTTCTTAATGCCTGCTTTACTCCGAGCTCACAATATTTCCTGTATTCCTTCTGATAAGCCAACATTTAAACCTGGCAGACCATCACAGTCTCCCTATATCAACTGATTAATTCCACGGGACAATAAAGGTATGATGTACCAAGGACGAACCCAATCAGCTTCCATTTAAGGTAGAAACAAAGACATTTCAATTAAGATAAAAGACAGCAATTTAGAAGCTGCTACAGTAGGTGTCTCTTTCATACCCAAAAGACAATTAACCTTGCCATTGCTAGGCATCCTGGAGATCGTGAGCTTAGCCAAATTCAAACGCAGGATTAGGCACTGATATAGCTAATGAGAACACTGATAATTTCATTACACAGATAAGGGGGAAAATGTCAGAGCAAGTATAACATCTCCTCCGCTTCCCCAATCGTTAGCGCCTTGCCCCATGAAAACAAATGGATTAAAATCAGGAAAACCAATCTGTTGCAGGAAGGGCAGTAACGCTTCGTGGTGCTTTTAAAGGTTGAATCTGGTCACTATTGAGATGTAAAAGGAAAGACCGCTGCACTAAGAATAAGATGCTTCCAACCTATTCCATCTGGGAATCTTATAGGAGCCTTCCTGCTTCCAAAATTCAGTAGTATCCTGTCTTTATTATTTTTACAAAATTAAAAAAAACCAAAGTAGCGAACATACTACTCCCTTTTCCTACTATTTTCCTCAAAACAGCTTCCCTATGAGATGAGTTGGACAGAGAGAGAGAGATTCTCTTCCACAATATTTCTTGTATTAATTTTTAATTTAAAGTAGCTCTGATTTTCTCCTCGTTTCCATTGGCTTATCTGCCTGTAGTAATTCCCTGACATGCAGTAAATTACAAAGTGGTAACAGGAGAGATGTGATCTGTCTCATGAATATATCAACATTTAGACTTTTCTTCTTTGAACTTTGACTAGGAGAGTAAATTACCTACTATGTCAGCAAAGTGGAGTTTACGTGCACTTGACATAGATATGTAAGACATGAAATACACACTCATAAACATTCATTGCTGTGTGGAACGCTCACTTGTTCACTCACACTAGATACTTGTTGTGGTTAGCCAGCAGCAGGTGCAAACAGCCGAGTAGAGCGAGGACTCAGATGAGGGGCAGGACCATTAGGGAGTGGACTGCTGCCTTCAGATATTGTGGGGGCTGGCAGCAATGATGAGGAGGTTTCCGAGGAGCCTGTAGCAAGTGCGCGTACACGCAGGATTGCTCGTAGGAAAGAGCAGTTACAACAGCACGGGTGACTCAGGAGTAAGGCTGCAAGATAATGGCCCCTCCTTCAAGAAGATAAAAACCAGCTGTGAAACGAAAGTTCTTTGCAGAAGGCAAAGACCTTTGAAACTCCAGCCTCATGGACATTCCAGTATCCTGAGTTTGTATTTGAAGCTTCTTGTATTGCAAATTATTTCTTGTCTGTTATCTTTTGGCAAGTCTCGCAAAGTTTGGCAAGGCTTGTGCTTATCACAGCTAATTATTTTGCAGAAGCATTACAAGGTTTCTGTTCCCTTTGGATTGTGTTTGATTTGTTGAAAAAGGGCACGGGTCAGAACACTTGTAAAGGTAAAGATTTCCCATGTCCAGTTGTGTCTGATTCTAGGGCATGGTGCTCATCTCCATTCCTTGACTGAAGACACTTCCATGGTCATATAGCCAGCATGACTATATACAAAAGTACATGGAAGGCTGTTACCTTCCTACCAAAGTGGTACCTATTAATCTATTTGCATTTGCATGCTTTCGAATTGCTAGGTGGGCAGGAGCTGGAGCAAGTGGCGGGAGATCATCCTATCATACGGTGCTTGGGTCTCAAACCCAGATTGTCAACTTTCCAGGCTGACAAGCTCAATGTCTTTAACCACTGAGCCATCATACACACACAAACACACATACACACACACACCGCTTAGATACATCTATATATATACAGATATAATCTGTAAACCATCTACAAATGCATTTAAAAAAAAATTAAGAGGAAGGTCTGTAAAATTTCACTATCTCTTTTGCAATAAAACCTTCCAGGAGATGTACGTGCTTGATGACAAGCATTTCTAAGTAAACAATAAAAGAATGAATAGCTTTCAGGAGGGGTGGAGTGCAAAGAATGATTTTGGCAGGATAACAGAGATTTGAAATAAAACTAGGCATCTGGTGACTATAGGAGGAATACTTTCTCATTTCCTTCAACTTTATATACTGTATAGGTGCTGTACATTTCTCTAAATTTAGCTTCCACAATTAGCTCATTGTCCTTTTAAGATGATGGGGAAAAAAAGAATCTCTTTCTTTTGCAAAGTTTTACTAATCTGAACTGCTATTAATCAAAATTGGCAAGGTCTCAAAGTGATTTAAGGGGAGCTCTTTAACGCTGTTTCATTTTAAATGTGCTAAGAGAAAGAAGATCACATAAAGAGGAGAAATGTTTTAGGCTATTTATCAGACTATAGGTATACAATGTGGGTAGGTATGTGGGTCCACATTCACAGTAAGATGCCAGAAATGGGCAAATTGTGAATTCTGTGCTCTCCCTAGATAGTAGAGCTTCCATATTAACCCCAAGAGGGGAGGCCAGTTGGTGGGTCCTATTTCTTTCATATAAATGTTTATTAATTTTTTAAATAAAAAGGGATGATAAAAACTAATGTGAACTAATCTAAAGAAAAAAAGAAGGAAGAAATCAAAGAGGAAGCTACAAGTGCAAGAAAGAGGGGGAGTAGAAGAAAAAAGATACAAAGAACCAGCTTCCTACTTTTGTAGCACTTAGAAGTACAATTATAATTTTGTTTCTTACTCTAGAATTATAATACCACACACTAAAAATTACCCCTGTCTAATCATCAAAAGGTATGCAGTGACTCAGTGGCTAAGACGCTGAGCTTGTCAGTCAAAAAGGTCAGCAGTTCGGCAGTTCGAATCCCTAGCGCCGTGTAATAGAATGAGCTCCTGTTACTTGTCCCAGCTTCTGCCAACCTAGCAGTTTGAAAGCATGTAAAAAAATGCAAGTAGAAAAATAGGGACCCCTTTGGTGGGAAGATAACAGTGCTCTATGTGCCTTTGGCATTTAGTCATGCCGGCCACATGACCATGGAGAGGTTTTCAGACAATGCTGGGTCTTTGGCTTTGTAACGGAGATGAGCACCACCCGCTAGAGCCGGAAACGACTATTGATGATTACCTTTAATCATCAATAACATAAATTATAATTTTATTTTTTCTGTTTCATGCAAAAGCTCTATAAGGGGTTTCAAATCAACAGTATACTGTCTTTGATTGGAGAAGTCAATTTAGCCATCTACGCAAGTTCCATCATCTTCACCAACCATTCTCCATTGTACGTAATATCCATTTTTTATATTTTTGTACATAGTTGGTGGATCCTACTGATTTACTAATCTCTGTTGCAACAAATGAGGGGGTCATTTACTCTCTAGTTCCTAATGTCTCAAAGGTGCATAAAATCCTTCCATTCTCCACCATCCAGTCAGAGCTGAATGATGAGAAATGAAATATTTTCTAGGAGAAACAAGGAAGTCCAGTTACCTCTTGAAAAAGCACCTTTGGGACAACCATGAACTGGAATGACTGAGAATCTCTATAGATATTATTCCTTACATTAATAATAACTCAATGGCACGGTGATTTGTCAAACATATTGCTTTAAGGAAACTTTAATTAATAAACTATGGTTTAATGCTACATATAATTACCTATGCCTACCCATAGCCATTTGAAGAAATAACAGCATTGCTACTGCCCCAATACCAGCCATATTGTTCAACACAAGGATACTTTTTTAATATATACTTTGTGTTACAACACCATGTTAAGCCCCAATTAAGGGAGGAAGCATACTGCTTTCTTTTCTGTCTTTCGGCTCATCACCAGAGACCATACCGACAAAGCTATTTGTTTCATTGTCTTTTGTTTTACATGTGTGTTAGGTTTTGAGCTGATAAATAATTAAATAAGGGAGACTAGGATAGATCTATTTTGAACTAGTTAGCTCTCTTCAGCTAGCCATACCCTTACTGGGATTCGAACCAGGGAGGTATTATATGTGAGGCTTAACAGAGTGTTGTAACACAAAGTATATACTTATTCCCCTGCCTCAGCTGAACAGGATAGAACCAGTGGTCTAGTGGCAATTACAACTACCTCACATGTAATACTTCCCTGGTTCAAATCCCAGTAAGGGTATGGCTAGCTGAAGAGAGCTAACTAGCTCGAAATAGATCTATCCTAGTCTCCCTTATTTAATTATTTATCAGCTCAAAACCTAACACACACACACACACACACACACACACACACACACACACATATATAATAATTATAAAATGGCTCCGGTTCTTTATTCATTTGTTTTTCATGGCTCAGCTATGATTGTTTGAAAACCTGCTGCTGCCTTTGGAACACCCTGTCTATGGAACTGCAAATACACAATTAATTTGCCGCACAATTAAAATGATGTATATTTGTCGCATCCCTGTTCAGAAGGCATTAGACTGCCACATTGTATGGACAATTAAGCATTAAACGCTGTTACAATCCTTAAAATGATTTGAGAGAGAAGTTCAGATGGTAAATTTTTCATTGATAGCAAGTCTGATGGCTCAGCTTGGTTGCGCAAAGACTACATCTGTGATCCAGTTGGATGCTTCCATTCACTATCAAAAGAATTTGCCAGGAGTCCTTCATCAGTTTTGGAAAACCTTTCACCAAGCTAGTTATTTATTTATCTGTTTGTCAAACATGTACAAGATAATAAGTAGAGATATGAACATAAACAAGAACAAAGGAAGTAAATACAGATAAATGGGGATAGTAAGACAGGGACGCTAGGCACGCTGGTGCACTTATGCACGTCCCCTTTAGGGACCTCCTAGAAAATGGGTGAGGTCCACGGTAGACAGTTTGAGGTTGAAGCTGTGAAGGTTCAAGGCTGTAACAACAGAGTCAGGTAGGGCATTCCAGGCATTGACCACTCTGTGAAGTTGTGTTTTCTGCAATCGAGTTTGGAGTGGTTTACCTTGAGTTTGTATTGGTTGTTTGCCCATGTGTATTATTGTGGTTGAGGCTGAAGAAGTTCTTGACGAGCAAGGTGTTATAGCAGACAATTTTGTGAATGATGCTTAGATTGGACCTCAGGTGGCACAATTCCAGATTGTCCAAGCCCAAAATTTTGAGCCTGGAGGCATAGGGAATACTATTGTGAGTGGAGGAGTGGAGTACTCTTCTTGAGAAATACCTCTGAACCCGCTCAATCGTGTTAATGTCCGATATACAGTGTTATTTGTTTGTTTCTTTGTTTATTTTCACACTTCTTAACTTTCCATCTACTCCAGAGAGGGGCTCTGGCATTGTACAATTTAATCCATAAAATTAAGCGTTAAAAACAGAATAATTTAAGTTTTTTTTTTTTTTTAGAAATATAAAGCATTACAAAATTACAACAGATGGAGAGTTCCAGCAGTTAGCAATTGTTAATACAGGCAAGGCAAGGGTCCCCATGGGGCCAACCAGCCTCTGTGTGCCCCACACAAAGCTGACTTCTTTGCAGAAGGCCAAAAGATTGGGGTCTTTCCTCATTTCTGAGGGCAAGATGCTCCACAATGCGAGGGCAATGGCAGAAAATGCCCTCTACAGTACCTAGATCCATGATGACATCCCAATCTTCATTCTAAAAGATCTGAAACATGCAAAGAATGGTTTGTCTAGTCTAGTGAAAAGAAGTACTTGAGGTGACATGATAGCAATGTTCCAATATTCGGGGGGCTGCCACAAAAAAGAGGGGATCGACTTATTTTCCAAAGCACCAGAAGGCAAAACAATGGATGGAAACTAATCAAGGAGAGAAGCAACCTAGAACTAAGGAGAAATTTCCTAACAGAGAAAACAATTAACCAGTAGAACGACTTGCCTTCAGAGATTGGGGCTGCTTCACAGTGGTGGGATTCAAAAACTTTTACTACTGGTTCTGTGGGCATGGTTTGGTGGGCGTGGCCATGTGATTGGGTGGGCGTGGCTTTTTTCCCAGCCCCTACCCATTTTGGGGAGCTTCCTAGCCACAGAGTAGCCTGTGGGGGTGTCGTTTTTGCTCCCCTAAAGCTCTTCTGAGGCTCAGGAAGGAAAAAAACAGAGCATGGGAGGGTCATGCAGCACTCCTCCAAGCTCTGATTTGGGAGCTTCCTAGCCTCAGAGAAGCCTCTGGGGGGGGGGCATTTTTGCTCCCCTAAAGCTCCTCTGGGGCTCTGAAAGGCAAAAAATGGAGGGGGGGCTGAGCTCCTCCCTCCATTTTTTGCCTTCCTGGCAGTGGTGGGATTCAAACTTTTTTACTACTGGTTCTGTGGGCGTGGCTTGATGGGCATGGCAGGGGAAGGATACTGTAAAATTTCCAGTCAGAGGTGTGATTGGCCGGTTCTCCGAACTACTCAAAATTTCTGCTACCGGTTCTCCAGAACTGGTTAGAACCCGCTGAATACCATCTCTACTTCCTGGGCCTCAGCCAGGGGGATCCCGGCACAGCTGATCTTATCTACAGCTGATTGTCGGGAGGGAAAAAAAAGAAAGAGATACCTTAGGCGAAGGTCAGGCAGGCGGGCGGGGTGAGTGAGCATCAGGTGGGAAGGCGAATGGATAGGGGGCGTGGCCAGCCAGAACTTACTACCGGTTCGGTGACACACGCCAAATTCTTGCTATCAGTTCATCCAATCCGGTGTGAACCGGCTGAATACCACCACTGGTGCTTCATCACTGGAGGCTTTTAAGAAGAGATTGGGCAGCCACTTGTCTGAAACGGTATAGGGTCTCCTGCTTGAGCAGAGGGGTGGACTAGAAGACCTCCAAGGTCCCTTCCATTATTATGCTCTGTTCCTGCAGAAGTCAGTCCTTAACCTGTTCTCCACAACCCAACATTGATGTTCTCCATGTCAAGAACACTTGCCACCCTATATATGGCGGCTGATTTTTCCTGCAAGATCAATCAAGCCTGAAATTCAATCTGGAACGAGCCAACTTACCTTTTGAAAAGCAGTCAATAAAGGGATAAAATGTTGAGAAATGCTAATGTGAAGCCTTGTTTTCCCTGACTGCAGGTGGGACGTACCACGAGGGACCTAAAACAAGTCAAGCTGAACAAACAATTAACTATAAATTATTTAGCTGACTGATTTAATTCCCGCTCCTCTCCCAGAATATCCAGGAATGGGTCATGATTTTGAAAATGTTCTATGAAATGTGTGGGCCCATTCATAATAATCTTTTGTACAGGAATTTCTCAGGGACATAGAAGCACACATATATTAATGTCAAGCTAGGTGATCACTGCCTCTCTCTCTTTTTTTTTTTTTCAGAAATGTTCATGAGGTGCATAATTATTGTTAGAATTTCTCTTCCAAGGGGGTGGGGGGGAAATCACTTTTTTGAAAAGACCTTTTTGGTCTATGTTGTGTAGGTTAACTAGAGCCATCCCCTCCCACTTGTGATTGTAGGACTGTAACTTTGTTGCTTGTATCCTTACGATTTATATTGACTCTTTCCTAGTATGATTTGATTGCTTATTGTACCCTATGACTATCACTAAGTGTCGTACCTTATGATTCTTGGCTCTTGACAAATGTATCTTTTCTTTTATGTACACTGAGAGCATTTGCACCAAGACGAATTCCTTGTGTGTCCAATCACACATGGCCAATAAAGTATTCTATTCTATTCTATTCTATTCTATTCTATTCTATTCTATTCTATTCTATTCTATTCTATTCTATAGGCAGTCTTCTTAGGAGGCTTTCTAACAAACCAAATCAATTCCCTATTACAGCTGGACTCTAAACACAGTTAGTCTGTTTAAATTTGATGAAAGAGAACAGGCCACATTGTGGATCCTTGTTCATTTTCTAACATCCAAATATAAACAAAATGTATTCAGCAAATTCAGGATACTGAAGAACTGTGATTTGCTTACCACTTGGAAGCAGGGAGTCTCTGCCATTCAGGATTCAGCTCAGTTATAAACCCTAAATATGAATCAGTTGCCAGGCATCTGAATTTTGTTCACGTGACCATGGAGATGATCATAAGTGTGAAAAGCAGTCACACACATTTTTTTTAGTGCCATTGTAACTTCAAATGGCCATTAAAGGAACAGTTGTAAGTTGAGGACTACCTACATACCTTAAGTAAAAATCTACCCCATGTCAGGCTACTGCTTTAAAAAAAAAAAGATAAAAGAGAAGATGTCTATGGAGATTCTCAGTCATCCCTGTCATGGTTGTCCCAAAGGTGCTTTTTTTTTTTTAAAGAGAAAACTGGACTATCTGGGTTTTTCTTTGAAGATGTTTTGCTTCTCATCCAAGAAGCTTCTTCAGCTTCAAACTGAGTTATGACACCCAGGACATTCGCACGACGTTGGTTAAACCAGGAGTCTCCAAACATGGCAACTTTAAGACTTCTGGATTTCAGTTCCCAGAATTCATCATACTGGCTGGAGAATTCTGGGAATTAAGTCCACAAATCTTAAAGTTGTCAATCCCTAAGGTGATTTTTTTCAAGAGGCAACTAGACTTTCTGTTTTTTCTTTGATGATGTTTCGCGTCTCATCCAAGAAGCTTCTTCAGCTCTGACTGGATGGGTGTGGAGAGAAGCTTCTTGGATGAGACATGAAACATCTTCAAAGATAAAACAGAAAGTCCAGTTGCCTCTTGAAAAAGGGCGACATAAAACCTTTGGGACATAAAAGAGAAGACTGCAACAGCGAGAGAGTACGGAATATGTCCAATAATGAAAGGACATGTTCCTTGGCACAAGTAGAGAAAAAGTTAAAAGTTTTTCCCAGATGATGCTTCTTCTCATGCATTCAGCACTTGGAGTTGAATGATTACACAGCAGTCCAGAGTGGCCTAGCCAGTCTTCATCCCTTTTAAACCATTCAAATTACTTCTCTCCCCATCCTTGCTAAACCTTAAGACTCAGCAGTTGCTAGGCATTGATGTTAATTAGACATTACTCTGCTACTATCATTTGGCATTAATTCAGAGCCAAAGGCCAGCTCTTCCCTGATCGTGGGGTAATGTGAAGGGGTCTTAATCAAGAGGTCGGAAAGGACTGTTTTCAACTTGCAGGATTACTTAATTCCTCTCGCTTCTTTTCCATAAATAGATCATACCAATCAGTCAATCGACCGCAGAGAGGAAGAAACAGGGATGCAAAAGAAGCCATTTGACAAATCAAGCTACCCAGATAAGGTTGCCCAGAAGGAGATCAGTCTTAAGTTCACTAACTTAAGTTAGAGCAGTCTTATGTTCATTAACTTAGAAGGCATGGTTGGAAACAATGGATGGAAACTAAGCAAGGAGAGGAGCAACCTGGAATTAAGGAGAAACGTCCTAACAATGAAAACAATTAACCAGTGGAACAGCTGGCTTTCAGAAGTTAAAAGCCTCCATTGGAGGATTTTAAGAAGAGATTGGACAGCCACTTCTCTGAAATGGTATAGGCCCTATACTATAGAGTCTCCTGTTGTTGCTGCACAAAGGCAAGTAGAGGGGCATTTCACTCCCACACTAAGGCTCCAGCCATCACTTAGCCATGTGTCGTCGTCCCCCCGGCAGCCCTTTGGCCAAGCACAGTGGCCCCGAAGCAGGTCTCCATCCCCCACCATTGCCCTTATCTTCTCAGGCCAGGTGAGGAATGATTGGGAAATCTGCCGAACTGCAGAAAAAGTTAACTATCAGTTCTGTAGAACTAGTGTAAACCGGCTGAATCCCAACATGGCTAATGACACATATTTTAAGCAACAGAGAGCCGCAGCGGAAGGATGAAAGAGCCACATGTGGCTCCAGAGCCGTGGGTTGCCAACCCCTGGTATAGGATCTCCTGCTCGAACAGGGGATTGGGCCAGAAGACTCCCATGGTCCCTTCCAGCTCTATCTTGTATCTATATGTAGGTTTGATTGACCTCCATTTTTAAGAGCAGAATTTGTCACTCTTAAAACAATATATCCCTGAAACAGGGAGAGAAGTGGCTTTAGAGTCCTCTCTTTGAACGCCAACAGGGCCTATGCCTCATCTGTAATTCTTTTTCCAGATATGAAAATGCCAACACTCTGGCAATTTCACCTTTAATTATGCTAGGCATTTAAGAGCTAATGTTCTTAATAGAGGAGCATTCGAGGCCATAAATGGCTTTGGCAGGTGATTAAATGCCCAAGTGGAACAAAGAAATTTGATAAGCACAAAGGCCATTTGTTCACTTCTAATCCCAATGGCACAGACTTTGTGCTCATTACCTGAGAAACCAGGAACAGATACAGTTCAACTCAAAGAGAAATCAGGTGTTCTTCTGCTCCCACCCAACTTTTTCTCTCCTTTCTTAGACATCTAGTTAAGGGAACTAAAGAAATGCTTTCACAAATTTATTCAATGAAATACAACTGGATTTTTTTCCCCCAAGAAGCGAGATGTAACCGAATAGAGAATTTAAATCAAGGGTGCATAATCTTTTTCTTTCTTTCTTTTTAATGAAGTCTACACTGGCAGAATCCAAACCAAAAATATATAAGTAGATTCAATAGTTAGATTTGAATGAACTCAAGTGCAATCAATTTAAATACAGTGAGTATAATTTCTTCCTATGGGCTTCATAATTTTTCTTCCTCAATCAGACTAAAATGAGAATTGGGTGACAACTCTGGGGGTATATTATATGCAAGATTTTTGGGAAATCTTCAACCAGAGGTCGCATGCAGGGGGTCATGGTATTTTGAGGAGAGGGTTTATAGCGTAGTGACTGACAAAATAAACCCAGTTTGAGGGAAGGCAATTTCAAACATGCATTTCAATTTGAACCTATCTGGAATTAAACATTTCTAGTGACTTGAGAGCTTCTATTCTTGATGTTGCTGTTCATAGTACATCAAGGATAGGCTGAATATTATGGAAGTCACAGCTGTTATACATATATGACCTTTATTTGTAAATCTTAGTTTTGGATCTGCACCAGAGGTGGTATTCAGCAGGTTCTGACCAGTTCTGGAGAACCGGTAGTGAAAATTTTGAGTAGTTCAGAGAGCCGGCATATACCACCTCTGACTGGAGATTTTACAGTATTCTTCCCCTGCCATGCCCACCAAGCCACACCCACAGAACTGGTAGTGAAAAAAATGTGAATCCCACCACTGATCAGCACACAGAATATCTATCATTTCCTAATTAATGTTCTGCATTTCATATACAGATAGTGAGTGGTGTGGTGGCCTAGAGGTGGAGCTCTCACCTCACAATCAAGAGGCTGAGAGTTCGATTCTAAGTAGAGGCATATAATTCTCTCTCTGGGTACACTGAGAATATATCTGCTGAAAAAACTCTGCATTGGTGACAGAAGGGCATCTGGCCAGCAAACACTCAGCTCCATTCAGTTGCCCAGACTCCACCCCCCCCCCAAGGGATTATGAGGTCATTAAATGATGATGATGATGAGGAGGAGGAGGAGGAAGAAAAGAGGATGGTTTCATATATAGGTAGTCCTCGACTTACAACTGTTAATTTAGTGACCGCTCAAAGTTACAACAACATTGAAAAAAGAGACTTAAGACCATTTTTCACTATTATGATCTTTGCAGCATCCCCATGGTCATGTGATTTACATTTGGATGATTGACAACTGACTCTCATTTATGATGGTTGCAGCATCCCAGAATTGTGTGGTCTCCTTTTGCGACCTTCTGATAAGCAAAGTCAATGGGGAAAGCAGATTCACTTAACAATCGTGTTACTAATTTAAGAACTGCCGTTAACAAAGGAGGCGAGAAAAGTTGTAAAATGGAGCAAACTCATTTAACAAATCTCTCACTTAACAACATAAATTTTGGGCTCAATTGCGGTCATAAGTTGAGGACTACCTGTATTCCAAAGAGCTCATTGTCTCCTATTGAATCTAGAGGCTCTGCTGTTGTCCTTTTTCGCATTCAAAAACAGAATGGTTAAGTTGGAGTTGCTTCTTCACTTCATTGATAAACGGCTGGGGCCCAGGTTTTTCTCAATCTGAGCTCTGAAGGCCACAAATTCTTCTCATGGGCTACATGAGCCTATCTAAATCCATCCAAAATTAGACCCTAGCTGAAGACTTCCACACAGCTCTCTTCTTCAAGCTCCTATCTCCTGTATTCTCCTGTAGCTTCAAGGTTTCACAGAAGAGTAAAATCCCTCAAAGAAAAGGACCCTTTTTTTTAACTGTTGGAGGCACATCTAAATTGTCTTGGTGAATACGCAGCCCATGAGACAAATGGCCTAGATACATCTAAGCAACTCAGACGAAATCACCATTGTTATTATCCAAGGACTTGTGATTTGATAACATGGAAAACCTACACTCTGGTGCTTGCTTGGCAACAAGTGCACACTCTCTGTGGGGTGGGAGAAGAAGAAGGATGAGAAAAAGTCTAAAGTCGAGAGATATAATATCTCCTAAAAGCGTTAGGAAGAAATCAAAGTGTTGAATGATTTTTAAAAAATGGCACAAAAGAGAATAAATCTGAATAGAGTGAGAACAGCCAAGACCTGTTACTCAAGAGGGCTGCTCTGTAAAGTACTCATTTATTGGGCTAATCTCATAGCAAAAAGCAACTTGCCTGCTTGAAAAAAAAATTAGCTCAGTGTGATTGCCTTCCCTGAACTGGCACCGTCTAGATATGCGAAGATTCTGCATCCAGAATTTCTAAACAGCCTGCTGAAGAAATTGTTGTGCTTGCAATGGGGAAGGAAGGGAGGGAGGGAAGAGAAAAAGAAGGAAGAAAAAGAAAGGAAAGGGAGGAATAAAAAATAGAGAACAAAGGAACAAAGAAAGAAGGAAGGAAGGAAGGAAGGAAGGAAGGAAGGAAGGAAGGAAGGAAGGAATAGAGAGGGAAGGAAGAAGGAATAGAGAACAAAGGAACAAGGGAGGGAGAGGAGGGAATAGAGAAGAAGGAAGGAAGAATAAAGAAGGCAGAAGGAAAGATAGAAGGGAGGGAGGGGAGGAAGAAGGAATAGAGAAGGAAGGAAGGAAGGAAGGAAGGAAGGAAGGAAGGAAGGAAGGAAGGAAGGAAGGAAGGAAGGAAAAAAGGAAAGAAAAAAGGAAGGAAGGAAGAAGGAATAGAGAAGGCAGAAGGATGATTGGAAGGGAGGGAGGTGAAATGTGAATAAAACATCCAATAGTTGAAGGAAAGGAATAAGGAACATCTCTTTTCTGGTGATAATGTCAACTATTTCACATTTCAACTCACATATAGTATTCCCGCACAGTGTTATTAAAATAAAAAATGCAACACAGAATTTGCCTGTAGTGCAATGAACAAATTAGATTAAGTTAACTGGGAAATAGAAGATGGGTTGAGAGCTGAAAATTGTCTCTCTAACAAGAGAAACTAATCAGATACTTTTATAGATGTCGATGGATGATTCAGGGATGGATGCAGGGATGCAGGGATAAATAGATAGATGGATGGATGGATGGATGGATGGATGGATGGATGGATGGTGGATGGATGGATGGATGGATGGATAGATGGCAGGATAGATAGATAGATGCAGGGATGCAGGGATGGAAGGAAGGAAAGATAGATAGATAGATAGATAGATAGATAGATAGATAGATAGATAGATAGATAGATAGATAGATAGATGATAGGTAGGTAGGTAGTTAGATGATAGATAGATGAAGAGAGAGAGAGGGATAGATAGAGGGATACAGGGATAGATAGATGGAGGGTTAGAGGGATAGATAGATAGATAGATAGATAGATAGATAGATAGATAGATAGATAGATGGGTGGATTCAGAGGTGCAGGGATGGAGGGAAAGATAGATAGTGTAGAAAGATGGAGGGATGCAGGGATGGAAGGATAGATGGAGGGAGGGAGGGATAGATAGATGGATGGATCGATAGAGGGAGGGAGGGATAGATAGATGAGACAGATATATATATAGAGAGAAAGACAGAGAGAGAGAGACAAAGATAGAGACACCCATTTCCCACAGAAAAGAAAACTGGAAAACACAAAACCTGGGTAGGCGTGGCTGGGGGGGTCATGTGACTGAGTGAGAGTGTCATCAAGTTGGCCATATCCACCCAGGTTTTGTGGCTCCCTGTGTTTTCTTTTCTGTGGGAAACTGATCCAAATGGCTGCAGACCCATTTACTAGATGATAAACCATAGTTATTAAATGATGTTATGGCTTGGAATGTGAGGTCTCAACCCACTCATTTTTTGGAGGTGAATTTGCACATACTTCAAAATAAGTTATCTGTGCAGGCATGACTGTATTTCAAAAGCAATTAATTGATTACTATGGCCACTGCATTTTGTCCTGACACTGTATCTACCCAGTGAGGATAAATCTACTTATTTGTCTTCTTCTCTAGCTACCTTTTAGTCCTGTTATTAAGATAACCATGTAGTTTGCAAAACATTTGGAAGTTTGGGGCAACGCTTATCATCCTCATCTGAGATGGGATTATGCACCAGCAAGAGGGTCTATGACAACTCACCACGGCCAACTTGTAATGACTAACTTGCCATGGCCAACTTGACATGGTCCACTCGCTGTAGCCAACTCGCCATGGTCAACTCACCATGGCCAACTCACCATTGTCAACTTGCTGCTGCCAACTCACCATAGCCAACTCACTACAGCCAACTCACCATGGCCAAGTCGCCATAGCCAACTTGCCATGGCCAACTCACCATGGCCAAGTCACTACAGCCATCTTGCCATGGCCAATTCACCATGGCCAGCTTACCGCAGCCAACTTGCCACAGAACAAGTCAACATGGCCAACTTGCTACAAGAGTTATACCAATATTGAAAAAATAGTGGAATATAATAATTAAAGAAAGGATACCAGAGGAGGGACAAAATGAAATCTGCATGACAAAAATTAAAATATTTTTAAAACTATTTAAAATAATTGAACTGTCAAATTCTCCCACAGCAGGTTGGCAAATTGACTATGACATGTTGGCTGTAGTGAGTTGTGCTGTCCTGCCAGCAAAACAGCCCTAGTAGTATTCTGCAGATATACTGAAAGGGAAATCTGACTGAGGCAAGGAATTCACCCTAAATATTATTTATTTCCCTCTTTGTGGGGAAGACAAACAAATGGGTTGTGCACAAACAAGTATGTACACACTGCCAAGAATATCTTTCAAAGCAACTTAATGAGTTGCTTCCTGAGAAAAGATCAGGCTGCTGTAGTGATTCAAGGAGAGGAAGAGGTAGCTCTCGACTTACAATAATTCATTTAGTCACTATTCAAAGTTAAAACGACATTGAAAAAAGTTATTTATGACCATTTTTCACACTTACAACCATTGCAACATCTCCATGGTGACATGACATGATCACAATTCAGACGCTTGTCAACTGACTCATGCTTATGATGGTTGCAGTGTCCTGGGGTCACGTGATCTCCTTTTGCGATGTTCTGACAGAGTCAATGGGGAAACCAGATTTGCTTAACCTCTGTGTTACTAACTTAACAACTCCAATGATTCACTTAACGAATGTAGCAAGAATGATCATAATGTGGGTCAAAACTCACTTAACAACTATCTCATTTAGCAGCAGAAATTTGGTGCTCGATTGTGGGGGTATGTTAAAGGCTACTTCATATCTGCTACCACACATTGCAATGACCTAACTTGAAGGCTCTGCCGAGACTGGTTATTTATTACCATGAATAGCAATTGCCTTCCTTTCCTAAATTCTTTAGCAATAGCGCTTACATACCACTTCACAGAGCTTCACAGCCCTCTCTGAGCTGTTTAGAGTCAGCCTCTTGCCCCTAACAATCTGGATCCTCATTTTACCAACCTCAGAAGGATGGAAGGCTGAGTCAACCTTGAGCCTGATTAGATTCAAACTGCTGAATTGCAGGGAGCCAATAGTCAGCAGAAGTAGCCTGCAGTACTGCACTCTAACCACTGCGCCACCACGGCTCATAGCAGAGAATAAACCCACGTTTAGGAGATAAGAAAGAAGGAGAAGAATAGGAAGGAGGATTATGAGAAGGGAGGCATGAGGATGGCTTCATAAAAGCTAAATTTTATTTTCTATTGCTTTCTATTATTACACTAAGCATTCTCTCTCTCTCTTGCATTCAAGCCAACCCTTAATTGTAGAGGTTTTCCAAGTTAACCTGGAAGGTAGTTGAGCTGAATGCAAGGCTGAGAGAATTGCCGTCTGCTTGCTTCATTGCAATTTTCTGTTCCTACCTCACAGGTTAACTGAGGCGCACTAGCACGAATAGGAACTGATTAAATTAGTCCCCAAAGAATCTAGATGTGATTGAATGGTTATATCAGGATATCTTCATCTGTACTATGATTTACTTCTCTTGCGCTCAGAATCATGGGTTAACCCTTTGATATATTTTACTATTTTTTCTTACTACCATTCAGAGTGTTACCAATGCATGATTATGAAAAAAATGTAGATTACAGTAGGAATTGGGTATAATTATTTTACCTTGCCTCCTCCTCCTCCTCCTCCTCCTCCTCCTCCTCTCTTCTCCTCCTCCTCCCTCTCCTTTTTCTTCTCCTTTTCCTTCCTTTTCTTCCCCTTCTCCTTCTCCTTTTCTTTCCCTTCTCCCTCTTCCTTGTCCTCTTCCTCTTCTTCTTCCCCTCCTATTCCTTCCCCTCCCTCTCCTCTTCTCCTTCCTCTTTTACTGCTTTTGGTATGGAGGGAGATACAAAGTTTTGCCTCTTGTTCTTCTAGTGGCCTCAGCCATTCTTAATTGATGTTTTGAACCTTTTATCTTGATGAACATTAAAATGAGTCGTTCTCCTCTCTGCTGCATATGAAGCCTTTTCATAGTAGGATGTCAGCAAAGCATTACCTGAAACCATCAGCTTGTTTTCTTCTCTTCTGCTGTTATCCATCTGTCTTTACAAAAACAAGCTTTTGCATGTTTTGTCCAGGGGCAAGAAAGAGAATTCTGCTTCACAAATGGCTGAACAATCCCAAATGTTTCTTTTCCTGAGTAACTTCATGGTTGCCAGATTTCCCTGGGAGGTTGGTGGAGGAGAGATCTGCATCTTTTTCTGTTATCATGTGGGGGATTAGAATTTTTTTGGATACTATCTCTATGCACAGAATCTCTCCTTTAGGTTAGACTTGGAATGCAATCAAGGGCTTTTCAGAAAATGGGAGAAAGATCTAGCACACGTCACTTTCTTCCTTATCACAGGGCACTGTCAACTTCTAGCCCCAAGAAATGGTAGAGAAAAAAGAACTGGATATACAATATCTAAAATAATTACATGCCAAAACAACTAGACACAGAGACAGTTTTTCCCTCGTGCCATCACTCATCATTGTCTTATGCCTAAGGATATGTAATAGGACTATATTACTATTATCCTTCTCTTTCCTAGTACCTACTCACAGAATCGAATCGAATCGAATAGAATAATTCTTTATTGGCCAAGTGTGATTGGACACACAAGGAATTTGTCTTGGTGCATATGCTCTCAGTGTACATAAAGAAAAAATAAAATGCATTTGTCAAGAATCATAAGATACAACACTATTATTAATAGTCATAGGGTTATATAGTCATAGGATATATAGCATATAAAATATAGTCATAGGGTACAAATAAGCATCAGATCATACTAGAAAACAGTCAATAAGGATACAAGCAACAAGGATACAAGCAACAAGGTTACAGTCATATAGTCATAAGTGGGAGGAGATGGGTGAAAGGAAGGATGGGTGGATTAATAGTAATAGTAATGCAGACTTTGTAAATAGTTGGACAGTGTTGAGGGAATTATTTGTTTAGCAGAGTGATGGCGTTCGGGAAAAAACTGTTCTTGTATCTAGTTGTTCTGGTGTGCAGTGGCCTATAGCGTGATTTTGAGGGTGAGAGTTGAAACAGTTTTTTCTTGGTATCTTATGACTATCACTTTGTTGGTTGTACCTTATGATTTATGATTTATCACTTTGCTGATTGTATGTACACTCAGAGATTATGCACTAGAGACAAATTCCTTGTGTGTCCAATCACTCTTGGCCAATACAGAATATGCTACATTGTACTATACTGTACAGAATTGTCAAGAGCTGCAGTGGTGCAGTGGTTAGAATGCAGGACTTCAGGTTACTTCTGCTGACTGCCAGCTGCCTGAAATTTGGCAGTTCAAATCTCACCAGGCTCAAAGTTGACTCAGCCTTCCATCCTTCCGACATGGGTAAAATGAGGACGCAGATTGTTGGGGGCCATAGGCTAACTCTATAAACCACTTAAAGAGGGCTGTAAAGCACTGTGAAGCAATATATAAGTCTATTGCCATTTTCCTCCTTCCCTCCATCCCTTCCCAGTGGTTAGAATGCAGTATTGCAGGCTAAATTTGCCCATTGCCAGCAGTTCGATCCTGATCAGCCCAACATTTTATGTTGCTGAGATAGTTGTTAAGTGCCTTTTGTCCCATTTTACGACCTTTCTTGCCACAGTTGTTAAGTGAATCACTACAATTGTTAAACTAGTAACAGGGATGTTCAATGAATCTGGCTTCTCCCTTATTTTGCTTGTCAAAAGGTTGCCAAGGGGGAATCACATGACCCAGGGAATACTGCAATCGTCATAAATGTGAGTCGGTTATCAATCATCCTACTGTAAATCACATGACCATATGGATGCTGCAATGGTCATAAATTTAAAAAATGGCCATAAGTTATTTATTTTTAGTGCCATTGTAACTTTGAACTGTTGTAAATCAAAGACTACCTATAACCTCACATTGTAAGCAACAGATTTGTATTAGGATTTCTCAAGATCAAATCCAGTTCTTTCAAGCATCCTTTATAAATGCTGTGTCCTGGCAATCTCTCTGGATGCCTGGTGCAAATGAGATTCCACAATAATCCAGTTTAGTTGGATTCAGAACATGTGCTTAATTTAATCCCTTGTAAATGCTGCTACTTTGAACCTCTCAAAAGAGGTGGCTTTCCAAAAAATGAATGCTTTCCGAGAAAGATCCAGGGGGAAATCCATAAATCAGAAATTGAAGATGCCAAAGAATGTACAACTTTCTGAAATTCATCACTAGCTTTAATCCATTGTGGATTATTGGGAAATGCTGTTTAGCATCAGATGCCAGCTCCAGTAAGCCAAGCTGCCCATCGGTTCTGCTATTTGCATTTCGCTTTAATTTTGTATTTCAACAAAGATGGTTGTTTATGTGCTCCTAAGTAGGCAACTGAGACCTCCGGAATGGGAGATCTTCCTGGGAAGGTTGCATTCAGAAGCTTAAACAGCTTTTGACAGGTGGCAAGGGCCAAATTAATACCAGGTGGAGAAGCCACACCGGAGCGGAAACTGCTCAGGTGTTAGCCCCATAAAATGCACAATGAAGCAAAAGGGACCTTTGTCGCCTTCACTTTTCAAAGCATGGCAAACGCTGAAGTCAAACGCAACTGCCACTTGTATAGATTAATGTAGTAGATCCAGCAGATAATGGTAACAGTTGTGTCTCGGTTTTATGAGCTCAATTGGGGAGCTGTCAAGTATGGCCAGCAATCAAAGGGCAAAGCATAGGAGATCATTAGGCAAGGAGCAGGTTTACACACGCTATTGTTTCGGCAGCTTTCAGACAAAGAGTGAATATAGCAACAGCAATAGTACTTAAACTTATATGCTGCTTTACAGTGCTTTACAACAGAAATGTGGAGCTGCATTGTGGTCATAACCACTAACTGTATGGAGGATAACATCTATTATCTTCCTTCTAGAATCTGCTGTTAACCTTTGAACATCTTCCTTCACTCCAAAACAGGCTACAGGTAAAGGACAGTATCTCTTGCCAGATATATGAACAGAGCTCTTGTTTCAAAGAATTTGTGAAATTAGCCTGAGAGTTAGCCTGTCTGGAGAGAGAGAGATGTGATGTACCTTGTTCAGGATTTTAAAACAAATGTATACAATGAGATGACAATGATCCTGCAGGGATCCTGCAGAGACTTTCTCAATCCTTTCTGGAGATACCATGAATTAAGCCTGTGACCTTTTGTATATAAAGCATTTTACTCTCTATTACTGCTCTACAGATTTTCCTCCTTGGAGAATCATCCTACATTCTGATTACCCTTCATAGCTGCTAGACAAACCTGTTGGGCCTTGACTTAATACCAATAACAACAACAACAACAAAAAGATTCCCACAAGATCTGAAGCTATTGTTAAAGTCTAAAGCTTCCAATTGATTCTCTCAAAGTGTTTGCTGTACAATATTGGGGATATGTGTGTTTGTGTGTGCGCGCGCACACACACACACACACACACATAATGCCCATCAGTTGCTCCAAGGATAGTAGCAACCTGGCAAAATGGAATTGGGAATTGTTTCCTAGAATTGCATGAAATTGCTGGGTAGTAATTGCACCAAGCAATAATACCATCATTCTGGCTTAACTGTGATCAGAGAAAAATTCAATTGCAAACTGAGATTTGATACAATAATACAATATTTATGGTTGGAGTATTTGGTGCAGGTGCCAATCCAAGAAAGCAAGAGCCCCCTCTTCCTTTTAAGGAAGATTTTATCTGATTTTTCCATCCAACCCAACCAAAGATTATTTGCAGGTGCAACATTTTATTTGTTTGGGTTTTGAGAATGTCTTAAAGGCTCAATGAAGGTTACTTTAAAATGTTCTGATGACTAATTTGATGTCTTTTGCACTGCAACCGAGATGGGTGGGTGAGAGCTGGGAACTGGATTCTTGGAGTCTGATCAGGAATGATTTCTACTGAAAAAAAGTCAGTATATGAAGAAAAGAAGGAAAGCAAGCATCACCTTATTGGGATGGGGATTATTGATGATGATAATTACAATGTTTTGCATGTACTCTAAGAGTTTCTGCACCAGAGATAAATTCCTTGGGCGTCTAATCACACTTGGTCAAATAAAGTATGCTATTCCCTATAACAATAACACTTAAGACTTATATACTACTTCATACTGCTTTACAGCCCTCTCTAAGTGGTTTACAGAGTCAACATATTGCCCCCAACAATCTGGGTCCTCATTTTACTGACCTCAGAAGGATGGAAGGCTGAGTCAACCTTAGGCTGGTTAGGATCAAACTGTTACTGTGGGCAGAGTTAGCCTGCAATACTGCATTATAACCACTGGGAAAGAAGGAAGGAAGGAAGGAAGGAAGGAAGGAAGGAAGGAAGGAAGGAAGGAAGGAAGGAAGGAAGGAAGGAAGGAAGGAAGGAAGGAACGGCAATAGCAACAGCCCTTAGACTTATATACCGCTTCACAATGCTTTCTAGCCCTCTCTAAGTAGTTTACAGAGTCAACATATCGCCCCCAACAATTTGGGTCCTCATTTTACTGACTTTAGAAGGATAGATGGTGGAGATTGGTAAAATTCAAACTGCCAAATTGCAGGCAGCCAGCAGTCAGCAGAAGTAGCCTTCAGTACATGTAGTCCTCGACTTATGACCACAATTGAGCCCAAGATTTCTGGTGTTAAGTGAGTCTTTTTTAAAGAGAACTTTGCTCTGTTTTACCACATTTCTTGCCACAGTTGTTAAGTGAATCATTGCACTTGATACGTTAGTAATCTGGCTGTTAAGTGAATCTGGCTTCCCCATTGAATTTATCTTGTCAGAAGGTCGCAAAAGGGGATCTCGTGACCTTTGGTCACATCAATAGTTATAAGTAGGAATAAGTTGCCAAACATCCGAATTTTGATCCCATGACCCTGGGGATGCTGCAAAGGTTGTAATGGTCATAAGTAACTTTTTTCAGTGCCACTGTAACTTTGAATGGTCACTAAATGAACTGTTGTAAGTCTAGGACTACCTGTACTGCATTCTAACCATTGCACCACCATGGCTGTTACTCTTATCCTTTATCCTATTCTATCCTGTCCTATAGTTTCTCTCTTCTCTTTCCTGTCCTGTCCTATTCTATTCTTTATTCCGATACTCTCTTCTCTTTTCTCGTCTCTTCTCTTTTATTCCAATATTCTCTTCTTTTCTTTATTCCAATAGTCTCTTCTCTTCTCTTCTCTTCTCTTCTCTTCTCTTCTCTTCTCTTCTCTTCTCTTCTCTTCCCTTCCCTTCCCTTCTATTCCAGCCTAGCCTATTCCCTTATACAGGCATTCCTCAACTTACAATCATTCATTTAACAACTGTTCAAACTTAAAACAGCACCAAAAAATGTGACTCATGACCAGTCTTTGCATGTATGATGGTCACAACAGCACCACAATCATGTAATCAAAATGTAGGCAACTGGCATCCATTCATCATGGTTGCAGCATCCCGGGTTCATGTGTTCATTTGTGACCTTCCCTGCCGGCTTCCGACAACCAAAATCAACAGGGAATCCTGGACTGACTTAACAACCCTGGTGATTTGCTTAACAAATTGCACTCCAGTAAAGGTCATAAAATCAGATGCAACTCAAAACCTGCCTATGGTTTTCTGTAAGTTCATTGTTTTGCAAGGTACCTCTCACTCACCTAAGGAAAAAGCAAGTGAATCTATTTCCTTGTGTCAAGTGATAAAGAATATATGGTGTCCATTTTAGCATCTGAAAGACAGTTTAGCCACGTCAGCATCTTTTCCTCTCGGTGAGCCACACAATGAGACTCTTCACATTGAATCAGGATGCTGTGTGTCCTTCAACTTGACAGTAAAATTTCATAAACTTTGCTATGCGGAGAATAAACAAGGGGTGAAGCAAAGCTGGAAGTAGTAACATTGGGGCCTGCCCTTTCACCCTTAACCTAGCAGCCAGCTCCTCCAATCATACTAACAAAGGCTATGAATAGTCTGCAGAGATTCTCAGTTATCCAGGTCATGATTATCCCAAAGGTGCTTTTTCAGAGCTGAAGAAGCTTCTTGGATGAGAAGCAAAGTGTCTTCAAAACAAAAAACAAAGAAAGTCCAGTTGTCTCCTGAAAAAAAGCACCTTTGGGATGGGGGTGGGATGCTACCGGTTCTACCTGGCTCTATAGAACCGGTAGCTCTGAAGAGCAGCAGACACCGAAGCGGTTCTGTGTCTGCTGCTGTTTGGCCCACCTAACCATCCATCTTACTTGTCTTTTATTTCCTGCTTTTTCAACCTCAGCTGCTTTGTGCGGCACAGCTGAGGTTGAAAAAGCAGGAAAAAAGAGGCTTTTCAAACGCTGCGCATCTGCGCATTAGCTGTCCAGGTGGCACAGCTTAAGGTTTATTCCATGCGTGCACAGCAAAACATAATCACTGAACCGGTAGTAACACTGGTTGAATCCCACCCCTGCTTTGGGACAACCATGACCTGGATGACTGAGAATCTCTGCAGACTTTTAGCTATAAAATTTGGGATCATGATCACCCTTTGAATGGTGAGGGAGTAGGAATGGATTGCCAGAGGAAAAAATGCAGACTACAGGAACCAGGAGCACCACCCAGATGTCCCCGAGGACACAGATAAACTTCCAAGTGGCCTCAAAGACTCTCTAAAAGGATGCAAATGACCAGCTGTCTGCAAGGAATATAAACCCTTCCATTCCCCACCATCCAGTCAGAGCTGAAGAAGCTTCTTGGATGAGAAGTAAAATGTCTTCAAAAAAAAAAAATCCAGTTGCTTTCTGAAAAACACACCTTTGGGAAAAGCCTATGAATAGTTTTCTCGGGCTTTTAATGTGCTGCTTTATGCAGTTTGTTAGGTCCTTAGCTTAGCGTATTGTACAAAAGAAACAATCAATCCGCCAAAAAGGGAACAAAAGACCAAAACACCTCCCCACCCGCAATCAGGACCCAGAGGAGCAATTGATTAATTCCAAGATTAAATCAGATCAACAAGCAGGAAGTAAACAATACCCCCAATCAAAGAACTGCTAAACAATCTAACAGCAAACAGCCCAACCAAGGCACCTCCCAGATCATCCCCAGCAACACTGACAGGGCAAGCCACTAGAATATAAACTGAGAGCAAATCCAATTCCTTACTAGCACTGAGGATGTTATCTAACTTGGGTAATGAAAAACTTGCAAGAAAACGACCAAGCTCAGAGAGTACCAAAGACCCCACAGTTCTTAGCTTGATGTTCAACCCTTTATTTATTTATTTGTTTGTTTATTTATTTATTGGTCAATTACTTACAAGATAATAAGTATAAGTAAAACATAGTTATGAATTCATGGATACATATAAGAAAAATAAAATATAAAAGAAATAATAGGATAGGGAGGGTAGGCACGTTGGTGCGCTTATGCATGCCCCCTTAATTTTTTTATAAAGCGTATTACGAATGACCATATATAAACCTAACCTATTAGTTGTTTTAATTGCTGAAGAAGTTCTGGGAAGTATGCAAAAATAGGGATTAAAAGCAGGAAATCAACAATATAAAAGCAGGTATGTCAAATCATGTCAAGGAGCAAGAAGGCCATGAAAACAACCATAAAAAAAAACAAAAACAAAACCAATGGTGTTGGATTTGCCAGGGATTAACTTTGTCACTGGACTGGTTAGAACTAGGCAGATATATTCTCTTCCATCTTTCCTCTCAGTTGCCACCGAATCTGATGGAAGAGATCCTTTCAAAAGATTAGAGCAGGGGTGTCAAACTCACGTCATCACGGCAGTGTCACGTGATGTATCGGGACTCCCCCCCGCTTTTGCTAAACTGGGTGTGGGTGTGGCCAACAAGTGACACATCCAGCCCGGGAGTTGGACAGTCTTGGATTAGAGAATTTCAGAGTAATTTTCATGGGTGATGTTCTTATACCACCCATGGTGATATTCAGGTACAATTAATCCGAAAACAAAGCAATTCAAATGATTACAAGTTTATTGCATGCTAAATCTCTCTATAAGAATCTGAACTATTAATGGTCAAAACCAATTGGTGGTAGATAAGAGTCAATGGAATTCCAGAGGGGTTGGACTTACAGTAGATCTCTTGTGGTCACGAAGGGATTTGAGGTTGATGATGCATTTGACTCCTCCCTTGGGCTCAACCTGGTCATCTCCTACAACTCATTTAGTTATGATGTGTCCAAAGTGTGAATATCTTGCATTTTTTTACGAAGTTCTCTCACCAGCTATCTGCAGTCTCCATCACTTTCTACTTGCTCACTAAATCTTGAAGAGAGGACATTTCTCCCATAAAAAGAATTTTCGCTGTAATGGGGATCCTATCCTTCTTGAAAAATTTAACTTCCCCCAGAGAAATATGCAAAAGTTTCCCACTGAATTTCTCTGGCCATAAATTGGGTGGAGAATTACAAAAGGCTATTAGTTCCCAGATTGAAACCTAGTATTTCACTGAACACAGGAGAAAGTATTGCAGAATATATTTGCAAAATTAATTAAATTTAATAGAATTTAGCCTGGAAATTTCCCCCCAGATAAATATCCTTCATTCTCTTTTCCCAAGCTTACAATTATCAACAGCTCCTACATTCTCCAATAGTTGTATTGGCCTGTTTTATGTTTATCCTATTTTATTTCACTTTGGCAACTGATTATTTTAAACCTATCTGATCTACTATGCACTGTTCTTTTTTTAATAAATGAAAAACACAGATTTTTTTTAAAAAAAATCAATATGATATAGCTTAGGGCATGGGTAAAATTTGTCATGTCTAACGGGTTACTTGGGAAATAAATTATCCCCATAAATGTGGATATATAGAAGTATAAGTAACCACTTATTTATTTAGATGTTTTATATTCTGGCTTTCCATCAGCAGATTCTGAAAGTGGACAGTAACAAAATCGCAATGATACAACATGTATCCTGATTCATTTCCATCTAATTGCAATCCTGTTAGATAAATCTGATTATTGCCTGGCTGAGAGTTTTCCCTATGGGAAAAGGGAAGAGGGGAGAAAGGAGAGGGGTGGGGAGGGGAGGAAAGGAAAGGAAAGGAAAGGAAAGGAAAGTTTTATTGGACAATGTTCTAAATAACATCTTGACTATAAGAGAAGCTCAACAGATTCCTGTAGCTCCAACATTATATGAAAATATTAGCCCAACTCCTTTAATACTATGCAACTTCCTACTTGTTCCAACTTGGCACCCTTTAAGTAATTCAAATTAATTTTTTTTGAAGAATCTGTTCCAGATGGTCCAAAAGGTGCCAGATGTGATTTTGCAAATGGAAGCAGGCCTTTTTCAAGGGACTGTCTTTAATATCTGTTTGAAGTTAATGTTTGCAAAAAGGAAATCTGTCTTCCCTTATTTAAGTTGACAAATTGCGATCTATGAAAGATTGTGTTTGATCTGTTATTTTTCCCTCCAAAGCAATCTTTCTGTTGCAATACACATGCACAAAGCTAATCCTTAAACAAAGCATATTAGTTATGGGATGGTAATATGAACTAAATAAAACGAAGGGGAATCAACTCCATTGCTCTAGGTCTATAAAATTCATACTCTGTTCTCAATCATTGAAGGGTATTTAAAAACTCAGGTTTTACAGAACACTTATTTTGGTTTTAGAGGGCAGATTATATTTTTGTACCTAAAACTAAATTACTGTCTTAGTTAAAAAAACAAAACAAAACACTGTACTGTTTATAGGATTCCTGCAACTCTGCAATATTTCTTTTCATTCACTTTGATGACCCCCTAGGTAGATTTTTCTTGTGAGGCTGAGGTATCTTAGGTTGATAGCTATCAAAATATGTACATAGCTATTGCCAACCGTAAATGTACAGATGGACTGAATTAATTAAAGAACAGATTTGTTGCATCTCTTTTACTGACTTATGGCTGAAGCCAAAATAATCCTTTCTGGGGATAAATGAACCACCTTCTGGCCACCAGAGGGCACCAGGTAAACTGTCCTTCTGATCACTAATCTTCCTGCTCATTGGAATAACAACAGCAAGGTTATATTGGAAGAAGGAAACATAGAAGTTGACTGTAGTCAATCAGTTTTTCTCTAACTTTCTCTTTCTCATTTCACTCTTCCTAAGAGGCAGAAGCTACACAGCCATGCAATGGCTAAGAGTCCCTTTGTAGAAACGGAGATCAAGGGGTGCTTTCTATCACTTCTGCAGACACATGACAGTTGGCATTTGAGTGAAGTAAAAATTATTCCTGTAAAAGACAGAGCAAATGTAATGCCATATTTAGCCCCTAGTAACCTAAGAAATGTTACTGAAACATTAAGTAAGACATTGTATAAGAATGTTCTCTGTAAGACAAAAACAAGACTATAAAGATCTTAGCACATTCCGGTCAGAAAGTTAGTTGGCAGGTCAAAGGAAGATAGCCTGCAGGTCAAGCAGCTGTCCTGCTAAAATTAATAATGTTGATCATAGTTGGATATAGCAATGGATGGAGATTACTGGAAATGAACAGCTGATGGGATGGCATTGCTGGGAAGAGGGAGAAGTTGCCTCCCCAGAAGTTAACCAATAATGATAAGGGGCCAGATTTCTGGAAATGTATTTAACCATCATGTATTTCTATGGAATATGTCTCCTGTCTCCTCCTCAAAAGGAGAAGGAATCCAGCCTTTGCAAATGTTTAAAATAAACAGCTCTTTTTATTGTTCATGAGTTTCCTATTGATTGCAAACGGAGAAGTTGCTTTTTCTCACAGTATTTAATGCTAACATGGAGTACTTTTTTTCTCTCTCTTAATCATAGGAGCCAACTATATTCAATAGCCGGCTAGAAAAAGACTACTTTGGAGTAGGAGATGGGAGAAATGTCAGAAAGAAGCTCAGAGATATTCATCTATGTCTTCCAGACATGTGCCATTGAAGTGATAGAAGACAAGATACTTTGGGGTGCACTGTCATTTCAAACAACATAGGAAGTTGTGCTACAGCAAGTTAGCACAGTGGTTTACATAGTCCTCTATTGTTGGTAACAATTGGAAACTGCTGTCCAGTTTTAGGCCAATAATTTTGCATTGTTACATGGAGGTGTTAATTACTGCAGAACTGGGATTCTATTGCTGAGCTACACACACTCCTTCTGTCCCACTTTCTGCTTCCTTAGTCACCGGTGATTTTAAAAAGTGAGCACTGTGGGGCGCTCAATGCAGGGTCCCTAGTGCAGCCAATAATCCCCGTGCCCTTTCCAACCCCTAGTAAAAACCCCATTCTAGACAAGACTGCTAATATTTATGGCCCCCAACACAATGGCTCGTTGTGCTGTCTTTGTTTCAGAGTACCAGGCAGTCAATTTCCCTTCACTCTTTGTATCATTTCTTTGTTTTGCGCCTTTCCCCACAATCTCTGGAAAGAGGACCGCCAAGATTTATTGGGCTGCTCCACGGACACATCATCTCACTAACTGCAGAATGGCAGTTGTAAAAAATCCCATTTGCCAGCCTATTAGAATCCTATTAGTACTCCCAGCAGAAGACCAGCCTCCTCCCTCTCTGTGGAATTAGATAGGTACATGGAGTCTGGTGCCACTGTTTTATGGGTCTCCTCCTTCCCAACTAGGAGATCAAACTGCTTGTTATAAAGCCTCAGGCAATAAATGTTCTTGGTCCATAAGCCCCATGACAAAATACTTCTGAAGAGAAGAGAGAGTAACAGACCAGATGAAGCACAGCTTCTTAGAATCGAATTCTTCTGAATCGATAGAAGGTCCAGCTTAACAATAACCCAAATCATTGTTCTGGATCCATTTTAGACCATCAATAAGGTTGGGATTCCATACCATACAAGGCATATAGAAAAAGAGGAGAAGGCCAAGGAACACGAGGCAGATCCAGAAGAAGAAGGAGAGACATCAAAAGCACACTACAACAGCACCAAAAATAACAATGGTTGAGGCTGTGAGAAGTGAAAAACCAGAACTTTGGGAGGAGGAGAGGGAGGAGGAAGGGGAAGAAGAAAGCTCAACAATGTATATCAGGGGTGTCAAACTGGATGTCTTCGAGGGCTGGATCAGCATTGTAGTTCTCCTTCACAGGCCACCGGCGGGATGGCGGGATGGATGCCTCTTGAAGCATCCTGCCGGCCAAAACGGGGCACAAGAGGTCCACACGTGGCACCCTGCACCTCATTTTCACCCTCCATGGCCTCTGCTGGCCGAAAATGGGCCACACAGCCCGTTTTCAGCCATTTTGGGGCTCATCTTTGGGCCTGTTTTTTGGCCTGTTTTCGTATAGTTTTCAGCCAGCAAAGTGCTGTATGAGGCCATGGAGGGTGAAAACATGTGGAGGCCCTCACACATGGCCTGTTTTAGCCTCCAGAGGCACCATGGGTGAGTCCTTTCATATTTCCAGGCTGACTCTGCAGGCCGGATTTAAGCACCCCATGAGCTGGATGCGGCCCGTGGGCCTTGAGTTTGACATCCCTGGTGTACATAGTTTGCAGAATCAAATCCTTATCATTTCCATTCACCTACTAGGAAGTTTGGGGGAAGCATATCACTCACTCTAAGGGAAGAAAAGGAATACAGTCATGAATGGGTCTGCAAGACAATAAAGATTACCACTGAAGGAAAACAAGATGCTCACTGGATCTTGGACATTACACAGCAGAAGAGCCTAGTTAAGGTGCTGGCATAAGAATAGTTGACCCAGCAGTGTGAAGGGATATATAAGTCTATGTGCTATTGCTATCTACATTCAGAGTTCACCAAAATGTCCTGCAAAATCTGGTTCTTTCGACCTCCGTGTTTCTCAAACTTGAAAACTGTTTCTCCATGATGTTTGAGGAATTCTGGGAGCTGCAGTCCACACAGCTTAAAGCTGCCAAGGTTGGGAAACACTGCTCTACCTCAATAATGCCACTGAGCATTTCACTCATAGCAAGTAATGCTACGACCGCCTTTATATCCTTCGTAAAGTTTGCTCTAGTTGCTTAAAGATGAATAACACCACTACAATTGACTGGCACCTGAACCATTCAACTAGTATTACTTGCCTTCGCACTTTCAAAAGATTGTTTTTCCACCTGAAAGAACCATCTGTCTAGAAATCCACAGTAATATATATGAGTCCAGGCACAAGAAAACTTAATTCTTATTTGGCCAATAGGCCCGTCATCCTCCTTGCTGAAGCCAAGCCGGTCGTCTGAAATGTCTTTCTCCTGATAGCAAGCTTCTTTTGTTAAAGTGGGTTTTTTTTTTAACCCTCTAAAAAGAACAGACACTCCAGTGATTGATTTATGACTTCCTTAATTCTTTTATGTAAACTGGCAAACTTTCAACAAAACGAGCCGGTGAAAGGAAGAAAGAGAGCGCGTGAGCAAGAGAAAGAGAATATTGATTGGCGAATGATCAACTGAGCTTCATCATTATGTGCTGACTCGCCATTCAAATGCACAAGGCTGGCTCAAGGAGCCTTGCTGGCAGGAAAAAATAAAAATAAAAAATAAAAGACAACCATGGATACCCACACACAGGAAAGGGAGAAATACATACATGGCAAAGCCCACATGGGAAGTTGACTTTGCTGCAGAAAAAACCCTAGAATTGTTGAAATGGCGTTCAGTACCTCTTGGAGCTGCTGAACATTGCTATATATCTTGCAGGGCCATTCAAAAAAAACCCAACAAACTGGGAAGGACTGTTCCTTACAGTTCTTGCACATCAAAGGTGAGGAAGTGCCACAGCAGCAGCTTTCTCACAACTAGCCTTGCCATTGTTGTTCTTCATAGAAGATGTAAGGGTAAATTGGCCAAAATGAATTCATTATGAATCAACCCACCTTCTAAAGAGATATATCTTTATTACTTTAATTGCCAGCATCTCTATGTCAATCTACTCCCAACAGCTTAGAGCAGAAAAATCCAGAAATTTAAAAAGAATTTAACAGTACTCAAGGGCATATAGTAGGATAATCTTTGTCAGGCCCTAAGCCCAAAGACGACACAGTAAGATTCAATCAAGTCCAATCCGTTATTTGCTTATAACTAATAGACAAAATCTTGCCAGACTAAAGCTATAACCTTGCAACTTACTAGATATATCCTGAGAAATTCTAAGTGTGGTTAACCTGAATCTCTTCCACGCTCCCCCATCCATTTTAGGACTATGCAGTCTCTTAATCCAAGCTTCTCTCTGGGACAGGTCTATGCTACCAAAACTTCCCTCTCCCTGCTTCTCTGGGTGCACATTACATCACACCCTCCAACAATGGCAGTTAATATCCTCCAAAGTCTGTTTCCTAGAATCATATTTTTGCTTCTGTATAGAAATGAACTGGGGAGGAGCTAGCTCTTATATAGAAAGCCAAGTTGTTTTATAAGATATATACTTCCACCTAGAAGGCCTTGCTATTGAGTTCCTGCAGAAGTAGGTTAGCCCTTCAACTGGGCCTCTGTCCTATGGGCAGATTCATTTTGGAGTAGTTTTCCTTCCAAAGAAGTCTGAAAGAAGAACATATTTCAGAAGTGGAATCTTAGTACCTATGCTGACAATCTTCATCGCAGTGGGGCTGTAGTAACTTTAGATATGAATCCAGACAGTTCTTGAAAAGTAGTGTGAACAAACTTGGATGAGGCCTCATTTTTCTGTGCTGCCATTGAGGAACAAACAGAAAGCCAGAGAAATATTGCCTTAACTGCAGAATTCGTAGGTAAACCAATCCTACTTTCTCTCCTTATTCATTGTATAACACACAACTACTGAGTTCATGTTGGTGTCCCGGGTTCAAAGCAGTGCATCGCTCTTATTTTTGATGGCTCAGTGTTGATAACATCAAGGCCTCATGGAGGTTGCTGAAGAGATAAACATAAGAGAGCTAAAATAGTTTTAATCTGTTCGAGTCCATTTGACATTTTCCAGTCAAAATCTCAGACCTTATCAAAACCAATAGATCATCAGGTGACTTGCCAGAGAACAAGGCCACAGATTTTCTGCCGCAATAGCACCACATATATATTTTTTTGAAAGACTCATGACTTGAATAATCCATCACCTTGTTGGGAAACAGCCATACTTCTTACTTCAATTTGGAGATTTAGCTTTGATCTGACGACTTTCTGATCGGATTTCAGAGTCAATGTGACTTTCCAAATCAAAGTCACAATTTGATGGGGATTGTTGACTCAACTTGGCTGTCTTCAAATAGACATGGATGCCCTTCTCACATGCATTTCTTAGCCTTTGGACTGGTTTGAATCCCATTGCATAGATCACATGTGAATGCTTCAGACCAGCTTGAATTGACAATTCAAATCGACTTGGCTCTGATTCATGCATGCCTAATTTCTGTTTCCTCCCTCCCTCCCTCCCTCCCTCCCTCCCTCCCTCCCTTCCTTCCTTTCACTGGTTCATTGGAGTGGATGAGAATTTGCAACCAAAGAGAAATTAAGGTTCATGCTGAAGAGAAAGTGATACTGAAGTCTGATCGAAAAGTCTTCAAATCAAATGTTGAACTCAACGCTAAATCTCCAAATTGAAGTAAGAAGTACAGCTGTTTCCCAACACGGTGATGGATTAATCCATCAATCTTGCTTCTGATCTTAAAACAAAATATGAGCTGAGAGAAAGGCTATGACATCTATTTATCGAATAAACATCCAGAGAAATCAATATATGGGCACCCAATAGGACTGTGGCATTTTTAGGAAGAACCTCTGCAAATAAACAAACAAACAATGCCCACGGATAATCCACACTAAATGGTTGGGCTGCCCCAGATCATTCAGCAATGGGGCAAAGGAATAGGTGACCAACCTCTCTCTCTCTCTCCCTCTCTGTCTCTGTCTCTCTCTCTGTCTCTCTCTCCCTCTCCTTCTCCCTCTCTCTCTCTCTCCCTCTCTGTCTCCTTTTCCCTCTCTCTCTCTCTCTCTCCCTCTCTGTCTCTCTCTCCCTCTCTCTCTCTCCCTCTCTCTCTCTCTCTCCCTCTCTCCCTCTCTCTCCCCTTCTCGCTTCGAATTTATTGCAGTGGAATAATGTTTTCAGGAGAGATTTGTCATTGTTTGTGACGGTTTCGAAAGCTCCTAAATATGCTTGATGCAATCGCAGATGTAAATTGCAGGGAAGAAAAAAAAGCAATTTGCAAGACATTAGAGCCCCTGCACAGGTTCCTTTGGAGTGATCAATGCATGTAAACTACAATGTTATCTAGATACATAGAGGAGAGAGATGCCTGGCTGATGCAGATCACATCTCCACCCACTACCCCACCCCACCCCTTTTTTTTCCTTTAGAAAGAAGAGTGGTCGCTTTTTACAATAGGCACTTTTCAGAATGAGCTGTTGTGTTTTTCCTGCCACTTGTCAAGGATAAGTCGTTATCCATGTTTTCTCTTAGACAGGAAAGGAAATCTCTCTCTCTCTCCCTCCCTCCCTCTCTCTCTCCCTCTCTCTCTCTCTCTCCCTCCCTCCCTCTCTCTCTCTCCCTCTCTCTCTCCTTCCCTCCCTCCCCCTTTCCCTCCCCCCTCTCTCTCTCCCCCTCCCTCCCTCCCTCTCTCCCTCCCTCCTTCTCTCTCTCTCCCTCCCTCCCTCTCTCTCTCCCTCTCCCTCTCTCTCCTTCTCTCCCTCTCTCTCTCCCTCTCTCTCTCTCTCCTTCTCTCCCTCCCTCCTTCTCTCTCTCCCTCCCTCTCTCTCTCTCCTTCCCTCCCTCCCTCTCTCTCCCTCCCTCCTTCTCTCTCTCTCCTTCCCTCCCTCTCTCTCTCCTTTCCTCCCTCCCCCTTTCCCTCCCCCCTCTCTCTCTCCCCCTCCCTCCCTCCCTCTCTCTCCCTCCCTCTCTCTCTTTCTGGAAATTTTTGCCCTTCTTCAGTTTTAAAAACCCAGGCTCCTCTCAGTTTTAAAATCTGAATGAGACATAAACATCTCATTTCTAGACAAAACAAATATCTAGGCAAATCCGAATGATTTGCTTTCTGATGGGACAAATGTTAACCAGAGTGAAGTCCAGCTAATACAAGTCTGTAGAGATTCTCTGGCATCCCGGTCATGCAGGTCACAAAGGTGCAAACTGGACAAAGAGGCAACTGGACTTTCTGGTTTTTTTTTTCTGTTTTGAAGAGGTTTTGCTTCTCATCCAAGGAGCTTCTTCAGCTCTGACAGGATAGTGAGGAATAGAAGGATGCAAATGACCAGCTGTTTGCAAGGAATATAAATCCTTCCATTCCCCACTATCCAGTCAGAGCTGAAGCAGCTTCTTAGACGAGAAGCGAAACATCTTCAAAACAAAGAACAAGAAAGTCCAGTTGCCTCCTAAAAAAGCACCTTTGGGACATCCAGCTAGTGCAGATAGTCTTCGATTTATGGCTTACCTGAAAAAGGAGACTTATGACCCAGATCCATAGCTCTGATGGTTGCCCCCCTGAAGTCAGCAAACCCCAACCATTTGGGCCCCAAAGAGGTTTTTCCAAGGAGCGGAGGAAGCATGGTTTCATGTGCTGTCTGCATCCTATGGATGGGCCTTTGCTTGTTTGTTCAGCCAAGTTTCTGGCAGGCCGCAGCCCAACGCTGGTCCACGAACCAGGAGGGACCTCTGCCTGAGGTCATATGACTGCACTTTGGATGCTTGGCAACATGGTCACATTTGCCAAGTCTCGTGACTATGTTTTACTTTGGTTATACCAACCATGGGCACTTAATTCTGTTTTTTGGCAATGAGCAGTGAGCAATGGTTTTACTTAACAATAGTGACATTTGCTAACAATCACAGCATTCATTTTATAAGCAATATGCTCATTGGATAACTGCCATGAAAATCATTGTAAAATCATGTCAGACTCGTGACCAGCCTGCTTTATAACTCTTATAATTAACAATCGTAATGACCAGGCTCCATTATGGTCATAACTCAAGGAGTGATTCCCTATTTTTAACATTCCCTATTTAAAAAGTGCAGCGAGGACAAATACCTCACACACACTCCGAAGTGTGGACCTTTCTCTGGTCCTTCTTGGAGTGACTGTATGACTGCAGTGAGGTGGTCACAGATTTTCTATGATGCACCAGAGCAAAGGTGTCCAACCTTGGCAACTTTTAAGACTTTTGTGGACTTCAACTCCCAGAATTCTGGCTGGGCAGATCTGGGAGTTGAAATCTACAAGTCTTAAAATTGCCAAGGTTGGACAACTCTGCACTTGAGAAAGAAAAAAACTCTGATAAGGCTATGAATAGTAAAGGTTCACCTCACACGTAAGTGCCAGTTGTTTCTGGCTCTAGGAGGTGGTGCTCATCTCCATTACAAAGCCGAAGAGCCAGCACTGTCCGAAGACGTCTCCATGGTCATGTGGCTGGCATGACTAAACGCCAAAAAAGCACGGTCCCTATTATTCCTACTTGCATTTTTACATGCTTTTACATGCTAGGTTGGCAGAAGCTGGGACAACTAATAGGAGCTCACTCCGTTCCACGGTGCTAGGGATTCAAACCGTCGAACTGCCAACCTTCCTGATCGACAAGCTCAGCATCTTAGTCACTGAGCCACCGCATCTATGAATATTCACAGCTATGTATAGCTGTCCTGATTTTTACAACTGAATAGAGAACATGGAAGATCCTTGGGTAATTTTGTAAAATTATAAAAATAATTCCGTCTCTCCTCCCTAAATTATGGACAATCAACCTGTAGCCCAAGGGATCATCTGTGTAGGAATGCCATCTCTACCATCCCAGCATTGTCTAAAAAATAATGTAACAAATCAGGATCAGCAACCCTGGAGAACCTATAACCAGGCTAATTGGGCAAGAATTTGATTGACAGAAGTAGTGATAAACTGCCACAAAGGCTACCCTCCCTGCTTCCTGGACCATCAGCACAAACTCCCACCCATCATCCTACTAGACAAGGTACACCAAATACAAGGAATGAGATGATTACATTTTAAAGAAATCCCCTCCCACTTTTTTTGGGAGCTGTCTTTGAAGTGGATCTAAAGATCACATCTTTGAACATAACGTTTTAAGAATGGAAAAAAAATATGGGAAGAGGATGAGAAAAGATGAGAAGGGTTAAATTCATCTCTTCTGTGACTCCATCTCAGGCAAATTGTCTGTCTCTCAATCAGTAATAGATTGCAATCAGTTGAAAGGTGTTGCTTGAATTAAGCAGATCAGATGGAAGTTGGCGTGTTGAGCTGCAGAATGTTCAATCTAAAAATGTATGTCCAAGATAATCATAAACAACAATAAAAAAAGAAAACCAGCCACTTCCTTTTACCATGCATTTTAAAATGCATTTGATTATATCGCATCTTTATTATTTATACAAATAACTCACAGTAGGAAACATATCTGATACACCTTCTTCCTCCTATTTTTTTCATAACAACAACCCTGTGAGATGAGTTGGGCTGAGAGTCTCAAAGTCACCCAGCCAACTTTCATGTTTCAGGTGGGACTAGAACTTAGTGTCTCCTGGTGATTGTCCCAAAGTTGCCCGACCAGCTTTCATGCCTAAGATGGAACTAGAATTCATACTCTCCTGGTGATTCATGCCTAAGGTTAGAGTTAGAGCAGAACTCACTGTCCTTCCCTGGTGCCGCTCCGAACAATTTACAGTATCAGCCCACAACAATCTGGCTCCTCACTTTACCAGCTTCGGAAGGATGGAAGGCTGAATCAACCTTGAGACCTGTCAGAATCGAACTCCAGACTGTGGGTAGAGTTTGCCTGCAAACCTGCATTGTAAGCACCGCTTTACCAGGGTTTTCCTATGTGATTTTCAGGAAAGGCTCCATCTGAATGCATCACATAGATGTACAAAAGGCAGCTTCATCAGGAATACTTTTTGAGGGTCACTAGAGCTTATAATGAGCTTCTTTATTAATATACTAAATGCTTTTTTTATATTTGATAGAAAACTATCAAGAAGATTGATCAATTTAGATCAGGGAGTGTCAAACTCGATTTCACTGAGGGCCACATCAGGGCTATGTTTACCTTGGAGGCTGGGGTGGGCGTGGCCAGTGTAGCCATGGCCAGCTCAACGTCACTCATGTCAGGGGCACCTGTGGTGGCCCCAGTACTCTGACAGCAAAAACAGGCTCCTGAGCTCCGTTTTCAGCCGCGATGACCTCCTGCAACCCGCTGCCAATGAAAATGGAGGTCAAGAGGGCAGCAGTCAGGCCCTCAAGCTCCATTTCGCTGGCAGAGGCACCATGGGCTGGTCCTTTGCTGTTTCTAAGCACCCTGCAGGCCGGATTCGGCCCATGGGCCTTGAGTTTGACACCCAGCAGTGTGCAGCAGTGAGCCAGTAGTGTGCAGCAGCAGCCAAAAAAGCTAATGCAATCCTAAGTTGTATTGACAGAGGGACACAATCAAGGGAGGTACTAATACCATGCTATAAAGCCTTGATAAGGCCGTACCTAGAGTACTGCATCCAGTTTTGTTCACCACATTATAAAAAAGATGTTGAGACTCTAGAAAGAGTGCAGAGAAGAGCAACCAGGGTGATTAGGGGACTGGAGACTAAAACATATGAAGAACGGTTACAGGAACTGGGCATGGCTAGTCTAGTAAAGAGAAGGACCAGGGGAGACATGATAGCAGTCTTCCATTATTTGAGGGGCTTCCACAGAGAGGAAGGGGGTCAGGCTATTTTCTAAAGCACCTGAAGGCCAGAAAAAGAATAATGGATGGAAACTGAACAAGGAGAGATTTAACCTGGAAATAAGGAGAAACTTTCTGACAGTGAGAGCAATCAGCCAATGGAACAGAAGTTGCCCTCGGAAGTTGTGGGAGCACCATCACTTGAGACTTTCAAGAAGAGATTTGACTGCCATTTGTCAGAAATGGTATAGAGTCTCCCGCTTGGGCGGGAGGTTGGACTAGATAACCTGCAAGGTTCCTTCCAACTCTGATTATGTTACCCCTGATTTAGACATTCAGCCCAACTTCTTCACCCATCTAGATGCAGTTCCTCTACCACAACCCAATTCTGCTACATCTCTAACCCATCTTTTCTTTTTGAAGCACTATTTTTCCTGTTTTCTCCCCTAATTAGATTCTCCTCTTCTTTCAAACACCATCCAATGAAGCATCCAAATTACATCCAAATACGCTTTTAAAATCTTGAATTACACCATTAAGGGTTGAGTGTGCTGCAAAAATAATGGGAAATAGGGGAGAAAGCCCCATTTATCCCTAACAGATTGTGGACTGAAGCATGGAAGGGGATGGGCAGGTGGAGAGGGATAAAAATGCTTCCTTCTAATTTGAGGATTTTGGTTCAAAAATAGACTATTGAAACAAGATTGGTGCAATCGGTCAGGAGCCGATAGAAAAAGAAAAAAGAGAAAAGAAAAGAAAACTTGCTCTGGCAGAAATTCTTTCTCAGATTAGCTGTACTTTCCACCTCACTTAAAGTCACTTCACACTTGAAATGCCATCAACTGTAAACTGAAATTGTGAATTGTTTGCTCTGTGAATTTATAGGGTTTTTTTTAAAAAAGAATACCTTAACAAGCATTTTAGGAATTGTTGTTTTCCAATTGTTGCTGTAGCATGCTGCAGAAAGATGTTCCAGATGAGAGAAAGAGAAAGAAAGAAGTGAGGTTTCTTATAAATTAAAAAAAACTCATCAGGGCAGGGAAGCGTTGGAGCGACGAATTTGGACCAGGGCCCTCTGATTTTTCTGCAATTGCTGTGTGAAAGCAGAGAGAAAGATTGCTGTCCAATTCTAAATGGCCTGACAGATTGCTCTGGAAAACAAAAATTCTGCTTTCAAATGAGGAATTTTAAACTGGAGCTACGCCACCTGTTTCAATACAGTGAATTTTCATCCTTGGCGAACCGTATCGCATACCCTTTAATGATTTATGGCAAGAAACACTTAGTGAGTCGAAGAAGCTTGGCAAGAAATTTTAGTGATCCAGAAGAACTAAGAGATGCTAAATTTTAAGCACCAGTCAAGTTCTTATCTTAGAAAAGAGCTTCTTGACTCACTCTTCAGCAAACCATGATCAGGGCAAAGGAATTTTTGAGGCATGAGTCAGTTAGCAACTGCCTTGCTTAGCAACAGAAAGTCTGGTCCCAATTCTGGATGGAAAATGAGGATTGCCTATACTTCCACATTCAGAATATAGATCAGGGAAGCTGTTGGCCTCCTCTTGGAACTGAGTCAGGCTTCTATAAAACTACCTGGTAGAAGGCACATGTATGAGAAGAGAGGTAATAAAACTCAAGGAGAAGCCAAGCTTTCGCTAAAAGTTTGTCCCAACCTCTGCAATTTCAAAATCCAGATAGTTAGGGAGGAACATCTATCTTGTTTGAAGATCACACAGCAGCTATCAGTCAAGAACCAAATGCAATTGTTACGATGATACTCACACAGTAAAATTCTAATTTTGCTTAGGAGGAATGTCTTTGGAGATTTTCAATCATCCAGGTCATGGTTGTCCCAAAAGTGCTTTTCCAAAAGGCAACTGGACTTTCTTTGGTATTTTTTTAATCCTTGAAAACATTTCACTTCTCATCCAAGAAGCTTCTTCAGTTCTGACTGAATGGTGGAGAATGGAAGGATTTATATTCAGGTGACCCTGAAGGCACCGACAAACCTCCGAGTGGTTTCAATGACTCTCAGAAAGAGCGCTAATGACCAGATGATTGCAAGGAATATAAATCCTTCCATTCTCCATCGTTCCCGTCAAAACAGAAGGAGCTCCTTGAGGCAAAAAGTCTTCAAGGAAAAACAAAGAGCGTCCAGTTGCCTTTTGAGCTTAGGGCATTGTTACTTCTTCCAAGTTTTCCATGAACTATTGAAACAAGAGAAAGAGAAGAGAAAGAAGAGAAAGAGTTACTGTGTGGTATGATGGGCGATGAAATGAATGATTGAATGATTGAATGAATGAATGAATGAATGAATGAATGGATGGATGGATGGATGGATGGATGGATGGATGAATGAATGAATGAATGAATGAATGAATGAATGAATGAATGAAATTGCATTTGGAAGTGGGAAAAATCTCTCTCATCTCTCTCTCTCTCTCTCATCTCTCTCTGTATCTTTCTCTTTCTCTCACTTCTCTTTATATCTCTCTCTTTCTCTCTCTCTCATCTCTCTCTTTCTCTCTCATCTCTATATCTCTCTTTTTCTCTCTTTCTCTCTCTCTCTGTCAGTACAGCCTCCTTGCAACTTCTGCCTCCTTTCTCTGTCTCCAGCAGAGCACCTTCAGTAAATAAATCTTTACCAAGGCAATTTTCTTTCCAAACAGAGAAACATTTACTTGTGCATCATTTTACAGAAGAAATCGGTAGCAATGAGTCAGACCAAAATCCTCTGTGATTTCCTGAAGGGGTTGGGACCAGTTGAAGGGACTTTGTTCAACGCCTGTAAACCATCCAATCAGGAATGATCCATAGATGCAAACTTAGCAAATTCTAAATATGACTATTATCCAATTTGCATTGGCCAAACTACTGGTCAGCTTGTATATTGCTCTGCCTAATCAGGCATGCAAGAAAAACAAACAAAATAAAAACCAGCTATGCTATGAAAATGATGTTTGGAAATCAAATCCATCCAGATTTTTTTTAAAAAAACAGACTTGGTCTGTTTTAGTCTCGTCACTCCTTTTTCAAGAATCACAGTAATAGTCTGGCTCTACAAGACACAGAATCAAGATGCAGATTATTTTAAAATAAAAGGATGCATTCAAACATGAGGCTGACTGCTTTTTGTTCATAATTAGGTAACCCCATATGGAATTAAATCGACACACATCACGCTAGAGGTATCAAGATTTTGAGGCCTTAGCTGTGTTTAGAAACAAAACATAAAACGTGCACAGCAGGGGACGTGTGGAGAAAGGCATTGCCTTGAAGAGCAAGGAATAGCGACGCCGTAAGAATAACATTGCTAAATCAAAACGTTATCAAAAGAGAGTGAATTCAGCCATCTCAAATAGGGAATTGCAAACTCGAGAGCAGAATGAGTCCTAAAATGCAGGGCTGATGCATTTAAAGAGCATTTCTATTTGCTGGGTTTTTCTGCATGAATCTATTTAAACCCATTACATTCAAAGGCCAGCATGATAGGCAACGGATGGTCGAGTACAAAGGGAATTCCAGTGAGTGGGATGCTGTGTGCTCTTCAGAGATTTGAAAGAGAACAATTTATTTGTTTGTTTGTTTATTTATTTATTTATTGGAATGTGTCAAACAAAAACAAGAACAAGAATAAGAGAATAAAAATACAATGACAGGGACGATAGACAAGTTAGCTCACTGATGCACACCCCCTCTACTAACCACTTAAGTATGAAGTAAGGTCCACAGAAGTCAATTTGTGACTGAAACTGTGAAAATTTGTAGCAAAAACAACTGAATCGGGTAGGGCATTCCAGACTTTGACAACTCTATTGCAGAAATCATATTTTTACAGTCAAGTTTAACACAATTTACATTTAGTTTAAAGAGGTTGTTCATGTGCGTATTATTGTGATTAAAACAGAAAATGTCATTGACACGTAAAACATTGCTACGTATAATTTTGTATGCTACACCTAGGTCTGACTGTAAGCAATGCAGTTCTAAGTTATCCAAACTGAGAATATCGAGCCTAGTAGCCTACGGAATTATATTGTGTACAATACTTTTCTCGTGAAGTACTTATGAACCCGCGCTATTGTACTGATGTCAGATATACTCTAAAATTGCTCTAGCATAAGTTTTATGATCTCTAATTGCCAATACAACATTTCCAGAAAAAAAGCTTCGCAAAATTAAGTTTACAACTCTTAATGCTTTTTTAGCAACGCTGTTACAGGGAGCTTTGGAGCATAAATTGTCAGAGATAAGTACACCTAGGTTCATTAACAAAGTGAGGGTCATCAGCTAGTTCATTGCCACCTAGCTTATACTTGACAGTCTAACTACGTTTACTAATATGTAAGACAGTATTTATTTATTATTCCATCAGGTGAGACCTGGACTCAATCTGGCCTTATCTGAAGAGCAGACAGCCCCAAAGAAACTTGTTTCCCTCAGACTATTTCAATAATTTCTCCCAAGCAGGGGGTTGCACTTAAAATTTGCCACACAGTTCTGTTTGCCACAACAATGAGTTGGCAATGCCAGTCCTGAGGGGACTCATCCCCTCCACCCCACTCACCTGCTTTCCAGTTCCGTACTCCTCTGCAAGGCAACCAAAGAAGACCCAGCCAATCAGCTGAGATTCGGGAGGCAGAGAATAGATGCAAGCGAGGCCAGTCAGAGCTGGTATTGGCCAGTTCTCCGAACTACTTAAAATATCCGGCTCTCCAGAACTGACTCTCCAGAACTGGTCAGAACCTGCTGAATACCACCTCTGGACAAGTTACCCTGCACCCTGCATAGGAGTGGCTGAAGGAAGGTCTCTGGTTGGGATGGTGGTTGATTGGCCCATGCGATGGACTGGTGGGTATAGGGGATGAGTTTTGAATTTTCAATTGGGAAAGGAAAACCCGGAACTCTCTGATTCAGGTTTTCCCAGATGTGCCAATATGACTTCTTTAATAAATTCTTACTTGGATGAACTTTGATTAAAGTGCTGAATGAAATGGGGAGTTTCATTGGAACACTGACAGAAGGAAGACTTTGGCTGGGATCAATGCACCCAACAGTGGGGCAAAGAGATTTTATTTTTGTGATGGGAGAGAAGGGGCACAGCTATTCTCAATGCTTTGTCCTGTTTGCAATGCCAGTTCTCATCTGCGTTTAACACCCTGCTCCTGTCTCTGCTAGTGACTAGCTTTGTGCAGAAGTAAATTGCTTCTCTCTGCCTATTGTCTGCTCCTGCCTCAATTTCTAATGTATCCAGTCCTCCAACAGAAGCCCCATTCACCATCTCACCTATTAACTTCAATTCTCTAAAGCAGAGAGATTTTCAAGGCCCTCCTTATGGCTTCCTCCCAATCTGCACACACTTAAGTGTGAATGAGTTGAAAGTTGGATCGACATGTTGCAATTATGAGTGGGAATCCTGCTGCCTGAGGATATATAGCTTTATCAGGATTTGGTGTTTAGACTGAGCTGCCTTTATTTCCCCTGTACATTTCCCAGCCATTCAACTATCACAGAACAGCTAAGTTTGGAATCTCTATTAGCAGAGATGTTCTTATTATTTATTACATTTGTTTGCTGCCCATTTCGCCATAAGGCAACTCTGAATAATAAGAGTAACAGAGTTGAAGGGACCTTGAATATCTTCTAGTCCAACCATTCTGGGCAAATGTTTGCCCAGTCTCTTCTTAAAAGCTTCCAGTGTTGGAGCACCCACAACTTCTGGAAACAAGCTGTTCCACTGGTTAATTGTTCTCACTGTCGGGAAAGGTCTCATTAGTTCTAGGTTAGTTTCTTCCTTGATTATTGGTAGTTTCCACCCATAGCTTCTTCTCCTGCTTTCACATGCAAGTTTAAGACTTCTTCAACTCCCAGAATTCCTGAGCTAACATAACTGGAGGAGGAATTCTGGGAGTTGAAATCCATAAATCTTAAAGCTGTCAAGTTTGAAGACCCCTACTTTAGATATTGGAACACTGCTATCATATCCCCCCTCGTCCTTCTTTTCATTAAGCTAGATATACCCAATTCCTTCAACCGTTCCTCGTCTGTTTTAGCTTCAGCCCCCATAATCATCTTTGATGCTCTTCTCTGCACTTTTTCCGGAGTCTCAACACCATTTTTAATATTGTGGGTGACAAAAACTGGATGCGGTATTCCAAATGTGGTCTTACCAAGGCTTTATAAAGCAGTACTAAAACTTCAGGTGTTCTTGATTCTGTCCCTCTGTCAATGCATCCTAGAGTGTTTTGGTGGCTGCAGAAATGTTCATCTTTTTTGGGCAGGTTACAACATGCTCTTGGGGAGCCCCTGCAAAGATGTGAAATTTGCTGGGTATGAATTAACTTCCAGGAACATGGAAGTCAAGGATGCTTCACTGGACCAACCGTCCTGCAACCCTGGCTTCTGCATCCGAACCCTGGAGGCTTATGTGGAAGACTGAAAGTCACCAAACAGTGTGCCAGTGTCCCTTTGTGTACTGGCAATTTTTACAATCCTTTGAACCATGGAAAGAACCTGTTAAAATCTACCTAATGCCTAATGATCCTTGGGGAAAGGCTGCCATGAAAATGCACATCATTATGATGAAACCTGTGAGGTTGCTCTTTCAACGTTGTGAAATAGACTGTAGCAGCTGGGCTGACTAAAAGCTGGCAAAATTGTTTAGGTCAACTGAAGAGTAACCTAAGAATTAGACAAAATACCATCAATTGTACACTACAATTTCAAATGTACTTGACCCTTAAAAAAAAACAACCTGGATATGAGCGGAAAAATAGGCCTGATTCAGAAGTTCTCCTTGTTGTGCTCGTTGCCTACTTGCATGGCCCTTGTATCAAGGATTGCGTACAAAATCAAGGACTGCCAACTTAAGTACTAGATGGCATTCTTACCAGCCATTATATTACATGAAAAGAGGGGACCTTATACATCTCCAGACTGTGTGATAATATATTTACCAGCCACGTCCCCCATTCCTGGGGTTAGCCTGCCTGGAAATGTTCTAGACAAGAGTATTTATATTTTTATAGTATTTTATTTATGTTTTGTATAGGTGTTGTATAGTTTTATCCTTTTAATATTGTAAATAGAATTCTTTATTGGACAAGTGTGATTGGACACACAAAGAATTTGTTTTGGTGCAATTGCTCTCAGTGTACATAAAAGAAAAGATACATTCATCAAGAATCAAGAATCATAAGGTATAACACTTAATAATAGTCATAGGGTACAATAAGCAATCAAATCATACTAGGAAACAGTCAATATAGAATAGAATTAGAATTAGAATAGAATAGAATAGAATAGAATAGAATAGAATAGAATAGAATAGAATAGAATAGAATAGAATAGAATAGAATAGAATAGAATAGAATAGAATAGAATTATTGGCCAAATGTGATTGGACACGCAAAGAATTTGTCTTGGTGCAATTGCTCTCAGTGTACATAAAAAAAAAGATACATTCATCAAGAATCATAAGGTACAACACTTAATAATAGTCATAGGATACAATAAGCAATCAAATCATACTAGGAAATCTGTCCAGAGTTACCCTGTGGTAAGATGGGTGGCCAATAAGATGGATGGATGGATGGATGGATGGATGGATGGATGGATGGATGGATGGATGGATAGATACATAGGTAGAGTCATAGATAGAGACATAGATATATACATATCTGGATGGATGGATGGCAGTTCAGTTATATTCTAACTTTTTTTTTCTTTTAATGACCCTTAATTTCTTGCATCAAGGTAAGTTGGGGCGACTGAATGAAGCTCATGCATTTCTGGCCAGATGCCCTTCCCAACACCTATGTGGCGTTCACAGCATACAATTACTCATTGAGACCAGAGAGAGAATATCTGCCGCTACTTAGGATTGAACTCAAAGCCTCCTGATTGTGAGGCTAAAGATCCATCTCTAGGCCACCATGTTGCTCAGCAAAAATCCAGCAATAAAGATAGGGATGTTTAGATTTCCAGGAATTATTGGATTACACCATCCATATCCAGGGCCATTGCCACCTGGTGTAGAATTGACCTTACTCTTGAAAGAGGTCACTTCTATTGGTATTATAAGGGAAAATCCCTTGCATGATGACATGTAACGGAATAACAGAGTTGGAAGGGATCTTGTAAGTCTTACAGTCCAACCCCCTATCAAGAGGAGACCTTATACTGTTTCAGACAAGTGATTGTCCAATCTCTTCTTGAAAACCTCCAATGTTGTAGCACCCACAGTTAGGTGAAGGCAAGCAGATGATTGCTGCCGATTCATTATTCTCACTGTCAGGAAATTTCTCCTTAGTTCTAGGTTGGTTCTCTCCTTGATTTCAGTATCACTGAAGATAGGTTTAATGCATGCATTTTTCTCTCTGCACAAAGATACATCCCAATCCCCGCAATGCCATTTACTTCATTTGTTGTTGTTGTTGTTGTTGTTTTAAACCTATTGCTATTCAAAAGGCCAAGAGAATTTTAAAAAATGAAAAGCTATTATAAAAAGGAACCACAACAAAACCCTGACCGCAATGGATTTACACTGGGGTGGAATTTCAGCAAGATAGTACAGCTGTCAACATTTCTGCTTAACACGACCTCTGATGCATAATTCCACCAGACAAAATGCTGTGGGATTTTATTTTCCCCCCAGGTTTGAAATTTGGAGGGTACTTCAGATTAAACCATTCCAGAGACAGTAAGAAATTTAAACCTAGATTTCCTGCCCAAGACCCAGAACTCCATAAAGATTTATTTTTTTTTGAATGTTTGGAGCAACAGAGGAAGGGAAAGCACTTTCCTTTACTTTTAAATTCAAAAGCCAAGAACAAATAAGAGAAATAGCTTCTGTCTCACTGACTAATTACCTACAAAGCTGCAGTCAATAAGATAACATCCTCGTGTGTTTTCCTCTCTAACCTTACTAGCCTTAAACAGAAAAAAAGGAATGGAGCGATGGAAGATAGCAGCCAGTGAAAAGGTAGATTTATCGAATTAAACCACCCATCATCCATGACTGGTGCCATCTGAAGCAGATTTGACTTCTCTCTCAGGAGGCCTCACCTTATCATTTTGTTACTGCTGCTAGAGTCTGAAAAGGTTCACCTGCTTGTCCACCTGGTGCCAGGGAAGTAGAAGCTGAACACAGTTTAGATAAAGAGACGGATGTTATTGATCGAAGAAAGGAGATAGACTTGGGAACAGGGCTCCAACTTAGTTTTGCTAAGAATCAACACGGATTCTTTCTTTGGACGTAATTTTGCATAAGGAGAAAGGGCTATCACATGCCTCCCTCCATGTTTGACTTTTCAGAAAAACAACAAGATGCTTGCTAGCTGGAAGCTAAAGCCAGAAGTTAATAGCTAAAGCCAAGTGGACAAATAGCATGCTTACAGAATAAAAATGAAAAATACAGTGTTTTTAAGGAAGATAAAAACTTGTTCTATAGTGTATAGGAATAAGTAGGACTCCTAAGAGAGATAGTTTTGAATTGTGATGTCACCAAAAAAGAAGCTGTTAAAGTCTTGGGATTTAAGAGCTGACCAGCAGTGAAGCTGATGCAATATAGGCTGATGCAACAAGGATGAATCAGCATCGCATTAGTACTGGCACTTTAAGACTGGGGATGGGTTCTACTCCTTTAAGAGGGGTTTATATAAAGGCAGCCATTAGAGGGCATATCCTCTCTCCTTGTGCCTGGTATTCACTGCAGAGTTCTCCGTGTAGAGTTAAGAAGTTTGACTGCTTGTAAGCAATCAATATTTTGCCAACCACGTATACGTCTGTATATAACTGTTGTATATAAACCACTGTTAAATGTCTAAGTCTCTGTGTGCTGTGTTTTGCTCCTGGGTTGTCTCATAATAATAGTCATGCTGCAAACACTCTGACAGAAGCTTAAAAAGGGAAGATGCCCACAAAAGAGACTACATATTTACATCTCTGTATCTATGAAAGTTGCCATGGTGGCGCAGTAGTTGGAATACAGTTCTGCAGGCTACTTCTGCTGCCTGCCAGCTGCCTGCAGTTCATCAGTTCGATTCTCACCAGCTCAAGGTTTTCTCAGCCTTCCAGCCTTCCAAGGTTGGTAAAATGAGGACCCAAATTGTTGGGGGCAAGAGGCTGACTCTGTAAACCGCTTAGAGAGAGTTGTAAAGCACTGTGAAGTGGTATATAAGTCTAAATGCTGTTGTCATTGCAACATCCTGGGATTATGTGATTTGCAAACTTCCCAGGCAGCTTCCAACAAGCAAAGTCAATGGAGGAAGCCAAATTCCCTTAACAATCATGTGGTTCATTTAACAACCACAGCGAAACATGCCCTAAAATTGGGTAGTCATGTGATAATTCACTTAATCACCATATCACGTAGCAACAGAAGTGCCCATCCCAAATGTGGTCATAAGCTGAGAACTACTGAAAACAGTTCAAGCTGGTGAATATGAGAAATAGCAAGGAGTGTTCCTAGGAAATATGTTAATTGATAAATGTCAGGAACAGATAAACAGTGAGTTGACAGGAAAGGACATCTGTGAATAATACTTCAGAATCCAAGTTGGTGTAGAAAAGCCACCATTGAATCATCTTAGTCTCAGGGAATAAGATGTGCTAGTCAGAGGTCAGCCCCGCCTGGTGAAGTTGGCAACAGAGCATGAATGTGCCATATCACTTCATAGAAGGTTCATAGCATGCTCGGTGTTATGGGTTGCCAAAACAAATCAAATAATCCATTCAGTGGAGCAAGTCTCTCTTACAGTTCTGAGGGCTGAAATCCAATCTGTCTACATGTTGCACATTAGGGCTGTGATGAAGGATCAGACAAGACAGAGCATTTGGCAGGATGCACCATACAACTTGTAGGATATAAGGAAAGCTGCAGGGGGTGGGAGACCACAATGACTTCCTAACTTTGGTCCTGCAATGCCAAAATGGAGATAGAAAGCTAACAGCTGCAAGCGTAAGACTGCCAAGACGATGAATTATGCCGCTTTTTGCTCATCTCAGATATAATCGATCAATCAAGAGAATGTTGGTGCCAAACTACAGTAAAAGTAGCCAATGAGTTTCAACTTTCCCACCTGTTAGCACAAGCACTTTCTGAAAATTTCTTAATAATGATTCTAGCGTCCTCCGGATATTGTAAAATAACTTCCAATAACCCTAGGCAGCATTGGTTGGCGGCGAGATAGGCTGGGAACGGTAATTCAAGAACATCTGAAAGGCCACAGGTTCTCCATCTCTGATCAGAGACCTTATGAGAAATTTTAAATGGAAGCAAGCTTGGCAATGAAAAACCCTGTGGGATGTGACTGGCTGCGAGATCTGTCACCCCACTGATCGCCAGGGTTGATAGATGGAATTAATCTTTTCTATTATGGCACAGGCTACTTGCAAAATGCGATAATGAAAAACAACAGCTACCATAATTATAACCGCAGCAGCAGCAGCAACCATGAATGATACAGAACTCTGCAAAACTCTTAAAGGGTGGGAATAAGCAATTGGGGAAGAGTTCCTTGAGTGAACCGCCTTGCTACTTCCAAAATAGCCCAAGTGAAGTCTGATCAAACACAGCAGTTACTTAAACCGGTGCACTGGCTCTATGGAGAACAATACTCTGCTTACTTGCTGCGATGGGCGGGCGGTGAATGATTCATCACTGAGCTTTAATTTTAGCTTCAAGGGACAACCCTGGATGAATTCACTCGACTCCCAGCAAAGCTTGCCAAAGATGTGTGATCCTGGAGCCTCCAGTCTCCAATAAGTGAATGGGTAAATACTGTGCGCCAAGGCAACTTGGAGAAAAAAAAGCAGAGGCAGGAATCGGAGGCATGGCTGGATTCAAAAGTTCAGCAATGTTATCATCAAATTACGCCCTGATCAGGTTGGATCCAGTGGTGCTCCTAGGTAAGGAACCACCCAGAATGCCCAAGTCAGCGCTGTCTTTGGTGAAAAGGCTGGGCAATGAAGTCCACACATCTGGAAATTTGCCTATCATGATATAATAGCAACAGCAGTTAGACTTGTATACTGCTGCATAATGCTTTACAGCACTCTCAGAGTGGTTTACGGAGTCAGTATTTTGCTCCCAGCAATCTGAGTCCTCATTTTACTTGGAAGGGTGGAAGCCCAGGGCAATTTTGAGTCCTGTTAGGATCGAACTCCAGGCTGTGGTGCGGTGGCCTAGAGGTGGAGCTCTTTCCTCACAATCAGGGGGCTGTGAGTTCAATCCTAAGTAGAGGCGGATGAGAATGTATTTGCTGAAGAAAACTATCGCCTTGGTTACAGGAAGGGCATCCGACTCAGCTCCATGCAGTTGCCCAGACTCCACCCTGCAAGGTATTATGGGGTCATTAAATGAGGATGAGGATCGAACTCGAGGCTATGGGCAATTAGCCTGCAATACTGCATTCTAGCCACTGTGCCATTGGGGCTCCTGACAAAGCTTGTTAAACCAGCATTTCCCAATCACCTTGATTTATGAGGCTCTTAAATCTGGTGTGTTAATGAATACAGACAGAGCTGGCAACTTCTAACTTTGCTCATAGATGCATACTGTACTGGTGTGTAGATGTTATCAATGCACAAAACCCATGTGTACATTTTATCGGCCTTACTAGTGTGCATTCCCTTCTGGGCGACGGGTGCATCATGGGCCATCTTATCATCCGCTTCTCTTCCCAACGGAATTAAGAGCCATCAGAGGTCTGTGTGTCAAAAGTGGAGGAAAGATGGGCCTCAGATGTAGCAGAGCTAGAACTGCAGATATTCCAGAGAGTATGATCATCAGTCACAGCAAATGGCAGGGCTGCAGAACTTGACATCTTCTTCCTTGGAAGACAATTTATGCTGCACCCCATCTCCTCCTTACTGTTTTCTCCCTGCCTTCAGATTATTTTAATGGCATGTTTTTATCAGAAAGGAAACCAATTCATTTCAGTCTGCCTTGGATGTGAGTGGTAGCTACACTGATTTACACCAGCATCTCTATGACAGCCAGGTGAAGCTGAAGCTACTCCCTTATACTTCAGTGTATTGTGGGCACTAGTACACACGTAACTGCTTATCTGCCTCAAACACTTCTGAAATAAGGATGGAAATTGGGTTCCAGGTTCCGGCAGTTTCCAAATAATGAATGCATAAAATAATAGAGAGACGGTTTGGGGGGAGAGAGGGAAAATTTAATAGCTGATGTTTGGTTTGTGCAGTGTGCTTAAACAAGTAAATATCTAGGAGATGCATTCAAAAAAACCATGTTAAGCTTGGGTAGGGCTAAGGTGATCAGGGAAGTGCAAACCTCACCTGCTGGATTTGGTGTCAAAGGAAGAGAATATTTGTAGAACAGGATTGAATCATGAGATCCTTGGTGCTCTCTGAGCTTGGCTGTTTTCTTGCAAACGTTTCATTACCCAACTAGGTAAATCATCAGTGCTAAAAGAGAGTGGGGCTTGTATAATGGAGGTGGAAGAGGAGGAGGAGGAAGAAGAATAAGAGGTGGTGGAGGAAGAGGAGGAGGAGGAGGAGGAGGAGGAAGATAATGACAATGATGACTGTGGCCACCTTAGTGCTCTCTGAGCTTGGTTATTTTCTTGCAGATATTTCATTACCCAAACTGGGTAACACCATCAGTGCAAGTGTACATGGTGAACCAGCATTCAAACACTGCAGTAGCTCAGTTCACACACTGCAGTAAATTTAACCCCAGTTAATGCTTAGCAATGATGTGCAAACTGAAAAACTCTCTTTCACTTGAAACGAAGCTGCTCTAGGAAAATGCCACAAATAGGACACACAGAGAGAGAGAGAGGGAGAAGCAGAGTGAGTTTTTTAGTCTAATAAAAAAGATCAGCATCATGCCAAATGAATGTTCTGTTCTTAGAAGAGTGTTATGTACTTGGCAAAAGGACAGAGAAAAATTCAAAGAAAAAAATCAGCCTACTGCCTTACCGAATTCAGTGCAGCCCTTCCAGACCCAAAAGAAGGATTCAGTTTTGGATATTATATATTATTAAGTCCCCTTGCGTTCCTAGCATTCTAGGAAAAAAAAATACCTCACCTAACCTTCTAGCTGATGGGCATATGTATTCATATACATGCAGTATGTGTGAGAAAGCATTAAACATGCGATTCTCTCCTGCACATCTGAAATGGCATTCCCCCACAAGATACAGTATGATTTACCAGACATTATCATGGGAACCTTTGTTCTGATCTGATGCCAAGAAAACAGGATAAAATGCAAAAGATGTGGGCAAAATTTACAGCTTTAAGGCAGAAGATCAAAATAGCAATAACATTTAGACTTTTGTATTGTTTTACAATGCCCTCTCTAAGCAGTTTACAGGTCAGCCTATTTGCCCCCAAACAATCTGGGTCCTCATTTTTACCCACCTCAGAAGGATGGAAGGCTGAGTCCACCTTGAGCCTGGTGAGATTCAAACTTCCAAATTGCAGACAGCCAGCAATCAGCAGAAGTAGCCTACAGTACTGCATTCTGACCACTGCACCACCACGACTCATGAACAAGAAGAATGAACAAGAGCCATGAAATGAAAGCCATTCCTGAATTAAGTATTTGTTTCTCTCCATACAAACCTCAAAGTATCACATAATATGAACAGAAGTGATGGAAAAAGTGTTTAGCCTGTGGGCCTTTCGGAACTCGGATAACCTAAGATATTTGCAGCTGCTACTGCTGAAAATTTATGGATATAAATCTAGGCTGTACCCAGGCTCTTTAGCACTTGATTTCCTTCCATGTAAGCATATGCTTATATGAGCGGCGTGGTGATCTAGAGGTGAAGATGCTTGCCTCCCACTTGTAAGGTTGAGAGTTCAATCCTAGGCAGTGACAGATGTTTCTCTATCTGGGGACAAAGAGAAAATATCTGCTGCCAACTTTGTGTAGGTGTTAGGAAGGGCACCCAGCCAGTAAACACTCAGTTCCATTTAGTCACTCTGATCCCATCCCAAAGCAAGAGAGGGTTGTAAAAAGTAAAAAAAAAAAATCATACGCTTATAGATAAAGAATATTTGTAAGCCAGGGTTGAATTGTGGGTGCTTGGTGCTCTCTGAGCTTGGTGAATTTTTGCAGATATTTCATTACACAACAGGGTAACTGTCAATGTTCCAATTGATGAACCCAATAAAGCAAGCATGAGCGAGACAATCTAACCTCTGAAAGCAAAACTTTATTGAGTACCTCATTTCGGCACTGATTAGGTCAAAACCAGATCTAACTAATTCCCACACAAACCCACATAATTAAAATATAGGATTCTATCTCCCCGTATTAGCGCAGGTCACATTGTCCAATTGAGCCTCACAATATTGTTGTGAGAAAAAGTCTTTGACTTTGGCAAACACCTGCTGGAGTGTCCTTGACTCTCACATTCATCTTGACAGTAACAACCGAGTTCACAGAGTGCAAAGGACTCCATATGCTTACATGTCAGCTGGATTGCTCATCTAATACATGGGAAGCTTCTCTGTAATTTGAAAAGTCATAAAGTGGGATGGAACGAGGGGGGAAATTTTCTAATTTTGAAGTTTCAAGACGTCAATCTCAAGGAGAAATTAAAGTCGTAGAAGGTAACATGAAAAATGAATAGAATCAGATATGGAATGGACAGCATCTTTTGGTTGGAAAAGCCCATTTATCTGTAGAATAATTAGCAGTCAGAGGCATCAATAAATATCTGAATCAGACAGATGTTATGATGTCATGATGTGATGGCAGATAATCTGTGCCACCTTTGCTCCTTATAGAAAGATGGACATATATATATATATTTGTTTTAGGAGGTTTTTGCGGGTATTTGTATGTGGATCTTTGGTTCTTCGGGTTTTCTTCCGCGTAGAATTGGAAATATCTAGGCGACATTTCGATGAAGTCTCATTCACCATCTTCAGGATTGTGTCTTCAGCCTTGTGCTTCTTGGAGTAATTACGGAGAAGACTTCATCAAAACATCGCCTAGATACTTCCAATTCTACGCGGGAGAAAACCCGAAGAACCAAAGATAGATAGATAGATAGATAGATAGATAGATAGATAGATAGATAGATAGATAGATAGATAGATAGATAGATAGATAGATAGATAGATATGTACAAAGATGGATATATATGTGTGTGTGTGTGTGTCCATCTTCATATAGGGAACAAAGGTGGCACAGATTATCTGCCATCACATCACATATATATATGGAATATTGGAAGTACATTCCACAGAGCCACAAAGAGTCCAAAATCAGATGGGAAAATATTCTACATTTGATGGTTAAGGAGGCCCATTTTGCATTTTATCTTCAGCGAGAAAAGTGTTCTGTCACTGCCTTTTGGGGTATTTTTTCCTGCTGACAGTCCCACATGAGCTTTCTGATGTAAGCTGCACACAAACAAAACCCTTTAATTATAGCAAGTGGACTACCTTTGCATGTCGCCCAAATTATATACACGGGCTGTAATTCACTCATGGGGCTTTTTGCCAATGTCAGCAAAACAAAGAGGAATTCAATTACAGCCTTGGAATTGGAGGCCCATTTATTGTTATTTATAATAAAATGCACTCTGACGGCTGGAAGGGGGGGAGAAGGGGGGGAAGAGAGATGGACAGCCTTTGTGGCATCTGTACATCTTTGCCAGGTAATTTAAAGCCTTGTGTTTTTCAGACAATTGCCTCTTCTTCACCTTCACAACATTAGCTGGCATAATGGACCAGTGGTGCAGCATAAAACAAGGAAAGTGAACACACCTGTGGAAGGAATAGACTTGTCAAGGGAAGACAGCTTCTATGCTCCCCAGATCAAATCAACTGGCAGCAATACAATCGGGTTTTGGAGACAAGTTGTTGGTCAAATCCAACAATCAGATCCAAGAATTTGTTGACCTGACACAGGGATTAGGCCAGGGTGGGACAATCAGGGGTTGAGAAACAAACTGCACTATGGTCCATGTTTATGTTTATATTAGAGGTGGAGACCCTTTGAGAGCCGTACACAATGTAATTTCATTTTAATGTATGCCGATTAGTGTACATTCAAAGCGACAATGAATAGCAGCAATAGCACTAAGACTTATATACCCTTCACAGTACTTTACAGCCTTCTCTAAGTGATTTACAGAGTCAGTCTATTGCCCCCAACAATCTGGGTCCTCATTTTAATGACCTCAGAAGGATGAAAGGCTAAGTCAACCTTGAGCCAGTGAGAATTGAACTGCTGAATTGCAGCCAGCAACCAGCAGAAGTAGCCTGCAGTACTGCATTCTAACCACTGTGCCACCATGGCTTCTATTCTATTGTATTCTATTCTGTTCTGTTCTGTTCTATTCTATTCTATTCTATTCTATTCTATTCTATTCTATTCTATTCTATTCTATTCTATTCTATTCTATTCTATTCTATTCTATTCTATTCTATTCTCAAATGTGCCTTTTCAAAAGGCAACTGGACTGTTGTTGTTTTTTCCCTTTGGGGAACAAGAAGGAAAAACAACCTTATGCTTCTCAACCAAGAAGCTTCATAGGTTCTGGCAGAATGGTGGACGCGATGGAAGGATTAGTTCTGACAGAACTAGTAGAGGATGGAAGGGTTGTATTTCTTTGCAGTCATCTGGTTGTTAGCATTCTCCCTGAGAGCTCTTGAGGCCACTTGGTGGTTTATCTTTGCCCTCAGGGTCACTTGAATCAAAGTGCCATGGGTTATGGAGGGAATGTTCTTGGAGCTGCTTCGAAGACTGTGTTGTAGACTGGAGGGCTTATTCCAGAGGCAGTATTCAGCGGGTTCTGACCAGTTCTGGAGAACCAGTAGTAGAAATTTTGAGTAATTCAGAGAACCAGCAAATATCACCTCTAATTGGAGATTTTACAGTATTTTTCCCTTGCCATGCCCACCAAGCCACGCCCACAGAACCGGTACTAAAAAAAATTGAATTCCACCTTCTGTTGAGGGAGGGGTGTTCAGTTCCAATGTAGATAGATTCTTTCAAAACAATGGTCCTCTCTATCCAGAATGTGGACTTTCTGGAAGAGATGCAAAATGTCTTATTCTTTCTCAAAGGGGAAAAAAACCTGTCTAGCTGCCTTTTGAAAAAGCAACTTTGAGACAACTATGACCTGGATGACTGAGAATCTCCACAAACAAACTGCATTGCAAACCTGTGGGAATAACTGAAAAATTCTAACGCTCTCTATCATAAACA